>JAZHEH010001236.1:2565000-3165000 GCA_036589455.1 Ateles fusciceps | reverse complement strand
TCCTTTTTTTTTTTTTTTCTTTTTTTTTTTTTTTTTGAGATGCTTTGTTGCTCAGGCTGCAGTGGTGCAATCTCAGCTCACTGCAATCTCCATCTCCTGGGTTCAAGTGATTCTCGTGCCTCAGCCTCCTAAGTAGCTGGAATTACAGGCGCCCACCACCATGCCTAACTTTTTTTTTTGGTATTATTTTTAAATTTATTTTGCAGGGACAGGGTTTCACCATGTTGGCCAGGCTGGTCTCAAACTCCTGACCTCAAGTGATCTTCCCACCTCAGCCTTCCAAAGTGCTGGGATTACAGGCGTGAGCCACTGCGCCTGGACTGAAGAGAGTTCTTAAGGGCAGAAGGAAAATAGTCCCAAAGGAAATTTGAAGGGAATGAAGAACAAGAAAAGGGGGAAAACGTGTAGGTAAATATAAATAAATATTGACTGTAAAGATAAATTGTAGTAATATGCCACAAGGAAAAATTAGCATTTAGACAAAAAGTTTTCTTAGCAAGGCAATTTTACTTTCTGCAGAAAGGGTGCTGTCTGTCAGTAATCTTGCCATGAAAGCACACTGAACAAAGGAAAGGCAGAAATATTTACTTTTTATGCATTGGGCCTTTACTACTGTGTCCTGTTTCTGTTGGTTGGAGCTGGACTTCACAGTTTAAGCTAAACCTGATTGGCTAACAACTTAAAACTTTCCGAAATAGGTAAAGGCAATGGAGAACAAAGGAAAAGAGGAAGTTGCTTGTGAAAGGACTTAGAAAAGTTATAACATTTCTAAATAAGGAAGGGGCATAGGCTGTGAGCTGGGACATGCCTGTGAGCATGTCCAGCACAAATATCTTGGTTAAAGTACAAGGACATAGAATGTATTTATTCTTTTTCTTTTTTTGAGACGGGGTTTCACCATGTTGGCCAGGATGGTCTCGATCTCTTGACCTCGTGATCTGCCCACCTAGGCCTCCCAAAGTGCTGGAATTACAGGCGTGAGCCAGCGCGCCTGGCCTTATTCTTTCATATCTAACAGCTGCATAGGCTAAGGCTTAACAAAGAGTTACCAGCAAAAAGCAAGAAGACTTTGAAGAAAGTCTTTAAAAGAGATTATTATTTCTATTATTTATTATTATTATTCTTTAACAAAAGAGAAACTTTGAAGAGGAACTTTTTACTTTCTACAACAATGGAATCAAATTAGAATTAATAATAATACAATGTGGCTGGGCACAGTGGCTCACGCCTGTAATCCCAGCACTTTGGGAGGCCGAGGTGGGCAGATCACGAGGTCAAGAGATCAAGACCATCTTGACCAACGTCTCTACTAAAAATACAAAATTAGCTGGGCGTGGTGGCACACACCTATAGGCCCAGCTACTTGGGAGGCTAAGGCAGGAGAATTGCTTGAACCTGGTAGGTGGAGGTTGCAGTTAGCCGCGATAGTGCCACTGCACTCCAGCCTGGCGCCTGGCAACAGAGCGAGACTCTGTCTCAAAAAATAATAATAATAATAATACTACGATGTTTAGAAAAATCCCCAAATATTTGGAAACTAAACAATCAATTCTAAATAATCTATGCATTACAGAAAAAACACCAGGAATATTAGCAAATATTTTGAACTGAATGATAATGAAAACGCAACATATCAAAATTTGTAGAATGCAGCCAAAGCAGTGCTTTGAGAGAATTTTATAGCTTTGAATGCTTATATTTGACAAAAGAAAAGATCTAAATTCAATGACCTAAGCTTTAATTTTAAAAAGAAAGAATAGAAAAGAACAAATGAACTGAGAGTAAGTAGAAAGAAAGAAATAATAAAAGAAAGAATTCAATGAAATTGAAAACACTAGAGAAAAATTAATGCAACTACAAGTTGGATAATTGAAAAGAATGATAAAAATTATAAACTTACTAAACTGGTAAAGAAATAGAGAAACACAATTTAACAATATCAGGAATAAATGAAAGCTATAAGTATGTATTCTACCGACATTTCACTTAAAATTGAAAATTTATCATTATATAGTTGTTTATAACATCCTTTTACCATTTTGTAAAGTTGGTGAGATTCTAGTGAAGTTCTTCCCCCACTTCTTGCTCTGTCTCCCAGGCTAGAGTGCAGTGGCACTATCATAGCTCACTGCAGCCTCAAACTCCTGGGCTCAAGTGATCCTCCTGCCTCAGCCTCCCAAGTAGCTGGGACTACAGGCATTTATCATGCCCAGATTTTTTTTTCTTTTTTCCTTTAGATATGGGTCTTACAATGTTGTTCAGGCTGGTCTTAAACTCCTGGCCTCAAGCTATCATCCCGTCTGAGCCTCCTGCCTGCGCCTCCCAAGTAGCTGGGATTACAGGCGTGAGCCACTATGCTTAGCCTCTTTTCATTCTTGATCTTGATCTTGAGTTTTTTCTAATTATTTTCTTGATAAGTTTGCCAATAATTTAACAAATTGTCTTTTCTTTTTACTTTTTTTTGAGATGGAGTCTCCGTCTGTCTCCCAGGCTGGAGTGCAATGGTGCTATCTCGGCTCATTGCAATCTCCTTGTCTCAGGTTCAAGCAATTCTCCTGCCTCAGCCTCCCAAGTAGCTGAGATTACAGGTGTACACCACCACACCAAGCTAATTTTGTATTTTTAGTAAAGACGGGGTTTCTCCATGTTGGTCAGGCCCATCTTGAACTCTTGACCTCAGGTGATCTGCCCACCTCGGCCTCCCAAAGTTCTGGGATTACAGGCATGAGCCACAGTGCCCAGGCTGTTTCACTTTTTCATTTAAAATTTTAGTTATACATTTTTCCTATGAAATATTTCAGAAATACAGAAAGGTGTAGAAGATAATATCATAATCACCTATGTGTCCATGACCCAATTTAAGGTGTAAGGCTTGGCCAACTGCAGTGGCTCACACCTGTAATCTCAGCACTTTGGGAAGTCTGAGATGAGAGGATCACCTGGGACCAGGAGTTCAAGACCAGCCTGGGCAGCATGGTGAAACCCCATCTCTACTAAAAATACAAAAATTCGCCAGTTGTGGTGGTGCACTGGTGCGACCCGGCTGCTCTGGGGGCGGAGGCTGCTTGAGTCCGGGAGTTGGAGGTTACAATGAGCTGTGATCACACCCGACACTCCAGCCTGAGCCACAAGATGGAGACTCTGTCCCAAAACAACAACAACAACAACAAAAAGGTTAAGACTTTACAAAAATAGTTGAAGCCCTTGTATAACCCTCCCCCCATTGTATTCCCCTTCCTCCATCCCTAGTAACCGTATTTCTGAAATTTGTACCACTCCTTTCTATGCTGGTCTTCCTAATTTGACTGATCTATGCACGTACCCTTAAAGGTTTATATTGTAGTTTTTGGCATGTTTGACATTTTATATACGTGAGATTATGGCATCATTTGGTACCTATCCTTCTTTTTTCCCAATGCTATTTTACAATTTTTATTTAGACACAGGGTTTCACTTTGTCACCCAGGCTGGAGTGCAGTGGCATGCTCACAGCTCATTGCAGCCTGTAACTCCTAGACTCAAACGATCCTCCTCCAGAGCAGCTAGGACTACAGGCTCGCGCTACTAAGTCCGTATAATATGCCTGGATAATTTTTCTTTTCTTTTCTTTCTTTTTTTTTTTTGTAGAGACAGGGTATTGTTGTGTTACCTAGCCTCGTCTCAAACTCCTGGCCTCAAGCCATCCTCCTGCCTGGGCTTCCCAAAGAGCTGTAATTACAGGCATGAGCCACCACGCCCCACCCCCCAATATTTTTCTTAATGTTTGTCCATGTTGATGTGGCAGGATTCTTTGTATCCAGTTTAAATTTATGTTTCCAGTTTTCCAAAATTTTACACATTTCTTGTTATGGGAAAATTCAAATATATACAAAAGTAAATAGAATCTCATGATGATTCCTCCTGTTATTCATCACCCAGCTTTAACAATTATCAACACGTGGTCAGTTTTGTTTCATCTCTTCCCCCACTCATTTCCCACCCTCTTGTATTATTTTGAAGCAAATCCCAGACATCACATAATTCTTTCCTAAATATTTCAATATGTATTTCTAAGAGCTTAGGGTTCTTTTTATAAAGATATTATTCACCTACAAATAATTAACAGTTTCTTTTTTGTGAGACAGAGTCTTGCTCGGTGGCCCAGGCTGGAGTACAGTGTCGAGATCTAGGCTCACTGCAACTTCTGCCTCCTGGGTTCAAGCAATTCTCCTGCCTCAGCCTCCAGAGCAGCTGTGATTCTAGGTGTCTGCCACCACGCCTGGCTAATTTTTTGTATTTTTAGTAGAGATGGGGTTTCGCCATGTTGGCCAAGTTGGTCTCAAACTCCTGACCTCAAGTGATCTGCCCACTTCAGCCTCCCAAAGTGCTAGGATTACAGGCATGAGCCACTGCGCCCAGACAATTAATAGTTTGTTTTTTGTGAGATGGAGTCTCGCTTTGTCGCCCAGGCTGGAGTGCAATGGTGAGATCTTGGCTCACTGCAACCTCTGCTTCCTGGGTTCAAATGATTCTCCTGGCTCTGCCTCCCAAGTAACTGGGATTTGAGGTGCCTACCACCATGCCCGGCTAATTTTTGTATTTTTAGTAGAGATAGCGTTTCACTATGTTGACCAGGCTGGTCTCAAACTCCTGACTCAGGTGATCGCCTGCCTCAGCCTCCCAAAGTGCTGGGATTACAGGCATGAGCCACTGCGTCCAGCCAACAGTTTCTTTTCATTTTTCTGTTTTTGAGACGGAGCTTCACTCTTGTTACCCAGGCTGGAGTGCAATGGTGCAAACTCTGCTCACCACAACTTCCGCCTCCCGGGTTCAAGTGATTCTCCTGCCTCAGCCTCCTGAGTAGCTGGGATCACAGGCACATGCCATTACATCCTGCTAATTTTGTGATTTTGGTAGAAACCTGGTTTTCCATGTTGGTCAGGCTGGTCTCGAACTCCTGACCTGAGGTGATCCACCCACCTCAGCCTCCCAAAGTGCTGGGATTATAGGTGTGAGCCACCGCACCCAGCCCAACTGTTTCTCAGTATCATCAAATATCCAGTGTTTAAATTCCCAAATTTCTTATGTGTCATTTTTTACATTCTGTTTGAATTAAGTGTTTATTTTTGTTTTGTTGTTGTGTGGTTTTATTTGCATGTTTTTTGGTGAGTCACAGTCTCGCTCTGTCACCCAGGCTAGAGTCCAGTGGTGTAATCTTGGCTCACTGCAACCTTTGCCTCCCAGGTTCAAGTGATTCTTGTGCCTCAGCTGGGATTACAGGTACACACCACCACTCCCGGCTAATTTTTTATATTTTAGTAGAGACAGAGTTTTTCCATGTTGCCTAGGCTGGTCTCAAACTCCTGACCTCAGCAGTCTGCCTGCCTCAGCCTTCCAAAGTGCTGGGATTACAGGAGTGAGCCTCTGTGCCTGGCCAAGTCTTTGTCTTAATTTTTTTTTTTTTTTTTAACTTGCTGGTGTGCTACCCCATGCAGAAGATCTCACTCTTCAGAGCACAGTCTCAGTGAAGGGCACTTGTTTCACTCCATTGATGGGTTAAGATTCTAGACTTCTTCAGGTCACTTGTAGGACCCAACAGCATTTTTCATAAATGCCTAGTTTGTACATCACTGTTTTTTGTGGTTTTTTTGGTTTTTTTTTTTTTGAGGTGGAGTGTCGCTCCTGTCACCCAGGCTGTAGTGCAATGGTGCGATCTTGGCTCACTGCAACCTCTGCCTCCTAGCTTCAAGCGATTCTCCTGCCTCACTCTCTCAAGTAGCTGGGACTACTGACGCCCGGCACCATGCCTGGCTAATCTTTGTATTTTTAGTAAAGACAGGGTTTCACCATGTTGGCCAGGCTGGTCTCAAAATCCTGACCTCTGGTGATCCACCCACCTCAGCCTTCCAAAGTGCTAGGATTACAGGTGTGAGCCGGTGAGCCCAGCCTCATCACTGATATTTATTAACTCTGTAATGTTGGTTTTTTTGTGCTTCCTATGGTCCTTGTGTAAAGAGCTCCTTTAACATCTTTCTTCTTAACATCTCATTAGATGGTTATGCAGTTACTCAGTATTTACCATATTGAGTAAGATAAATACTTGTTTACTAATAATTCATGGTGAGCAAATACTGATTTCCATAATCTTACCATCCTTGCTCTTCCTTAGAAGTGAAGGGGGCGGGGGTGAGATGAAAGAGTGGTAATAACCAAATGAGATAGTGTCCACGCAAGTAGACTGTGACCTGTATGGTACTGTACAGCGCTGACAGCCTCTTAAGCCTAGTCTTACCTCCAGGCTCTCATCTACCGTTTAGACTGCTGCAGTGTGGCATTAGACAATGAACGTCTAATGCATGCTGTCTTGCCAGTTGCGCTCAGTGTTGTTGGCACACTGGTGTTTCAATGGCAATTTCTATTTTCCTCTTTTTTTTTCTTTTGAGACGGAGTCTCACTCTGTTGCCGCTTGCAATCTCGGCTCACTGTAACCTCTGTCTCCTGGGTTCAAGCGATTCTCCTGCCTCGGCCTTCTGAGTAGCTGGGATTAGAGGCATGTGCCACCACACCCAGGTAATTTTTTTATTTTTAATAGAGAGGGGGTTTCACCATGTTGGCCAGGATGGTGGTCTCCATCTCCTGACCTCGTGATCCACCCACCTCAGCCTCCCAAAGTGCTGGGACTACAGGCATGAGCCATTGCATCTGGCCTATTTTCCTCTTTTTTGTTAAGAATAAAAATGAGTAGAGCTGGGAAAATAAATGAGGCTGCAGATGCTAGTGACTGGAAGCATTGCTCTCATAAGTGTGCCGAAAGAAGACAGAGACAAGCTCCTCAGAGGCACTGAAAGCAATGAATCTTTAGCCTCATCTGAACTCTTAGTCACGTGCCAGCTGACATATATTCAGTTGTTACGAATAAAAGAGGCTAGGTGCGGTGGCTCATGCATGTAATCCCAGCACTTTGGGAGGCTGAGGCAGGTGGATCATTTGAGCCCAGGAGTTTGAGACCAGGCTGGGCAACATGCAAAACCCTGCCTCTACTAAAAATATAACAAATTAGCAAGGTGTGGTGGTGTGCACCTGTAGTCCCAGCTACCTGGGAGGCTGAGGTGGGAGGATGACCTGAGCCCAAGGAGGTTGAGGCTACATGGAGCTGTGATTACATCACTGCACTCCAGCCTGGGCAACAGAGCAAGACCCTGCCTCCAAAAAAAAAAAAAAAAGAAAAGAAAAAGTAACTACAAATGCTAAAAATACATTGTTCAATCCTGTGATTAAAATGTGAAATGTAACTGGGCATTTTATAATATTTTTAACTTTCTGGGAATGAACTGCCCTTAACACATGTAAGCCTATTGTTTGACTTTCATACATTTGTCTTTTCAGTATGTTTCAGAAACACATTACGTTCAGAAACATGGAAGGGCCCATATGTGAGTAAAGCTTCCTCTCTCACAGTTACCCATAGAATTACAACTCTGCAGACGGAGTGAGGAAACCAGCCTAGGCCTTTCACAAGGTTGTCATGCTCAGCCAGCCCGGAGTGAAGGGCAGAGAAGAAAGGGAGTGGATACCCTGCTCAGGAGAATCAGCCACTTTTTCTCTGGCAGCCCAGGGCAGTCATTTCATGAGAAGCCAACTTGATGACATGTGCCCTGTTCACATGGTGAAAATATGCTGTCCAGCTGCTCTGTTTCCTCGTGCGGTAGGCTCTACAGGTGTCATCTTTTGGTATTTGGGTGAGGCAGGAGCCTGAACAGCCTCATTTGAAGTCTTCATGACATTCAGAACCTGGCAGTGACTTAAAGTGTCATTTAGTACAAGACAGAGGACTCCTTCAGCAGTTAGGATTGGAAGCCCAAGGGCGCTGTTTACCTCATGGCCTTCAACATCTGCAGACAGGATCAGGGGATGCAGTATTGGCATGCAGCCTTTTTTACCATCTGCTCTGTCTTGAATTACAAGTACACCAAGAATGCTCATCACAACTACCTCCTAGGGAAAAGGAGGCTAGAAGTGATTTATAGCCCTATGCAATATTTTAGGTCCAATACTTTGTGTATTTATTTTGGCAAAAGCTTTGGGAGCAAAGGAAATTATAGTGCAATGGCGTCATTTGTCTCCGACATCACCAATATTACTTTTCCCTGGATAATACACTCAACTCAGCTGTGTTCAATTATATTGCACTGTGTTTGCCCTCAAGAGATAAATTCTGCTTAATAGTAGGGAAATAGCTTACACTTTGAGATTCTTCTGTAAAAGAGAACCTCAGAGAAACAGAACACTCTAATGGTGATTATGAGTCAACTTTATTCAACAAACATTGGTGAATTGTATTTGAATTGCCCTGTTTGCTAACTAGAATGTGAGCAGTTGTACAGCAAAGACCCAAGTTTTCTTCATCTTTTATTCCCCCATGGAACTTATGGCACTTAGCACATGGCAGGGATTCAGTAAAGCAGAGCAGAGATGTATATATAAATAATTATAGTACAAGACAGAAAGTAGTTATGGCTGAGAAAGAGAGTGTGCATGAGCTGTGGGATCCCAGAAGACAGGAGATGACTCTCAGCTGGAGGAACTGGAAAGGCTTCACAGGGTGGTATCAGCTAAGCTAGGTCTTGACAGATAACTGGACCTTAACAGATTGAAATGTAGAGGATAAGAGTTACTATGTATTGAATGTTTATTATGTGCCAGGCACTGGCAAAGTATCTGACATGCTCGCCACAACCTCCACCTCCCGGGTTCAAGCGATTTTCCTGCCTCAGCTTCCTGAGTACCTGGGATTACAGGCGTGTGCCACCATGCCTGGCTAATTTTGTATTTTTAGTAGAGACAAGGTTTCTCCATATTGGTCAGGCTGGTCTTGAACTCCCGACCTCAGGTGATCCACCTGCCTCGGCCTCCCAAAGTGCTGGGATTACGGTGTGAGCCACCGTGCCTGACCTGGGGTTGTAGCTCTTAAATACTGGGCTATACTGACCCTAGTTCTAGAAATGAATTCAGTGGTTCAGTGTTTGGAAAAATATGGACTATGTTCTAAAAACATTTACTAGTGATATGGCTGGAGGAGGGAGTATGTGGAGGCTGGAGAGCAGAGGGAAATAAGGTTGTTTGGTAAGTCAGGGACAGGTCACAGAGAACTTGAATGCTATGCTGAGGAACTAGGGGATTTTTGGAAGGTGATGGAAACATTAAATGCCTATCAGTGAAGTGGTAGGACCAGATATGTACTTTAGGACGACAACTCATTATGAGAGGGCGGGATGAGAGATAGAAAAACCAGTTGGGTGGCTATTGCAGGAGTGAAAAGGCATGCATAGCCCCAAGGATATGCAATCCTGCAAGCCTAGTTGAGATTGTTTCATTTTAAGAAAAAAAAAAAGTGTGTTCAAAAATCTAAACTCCAAACAACATAAATTAGGGAATAATTATTAGCTTTTTATGTGCTCTATTTTAAAGCTTCTAAAATAGGATTTGGTTTATAACATTTTTTGCACATGAAACTGTAGGAACTGCATAAATTGACCTCTGTTTATATAACTTTATGTATTTATATATTTATGTATTTATTTATTTATTTGAGGCAGAGTCTTGCTCTGTCGCCCAGGCTGGAGTCCAGTGGTATGATCTCGGCTCACTGCAACCTCTATACCTCCCGGGTCCAAGTGATTCTCCAGCCTCAGCCTCCCAAGTAGCTGGCATTACAGGTGCATGCCACCACGCCCCACTAATTTTTACATTTTTAAATAGAGACAGGGTTTTGCCATGTTGGCCAGGCTGGTCTCGAACTCCTAACCGTGGGTGATCCTCCCACCTCTGCCTCCCAGAGTGCTGGGATTACAGGTGTGAGCCACAGCGCCCGGCCTATGTAACATTCTTTAAAGGAACATCACCAATCGATTGTTACAAAGGAATGTGACAAATTTGCATATAGGCCTTATAACTAAAACTCTTTTTTGAAACTTAGAAGGGTGAGAGGTTGGGAGGGGAGTGAGGGATGAAAAATTACTTAATGAGCCTGATGTACACTGTTCAGGTGACGGTTACATGACATAACCCAGACTTCACCACTACACACTATGTCCATGTAACGTAGCAACATAACACCCCCCAAATCTATAAAAACAAAACAACAACAAAACCTTTTTTTACATGACTCCATGTTTTCTTCTAACCCTTGTGAATGGCACTAAATAGGTTAAATAAACCTATAAGTAAAAATGTCAAATAAGTTCTTAAAATATTTCCAACAAAACAGAAACCAACAGCATCAGGCATGGGGAAACTCCCATAGACTGTGGCTTCTGGACTGTTCTCTGGCTGTACAAGCACTTCCTTGTCCACAGCGCTCACTCACATTCCTGAGCTATGTGTGTAGCTCTGACATAACGTGTGACACCATGACATGGAGTCTCTACTTCTCCAAAGGGGAATTGAATTGCTCATGAGGAGGCAGGTTCTCTAATCTTCCTTTCATGGAGAGTTCATTCTCATGATTTCCTGCTTGAACCCGGGAGGCAGAGGTTGCAGGATAAACAAATAATAAAAAATTAGATTTGCTGTGAAATCTCATCACCCACTTTCTGAGGTCTTATCAGCATGGCTAGAAACATGTCCCATTTAACCGCAGAGCCTATGAGAGTGACAGTACTTTATATCTCTCCAGTGGCCAACGGTTTTCACTTGCTGCCTAAAACATGATCACTTGGATATTATAGGGTTATTAATTTTAAGTGTTGGAGTAATTACATTAAAATGAGTTTTTATCTTTTAGAGATAAATATTAAAGGTTTACAGTTGAAATGATGATGCCTGAGATTTGCTTCAAAACAGCACAGGATGGATGAAGTCAGTTGCAGTACAGATAAAATAATAATGGCCCTTAGCTGATGATTGTTGAAGCTGGATAATGGGTACATGGGGGATTACTATACTATTCACTATATAAATCAGTGAATAATTATTAACTTTACAAAAGGTTTGCTATTGTCTATGTTTGAAATTATAACTTAAAAATGATCACTCTTTAGGTATAGAGCAGAATTAGCAATGTTTAGATTTGGTGGTGAAATAGGTGGTGAAATGTTAATGAATTGTTTCTAGAAAAATGGATATGCCCAGTAATAATTTCTTTTCTTTTTTTTTTTTTTTTTTTAGATGGAGTCCCACTCTGTCGCCAGGCTGGAGTGCAGTGGCGCGATCCCAGCTTACTGCAACCTCCAACTCCCTGGTTCAAGTGATTCTCCTGCCTCAGCCTCCCGAGTAGCTGGGATTACAGGCACGTGCCACCACACCCAGAAACTTTTTTGGTATTTTTAGTAGAGATGGGGTTTCACCATGTTGGACAGGTTGGTCTCAAACTCCTGACCTCAGGTGATCTACCCACCTCAGCCTCCCAAAGTGCTGGGATTACAGGCATGAGCCACCTTACCTGACCAGCAATTTCTCTTCTAATGCATAATACTCTGTTCAATCCAAACCTACACTAACTCTGTAGAGCTGTGATTAGTTGTGGATGCATTTGTCTGTGCCTTTTATCTGTGTTCTTAGAGCTTTTTCACCTCTGACTTCTCTTTCATTAGATTAGTAATCTCATCACGGCAGGTTCTATTTAACTGGCCCCTCACCCTATGACCCTAAGTATTATGATGTCTCAAGTATGAGAAAATAAATTGTTAAATATGAGATCAAACAGTGTAAGTCAACATTTTTCAACAGGCTGGCAAAGAGATGGTGATTATATAAATGTTGATTTATGTGTCAGAAACATCTGAGTTCAATTCAGTCACCGTCAGTGATTCCCTCTGAAGCTCGGGAAAATGTATCACAATTTTTCTTCCTGTAAAATAGAAAATAATCTAGTCTCAGGGTAGAGAAGGGAGAGGAGAGAAATAGAGAAACAGGGTTGGGGATGGCAGCCATGTTCTCCTGTTACCCAGTCTTTCCCAAGTGATGGGAACCATGGACCTATCCTCAGGTGGCTGTGCCACCACTATGGGTCTGTCTCTTATTGGTGTGGCTCTTCTGAGGAGGTTAACTTGCCACCAGAAGTCTTCTGCAGGAGCTATAGCCCATTTTCCTCTTTTAGCATAGAGTTGTAGAAAACTTTTTTGTTGGCCAAGTGTGGTGGCTCATGCCTGTAATCCCAATGCTTTGGGAGGCCTTGGTGGGAGGATTGCTTGAGGCCAGGAGTTCAAGACCAACCTGGGCAACACAGAGAGACCACCCTCACATCTCTGTAAGAAATTTTAGGCTGGGCATGGTGGCTTACGCCTGTAATCCCAGCACTTTAGGAGGCCGAGGCGGGCGGATCACTTTAGGTCAGGAGACCAGCCTGATCAACATGGTGAACTGCTGTCTCTACTAATAATACAAAAATTAACCAGGCATGGTGATGCATGCCTGTAATCCCAGCTACTCGGGAGGCTGAGGCACGAGAATCACTTGGTCGCAGTGAGCCAAGATTGCACCACTGCACTCTAGCCTGGGCGACAGAGTGAGACTCTGTCTCAAAAAAAAAAAAAAAAAAATCAATAAATTAAAAAAGAAAGAAGGAAAATGTTATTGTTGAGGAAGATCATAGCATTATTTTAAAGGTGATCCAAAGGCTCTGATTGTGCGGGGACTTGCTCAAGTTCATAGTTACGCACCAAGGCTCAGACTAGAAGCCAGGTCTCCTCAACCTGGAGTTCGGTATATTAGCCAACTCTCCACCTCCACCCAAGACCTAGAGATATACCTTGGGGGCTTAATTTGAGGATCTTAGGCTATAGGAATCAAGGGATAGCTTAACAGCTGCCCTATATTGAGAACTATAATCTCCAGTTTTGGCTTTCAAAAAGAAATGTAGGGAGGGTGACTTATCTCTTAAGCAACCTGCTAAGATGACTGAGCAAATCGCTGTGGGGGAAGGGTGATGTCATCTGTTCTTTCTGGCCTCCACACTGAAACTGGGAACTACCCTCTTGGTAAGGAAATAAAGGAGGAAGTGAAGAAGATTTATCATTGCGTAAGGAGTCTGGTATGCGAGCTAGGATTCTCTAGCTGTTGGCTGACACAACAGAGCGAAACTTTCTCACTCACCGTGTTCTCAGGCCCCAGCTGAGAAGGGGTGGGGCACTGCTAATTGTTGGGACTGGCCTGTTCACGTGAGCATTCTGAGCAGCTCATGGGAATTCTAGAGACGTTAGATCTTCTCTGTTTTTTGTTTTTTTTTTTTGATTTTTAAAATATTATTTTTATTATATATATTTTTTTAATTGCATTTTAGGTTTTGGGGTACATGTGAAGAACATGCAAGATTGTTGCATAGGTACACACATGGCAGTGTGATTTGCTGCCTTCCTCCCCATCATCTATATCTGGCATTTCTCTCCATGCTATCTCTCCCCCAACTCCCCACACCCCGCTGTCCCTCCCCTATTTCCCCACACCCCACTGTCCCTCCCTATTTCCCCCCAACAGACCCCAGTGTGTGCTACTCCCCTCCCTGTGTCCATGTGTTCTCATTGTTCAACATCCACCTATGAGTGAGAACATGCGGTGTTTGATTTTCTGTTCTTGTGTCAGTTTGCTGAGAATGACGGTTTCCCAGGTTCATCCATGTCCCTACAAAGGACACGAACTCATCGTTTTTGATGGCTGCATAGTATTCCATGGTGTATATGTGCCACATTTTCCCTGTCCAGTCTATCATCGATGGGCATTTGGGTTGGTTCCAAGTCTTTGCTATTGTAAACGGTGCTGCAAGGAACATTCGTGTGCATGTGTCCTTATGGTAGAATGATTTATAATCCTCTGGATATATACCCAGTAATGGGATTGCTGGGTCAAATGGAATTTCTATTTCTAGGTCCTCGAGGAATCGCCACACTGTCTTCCACAATGGTTGAACTAATTTACACTCCCACCAACAGTGTAAAAGTGTTCCTATTTCTCCACATCCTCTCCAGCATCTGCTGTCTCCAGATTTTTTAATGATCACCATTCTAACTGGCATGAGATGGTATCTCAATGTAGTTTTGATTTGCATTTCTCTAATGACCAGTGATGATGAGCATTTTTTCATATGTTTGTTGGCCTCATATATGTCTTCTTTTGTAAAGTGTCTGTTCATATCCTTCGCCCGCTTTTGAATGGGCTTGTTTGTTTTTTTCTTGTAAATCTGTTTTAGTTCTTTGTAGGTTCTGGATATTAGCCCTTTGTCAGATGGGTAGATTGCAAAAATTTTTTCCCATTCTGTTGGTTGCCGATTCACTCTAATGACCGTTTCTTTTGCCGTGAAGAAGCTCTGGAGTTTGATTAGGTCCCATTTGTCTATTTTGGCTTTTGTTGCCCATGCTTTTGATGTTTCAGTCATGAAGTCCTTGCCTACGCCTATGTCCTGAATGGTTCTGCCTAGAGAGATCTTCTCTGTTTGCATTGTTTAATACTGCTGGAGAGTTTTCTTTAGTAGAAACCTTCTATAGTAGTTGGGAATGGATAACTGGCAAGTGTGGCTTGGACACAGCAGGTCAGCTTTGATTATTTGGAAGCTTTTTTTAACTAAATGGACATTAGCACTTAAAATTCCACTTCCTTGGCCCTATAAAAGTGGTGAGGAAAATAAGTAGTGAACAGGCAGGCCCATGATCCAGGGGTCCAGAAGGCCAGACATGTCGGGCCATTTGAGCTCTTGGAATCCTAGGCAGGCTCTCAGTCTTAATTATTACTCTGAAATAGGTGCTTTTCAATCATTAAGAATACAGAATTATAGCTTGCAAGTACAACACCTAGCCAGCCTTCTAAAGTGTTCCCCGATATAAAAGGAGCCCTGGCTTTACCCTGCTTGCAGGCAGGTGATCCTCGAGTCTAGACTCTGTGAGATCCACTGTTCTGTCTGCTCCTTGAAGAACTCCAGGATGAGATGAACTCCAGGCCATGTGCCCATGGCCTAGTCCTACTTTGTGCTTCCTCTGTTATCAACTACTTCCTCAGGAGTCAACTCAAATCTTCTTTGCCTTAATTTGGACCTATTTCTGGATTAGTCATATGGTAGCATAATAACTTCTTAATCATTATTAAGCAGCTGTTCCTTGAAAAAAATTTCATGAGCTTTGAGCTTCTCAGAAGAAAGATATTTTAAATCCAATAAATAAATACATAAATAAACAAACTGGGCACACCTTAGACTTGGAATCAAGTAGAAGGGAGGATAGGAAAGGTAGCCTGAGAATCCAAACCCAAACTGAGACCTTGCAATGAGCTACAGGAGCGGATTCTGGTTTACCTCATTCTTCATGATGAAAGAGCAGGGCCGGGGCTGACACAGCAGGGAAAGATGCTGACTCTGGATTCACATGGAGTAGAAGCCAATGCTGACCTCTTTAAAGGGAACATCAAGAGCCCAAAGATGAGAGTTAGTGACTCTGAGGATACAGGGATGGGGATCTAACAAAGAGACACGGCAGGAACAGGTAGGCTCTAGGACCCTGAGCGGGTGATGCATTTCTGGGACAAGGGATAGAAGGGAATAAAGCCTGCTGAGCCCTTCAAAAAGGGTAAGTCAGGCACCACTGGATGGTGGGTGTCTTTGTCTTAGGGGAGCCATCCAGTCCATTTGTGAATCTCTGGGTCTGTCCTGTCACATAGCAACTGCCCCCAGGTTTTAACCTGTGCTTATCTTTCGGAATGCCGCGTGTATGTTACGGTTTTTATGTTTAGGCCCCTTCAGTGGGAAGTATCTTCTGGATCCTGATTGTTTATGCACACACTGGTGTACACATTTCTCCCTCTGTCCCTTTGTACTGTTTTTCAAAGCCCACCTCCTTGCTTACTTATAATTGCCCATAATAATGGTCAGAGCTATGGTATTCAGAGTGATTCACATCCTTGCATAATGGGCTGTTACCCAGGCTTATTATAAGTCCTGAGGTGTAATTGTAAGTTCACAAGCACAAGAAAGATAGTCATTGTTTGCTTTCTGGGACCATCTTTCAGAAATCGCCTGAAAAATTCATTGATTCCTTCCCAAAAAATCATGAACTGTGTCTTCTGTCTCCTTGTAGAAGTTCTCACTGCGATTATCCTCATTTGACATGAGACAACATCAGCATGAAAATGAGTAACAGCTTTCTTTATAATTTGGGTGTTTCATTTACCTCCACACATGGTTGTTTTAAGAGAGTTTAAATGTATCTGAGTGGACTTCAGATCAATTCAAGAAGTCTAAGAATTTCTGATGGGTTTTAAACCTTACCAGTTGAATAGAGCTGTCCTGGATGGCTGAATCTATGCCTGTCCTGGTGTCCTTCAGTGGGAACTGTTAGTCCCCCATTTGTGTCTGGCACAGGTTGCTCACCAAAGGGCAGAGGCAGGACAGCTCAGGACCAGAGCTCCACCACTTGTGGCAGAGTCACTCAGAGCTGCTGGCCTGGCTATACGAGGCCAGTCACGTTGCCTGTGTCCTACACATGAGAAGACAGTAGTGTTAAGGGAAAACATGTGTCCCTGCCATCTCCAAGAAAAAGTGGGCGAGTGCAGTACGTCGGCCTCAGGCAGGCACATCTGCTCGACCACCAGTGTGCTGCAGCCATACTTGACTTTCCAGTTCCCATGGAACTCCCACAAACTCCGTCATCTGCCCCGTGTATAAAGCGCTCTTGCAATACGGCACTACTTGGTCAAATTAAGTATATGCACATCCTATGATGAGATTTCTGTAGTCACTTGGCACCCTCCCCCTTTCCTATACCAACCAGGATAGATGTTGCAAACAACAGAAACCTGGTGAAGTGAGAACGAGAGGATGTTTGTTTGCAGGGCCACTTCCCACTGTTTTACAGACTGTATCCTCAACTAGGCTCCACCCACGGGAGTGAGTAGGAGCTGAAACCCAACCTGAGCTCCACACTGCTGAACCTTCAGCTTTACATCTTCCAGGAGGAAAAGGTGCCTTTTCTGAGGCTCATAAAGACACCATATAGGCGAGAGACTGACTAAAGACATGGGCCTAAAGTAAATCACACAAGTGGCTGCTATGCCAGCATTGCCTTGGTGGTGGGAAGTTGGAGGAGTGCCTCCAACTTTCCCCAGTACTGGGGAAGCAGAGAGGACCAATGTGGTGGCTGCACACTATGGAGTGCTCTGCAGCACTCAGAATCATGGACTAGATGTGTACATAGCAACATGTATACTCTGTTGCTCAGGCTGGAGTGCAGTGACATGATCTCAGCTCACTGCAGCCTCGACCTCCTGGTACTCCCACCTCAGCCTCTTGAGTAGTTGGGACTACAGGGGGGCACCATCACGCCTGGCTAGCTTTTGTATTTTTTATAGAGACAAAGTTTCACCATGTTGCCCAGGCTGGTCTTGAACTCCTGAGCTTAAGTGATCCTTCTGCCTTGGTCTCCCAAAGTGCTGGGATTACAGGCACGAACCACCATGCCCAGCCTAACATGTACAGGTCTTAAAAACAAAGTGAGAAGTGAAAAGAAAGACAGAATGAGATATATAACACAATAATACTAATGTAAATTAAAATACACACAAACCCAACAACACACTTGTAAGGTACATGGATGTGTTTTGGTCAAGGATAGGCCAAGGTAAACATCCTGCATGACTCAGTGGGATTGGAGTGCAGGCACATAACTCCACTTGTTATATATAATTGCAGCTATGTAGCCATAACATGGGAAGGCACATCACCTGGCTTGGAGCCACTAGTGTTTGTAAAAGGTATCACTGCCCTGCTGACACTGTGCATACAGCATGCACCCAGAGAAAGACAGCCAGAGCTGTCCATCCTGTAGATGGACAGTGGGGAGCCAAGGCTCGGCTTGGCTTGTGCCTAGAGAAAGAAAGAGTTAAGCTGCTGACCCTGTAGGGAGAGCTGGCTGTGGAGCTGTGCACAGGGTGGCAGGAACCGCAGTGCCAGAGCAAGCAGCCAAGACAGAGAAAGACAGTGTAAGAGAGCTGCTGAATAAAATCATACTTCATCTGCCTGCAGACCCCTGAGTGTTCTTCTGTCAATTATCTGCCTTCAGACCTCAGCATGGGCCAGAACCTAACGCTGGGAATGACCATGCTTCACATGAACACATACATACAAGCCAAAAAAAAAAATCTATATATATACATATGTGTGTGTGTATATATATGTGTGTGTGTGTATATATAATTAAATATATGAGAATGGTTGCCTATGGGGAAGGTCAGGAGCGGGATAGAAGGATGTCCATCCATCCATCATCCATCCATCCACACATACATACATACATACATTAAAAAGGGGCCTTGGTGGCACTGGGTACGGTGGCTCATGCCTATAATCCCAGCACTTTGGGAGGTCAAGGCAGGTGGATCAACTGAGGTCAGGAGTTCAAGACCAGTCTGGCCTACATGGTGAAACCTTGTCTCTACTAAAAATACAAAAAATTTGCCAGGCACGGTAGCTCATGCTTGTAATCCCAGCAGTTTGTGAGGCCAAGGTAGGCAGATCACCTGAGGTTGGGAGTTTGAGACCAGCCTGACCAACAGGGAGAAACCCCCGTATTTTTAATCTCTATTAAAAATACAAAATTAGCCAGGTGTGGTGGCTCATGCCTATAATCCCAGCTACTTGGGAGGCTGAGGCAGGAGAATCACTTGAACCTGGGAGGCAGAGGTTGCAGTGAACCAAGATCGTGCCATGGTACTCCAGCCTGGGCAACAAGAACAAAACTCCATCTCAAAAAAAAAAAAAAAAAATTAGCTGGGTGTAGTGGCAGCACCTGTAATCCCAGCTACTTGGAAGGCTGAGGCAGGAGAATGAATCTCTTGAACCTGGGAGGTGGAGGTTGCAGTGAGCCGGGATCGTGCCACTGCACTCCAGCTGGGATGACAGAGTAAGACTCTGTCTAAAAAAAAACAAAAAACAAAAAACAGCCGGGTGTGGTGGCTCACACCTGTAATGCCAGTACTTTGGGAGGACAGGGCAGGTGGATCACGAGGTCAGGAGTTCGAGACCAGCCTGGTCAACATGGTGAAACTCCGTCTCGACTAAAAATACAAAAATTAGCCAGGTGTAATGGCAATGCCTGTAGTCCCAGCTACTCAAGAGGCTTAGACAGTAGAGTTGCTTGAACCCGGGAGGCGGAGGTTACAGTGAGTCAAGATCATACCACTGCACTCCAGCCTCAGTGACAGAGCAAGACTCTGTCTCGAAAAAAAAAAAAAGTGATACAGCATCCTACCTTGTGGCTGGAACACTTGCATGTGTATCTCTAAGCTGCCATGTAAGAAGTGTGACTTGCCATTCTGTGAGAAAGCCAAGACACAGAGAGAGGCCATGCGTAGGTGCTGTGGTCAGCAGTCCTAGTTTCTGAATGCATCAGGCCCAGCCACTGACACGTGAGTAAACAAGCCTTCAGCTGCTTCTATTTCCCAATTGTGAAGTCATCCTCAGGCTGAATCTTCCCAGCTGAGTTCCCAGACAGCTTGGAGCAGAGAGAAGCCATCCCCAACTGCGCCATTTCTGAATTCCTGATGTATAGAATCTGTAAGCACAATAAATTGGTGGTGGTTTTATGACACTAAGTTTGGGGTGGTTTGTTACATAGCACTAATAACTAGAAGATCCATTATCTTCAACAACACCAAAAAGTAGAGCAATAAAAAAAGTATTTGCTATAAATTAAGACTGGGCACAGTGGTTCATGCCTGTAAACTCTAGCTTTGGGAGGCCGAGGTGGGAGGATCACTTGAAGTCAAGAGTTCAAGGACAGCCTGGACAACAGAGTAAGAGCCTGTCTCCAGAAAAAATAAAAATAAAAAGTAGCTGGGCATGGGGGCATGTGCCTGTAGTCCCAGCTACTAGGGAGGCTGAGGTGGGAGGATCGCTTAACCCCAGGAGTCCGAGGCTACAGTGAGCTGTAATTGTGCTGCTATACTTCAGCCCTGGCAACAGGGAGAGATGCTGTCTGAAAAACGAAAACAAAACAACAACAACAAAAATAATACACACACACATATATATATACACATGCCCACATGCACATACACACACACATATACACATACATACATTATAAACTAAAAAAGACATAAGACATATAACAAATGCAAATGACATTGTTTTGCTCCTGATTAGAGTAAACTATTACAGAATGACACTTAGGAAAGTCAGGGCAATTTGATTTTGGGCTGTCTACTAGTTGACATTAGGAATTATTGTTAATTTTTTTTTATGTGACATGATGGTTATTGGAAAATAGTCCTTATTTGTTACAGAATTTATAGTATTTAAATACGAAGATAACTATGATTTGCTTTAAAATTTGCTTTACAATGATGATGAGGGAGGGGAAGGGTATAGATAAAACCAGACTGCCATATATTGTTAATAGTTGAGGCCAAGTAATAGGTAATGGGTGTTTATCATATTATTATCTCTACTTTTGTGAGTATTGGAAACTTCCCGTAAGAAAAAATTTAACAAAGGAGCGGGTGGGAGGACTTACTTCTCTGTCCCATTTTTCCAGGCTGTAGTTACATGCAAACAGGTGCCAATGGTTTAAATAGATTCCCCCTCTTGTGAACATGCCTCTGTGCCTGCCTGGGGGGGGTTCTAAGACCCAGGATCCTACCCCAATATGGGGGATTTCATGCATGGAAACGGATTAGCAGAGGAAATCATATTCTTAGGAAAGTGTTTTGGGTACTCCTCAAATTTGTGGTGACTAGAAATCCACTTGAAAACAGAATTCCCTTCCCTGACAGTACCTAATCCAGTGCAGAGGGTGGGGAGAGGGGGAAATGGATTTGAATTAAGAAACCTGATTAATTCAGAATTAATGCACCAGCTTCCTCTGAAGATTAGGTAGTGTTCAATTTTCAGCCTTTTGGAAATGTATTCGTCAGCATAAAGACAGGCAAATGGGCTGCATGTTGCTATGCAGACGACACAGTTCGGAAGGGCCTTCTGTTTGCTTATGGATTCTCTCTCCCTTGAAGAAAAACTATTAACTCATGCCGCAGCCTGCTGCTCCCTGCTTGGTGTTGGCTATGTCACTGAGCCCAAAATAGAAAGTTCTTTTACTGCAGAGAGGGAAGGAGGTTTAAATTTATCAATTCAAATAACAAAGGGTAGAATTATACTGGCTTTTCTCGGGTGGGGAGTAGGGGGAGATAATGCCTGTTTCATTAGGAGAAAAAGTGATCTGACACTAGCAGAGGCTGGGACCAGAAGACAAGCTTGCACTGTAGTGACTGGGCTTGTTTCCATCCTGGCCCCCTCACTCCCTCCTTCCAACAGTGTCACCTCTTTTAGGACATGGGAAAGCATCTGAGCCACTGGGTAATCAGTTCCAGAAATGTCACTGAAATTACCAGACTGGGAACGATTCTCTGAACCAAATCCCTTCTCGCTCAGCTTTGAAGCAGTCAGTACCTTACCAGAAAGTTGAAAAGCAGGGAGATGTTATCTTTCTCCTATGAAATGGTCAAAAATCTTTTAAAGATTTCCAACATTAGGCTGGGCGCAATGGCTCACGTCTGTAATCCTAGCACTTTGGGAGGCCAAAGCAGGTGGATCACGAGTTCAGGAGTTCGAGATCAGCCTGACCAACATGGTGAAACCTCATCTCTACTAAAAATACAAAAATTAGCTGGGTGTGGTGGTGCCTGCCTGCAGTCCCAGCTACTCAGGAGGATGAGGCAGGAGAATTGCTTGAACCCGGGAGGCGGAGGTTGCAGTGAGCCAAGATTACGCCATTGCACTCCAGCCTGGGCGACAGAGCAAGACTCCGTCTCAAAAAAAAAAAAAAAAGATTCCCAGTGTTGGAAGCACTTTGGGGCAACGGGCATTCTCCTACATTGCTGGAGGTGAAGCAAACTGATCTAATCACCTGAAAAGCAACCCGACAGCATGGATCCCAAACCATGGTGGAAACATCAATACCAGTGGAAGCAGATCCGGGGCCTCTCTCATCCATGGCTGGGGGAGTGTCAATTGATTTTCTAGATAAAACTTGCACAGGTACAACAGGAGACATTGACAATAATGTTCATAATAGCAGTGTGTGCAAGAACAAAATCCTAGAAACAATGCAGTTACCCTTCAGTAAGAGAGTAGATGATAAACTATGGTATATTTATGTATTGGATTATTTTACGTCAGTTGAAACGAATGAGCTACAGTGAAATGCAAGGAAATGGATGGATTTTAGCAAAATAATATTAAGTGAAAAATAAAAGAAATCCTGAAAGATTGCATACAACATAATATGCTTTTTTATGGAACTCAGAACAATTTAAAAACTATTCTTTAGGAGTATACAGATATTGGTCGGGTGTGGTGGCTCACGCCTGTAATCCAAGCACTTTGGAGGCCAAGGCAGGCGGATCACCTGAGGTCAGGAGTTCAAGACCAGCCTGACCGACATGGTGAAGCCCCGTCTTTAATTAAAAAAAAAAAAAAAAAAAAAAAGGAATACATAGATATTGGCCAGGCGTGGTGGCTTACGCCTGCAATCCCAGCACTTGGGGAGGCCGAGGTGGGTGGATCACTTGAGATCAGTTCAAGAACAGCCTGAGCAACATAGTGAAATTCCATCTCTACTAAAAATACAAAAGTTAGAGGTCAGACATGGTGACTCACGCCTGTAATCCCAGCACTTTGGGAGGCCAAGACAGGTGAATCATGAGGTTAAGAGTTCGAGACCAGCCTGACCAACATAGTGAAACCCTGTCTCTACTAAAAATACAAAAATTAGCCAGGTATGGTGACATGTGCCTGTAATCCCAGCTACTCAGGAGGCTGAGGCAGGAGGATTGCTTGAACCTGGGAGGCGGAGGTTGCAGTGAGCCGAGATTGCACCACTGCACTCCATCCTGGGCGACAGAGAAGGACTCTGTCTCGAAAAAATAAAAAATACAAAAGTTAACTGGATGTGATGGGACATGCCTATAATCCCAGCTATTGGGGAGGCTAAGGCAGGAACCCAAGAGGCAAAGGTTGCAGTAAGCTGAGATCACGCCATTGCACTCCAGCCTAGGCAACAGAGTGAGACTCTGTCTCACACACACACACAAAAGGAATATATACAGATATAATAAAACTATGTAAAAAGGAAAGCAAGAAAATGAGCATAGGATTTAGGATGGTTGTCTTGGGTGGGGAGAAAAGCTGGGGCAGTGGGGTCAGGGGGAGCTGTGGTTGATATTGGTTTTGTCAAGGTCCTAGCTTTTGTTTGGGGTTATAAATTCACAAGTACTAATTACATTATTAAATTAATGAATTTACCACCTAAATTAACAAAACTAGGCCATCCATATACCAATTATGAGAGTGGACCATGAACCAAGCAATCTGGTTAATCTAATTTGGTATACCTGACATTAAAAAAACAAAAACAGGGTATAGCTTTGGGTGTAGTCAGTCAATTCACTTCTAAGCATTTATCTTAAGGAAATAAGCAGAGATACATATAAAAATTAATGAACAAGAACATTTACCACAGTATTTATAAATATAAAAATAAGAAATAATCTAAGCACCAAACTAATAGATTAGTTATATAAATTGGGTTATATCAATGTGCTAGAAAACTAGGTAGTCTCTAAAAATATTATTTTCTAATAGTATGTAAGTATATGGGCAAACGCTCATAATACGTAAACTGAATAACACAGTTTACACAATCTGAACACGGTTTTTTGTTTTCCCTGAGTATATATATGTACAAAAAAGAGCTGGGAAGGGCTGGGCACAGTGGCTCACATCTGTAATCCTAGCAATTTAGGAGGCTGAAGTGGAGGATTGCTTGAGCCCAGGAGTTCGAGACCAGCCTGGATAACATAGTGAGACCTTGTCTCTATAAAAAAAAAAATACAAAAATTAGCCAAGTGTGGTGGTGAGCGCCTGTGGTCCCACCTACTCAGGAGGCCAGGGTTAGAGGATTGCTTGAGCCCAGGAGGTCAAAGCTGCAGTGAGCTGTGGACACACCACTGCATTTCAGCCTGGGCAACAGAGCAAGACCATGTCTCAAAAAAAAAAAAAAATTGGGGCACTGTGGCTTACACCTTTAATCCCAGCATTTTGGGAGGCCAAGGCAGGTGGATCACCTGAGGTCAGGAGTTTGAGATCAGCCTGGCCAACATAGTGAAACCCCATCTCTACTAAAAATACAAAAATTAGCCACGCATGGTGGCCTGCACCTGTAGTCCTAGCTACTCGGGAGGCTCAGGCAGGAAAATTGCTTGAACTTGGGAGGCAGAGGTCGTGGTGAGCCGAGATCACGCCACTGCACTCTAGCCTGGGCAACTGAGGAGAATTCTATCTCAAAAAAAAAAAAAAAAAAAAAGAGAGAGAGAGAGAAAAGCAAGAAAAAAAAAAAAGCTGGGACTACTATATGCCAAAATGATAACAGCACATATCTCTGAATGCTATGATTGTTTCTTCCTTTTTCTTTTTTTTTTTTAACCAATAACTCCAGAGAATATACCAAGTAAGATAGTTTCTTCCTTAAACTTGCAGTAGTTTACAAATTTGCTATACTGAAGATTTTTGTTTTTTTTTTGAGACAGAGTCTTGCTCTTGTTGGCCTCCCAGGTTCAAGCAGTTCTCCTGCCACAGCCTCCCAAGTAGCTGGGATTATAGATGCCCGCCACCACACCCGGCTAATTTTCATATTTTTTTCGTAGAGATGGGGTTTCACCATGTTGGCCAGGCTGGCCTCCAACTCCTGATCTCAACTGATCCGCTTGCCTCGGCGTCCCAAAGTGCTGAGATTACAGGCAACAGTCACTGCACCCGGCACCCCCTGAGGTTTTCTTTTCTTTTTTTAAATTTTTATTTCTTGTCCCCTTGAGGATTTCTGATGAGACCTTGAGGGAATAGGAGATCCCAGTGACCGGAGAATCAACTGGAGGGCAGAGATGTTTTACTGACGGCTCTGACCAGCTCTGGCTCCCACCAGCCATTGCAGGACTGGCTTCTAGAGCCTTCGGTGCAGAGGAGAGAGCTCTAGGGATGGGACAGAGCCAAGGTCTTAGCTTTGGTCTCTTCTCATCACTCATGCTTTAAATATAAGCTCTGATGTCATAAGGGCACCAGAGATAAAATGCCTTTCTCAAGCTAAGCAGACAGGATCTGGTATCCAATTTGGACAAGATAGTGGAAAACAGACTCAGGGGAAAAAATCTCTTGGCCTCAGCACCAGCACACGGGAGTTGAATCTGACACCTTAACATTGTACAACAAACAAATGTAGGCATGGTTTCCTATGTTTTCTTCAAAACATCTAGAATAGATGTGATTAGAGGGAATGATTTTAACAATGAGTTCTTCTCTCCTCAGCTGAAAAATTCTGGATTATCCTCCAAGATGTAACTCAAGCATCAGCTTCTGTGGAAATACTTGCCCAGCTTCCCCAGGCAACAAGGCCATCCCTCTTGTGTGTATGTTTAATAAATGATTTGCTTGCCTATTGGACTGTGTGTCTCCCCTGAGCACAAGCTCGGTGGACTATGTAGTATACAACTTCCCATCCTTTCCCAGCGCCCCTCTCTACTACCTCTCGCTCACCTGCATTCCTATGCCTGCCATGGGCTAATTGCTAATTAAATGTTGATTGCTGAAATAGAGAGCTATAGAGGTTCAGGAATGGTCTTCTTAGAATTCCCACAGCTAGGACTCAAACCCCTTTGTGGATCTCTGATGCTTGAGAGAATCTAATGAAAGCTAAGAACCTTTCCCCAGAAAAAAAAAAAAGCACATGCAAAAGAAAATTCCCAGTTGTATAGCACTAAATACCCATGCTAACACCTACACAATTATGTACATGTAAAACTGGGGAAATCTGAATAAGACAGGGGGAATTGAATCAATGTCAATTTCCAAGTTGTGATATGTTACTATAATACTGCAAGAGGTTACCACTGAGAAACTGGAATCTCTCTGTATTATTTCTTACAAATGCATGTGAATCTAAAATTATCTCAATAAGGCTGGGTGTGGTGGTGCTCACCCCTGTAATCCCAGTACTTTGGGAGGCTGAGGCAGGTGGATCACCTGAGGTCAGAAGTTCAAGACCAGCCTGGACAACATGGTGAAACCCCATCTCTACTAAAAATTAAAAAATTAGCCAGGCATGATGGTGTGCACCTGTAATTCCAGATACTCAGGAGGCTGAGGTGGGAAAATCAATTGAACCCAGGAGGCAGAGGTTTCAGTGAGCCAAAATGGTGCCATTGCACTCCAGTCTAGGTGACAAGAGCAAAAATCTGTCTCAAATAAATAAATAGATAAAATAATATAATCTCAGCCGGGTCTGGTGGCTCACACCTGTAATCCCAGCACTTTGGGAGGCTGAGGTGGGCAGATGACCTGAGGTCAGGAGTTCAAGACCAGCCTGGCCAACATGGTGAAACCCCCTCTCTGCTAAAAATACAAAAATTAGCAGGGTGTGGTGGTGGGAGCCTGTAATCTCAGCTACTTGGAAGTCTGAGGTGAGACAATTGCTTTAACCTGGGAGGCAGAGGTTGCAGTGAGCCGAGATCACGCCACTGCATTCCAGCCTGGGCAACAAGAGCAAGACTCCCTCTCAAAAATAAATAAGCTCAATAAAAATTTAAATTAAAAAACACAAAATTCCCATACATTATGTTTTGAGAGTTGGTGGACCCCAGCTGAACCTACCTATGAATCCTAAATTGAGAACCCTCTAATATAGTCCAATTTCTGCACCGTTGGATGGGGAAACTGATGGGAGAGAATGTGTTCAAAGTCATTCAGATTGATGGTGGCAAGGTAGGATGAGCCCAGCTCTCCTTTCCTTATTCTACAACTGGTTGCTAGAAGGAAAACAGTGCTATTCACATTGTGTTTGTTGTTTACTTGATTTAAAAAGGCAAGACAAACCAATATAACAGGGCAACTGATATTCCCTGATGTGTGCAGAGAACACTGAGTGTAGGTAGGGAAATTTGTTTTTAGGATTTTTTATTCCATTGCTTCCTAGGCTGGCTGTACTCCGCCTGTGGTGGACTATGGATGATCTCATTCCGAAAATGGTGCCTTGGAAAGGTGTAGGTTGGGGACCAGCAGGCTTTTTGATTCTGAGTACCAGAAGAGGAACCAAATCGTGCCTATGAGTTATCCCAGCAGGCTGGACATGTGGGGGAATAGGAGGGAAGGAAAGAGAGGAAAAAGAAAGGGGGTATAAAGAGGGAAAAAGAGGACGGTATGGGGAGAAGACAATGGAAGAGAGAACGAGTATATTTAGGGAGTAGAGGGCTTATGTGGTGGGCTGGGCCACAGGCTGCTCACCAAGTCAGAACCTGTAAAGACATGAATTATCTGTGCTGTCCTTGGAGATTGCTAGGCATTGGAATTGTCAAGTGGTCAGTGGTCAAGATCTTTGTTTCATGAAAATCACTCGTGATCTGATGCTAAAGCCTGTCCAGCAGTTAAGAGTCTGGTGCTTCTTCTGAGCTGAAGGGAGTCTGAGTTTGTATCCCAGCACCTTTGTTTACTATTTGACCTTATACAAGTGACTTAATCCCTCTGTGCCTCAGTTCCGCCATCTGTAAAAGGAGGATAATAATAGTACCTACCTCATAAATTGTGAGGTGTAAATGTATTAATACATGGAAAACATGGCCGGGTGGGGTGGCTCACACCTGCAATCCCAGCACTCTGGGAGGCCAAAGTGGGTGGATCACTTGAAGTCAGGAGTTCGAGACCACCCTGGCCAACATGGTGAAACCTCATCTCTACTAAAAATACAAAAATTAGACAGGTGTGGTGGCGCACTCCTGTAATCCCAGCTACTCGGGAGGCTGAGGCATGAGAATCAGTTGAATCTGGGAGGCGGAGGTTGTAGTGAGCCAAGATAGTGCCACTGCACTCCAGCCTGGGTGACAGAACAAGACTCAGTCTCTAACACACACACACACACACAAAAGACTCAGTCTCAAAAAACAAACAAACAAACAAAAACGGAAGAATACATGGAAAACACTTAGAATACTATTTGACCGGCCAGGCGTGGTGGCTCACGCCTGTAATCCAAACACTTTGGAGGCCAAGGTGGGCGGATCACCTGAGGTCAGCAGTTCAAGACCAGTCTGACCAACATGGTGAAACCCCGTCTTTAAAAAAAATAAAAAAATAAAAAATAAAAATAAAGAATAAAAAAAAGAAGGGTATTTGACATGTAGTAAGCGCTTAATAAATGCTGGTTCTTATTATTGTTACTCCTTGATAGAGGCTCATTTCCTCTTCTTGCCTGTTCCTGCAAAGATGGAGACAGCTGATTAGCAATCCTTACTCTAAGAACAAACCATCAACTTGTAGATGCTAAATCGCCCATCAGTTTCTCTCCCTCTGTATGTACTATCTGTTCCTTCTTTTGTTTGGGGGACCCAACTCCATTATTATCTTCCAGAATCACAATTTAAACATGAGCATAGGAGTACCTGGTGCTGGAGGGGTCTTCCTGCTTGGTGTTCCCTCTGTTGGCCAGAGAACAAACACTCCTATGAGGGGAGAGTTTCTTTTCTTCCATCAGACAGGAGAGCAGTATGGACCTGTTTCTATCTTTGCAAATGAATTTCATGGCACCGTTTAGATACATCTGTGCTTGCAAATTCATCTGCTTTGGTGAATCTAATTTTTAAATTTTGTCAGGAATCAAGGTAGAACACTGGTAAACTGCTTAATCCGGAAAATAAAGAACAAAATATAAACAGATTTCCTCTCTGGCTCTCTCCAAAGCATCTCTGTCCTCCACAGTGTTTCTGTAAGTCTCTAGGGAACATCTCATATGGGCTCACCAACAAGTCTTCCTCAATTTACACCCTTATGCCCTGACAGATACCAGGTCTCTGTGCTGTTCCACCAGTTTCTGAGAGTCTCCTGTTAATCTGCTAAGTACTCTTGATCAAGAGGGGCCTAGAGTCACCAGAGAAGACTTTTCAGAGTCTTTTCTGAAAAGTGGGGCCTGTACTGACCTTAAATCACAGGTAAGGTTCATATAGATACCAGGGGGCAACCTAGGGATGCAAGGCAGGGTAAGCAAAGGGTGAAAGAAGGAATGGAATTGGATGAGTACAGAATTGGTTTGTGGAGGGGCCAGCTAAGCTGAGGAGAGCTTATAGTGAGAGAGAAAGCAAGAGAAAAGGCCATGTGAGAAGGCCGTAGGAGAGCTCAGACTTCTTTCCATAAGAAAGTGAGGGCCCATGAGTAACCTTGCAGGGAATAGTGGACTACTCAGCAGAACTATTGGCTACATGTTCTTAGGCCTGTGATTCTCCCAAGAGATGCCTTGTCACATTTATTCACATATCCTGGACAACATTTTCCTTTTTTTTTTCAGACGGAGTCTTGCTCTGTTGCCCAGGCTGGAGTGCACTGGCACAATCTCAGCTCACTGCAACCTCCGTCTCCTGGGTTCAAGCAATTCTTGTGCCTCAGCCTCCTGAGTAGCTGGGATTACAGGTGTGTGCCACCACGCCTGCCTAATTGTTGTATTTTTAGTAGAGACGGGGTTTCACTATGTTGATCAGGCTGGTCTTGAATTCCTGACCTCGTGATCTGCCTTCTTGGCCTCCCAAAGTACTGGGATTACAGGTACGAGCCACTGTGCCCGGACTTTTTTTTTTTTTAGTTGGAGTCTCACTCTGTCACCCAGGCTGGAGTGCAATGGCGCCGTCTTGACTCAGTGCAACCTCTCCCTCCTGGGTTCATGCAATTCTTCTGCCTCAGCCTCCTGAGTAACTGGGATTGCAGGTACTTGCCACCACGCCTGGCTAATTTTTGTATTTTTAGTAGAGATGGGATTTCACCATATTGGCCAGGTTGGTTTCTTGGCCAGGCTGGTCTTGAACTCCTGACCTCCTGATCCACCCACCTAGGCCTCCCCAAAATGCTGGCATTAGCACCTCAGCCACCATGGCCCCCCCCCCCCCAACTTTTTTTTTGAGATGGAGTTTTGCTCTGTCACTCAGTCTGGTGTGCAGTGGTGTGATTGCAGCTCACTGAAACCTCTGCCTCCTGAGTTCAAGCAAGTCTTCTGCCTCAGCCTCCTGAGTAGCTGGGGTTACAGGTGCCTGCCACCATGCCCAGCTAATTTTTGTATTTTTAGTAGAGATGAGATTTCACCATATTGGCCAGGCTGGTCTCAAACTTCTGACCTCAGGTGAACTGTCCACCTTGGCCTCCCAAAGTGTTGGGATTGCACGTGTGAGCCACCAGGACTGGACATTTTCTTTCATAACTATAAAAGCATTATGTATTCACTACAGAAAAATCAAGTTAGTAAAAAGAAGAAACTAAAAAACAATCCTACTTACTGGAAGTAACCACTATTACTGTGTGGCTTTCCAAAGTTTCTTATAAACATATATTTGTAATATATGTTAATGAAATTGGGGTTATATCACGCATACTATTTTATAAGGTATTTTTAATAATATACTGTGAATAATATTCTATAACAAACATACTTCTATGATAGGATTTTTCATAGCTACAGAGTTGGTGACAGTATTATTAAGGTTTACCCAGCCTTCTGGAGTGATGAACTTTGCCTTCCATTTCAGAGGTTTTTTTTTTTTTTTCCCTGTAACAGAAAAATGTCTCCTTTTGTAACTGAGAATACTATCTAGACATCATGGGCATCATGAGGGGACATGGTCATTTCTCTCCTTTTTCTTTAGCCAGACTGTGGTAGCTGGGGGGAAAGGGCTGTATATCTGTGGCAAAGTTCCTGGCCACAAAATTTTGGCTACACTCAAACAATTCTAATTCCAGGTGAAAGGGGAATATAAACTTAATTTTTCTGAAAACTACAAAGAACAGAGACAGATACCAGTGAGTTGCAGGCATCACTGTGTAAGCTGAGTGAAGAAATCTGGTAGCTGGGCAGGCCTTGTTGGCCAGAGCATGACAGGTCTTCTATGGCCAAAGCCAGTAGATTTTGACTGCTCAGGACTTCATTCTGGGGCTTCTGAGGCATAAAAGGCCTTGGTACAAAGAGCATGTTATCCTTTTCAACTATGACACCCTTTTCAGATGTAAGATTCTGAGCTGAAAGGAGCGTGAGACTGATTGTGTTAATTCTTGGATTTATTCCTAAGTAACTTTCTCTCTATACAACAAGTCTGAATGGATGACAAGGCAAGAGAGGAGTTTTTGTTTTGTTTTGTTTTGTTTTGTTTTAGAGACGGAGTTTCGCTCTCTTGCCCACGCTGGAGTACAATGGCGTGATCTTGGCTCCCCACAACCTCTGCCTCCCGGGTTCAAGCAATTCTCCTGCCTCAGCCTCCCGAGTAGCTGGGATTACAGGCATGTGCCACCATGCCCAGTTAATTTTGTATTTTTAGTGGAGACGGGGTTTCTCCATGTTGGTCAGGCTGGTCTCCAACTCCCAACCTCAGGTAATCTGCCTGCCTCGGCCTCCCAAAGTGCTGGGATTACAGGTGTGAGCCACTGCGCCCAGCTGGGAGTTGTTCTTTTGTTCCAGCTCTACCTCTCCTTGAATTTCCTCCCCCATCCCCCACTTCACAATGGCTTTGTGTCTACATGATGTTTTTATTTTATTTATTTATTTTTTTGAGACAGAGTCTCACTCTGTCAGCCAGGCTGGAGTGCAGTGACGTGATCTCGGCTCACTGCAACCTCTGCCTCCCAGGTTCAAGCAAGTCTCCCGGGTAGCTGGGATTACAGGCACCCGCCATGACGCCTGGCTAATTTTTATATTTTTAGTAGATACAAGGTTTCACCATGTTGGCCAGGCTAATCTCAAACTCCTGACCTTCAGTGATCCACCCACCTTGGCCTCTCAAAGTGTTGGAATTTACAGGCCACTGTGCCCAACCTATATGATATTTTGATACCCCTATGTTCTGTTTCCAAACACCACTATGCGTTTCACTGCAGACATGAGGGACTCCAACTGGTATTAGAAGGTATGTATTTAAAATGTGAGCCCACTTAGAAATTATAATAAAAATAACATCTAGCACTTATTGTACATTAATTCATACTATTTTGGTGTTTTTATTTATTTATTTTTGAAACAGAGTTTTGCTCTGTTGCCAGAGTGGAGTGCCGTGACAGGATCTTGGCTCACTGCAACCTCCACCTCCTAGGTTCAAGCAATTCTCTTGCCTCAGCCTCCTGAATAACTGGGATTACATGAACATACCACCACACCTGGCTAATTTTTTTGTATTTTTAGTAGAGATGGGGTTTCACCGTGTTGGCCAGGCTGGTCTTGAACTCCTGACCTCAGGAGCCTTGGCCTCCCAAAGTGCTGGGATTACAGACAAGAGCCACTGCACCCAGCCTGGTTTTATTCATTTATAATTTCATTTAATTATCCGAAGAAACTTATTGTCTATTACAATTATTCTCACTTTATAGATGAGAAACCCAATACTCAGAAAAGTTAGGTAACTTGCCAAACTTCACACATCTAGACAGCTGCAGAACCAGAATTCAAACCCAGTTCCATCTGCCTCCAGAGACGTTTCCAACACTGCTCTACTTTCTGTCTCGGTAAGTTTAGAAGTCAGGGAACTGGAAGGAACAACAAAAAAATAAACCTAACTTAATGCCAATAGAATTGCTGACAAGACACATCTCATTCCTACTCCAGGTTTAATGTCAATTTGTATATCTTGACTAAGAGTGCCTATTATAAAGCTATTCGCTCAAGGTTATCCTCCTCCTATCCCGCCCCACCATCAGATGATTTTTATTTATAGCTATGTTTAAACCTCGGGCAACACTCAGACTTGCTGTATAGTGAATTTGCCATCTGAGCAAAGATTCTTTCTCAAAGCATATTTGCTTTATTTACTCTCTGGTGTTTGCCAAGAAATTAAAAAGACAATTCTTTTTGGTTTGCTTTAAAATTTTTGTTCCAAATATTCTTCAGCTCTAGAATTCACTCAGTGAGGTCAAACAAGTCAAGACCAGATAAGTTAAACTGAATTTTCATTTTCATGTCAATTCGATATTTTGAGTTCTACAAAATACACAAACATTCCGGATTTCTTCTAAAGAAAAAGATATCCTGATTAGTTCTGTATTGTTTATAATCATGTATGCTTTGCTTCACTGTCTGATGCTAAGAGCTTCCTAGAATTCACCAGGCATGGTGGCTCACGCCTGTAATCCCAGCACTTTGGGAGGCTGGGGTGGATGGATCATGAGGTCAGGAGTTTGAGACCAGCCTGGCCAACATAGTGAAACCCCATCTCTACCAAAAATAAAGAAATTAGCCGGGCATGGTGGCGCACACCTGTAGTCCCAGCTACTTGGGAGGCTGAGGCAGGAGAATCGCTTGAACCCGGGAGGCGAAGGTTGTGGTAAGCGGAGATCATGCCACTGCACTCCAGCCTGGGCAGCACAGTGAGACTCTGCCTTAAAAAAAAAAAAGCTTCCTAGAATACATTCCTTAAGAAGTTAAGTCATGGCATTTAATCATTTGACAGGATGTTTTAAGTACTATAATTATTATATGTTCCCTCCATTTTGTGATGGTGGTGAGCCAAGTAATCTCCATCAAGAGAAAATAAATAACACCTACACTAATGCTACCCACAAGGAGCTCACAGTCCTTTGGAAAACTCATAATTTTAGCATATAGTGGGTGTTCAATACTCCATCATCTACCAAGCTAACATCACCACCACCTTTCCAGGGAAGATAATCTAGGCAAAGAGAAATTATGTTGATTCTGTTCCATATGTCAGATCTTGGAAGGTCAACTGCATTACTATGACTGAGACCTTGTACTTGGGAGTATGCAGTTTTAAATCCTGACCACCACCTTGGGCAAGTCCCTTCTCTTTCTTGAGTGCCTGTCTGCTTCTTGCCCTATCAGACAGGACCAATTCTCACATAGGTTCATAACGGTAAAGAATAAGATTAGATAGCACACTGGGTACGGCTTTATAATCACGGGCACCAAGTGATGATTTTTCCTCATTCATTCTACTTGGTCTTAACTCATACCCTTCTATTGTTTGGGGATGTTAACTGCAAAACAGGGACAGAATTTGGGCTAAAGAGTCTTTTTCCAGTCTGGTCAATTAAGTATGTGAGAAGACTTCTGGAAGAGTAGATCTGAGGTACTTTCTTTTGTGCACACTAATGGGAGGTATGAAGGGAAAGCAGAATTACAATTTCCAGCCCAGGAGGCCAAGCCAGTTGGCCTCGCCAAACAGGTTGTCTTGAATAAAGGAGGATTTTCAGTCTTGCTATTGGCTGACGGCGCCTCCGGTTCCTTCCTCAGTCTGTTGGTCGGGATGATGCCCTCAGAGCCGCAGAGTGAGCACTCTCCTCCCGAGCATCGCTGAGCACTTTGGTGTGGAAGGGTTGGCTGATACTGAGGGTGGGGCACCTGGAAGACAGGCGACCAGGTTCAGCTCTTGCCTTTCCCTTTACGGCTAAATGTTCTTTGGAAAGCTTCTATATATGTCAAATTCTGGGGGCATCATGATATCTCTCTGTTTATCCCAAACCACCTTCAGCCAATACTGTTGAGAATACAAGCTCCAGGGCTGGGTGTCATCCGTCTGGATGATCCCTCTGGATCTGGCACATAGTTGGCGCTCTATGGAACCAGATGTGTATGTAAAAGCAGGGATAATGGAATGTGAAGACGTTTCGCAAACTCCAAAGCGATTCATAACCAGACAGAGGCCAATCCCAGGGTATGCAAGCTCTCTTTTAAGCGCGGATCACAGCTGCTTCTAACGCCGTCGGGACTCGGTCAGGACAGGTGCATCCATCTTCTATGGGATTCTCCTCCAGAAAGAAGGCCAGGGAGCGCAGGGGCTGAGGGTCTCATTCCCAGGGGGGAATCAAACTTAGAGGACAGCAACCATCGGCGAGGAGCGGGGCACGTGGAACCAAGCCGCGGTCTCAGGCTCAAAGAAAAGCCCAAACCTCGCCACCGCCATCGCGCCCGACGAGACACCTAGGTCAGGGGACCGGTGTGTGCCGGGGAAGTCAGGTGCACCGCGCGGCACTCCCACAGTAGGTACACGCTCCTCCACCTACAAGTGACCTAATTACACCAGCCGCGCCCAGAGGTGGGGGTGGTTATTCCAACCAGGCGGCCACTCGCTGCCCGTTCCTGCCCCCAAAGATGCGGGAAACCCACACAATTCCAGCGCTGCTGCACCCCGGAGGAGCCATGGGGTCGCAATTCTCGTTTCCGCGACCGGCTGCCGGGCCCCAGACGAGGAGCTGAGTTCATCACCAGAACGGCCTTCCCAGGCGAACCAGTTACAGCCAGCCAATAGCCCCCGCTTCTATCCGGTCTGCGCCTGCGCGTGGCCCAATCCCTTACCTCTCGGGGTATAGTGCTAAGGGATTAGTCCGGTTCGCCGCTGTGCGCATTGCGCATGCTCCAGCTCCATCCTTCCCTTCCCCCACCACCCGCCCTCCGGGAGCCACGCCCTAAAAGCGAAGGCGACTCAGTTACCAGCCGGCTACGTCGCGCCTGCGCTTTGACCCGCAGTTTGCGCCCCAACTCCGGTAGTGCAGCCGCCGGGGCTGGGAGCCGCAGTTGCGCAGCTCGCTCCCCGGCCCTTTTTCCCGTCCGCTCCCCGCCGCCTCCTGACGCCGGCGTGACGTCACCACGCCAGGCGGCCGCCATTACAGAGAGCCGAGCTCTGGTGCCTGAGCGAGCGGAGGAGGAGGCGCAGCGGCCGACGGCCGAGTATTGCGGTGAGAGCCAACGGGCCAGCGCCAGCCTCAGCAGCCGCCAGAACTACACGAGGAACCGGTGGCGGCGTGTGCGTGTGGCCCGTGTGCGGGCGGCGGCGCGGGAGCAGCGCGGAGCGGCAGCCGGCTGGGGCGGGTGGCATCATGGACGAGAAGGTGTTCACCAAGGAGCTGGACCAGTGGATCGAGCAGCTGAACGAGTGCAAGCAGCTGTCCGAGTCCCAGGTCAAGAGCCTCTGCGAGAAGGTGAGCTGTACTCTGGCTCCAGGCAGCCGCCGTGGGGCCGACCCTGCCGAAGAAAAGGCGGCCGTCAGGAGGGTGCAACATGGCGGAGGCCGCCGGCCCGGGCCCCCCGAGTCACCAAGACCGGCGCCCAGCCCGGCCGGCGGCGCCTCCCGAGCGACCCGGCGCCCCCTGCCTCCAGCGCAGGGATTGGTTGTCGCCGCCAACGCCGCCTAAAATGGCGCCGTTCACCCGGCTGCTGGGCTTTTGAGTCTCCCGGCCTTGGCTCCAGACGAGGTGGCTGGGGGAGCGGAGACTCTGTGGGGCAGCATCAGGGACGGTTTTGAGGGTGAGCGGGCTTGGATTCTGCGGCCCGGGAATGGGACAGAGACTTCTGCGGGCGGCTGAGTAAGAGGCTTTCCACTTGTACCCAGGCCTAGTTAGGTCCAGAGCTGTCTAGGGGATCCCCAAAGGCAGTCTTGTTAGGTCATATCCCAGAATATATGTAAAGGTCACACAGCTTTAGTACCCCTGGGTGATTTGTATTAAACTCACCAAGCGGTCTTCTCCAGAAACCAAGGTGAGGGTGTCTTTAAGAATTTTAAAATTATTCCCTTAACCTAATTTCTGCGAAGGTCATGGTAGTTAGAGGAGTGTAACTTATTTTTCATAGTTGGAAGAAATGGGGAATTTGGTGAGTCATAATACATAAGGAGCTTTTGGACTGGAAATCAAGTGTCAGTTGAATCTATGATTTATATGCTGACTCAAAGTCTTCTCTAAGCTTAACACACTTGGCATTTTGCCATTTATTTTAAAAATCAACATAAAATGGAAGAGCGACAAATTTTGTGTCTTCTCTTTGTTGCAAAAGTTACTTGATAGAATTTTGTAGCTGCAAGTAGTAGTAGTAGTAGTAACTGTCGACTAAGATTGTATTCCAGACATTGTGCTTAGCGTTTAACGTCTCACATACATTGAATATAGAATGTTGTAGTCCACTTAACACTAAATTTTATGTTTTGTATTAGCTAATTGTGTTTTGTTTTCCCCTGGGGGTTGGGGGAAACAGGTAGCCAATTTAGCTATTAGCTGTATGTTGTATTTTTAAGTTCTTGTAACTCAGTTTTCTAAAGTACACAAAAATGCTGATCTCTGCTGTGACCACATTTAACTTCTCTTTTCAAAAATAACTTTGCTGTATGTCACTTTAGTACAGAATAGTGGAGTATCATACTAGCATTTTGTATTAGTGAAAAGAATTAATGGAGAACCATTATCCTGATTTATTTGTGGTGTGATGTGAAAATTAGGTTCATGAGTTTGGTGTACATGTTTCCAAGACCGGCTTTTTTTAGAAATCATGTTGTGAACAATTGGAATTTAAGTACGTCGGATTTAGATTTATTTCTCCCAAGCCTGAAGAAAACTACTGCTAGTTGATGAGGTGGCACATCATCTTGGAGATGGATTTTAATGGTAGCAAGGTATCGAATCTCCTGTTTCTTTACCAACCTCACATCAAATGAGGTTGGTATTTATTTTAAATGGTTAAAATTGGCCTGAGATGATACAATCAATTCCATTTTAAATTAGTAGTGTGTTTAATATTGAACACCTATTGAATCTCCAAGATTGCGTACTCTTTTGAGCGGAATGAAAATAAATGAAGAATAAGTATGCTTATTGGAGCTATGAATCTAGTTGGAAGGAAAAGCATGGTATAAAAATGTGTGGGAGATAGAGCATGGAAGTAGAGGGTTTGTGTTGGAAACTGTGGAAGATAATAAGATAATACTGGATTCTAAAGTGGAGTGGGTGAAGCTAATGCATCCATTATTACTTTCCACATCTTTGTAAAACTAAGATATAGTGAAGTAAATCTCCGTTGCTTGCTCAGCTTACTCAAATTTTAGTTCTGAGTGCCAAGAAAGATGGAAATAATATTTGAGAGTAGGTGTTAGATAATAAGTTTCTGTGGAATGGATCTTTTTTGGTGGGTATCATTGTGCAACCTTCATACTGTTTGTAACTTGTAATTATTTCAACTTTCAGGAATTTATCCAAACTAAGTTAATTTGAAGACAGGTTTTTGGGTATGTGGAATCCATGAACTGATATTTTTTGTTCAAGTCTTTCTAGTAAAACAAAAGCTGTTTTTCACCGTTAATATTTGTGTGCCAGTGACATCTCTGGGTGAAAGGTACATATATGCTTTTTGATGTGATTGCCTTCTAAAGAGGAATTTTGAAAATACTGAGGGCTAATTTTTTTTCATTACTATATTGTAGTAGTATTTTGGGGGGGGGGGGAAGATAGTTGATTGAGAATAGTTGGCAATTTCTTCAGTTACAAGAAGGAATGATAACGTAAAAGCCTTCTAACCACCTAAAGATGCTTGATTTAAATGAAATACTTTAATAGTAAAGGTAGATGTATACTATAAGAAGTCATTGTTACTAAAAAATCCTGAGGCCATTATTTTGTTATCCCATCAACAATTAGTGTTACATGTTCAAAACTGGGAGAATCTAAGTATGCATTTATAGACAAAGGTGAACATGGTTTTATGTTATTGACTAGCTAAAAAGAATCTTAAGATGTAATTAAGGTTTATATAAAAGCCAAGGCTGTTAGTATATAGTAGATTTTGTCATTTTGAGGATCATAACTTGTTGATAGTTTAATCATTTGGTATACAGTTTTGTCTCAGGCTCAGTTCTATAGTCAGCCTTACATCTGTATAACTGGCCTGGTATGTTTCAATCTACAGATTGAAAGGAGTAAATAGTATCAACTTGTTTTGGACTATAGTGAACAATCTTTTATTATGTGACTTCAGCTTTGGTTTAGCTTGGGTATGATTCTTGGCTTTGTGCTTACCAAACATGTGGAGAATGTTGTTTGATATCCAGATTTTTTTTTTTTTCCCAAAGTTCTTTACCTAGGTATGCTGTTTTCCACTGCTCTGCAAGCACTATAAATAAAATGCTGTCATTAGTCATTAAAATGCTAGTTTTAACGTTCGTTACGTGAGTATGGAAAAAGCAAACTGCTTGCTTCTAATTAGATGAGCTGAGAAGTACTTGACCAAGATGACATTCTTAAATGAAATGGGTAATATGTTTGTGTGAATATGTTTGTGCATATCATTTTAAAGGCCGTTTGGCTCATTTCCATAGAATTGATTTGAATTTTGAGGACAAACAGGTGGGAGAAGCATGTTACAGAACATTATTTGCATCATATTTTTATGGGATAGTTATTGTTCTCAGTTACAGATATAAACCAAAGACCCAGAAAGGTAAAGTGACTTGACTACAGCGGCTAAAAGTGAGATTGCTAAGGCTTATAGAGTCTTAAGCCTAATGTTCTGGTATTGCTTCACAGATCCCCTTCTCTTTTCAGAGGTAGTGTTAATAATGAAAGATGTAGGTGAATTGGGACCAAGTTAAATTGTGAAGTCAACACTTTTGTAAAATGAAACTCTTTTTTTTTTTTTTTTTTGAGGCAAGATCTCAATCTTTCACCCAGGCTGGAGTGAAGTGGTGCAATCTCGGCTCACTGCAACCTCCACCTCCCGGGTTCAAGCAGTTCTCCTGCCTCAGCCTCCCTAGTAGCTGGGATTACAGACACCTGCCACTGTGCCTGGCTGAGTTGTGTATTTTTAGTAGAGACAGGGTTTCACCATGTTGGCCGGGCTGGTCTTGAACTTCTGACCTCAGGTGGCCCACTTGCCTCAGCCTCCCAAACTGCTGAGATTACAGGCTTCAGCTACAGGCTGAAACATTATTTTTATTTTAGTTTCTTGAAAGCTTCCTATTCATGTCACATACTGTTGTCCCACTTTGTCCTGGAAACAGTAATTATTACTCAGTTTAGGATGTAGCTGACAACATTTGCCCCTCAGATAAGATTGGTGAGACGAAAACCCTAGAGCATTTCTCTTGTATTCTCAGTATAAATCATGATCCAGAGATGGAGCTCTAAACTATTTTAATAAAGTATAACTAACTTTTTATATTGTTCCTTGCAGCTTATAAAATGCCTCTTTTCGGCTGGGCGCAGTGGCTCATGCCTGTAATCCCAGCACTTTGGGAGGCCAAGGCGGGCAGATCACGAGACCATCCTGGCTAACATGGTGAAACCCAGTCTCTACTAAAAATACAAAACAGTTAGCCACAGGTGGTGGCATGCGCCTGTAGTCCCAGCTACTCAGGAGGCTGAGGCAGGAGAATCACTTGAACTGGGGAGGCCCAGGTTCCAGTGAGCTGAGATTGTGCCACTGCACTCCAGCCTTGGGGGACAGAGTGAGACTCCATCTCAAAAAAGAAAAAGCTTATTTTCATCCTCATAGCTTCTACAGCCATTTGTCATGCATGTGTGTATTTGTTTCCTGGTCTCTTAGGCAAGAAGCAGTAATACAGTTAGTTTGGGGTTGACTTCATGAGGTAACAGAAAAGGTGAACATTCCCGCTCTTCAGATACACAGGTTCCCCACCCCTCCCTGTGTTCTCCATTTGGCAGAATTCCATGTTTTCAAAAAATTGGCAATAGAACTAAGTTGAAGTTTGTGTACTGTAGAAAGAATGATGGACCCTTGAGGAGTATGTGGGATAACATTTGTACCAGTCTGGTGTGGCCCTGTTTTATGGTGGTAGATATGTTACCTGTTTCATCATAAGTCAGATCCGAGTTACCTGTGAGATATCCTTTGCTTAATTTGGAAGGAATAAGTTAGGAAAACCAAGAGGCTGGGTTTGGTGGAATCTTTTATCAGGGTGCTGAGGAGAGAGGCAAGGTTATATGTGACAGGGAGGCACTATTTACTCTTTATACTTTGACCCATTTCTCTTATTTCATTATCCTTGCCTGAAAAAGCTGTCAACCTCCACTCTCATATACGAGCAGATTTGAATTGGATGAGAACTATGAAGGGGGGATGATTTTTGTTTTTGTGGGTCTTTTTTTTTTTTTTTTTTTTTGGACATAGTCTCACTGTAGCGCAGGCTGGAGTGCAGTGGTATGATCTCAGCTCACTGCAGCCTCCACCTCCCGGGTTCAAGTGGTTCTCCTGCCTTAGCTTCCCAAGTAGTTGGGATTACAGTTGTGCACCACACACCCAGCTAATTTTTGTATTTTTAGTAGAGATGGGGTTTCACCATGTTGGCCAGGCTTGTCTCGAACTCCTGGCCTCAAGTGATCCAGCTGTCTCTGCCTCCAAAAGTGCTGGATTATAGGCATGAACTACTGGTCCCAGCCTGTTTTTATTTTAAATAGGTTTTCTTTTGGCTTCTGGGGCAGAAGTGGTAGACCAGGTGAAGAAGGGAGAGGTCTCTAGTTGCCAATAAATGACTGGGAGGTGGGGTTTGAAAGAATGGTAAAGAACAACCTGAGATTAACTGCTTATTTTTTTTTTTTTCGTTTTTTTCTCTTTTTGAGATGGGAGTCTCGCTCTGTTTTTCAGGCTGGAGTGCAGTTGCATGTTCTTGGCTCACTGCAACCTCTGTCCCCTAGGTTCAAGCAATTCTCCTGCCTCAGCCTCCTGAGTAGCTGGGATTACCGGTGTGTGCCTCCACACCTGGCTAATTTTTGAATTTTTTGCCATGTTGGCCAGGCTGGTCTCAAACTCCTGACCTCAAGTGATCCACCTGTCTCAGCCTCCCAAACTGCTGGGATTACAGGTGTGAGCCACTGTGCCCACCTAACCGCTTAATTTCTTCACAGTGCAGTATTACTGCTTATTTATTTATTGGTCTGTTGTGGATTGTGGTTTAGAATGGATAAACAAGGCAGTGGCACAGATAGGTGTATATCTGAATCTGGGTATTTTCTAAACTACACGTGACCAGTTGGCCAGTCCCTCTTGCACCCTGTGTTGCCACTTCTGCCTTAGTCATTTAATTACTTCTACAGATGGGAATTTTCATCCTCCTGTTATTGGGGCTGGAAGAAGGTTGCAAACCTCTGTCCTAGATTGTTTCTGGGAGACAAGTAGAATGTGTTTACCTGGGCAAAGGCATGCAAAGTGTGACTCACAGAAGTTATGGAGTGTCAGTGATGCTATTGTGTGACAGTGTACATTTGTTTTTGGGACCAATATTTAATAGACTCCCCATTGTATGCATTATTGTCACCATTGAGCTGTCTAAAAAGCGTTAGATTATTCTCATGTATAAGGATTTCTTAGTTTGGTTTTGCTCTAATTAATAACAGTGTTAGATTAGTCAGGAGATTGACTTTGTAGTTAATTCTAGATAGGGAATGTTTTGAAACGCTTGAGCCAGTGGTGATCAGGTAACTTATTTTTCTGCCACTCATCTGTAAATGAACAGTAATGCCAAGTCTTTTGGTTGGCTTTAATGTAATAGGCTTAAGAAATGCTTTAGGGTGGAGTAGAATTTTAGTAATGGAATCAACCTTATAGACCATCTAGGCTAATCATCTTACACACAGATGAGGGAGGCAACTGAGACCCAGAGTGGTTGAATCTTGTTCATGATGTATTATTGTGACAATTTTTAAATAACTACATATATAGCAACATTTCTCAGTTGTGTAGTAGATTAAAACTTTTTTTTTTTTCCTATGTAGGAATGATTGGGAATGTTTGATGCATTCACATATATAGGTTAGTTGGTAAAGATTGAGGTTAGTCTGTTGTGTATATGAGACATAGGGCTTTAAGGATCTTTCCTTTTGGTCAGAGGGTGATCATATTGCAGAAACAGATGGGGAAACTCACAAATTACAAATTTAGAGTAATTCCTCTTTCCCAACATTTTTCTTTCATTTAGGTCCTAAGCCTTAGAGCAAAACAGAAAATATTAGTTCCTAGAATATTACCTGGAGGATTAAACTTTTAAAATATAATCAGACTGGTCTTAAAGAAGATTGAAATGTTTTATGAAATATTGCTGGTATCTGTTCAGTGTGATTAATGAAAGACAAGTAGCCAATATGCTGCATAGTGACATTTTGGTCAGTGGTGGACTTGTATATGATAGTGGTCCTATAAAATTATAATGGAACTGAAAAATTCCTGTCACCTGTATTGACCCTGTAATGTCATAGTGTAACACTTTATATTGTCTATGTTTAGTTACACAAATAACATTGTGTCAACAGTTGCCTACAGTATTCAATACAGTAAATGCCGTACAAGTTTGTAGCCTAGAAGCCATAGGCTATCCCATAGCCTAGGTTTGTAGTAATCTATACCATCTAGATTTGTGTAAGAACACTCTGTAATGTTCACACAACTGAATCATTTGATGCGTCCCCATGGTTAAACAACAACACATAATTAATATGAAGAATGGCTTGATAGTTGAAGTAAATCAACTCAAGACGCATTTGCTTCCAGGGTTACTAATATGTCGTACGGTATGTATCACCCCACCCCTCAAACTGTAGCCCTGTACACTAATTTATCGCAAATCTTAGGGTTTTTTGCACAGTCATCAAAATGTCCTATCAAAGAAACCAACAACCTTTCATCTTGACATAAAAACAGTATGAGGCAAAATGAAATTCTCTTGGGATTTTTTTTTTGTGTGTGGTGGCTCATGTTTGTAATCCTAGCACTTTGGGAGGCTGAGGTGAGCAGATCACGAGGTCAGGAGTTTGAGACCAGCCTGACCAATACAGTGAAACCCCGTCTCTTTGAAAAATATAAAAATTAGCTGGGCATGGTGGCACGTATCTGAAGTCCCAGCTATTTGGGAGGCTGAGGCAGGGCAATCGCTTGAACCCGGGGTTGCAGTGAGCCGAGATTGTGTCACTGTACTCCAGCCTGGGTGACAGAGAAAGACTCTGTCTAAAAAAGAGAGGGGGGGGGGAGAGAGAGAGAGAGAAAACCAAAAAGTTACTTTAAATAACATTAAGTTTAAAGTAGTTTGTGCAAATTCTTAAGAACATCATCTAGCTCTCAATGATAAGATGTTCAGAAGCATGCATGCGCAACTTTTATAAGAGGAGAAATAAGTGATAGTAAATAAACATGGAATAAAAAGTTTGTATTCAGAAATGAAAAATGCCAATTGGTGAGATCACATTTTGTATCTGAAATAGCTGAGAATAAGTATATTCTTTCATTTATTGCATAACAAATTGGCATAATTGTATACGTGAAACAAAAAAAGTTAATGCTATTTTGCCCTGTCATCCCACAATTTAAAACTTTCTGAAAGGAAATAATTCAGATAAGCAATAATACTGGACATGTATTGGTCTATTTAGGAGGATATAATGTAGTTTTAAATAATCACTGTAATGTAGAAAGTTGAGTTAGTGAGTATGAAACTTTAGGACACAAAATGAGATGCTGACCAGTTATAAATAAGAGACCTCTGTGAGTAAAAACTGAAAGATAATAAAAAGGAGAAGAGTTCTGGTTGGTAAGAATAAGATAGTTACATATCTTACAGCTTTCATTGAAATAATCTCTTAACATTTTAATGTTTTCTCAGTTCCCCCCTCCCCCCCCCCCCCCTTTTTTTGGAGAGAGTCTTACTGTGTTGCACAGGCTGGAGTACAGTGGCACGATCTCAGCTCACTGCAACCTCCACGTCCTGGGTTTCAGCAATTCTCATGCCTCAGCCTCCCAAGTAACTGGAATTACAGGCGTGAGCCATTGAGCCTGGCCTTTTCAGCCTTTTTTAATGCAAAGAATTTTGACATGGTTGTAATCATTTTGTGCTTTTGTTTATTTATTTTGAGATGGTGTTGTTGCCCAGAAGTACAGTGACATCATCATAGCTCACTGGAACCTTGAACTCCTGGGCTCAAGTGATCCTTTTGCCTCAGTGTCCCTAACAGCTGGGACCACAGAGTACACCACCGTGCCTAGTTAATTTTTATTTTTTGTGGAGACAGGGTCTCGTCAAGTTGCCAAGGCTGATCTTGTACTCCTGAGCTCAAGCAGTCCTCTCGCCACAGCCTTCCAAGTAAATGGCACTACAGGTGTGTGTACCACTATGTCCAGCTAATATTTTACTTTTTTTTGTGGAGATGGGGTTTTGGTATGTTTCCCAGGCTGAGCAATAATTTTGAAAGGCATCTTTTTTTTCTGAGCAGTAGATCTCAACGATGCACTTAAAATATTCAGTAATCCATGCTGTAAGCAGATACGCTGTCATCCAGGCTTCGTTCTTCCAATTATAGAGCACAGACATAGTAGATTTAATGTAATTCTTAAGTGCTAAAGAACAGTTTAGCACTTGAGAATACTTTTCAGAATGGTCAATGAGCATTGACTTCAACTGAAAGTCACCAGCTGCATTAGCCTCTGACAAGAGTCAGTCTGTCCGTTGAAGGTTTGAAGCCAGGCATTGACTTCTCTAGCTAGTAAAGTCGTAGGTGACATTTTCCACTAGAAGGCTATATCGTCTACATTGAAAACCTGTTGTTTAGTGTAGTCATGTTCATCACTGTCTTAGGTAGATCATCTGGGAAACTTGTTATAGCTTCTATATCAGTACTTGATGATTCATCTTGTACTTTTATGTTATAGAAATGGCTTCTTAAACCTCGTGAACCAATCTGCTAGCTTCAAGCTTAACTTCTGCAGCTTCCTCACCTCTCTTAGCTTTTATAGAATTGAAGAATCAGGACCTAGCTCTGAATTAGGCTTTGGCTTTTAAGTGAATGTTGTGGCTGATTTGATCTATCCAAACCACTTAAACTTTGTCCGTACTTTGTCCGTATCAGCCGTAAGACAGGTGTAGGGTTGATGGCCCCACAGGGTCGTGGGGTGTGCCTTATGCTGTGCTGAGGCGCAGGATCCGAGAAATAAAGAGACAGGACACAGAAGTAAAGGAAAATGCAGCTGGGCTCGAGGGGCCACGCCATCTATGAGCGGAGTCAGGCAAGGCCCCAAATGTCCAGAAGCGTGAGTATTTATTGTGTATAGGTTAGGGGTAGGGCAGTGAGTGAAATCATCGTTAAGGATAGTGATAGGGTCGTGAGCAATAAAACAAGGAGTCCACCCCCATTAGGTCACCTAGGCTAGGAGGTGGACAGTGCGCAGCAAGGGGCCCCATTCCCATGAAGGCAAGGGCCCCATTCCCATGAAGGCAAGGGCCGTGTGCAGTAAGGGGTCCTCCCCCATTAGGTCGCCGAGGCTTGAAGGTGGACCGTACGCAGTGAAGAAGGTGCAGTGTGCAGTACTTCTGTCTATGGGCAAACTACTTCTAAGATTTATGGGGGGAATGCTTAAGTCTCACAGTAGTGACAGAGCTGTCAAGGTTACCACCACCTGCTGTCAGCTTCCAATGAGTTCTATGGGAAGATGCTTTTCGAGCAGCACAGTAGCAAGAGCTGATAAAGTTCACAGTCACCAAGGTGGATTGCCGGTCTGAGGGCAGCCTTCCACAAGAACTGGAGCAAGGTCCTACAACTCCTTTATCAGGAGGAGTGGCTCTTGCCCCAAGCCTGCCATACAGCGGGTATCTTTACAATACTGAACGCTGCCGCCTGGGCCATGGATTCTTGTCCTTGTATAACGGTTTTTGCCTTAAATCATGCTCTGCGCTGTGTCTGCTCTAGGCATTCCTCCGATTATAAGCTGCTTATTCCTTAATTCATGCTCTGTACTGTGTCCACTCTAGGCATTCCTCCGATTATGAACTAAGATATAATTATATATATGTGTAGGGAAATATTCTTTAGGCACTCATACTATCAACTATCATATGATTATATATAGAGGATTATATAAAGGGATTCTTCAAGCCGTAATTTTATAAACTAATACATGATTATATAAAGGATTATATAAAAGGAAATACTAGTAGTAACACTATAAAGTGAGATATTTTTCAAGCCGTAACTGTGCCAGGGTTCTGCTCAGGTCTCTTTCCTCAGTGCCCATATGGGGGGGTTACCCACAACTGGCTTTCTTACCATTCATGTGTTCACTGAAGTAGCACTTCTAATTTCCTTCAAGAACTATTCCTTTGCATTTATACCTTGGCAGTTTAGTGCAAGAGACCTACCTTTAGGCCTGTCTTGAGTTTCCATATGCCCTCTCCTCACTAAGTTCAATTATTCCTAGCTTTTCATTTAAAGTGAGAGATACTTGGAGGCCGTTGCAGGGTTATTAATTGGCCTAATTTCAATATTGTTGTGTCTCAGGGAATAGGGAGGCCCAAAGAGAGGAGGAGACAGAATGGCTGGTCAGCAATAGTAAGAATACACACATTCATTAAGTTTATTGTCTCATGGGCACAGTTTGTAGTGAAGTCCTAGGTGACGTCTTCTTTTGCTAGTGCCACAAAGCAATTACAATAGTAACTTCAGAGATCACTGATCACATATCACCATAACAGATACAATAGTAATGAAAAAGTTTGAAATAATTTTAGAAGTACCAGGATGTGACAAAGACAAGAAGTGTGAGCACATGCTGGTGGGAAAATGGTGCTGATAGACTTCCTCCACACAGGGTGGCCACAAAGCCTTGATTTATAAAAAATAGAGTATATGCAAAGTGCAGTAAAGTGAAGCACAGTAAAATGAGGCATGCCTGTAGTTATTGTGTGCCCTTAAGGAAATTACTATTATTATTTTTAAGACTAAGTCTCTGTCACCCAGGCTGGAGTGCAGTTGCACAGTATCTACTCACTGCAACCTCCGCCTTCCGGGTTCAAACGATTATCCTGTCTCAGCCTCCCGAGTAGCTGGGATTAAAAGCGCCTGCCAGCATGCCTGGCTAATTTTTTTCCTATTTTTAGTACAGGTGGGGTTTCACCATGTAGGCCAGGCTGGTCTCGAACTCCTGACCTCAAGTGATCTATCTTCCTTGGCCTCCCAAAGTGCTAGGATTACAGGTGTGAACCACCGTGCCTGGCTGAAAATTATAAATAAGTGGTTGGTTAATCTGTTGTTGGTTGATGTCTTTTTTTGAGATGGTGTCTGGCTCTGCAGCCTCTGCCTCCCGGGTTCTAGTGGTTCTCCTGCCTCAGCCTCCCGAGTAGCTGGGATTACAGGCATCCACCACTACGTCCAGCTAAATTTTTGTATTTTAGTAGAGACAGGGTTTCACCGTGTTGCCCAGGCTGGTCTTGAACTCCTGACCTTGTGATCCACCGGCCTCAGCCTCCCAGAGTGCTAGGACTACAGGTGTGAGCCACCATGCCTAGCCGGTTCATGTACTTTTCAAAATTGTCTGTCACTGGGCATGGTGGCTCACACCTGTAATCCCAGCACTTGGGGAGGCCGAGGCAGGTAGATTACGTGAGGTAAGTAGTTTGAGACCAGTTCTGGCCAACACAGTGAAATCCTGTCTCTACTTAAAAAAAAAAAAAAAAAAAAATTAGCTGGACATGGTGGTGCACACCTATAAACACAGCTACTTGGGAGGCTGAGGCAGGAGAATCGCTTGAACCCAGGAGGCAGAGGGTGCAGTGAGCTGAGATTGCGCCGTTGCACTCCAGCCTGGGTGACGAGCAAAACTGTGTCTAAAATGTCTTCCATGAAAAATAACATGGACGATTTATGAAGTCTAGTTTAAGCCTGATTTGTTTGTAATTTCATGTTTCTGTGGTGGTGATGATGGCCTGTATTCAAGAATGTTGAGTCTTTGGGTCATTTATCTTACAACTGATTGTTTTATAGTAGATTGGAAATACAGTTATGGGATTTCTGAATCCAAACCAGAATGCTGAGAGGACATTGGTAATAAGATAGTGTCCTCTGTGGTACATACCTGTAGTCCCAGCTACTCTGGAGGCTGAGGTGGGAGGATTACTTGAGCCCAGAAGATCAAGGCTGCAGTGAGCCATGATGGTACCGCACTGCAGCCTGGACAACAGAGCAAGACCTTGTCGAAAAAAAAAAAAAAAAGATTTAAAAAGTATCCTCAAAGATTGCTTTCCTTCAAGTGAATCTACATATTTTTTGGATTCTAGGGCAGAACGTTAACTTCCCACAGTTAATTGTGGTAAGATCTTATTAAGAGAATAGCCTCATTCCAGTGTTAACCTTGTTCTCAGAAGTTTGTACCAAATCTTTGTTTGCTTGAATTTATTCATTTTTGTCTGTGCCATTTAACTGAATTTCAGAAGGGTTCTGATAAAACCAGTATGGTACTAATTACATTCTTTTTTTTTGAGATGGAGTCTCGCTCTGTCACTCCAGCTGTAGTGCAGTGGCACGACCTTGGCTCACTGGGTTCAAGTGATGCTCCTGCCTAAGCCTCCGGAGTAGCTGAGATTACAAGTGTGTTGTCACCATTCCTGGCTTTTTAGTAGAGCTGGGGTTTTACTACATTGGTCAGGCTGGTCTTGAGCTCCTGACCTCAAGTGATCCATCCAGCCTTGGCCTTCCAAAGTGCTGGAATTACAGGCGTGAGCCTGATCTTGGCCCTAATTACATTCTTTTAAAAATGATTTTTTTCTTAGATGTTAATCATATTAGCTAAGATATTTGAGGTCCTGGAAAAATGTTTTAAGGGAAGCAAAAGGTTTGGTATGGTGTTTTGCTTTTGCTTGTCCTTTAGTTCATAACAGGTGACATGAGACTATAGAAATCAAAGTGCCAGAGTAGAAAGGTGGTTATTAAAAATAAAAAAATCTCAAATGTCAATTAAGTTGTTTTAAAAGTCTGGTTATTTTGAATATCCATGATTTATTTTGAATATTAAAGAGATTAAGCAGTTGAGATTGTATAGCTACCTTTGAAAATGATGGTTGCTAAAGGTCTGGAGGTGATCCATAAAGCCACTTTTAATAGGTGCTTTCAGGATTTGCAAGGCCTAACTCCTTGTAATAGTACAGCTTATCTTTGTTTTATTTAAAAAAAAATTTTTTTGAGACAGTTGTCTACCAGGCTGGAGTGCAGTGATGTGATCACGGCTCACTGTATCCTTGACCCTCCTGGGGTCAAGTGATCATGGCTGACTGCATCCTTGAACTCCTGGGCTCAAGCAATTCTCCCAACTCAGCCTTTTGAGTACCTGAAATTGCAGGTGTGCACCACCATGGATGGCTAATTTTTTATTTTATTTTCTGTAGAGAGGGGTCTCATCATGTTGTTGCCCAGGCTGGTCTCTGAACTTCTGAGTTTGTGAAGCAGTACTCCCGCCTCTGCCTCCCAAAGTGTTGGGATTACAGGTGTGAGTCGCTGCACTTGCCAAAATGATATATATATAATATATATACATATATTTTTTTTATTCGGAGTCTTGCTCTGTCACCCAGGCTGGAGTACAGTGGTGTGATCTTGGCTCGCTGCAACCTCCACCTACTGGGTTCAAGTGAGTCTCATGCCTCAGCTTCCCACGTAGGTGAGATTATAGGCACGCACCACAACACCCAGCTATTTTGTGTCTTTAGTAGAGATGGGGTTTAACCATATTGGCCAGATTGGTCTTGAACTTCAAGTGATCCGCTGGACTCAGCCTCCCCAAGTGTTGGGATTACACTGCTTCCGGCCCAAAACGATCTTTTAAATGAACATCTGTAGGTTTTATTGTTGTGGTGTTCTGGTGTAGTCTGTTTATTGTAGTAACTATCTGAGAGCTGGTAAGTTGAGACCATGAAAAAAAAAACAAACCTAAAATCATGCTTAACTGATTCTTTCCAAGGTTGCATTTTTGTTAAAATCTACTTAATAGTTGGCTGGGTGTTTGTTTTTTGTTTTTCTTTTTTTCTCTCTGTCCTGGTCTGAGGGATGATTGCTTCTACATACCACTGTTACCACCAGTATTTAATTATACTTGTTCTGGTCTGTGAAGTTTGGTAGGAAGGGAAGAAAGAGCTTTGGTTGGCTGTCCTAGATTCACAAGTTAAAATTTTCAGTTAAGAGTTAACTTTCTTTTTTATTTTAAAGGACAATTTGCTAATTCAACATTTAAAAAGCAAACTACTAGATATACTAGTTAAGTTTACTCATAGTATCTTCTCTCAGGAAATGTGTCTGCATATGTATACAGAGGAGAAAATACTGGGGAGATATATTGCTGTAGTTTCACACCCTTCTGCTTTGTAATCGGTCAGGGGATACTCTGCATCCACTATGAGAAATTAACTAGCTCTCTCGATAAATATTATATATTATTAAATATTGTTAGAAAAGCAGGCTGCTGAACAATATTGTTTCTAGTTTTAAAATGCAAGGAAAACTATTGTTTTTGTAGACATGCAGTATATATGTAAAATTTGTAAACAACGTTTTAAAAGGTTATACAATCTCTGATTTTTCCATTTAATGATGGTGCGAAATGATAGACATTCAGTATGCTCCTCAGTTTATGATGGGGCTATATACACATAAATGTATTATAAATAGAAAACATTGTAAGCTGAAAACACACTTTCGACTTGATTATATTTGTGATAGGTTTATCTAGATGCAGCTGTGTTATAAATTGAGGAGCGTCTGTACCTCAAAATTTCATTGGTTACTTTGTCCAAAGAGGGTGGGATTGTGTAGAGGGGACATTTCTTTTTTGTCTATGCCAAAATTTTTTATGCGTTTATCATTGTGATTTGCCTAAATTGAAATAAAAGTAACAGCGTTTAGACTTAATTTTCCTTTCATGATTTGAAGAGAAATTTTGAGTCAGTTGTAGTAAGGAACTTCAGGCAGTCCTAAAAGTCAACTTTTTATTATTCATACAGAGAATACCCTTACAGGTAAACAGCGATGTACGTTAACATTTAACTTCTGATAGATTTAAATGTGAAAGTTACATGATGGCAAGATTTACATGCTATGTAACCATCTGTTTTCTTTTCTTTTTTTGAGATGGAGTCTTGCTTTCAACAGGCTGGAGTGCAGTGGCATCATCTTGGCTCGCTGCAGCTTCTGCCTCCCAGGTTTAAGCGATTCTCCTGCCTCAGCCTCCTGAGTAGCTGGGATTACAGGCATGTGCCATCACACTCAGCTAGTTTTTGTATTTTTAGTAGAGATGGAGTTTCACTATGTTGGCCACACTGGTCTTGAACTCCTGACCTCGTGATCCACTCGCCTCGGCTTCCCAAAGTGCTGGGATTACAGGCATGAGCCACCGCACCTGGCCTATCATCTGTTTTCTTACGTCATGCCCTTTTAAAACTTCTGAATAACTTGAAGTTTCTTCACAGTGTAGGACTTACCATTTCATTCAGTTATTTTCATTAATACACGATAGGTGCTAAGAACACTAGATGTGGTATTAATGCCAGACAGATTTTGTAATGGAATATGCCTAGTGAATTTGTCTTCTAGTGATAATAAATCAGGGGACGTTGGAATTACTCTGGAGAGAAAAATTTCAAAATGAAGTAGAATTTAATAATAATGGGTTGTACATATTTCCTAAGAGGTATCTCAGACCGGGTGCAGTGACTAACGCCTGTAATCCAGCACTTTGGGAGGCAGAGGCAGGCAAATCACTTAAGCTCAGGAGTTTGAGACCAGCATGGACAGTATGGCGAAACCTCATCTCTACAAAAAATTAGCCAGGCATAGTGGCGCACACCTGTGGTCCCAGTTATTCATGGAGGCTAAGGTGGGAGGATCGCTTGAGCCTGGTGGGTGGAAGTTACAGTGAGCTGAGATCATGCCATTGTACTCCAGGCTGGTCTCGAACTCCTCGGCTCAAGCCATCCACCCGCCGTAGCCTCCCAAAGTGCTGGGATTACAAGCGTGAATCACAGTGTAAGCCGAAAAAGATATCTCTTTTTGAAGCACAGTGGAAATTTCTTCTAAACTCGGTAAAATGTTAGGTCACTTTAGAGATGTCAGTGGTTGGTGGGTGTCCTGAAATAGGCTCCCAAAAATGTTTGAAGACTTGAAAATAGTGGTTCTTTAACTTGGTTGCACGTTGAAGAAAGGAGGGGTGGGGGTGCTTAAAAATTATTAATGATTTGATTTCACTCGCCAAAATTCTGACTTGATTAGGGGAAAGGGACAGGCATTAGGGTTTTGTTTTTGTTTTTTGAGACAGAGTCGCTCTGTTGCCCAGGCTGAAGTGCAGTGGTACAATCTTGGCTCACTGCAACCTCCACTTCCCGGGTTTAAGCAATTCTCCTGCCTCAGCCTCCCAAGTAGCTAGGACTACAGGCATGTACCACCATGCCTGGCTAGCTTTCTTGTGCTTTTAGTAGAGACAGGATTATACCATGTTGGCCAGGCTGGTCTTGAACCCCTGACCTCAAGTGATCCACCCTCCTTGGCCTCCCAAAGTGCTGGGATTACAGATGTAAGCCACTGAACCTGGTCACCATTGGGGTTTTTAGTGTACAGCTAAGATTGTATACCACTGTCTTGAAGTCAGTTCTTGTCATCTGTGGTTGTCCTGGCTCTTTAGCAACAATTCTCTGTGGTACTTTGTTTTGATATCTTATGTAAAATGGTCTCTTCCAGTTATGCTCTCCCTTTCCTTCGTGCCACTTAACACAGTGTACTTTTTGCTTGGTTACTCGTTTGTGGTCCTTCTCCCCCTCCACTGCAGTGGGAATGAGCCATCTTGTTCACCAGTATATGTCCAGTTGCTAGCATGGGGCCTGGCACATAGTAGTCACTCAGATGGTTGAGCACATGATTTTCTTACAGGCATGAGCCACTGTGCCTGGTTAAAAACATGTTTTTAAAAAGTTAAAACAGGGCCCACATGAGGTGGCTTGTGCCTGTAATCCCAACACTTTGGGAAGATGAGGCTGGAGAATCACTTGAGCCCAGGAGTTCAAGAACAGCCTGTGCAACGTGGTGAGACCCCATCTCTACAAAAAAGTTTGTGAAAATTGGCCAACCGTGGTGGCGTGTATCTGTGGTCCCCGCTACTGAGGTGGGAGGATTCCCCGAGCTGGGAAGGTCCAAGTTACAGTGAGCTGTGGTCAGACCACAGCTGTCTGACCACACTGTGACAGAGTGAGACTCTTGTCTCAAAAAAAAAAAAAGAATCCTCGAGTGCCACATTGTATTAGAACTCTAAAGGTAAAGAAGTAGGTACCTGAATGTCCTGTTCTGTTTTCATTGATTTTATATGATTGCTAATAATGATCTCGTTAGTATTTAATTAGATGGCAAACTCCTGGTATTGATGATAGGAATAGGTTGTGCACCTTTATGCACATTTGTTTTCCTAGCTAACAGGGTGAGATAGCTAATGGATTTATAGTCATATCTCACTTATTTTAATGGGATCATAAATGCCTGCAATTTTATCTTACACTGATACTGAGTCTGCCCCTTAAGCTACATTGTGTAAGTAAACGTATCTTTGTTAATATTGTTTAATGCCAAATGTATTGCCTTGTTTTTGTCTCCCATCTGTAGGCTAAAGAAATCCTACGAAAGAATCCAACGTGCAAGAGGTTCGATGTCCAGTCACTGTCTGTGGAGATGTGCATGGGCAATTTCATGATCTCATGGAACTGTTTAGAATTGGTGGCAAATCACCAGATACAAATTACTTGTTTATGGGAGATTATGTTGACAGAGGATATTATTCAGTTGAAACAGTTACACTGCTTGTAGCTCTTAAGGTAATTTCAGTTTTATGTTGGGGTGTGTTGAAATGGGTAAGACAGTCCTCTTGAATGTTTTTTCTCAATTATTTTCTCTATCTGAAAGTTAAATTTTAAAACAAAATTTTACATTTAGGAATATATATGTTTGGGTTTTGGACTTACAAATCATAGGCTTCTGCATTCTGAGTAAGGGGATGGTACAGAATCAAAAGGAAGGGAATGAATGTCTCAGTCATATTATTTGAAAAAATAGGCTCGGTGCAGTGGCTCATTCATGCCTGTAATCCTAGCACTTTGGGAGGCCGAGGCAGGCAATCGCCTGAGGTCAGGAGTTTGAGACCAGCCTGGACAACATGGTGAATTGCTATCTCTGCTAAAAATACAAAAACTAGCTGGGTGTGGTGGCAGGTGCCTGTAATCTTAGCTACCCTGGAAGCTGAGGCAGGAGAATTGCTTGAACTCAGGAGGCGGAAGTTGAGGTGAGCTGAGATTGTGCCACTGAACTTCAGCTTGGCAACAGAGAGAGACTCCATCTCACAAAAGAAAAGAAAAATGTTAGAGGGCTGATCAAATAGATATTTTAGATCAGTAAATTGGGATATGGAGAGGTAATGTAATTATATTTGTGTTTTTAGATAACTTTTGAAGTATTGTAAATGTATAAACATACCAAACGTCAAAATGTGTACATCAGCTGGTCACAATGGCCCATGCCTGTAATCCCAGCACTTTGCGAGGTTAGGACAAGGTGGGCGTATTGGTTGAGTCCAGGAGTTTGAGACCAGCCTGGGCAACATGACCCCATGTTCAAAACAAAAAAAAAAATTAATTGAGTTGGGTGGCACAGGCCTGTAGTCCCAGCTACTCAAGAGACTAAGGTGGGGAGAGTTGCTTGAGTCCAGGAGGGTCATGGCTGCAGTGAGATGTGATCTTGCCACCCTACATTCTAGCTTGGGTGACAGTGAGACCCTGTCTCAAAAAAAAAAAAAAAACTGAGGAAGAAGTTAAGGAAAAAAGAATTTTTCTGAGGAAATTCAAGAAGGCCGGGCGCGGTGGCTCACGCCTGTAATCCCAGCACTTTGGGAGGCCGAGGCAGGTGGATCATGAGGTCAAGAGATCGAGACCATCCTGGCCAACATGGTGAAACCCCGTCTCTACTAAAAAATACAAAAAATAGCCGGGCATGGTGGCATGTGCCTGTGGTCCCAGCTACTCGGGAGGCTGAGGCGGAAGAATCACCTGAACCCAGGAGGCGGAGGTTGCAGTGAACCGAGATTACACCACTGCACTCCATCCAGCCTGGCGATAGAGCAAGACTCTGTCTCCAAAAAAAAAAAAAAAAAAAATTCAAAAAAACATTTTATCTAAAATTTAACAGCGAATATGTACATTATGGTTTATCTAAGTTAAATAGTTTTCAGCCATTAACGATCTAATAATCTAGAATAGACCGGGTGCAGTGGTTAACGCCTGTTATCTCAACACTTTGGGAGGCTGGGGAAGGCAGGGAGGATCAGTTGAGTCCAGGAGTTCAAGAAAAACCTGGTCAACATAGACACCATCTCTGCAAAAGTTTGGTTCGGGGGGGGGGAAACTAGCCAGGTACAGTGGTGCCCACCTGTAGTCCCAGCTACTCAGGAAGGTGAGGTGGGAGGATTGCTTGAACCTGGGAGGTCAAGGCTACAGTGAACCATGATTGCATCACTGCACTCCAGCCAGGTGGCAAAGCCAAGACCCCTGTGTTTCTGAAAAACAAAAATCTAGAACTGAAGAAAGCAAGTTCCAAATTTACATGTGATACATACCAGTTGTAGCTTTGTAAAAGGCACCATGATCTGAACATGAAGCAAAAAGTGCTAAACAGCTTTTACGGTGGCAGGCCTCTCTGCCTTTCCTTTGAAATAAATTGTTCGACTTTACCCTAAAATCCTGGGGAGACTTTTTCTCTGCCTTGGCAACAGATTCTTTTTTATTAAAGAATATTCAAAATGATAAAATGGCTGTCACAGACTTTTCTAATATTAGAGAAGCAATGAGATGTGGATTTAGCAAGAGCTGAATGTATAGTGATGAATATCTGAATTGTGTAGAGTGCTACAAAACATTTTTGGAGGTCATTATTTTCTGCATCTGTAAAATGAAGGAGTTGGACTAGATGGTGGAATGTTTCTGCAGTGACACTAAATACTATGAAAGGAGCTAACCTGTGCTAGAAACCCAGGATGAATCCTAGTGCTCAAAGAGGAATGAATGTGCTACCTTTAAGAGTTTATGCAAGCAGCCTGGGCAGTCTAGTGAGACCCTGTCTCTTCAGAAAACAATTTTAGCCAAACACGGGGACATGTGCTGTAGTCCTAGCCGCTCTGGAGGCTGAGGTGAGAGGATTGCTTGAGCCTGGGAATTTGAGGCTGCAGTGAGCTATGATCACACCACACTGCGTTTGAGCCCGGGCGACAGTGATACCCTATCTGGAGGGAAAAAGACTAATTCATGAAGGTGTAGTGGGCTGAATTATAGCCCCCAAAATTCATTTGTCTAAGTCCTAACCCACAGTACCTCAGAATGTGACTGTATTTGGACAGTTAATTAAGGTAAAGTGGGGTCACATGGGTAGACCCTAATCCAGTGTAAGTGATGTCCTTATTAGAGATAAGGACACAGGCATATGGGGAAGAAGATAAGCCAGATGGAGAAGGTAAGCATCCATAAATCAAGGAGAGAAGGCTTCAGAAGAAACCAACTCTGCTGATACCTTGATCTTGGACTTGCACCTGTGGAACTGTGAGGAAGTACATTTCTGTTGTTTAAGCCACCTATTTTCTGATGCTTTGTTGTGGCAGCCTTAGCAAAAGAATACCTGGGGAAGGATGTTCCTTTCAGTAAATGCTGCTGAAGCAAATGGATCAAAATGTATGGTAGAACTAAACGTAAGAGCTAAAGCTATAAAACTTCTGGAATAAATCAGAAAATCTTTGTCAAGTTAGGTAAGATTCTTAGATACAACAAAAGGATGATCCATAAAAAATTGAAAAATTGGACTTTATCAAAATTAAGATTATTTTTCTTCAAAATATGACGCCAGAAAAAAAGCATTTGTATTCAGTTTTTTTGTTTTAGTTTTTTGAGGCAGAGTTTCGCCCTGTCACCCAGGTTGGAGTGCAGTGGCGTGATCTCCACTCACTGCAACCTCTGCCTCCTGGGTTCAAGCAATTCTCCTGCCTCAGCCTCTCAAGTAGCTGAGATTACAGGCATGCATCACCACGCCCAGCTAATTTTTTGTATCTTTACTAGAGACCGGTTTTCTCCATGTTGGCCAGGCCGGTCTCGAACTCCTGGCCTCGTGATCTGCTGGCCTCAGCCTCCCAAAGTGCTGGGACAGCAGGCGTGAGCCACCCTGCCTGACCTCAAATATATATATATATATTAAACTTCTGCAGCTCAGTAACAAGACAAATAATTTTTAAATGGGCAAAATATTTGAATGGATACTTCACCCAAGAAGATGATACATGAGTGGCCAATGAGCACATGAAAAGATGCTTGATACCATTCGTAATCAGGGAAATGAAAATTAAAGTAACTGAGATACTACTTCACACATATTAGATAGAATAGCTGTAATCAGTAAGGTAAATAATATCAAGTGTTGGTTAGTACCATAGATTAAAATCTTCATGCATTGCTGGTGGGAATATAACATGGTCTAGCCACTTTGAAAAACTTTGTGTTTCTCAAAAAGTTAAACATTACTACATGACCCAACAGTTAAATTTGTAGGAATCTTTCCAAGAGAAATGAAAGCATATGTCCACAGGAAAACTTCCATGCAAATGATTATAGCAACATTATTCATATTAGCCAAAAACCCTGGTATCTTACCTGTGAATAGAGAAACAAAAGAAATGGTATAGCCATACATTGAAGGACTGTGCAGCTGTGAAAAGGAACAAACCACTAATCTATGCTACAACATGGTGAGCCTCAAAAATATTTAAGTGATATTTAGCCAAAGGACACAAAAGACTACATTTTGTATTCCATTTATATGACATTTCTAGAAAAGACAGACTCAAGACAGAAAGTAAATCAGTGGTTGCCAGGAGCTAGAGTGGGAGTGGAGAGTGACTGCAGACAGGCAGGAGGGATCTTTTCGGGATAATGGAAAGGTTCTAAAACTGGATTGTGGTGATTGTTGCATAACCATAAATTTTTGAAAAATTATTGAACTGTAAAGTAATTTATGTGTGGGGTTTTATATCCCATTGGTTATGCTTGGTATAAAGTTAGTGGTAGAGGGAGTTTGATTTTAGTTGAGATGAGGTGAGCAAACACCCCATGGGCATTTAAAAACTTTGTAGAGCTGTGGTTTTGGTTCCGTATGATAGAGGATATGTGCTGGTTCTTCAACAAAATTGTAATTCCAGAGTTTTTTCTATAGAAAGTTTCCTGGATTGTCATTGGTTCTTCAAAGCTAGTTGATTATGTCTTCCATTTTGTTGTTTTAGGTTCGTTACCGGGAACGCATCACCATTCTTCGAGGGAATCATGAGAGCAGACAGATCACACAAGTTTATGGTTTCTATGATGAGTGTTTAAGAAAATACGGAAATGCAAATGTTTGGAAATATTTTACAGATCTTTTTGACTATCTTCCTCTCACTGCCTTGGTGGATGGGCAGGTATGTGGATCTTAAAACTCCTTGCTGTTTATTTCAGAGACTCTTACTTTCTTTAACGTTGAGGTGCTCATGACCCTTTCCACTCTTTTTTTTTTTTTGAGGCAGAGTCTTGCTCTGTCGCCCAGGCTGAAGTGCAGTGGCATGCTCTCCGCTCACTGCAACCTCCGCCTCGCTGGGTTCAAGCAATTCTCTGCCTTAGCCTCCTGAGTAGCTGGGATTCCAGGTACCTGTCACCACACCCGGCTAATTTCTTTGTATTTTTTTAGTAGAGACAGAGTTTCATCATCTTGGCCAGACTGGTCTTGAACTCCTGATCTCGTGATCTACCTGCCTTGGTCTCTCAAAGTGCTGGGATTACAGGCGTGAGCCACCGTATCCAGCTGACTCCACTATTATACCCCTTTGGGAATATGTTTTAGTAGAAATTGATAGCATTCATTCAAACTTAAAAAAAAATTTTAATTTGACAAATAATTGTGTCCAATTTTTTAAAGTGCGTTATTATTAATATCATGCACTGAACTATATGGTGGGATCACAGAGGTGGATGGTATAACCCGTATATCCTGTCAGACTGTTTTTGGACAAGCCTGGGAGATGTAAGGAGCTAATTATTGGTTTAGGTAGATGTGTACACAAAAGAAATTACAAGAAAATTTTTTGAGTATGAAGACATTAGTGTCTGGCAGGGAGCAGGAGTGATAATCCAAGAAGTTTTCTCAAAGGAGCTGTTTAAGGTGGAGTCCGGGTGTGACAGCAATGGTCTGTTAGGAAGAATGGGAGTGTACTCAGTAGTTTAAGAGTGGGCTGGAGCAAAGATATACCCTTCAGAATCAACCCTCATTCAGGCAAAGCACAGAAACACCAGTGGGGCCAAGTGATGGGGGCGTCCAGCTCATTTTTAAAAAATTTTATAGAGGCACAGGGTCTTGCTATGTTGCCCAGGCTGGTCTAAGACTCTGGGCCTCAAGCAGTCCTCCTCCCTCAGCTTCCGAAAGTGCTGGGGTTACAGGCATGAGCCACTCTGCCCAGCCAAGAATGTTTACCAATTTTTTAGGTGAAGTTAACATTTTAAAACACTCATTTCAGATCTTCTGTCTACATGGTGGTCTCTCGCCATCTATAGATACACTGGATCATATCAGAGCACTTGATCGCCTACAAGAAGTTCCCCATGAGGTACGACTTTGATTTGATAAAATCTTTTCAGAAAACGTAATAGGGAGTGGAGAAGTTTAATTGTAAGTTAGTTCATTATATGTATTCTCTCATTTAATTCTCAAAAACAACTTGAGGTGTGTGCATTCTTGTCTGCCCTGTTCAGAAGAAGCTGACATTAAGAAACCTGCCAAGATCACAACAGCTGTGGAGCTGGGTTTATTAGGATCTAGGTTGTCTGTTTTCGTAGCTCTGAAATTTGCATAATATAGGCAGATTAATTAGGGCATGTTGCTGTTGGGTCCCATGGATGTCACCTGTGTCTCATAAAGACTGCTAGAAAATACATCTTATTTGATGCAGATTTGACTTCAGCTGTACAATCTATTAGCATTTTCCACAAACATCACTCAGAAGGGGTGACTTAGGTGCTGCTTCTGTTGAATTACTCAAATACTGTGTTAACCATGTTTGTAAAAGGCAGTTTATAACTTGAAGTTACTTTTTAGGGTCCAATGTGTGACTTGCTGTGGTCAGATCCAGATGACCGTGGTGGTTGGGGTATATCTCCTCGAGGAGCTGGTTACACCTTTGGACAAGATATTTCTGAGACATTTAATCATGCCAATGGCCTCACGTTGGTGTCTAGAGCTCACCAGCTAGTGATGGAGGTATGCTCTATTCTTTGAAATAGGACTTGCTTAGTAAACTTAAGGGAAGATATTAGGGAATTTTAAATTAATGACGTTGGTGAGAAATTCCATCTATTCCTTCTGATGAGTTTGCCATTATAGCCTGAGCCTTTTCAATATATGCACACTAGAATTAAAAGCTCAAGCTTTTGGTTACAATTAATTAACCATTAACATGTTCTCAGAGAATTCTGAATGGAAGTGCTTGGGATTTAAGAGTGGGAAAGTAAGTTGGAGTATGTGTATAATATTTTATGATTCCATGTTTATTTCATGTATTTAACATGTATGTATGTAGGAGAGACTGGAAAGAAATACACTAAAATGTTTTAAATGGTCCTTTGGTTGGTAGGATTACAGGTGATTTGAAAGAAGAAAATAGCAGGGAAAGAGGCTAACGTTCCTTTTTTTTTTGAGACAGAGTCTAACTCTTTTGCCAGGCTGTAGTTCAGTGGCACCATCTTGGCTCACTGCAACCTCTGCCTCCCAGGTTCAAGCAGTTCTCCTGCCTCAGCCTCCCAAGTAGCTGGGATTACAAGCATGTACACATGCCCAGCTAATCTGTATATTTTTAGTAGAGATGGGGTTTCACCTTATTGGCCAGGATGGGTCTCGATCTCCTCACTTCGTGATCCACCCACCTTGGCCTCCCAGAGTGCTGGGATTACAGGCGGGAGCCACCGTGCCTGACCAAGGCTAAGGTTCTTGACATGGCACACTGATGAGCATATTTTAAAAAATAAGGTCCTAATTAGTTTAATACTAGTACAACTCTGTGGGTATCGACAAAATCTGACTTTGCTAAAGATAAATTTGTGAACAATACTAAACAAAAAGTAACAGAAGTAGCTTGTACATTCAGATGGATGGACTTTGAGGAAGCAAGGCTGGAGAGACTAGAGGCATGTCTCATTTGTTCCTGTGCAGTGAACCACACTAGTAGGCCTTTACCTATGACAAGAAAATTAGTGAGGTTCTGGTCTCCAGGATTAGGTGTCTACCTCTTTAGGGAATGGCCACATAAATATTTAGTTATTTACAGGTTGTATAAAAAGGGTTATTTACAGGTTGTATGGAAAGGGATTATTATTACCGCAAATTTGTAAGTCATCCAGAAAGAAAACATTAACGTTTCTTAAGCCTCTTTGGCAGGGGTGGGAATGAGTAGAGATTTTCTCTGCAGTGAAGTAACATTTAGTTGTAAATGAGGGAGTAAAGTAAGATGCTTACCTCTTTTTCCTTGTAGGGATATAACTGGTGCCATGACCGGAATGTAGTAACAATTTTCAGTGCTCCAAACTATTGTTATCGTTGTGGTAACCAAGCTGCAATCATGGAACTTGACGATACTCTAAAATACTCATTGTAAGTACTTCTTCCTGCCTGAACAGTTGATTGCATTGGTAAATATGTAGGTTTTTGTTTTGTTTGTTTGTTTATTTTTTGAGAGAGGGTGTCTGTATTACCCAGTCTTATCTCGAACTCCTAGGCAGAAGCGATCCTTTTTTTGTTTTTGTTTGTTTGTTTATTTTTTGAGAGAGGGTGTCTGTATTACCCAGTCTTATCTCGAACTGCTAGGCAGAAGCGATCCTTTCACTTTGGTCTCCCAGAGTGTTGGGGTTACAAGTGTAAGCCACAGTGCCCAGCTTGAATACATAGTTCTAAATGGGAGGTTTAAAGTTTAAGTGATTATGCTCTGCTAGATTCCAACTTTTATTTTTAAGGTGTTTTTTTAATGGACTTACATTGAAACACACCAACAGGAAACTTATTATATATAGACCCTAGTGTAAATGACTAGGTTTTTCACTTTTGAAACCATGTTTTCATAAAAGCGTAAGTTTCTGTGGCTGAAGTTGTTTGACTCTTTCAAGGGGAGTACAGTTAACAGACCATTATCATTATTAGGGTTCTATTGCATTGAGAACAAGCTGAAATTGGATAGGAAGTGTAAAGTGTGGAAAGACTCATGTTCTTGATTTTAATTGTCAATACATGGATGTCTTGGAACATAAATTATGAATGTGTCTTGTTTTTCAGCTTGCAGTTTGACCCAGCACCTCGTAGAGGCGAACCACATGTTACTCTGTCGTACCCCAGACTACTTCCTGTAATGAAATTTTAAACTTGTACAGTATTGCCATGAACCATATATTGACCTAACGGAAATGGGAAGAGCAACAGTAACTCCAAAGTGTCAGAAAATAGTTAACATTCAAAAAACTTGTTTTCACACGGACCAAAAGATGTGCCATATAAATATACAAAGCCTCTTGTCATCAACAGCCGTGACCACTTTAGAATGAACCAGTTCATTGCATGCTGAAGCGACATTGTTGGTCAAGAAACCAGTTTCTGGCATAGCGCTATTTGTAGTTACTTTTGCTTTCTCTGAGAGACTGCAGATAATAAGATGTAAACATTAACACCTCGTGAATACAATTTAACTTCCATTTAGCTATAGCTTTACTCAGCATGACTGTAGATAAGGATAGCAGCAAACAATCATTGGAGCTTAATGAACATTTTTAAAAATAAGTACCAAGGTCTCCCCCTGTACTTGTGAGTTTTGGAAATTGTTCTTTTTATTTTCAGGGATACCATTTAATTTAATTATATGATTTGTCTGCACTCAGTTTATTCCCTCCTCAAATCTCAGCCCTATGTTGTTCTTTGTTATTGTCAGAACCTGGTGAGTTGTTTTGAACAGAACTGTTTTTCCCCCCATCCTGTAAGACGATGTGACTGCACAAGAGCACTGCAGTGTTTTTCATAATAAACTTGTGAACTAAGAACTGAGAAGGTCAAATTTTAATTGTATCATTGGGCAAGACTGGTGCTGTTTATTAAAAAATTAAATCAATTGAGTAAATTTTAGAATTTGTAGACTTGTAGGTAAAATAAAAAGGGCACTACATAACCTCTCTGGTAACTCCTTGACATTCTTCAGATTAACTCCAGGATTTATTTGTATTTCACATGTTACAGTTTGTCACGTTGTTGGTGTGCACTTTGTGGGTTCTTCCTGCATACTAACTTGTTTGTAAGAAAGAAAATCTGTGCTGCTTCAGTAAGACTTCACTGTAAAACCATATAACTTGAGATTTAAGTCTTTGGGTTTTGTTTTAATAAAACGGCATGTTTTCAGGTAGAGCTTAACAAACTAAATGATGTGTTTACTTAGTGCAGTTTCTGGTTATGAATATTATATTGCTATGTATATTATATGGACTCTTTAAAATGATTGACAGATTGGCAAATTCCTAACGAATCTTTGTACATTGTTAAGTCGTATGTTCTTAGAGTTAAATCTGTCTCAGATAAGAAAGCTGTTAAAGCATCAGTCTGTGTCAGGTTCTTTCAGTGACACTAGTGAAACCAAATGGAAACTGTTGTTGGATCATGGTTTAAGTCTTACGTACATTCACCCAAAGACAAAAATGGTACTTGAAGTGGCAGTGTTCAGCATTTAATGAGTTTTTCCCCCCTTTTGTCCTTCAAAGAGGGTTAGATGTTAAAAACAGTTCTTCTGTGGGAACTAATACTTGATACTTTAACCTACCAGAGTAAACAGAACACTTAATCATACTTGTGAGTGTAGTGAGTAAAACTTGTCTCCCTTTGTGCTGTGTTGCATCCGGAACCAAAGGGAAGTTACAGCATACCCACTTTTTAGGGTGCTCAAGGAACACATACATACTTAATGTCTTTTCTGACCTAGTTGTTCGTATTTTTAGTGGCTTGTGGAGTTAATTTTCCAAAGCAAAAGGCCATTCAGGTTTCTACATTTCGTTTCATTCTTTTCTTTCACAAGAACTGCATTCTCTGTGTGTGTGTCTTTTTGTTGCTCTGTCACTTTATGCCCTTTCTCTCCAGCTGAACAAATAGCCTATCTGTGTACAGTGGTTTTAATCAATGCCCAAGTAATCTAGACACCAAGCAGCTTTTTTCAGGTCCTGTGATACCAGAATTGAGTAAGGAATATGTATGTTGTCATTGACGTGATGTTAACGTCCAGGCACAAACTCTCTTAAATTTTGTGGTTAGCATAATGGGGCTTGTGACAAGAGTAGCTTGGTTTTAGAATAGGGCTTAAAATAATTGTTTAATTATAGAGACTGGGCTTTGGCCATCTAAACTAGAAAGTGTTAGTACCCTATGTTTTGAAATGGCTATGGTAAGGAAAATGGTAAGTATGGTAATTTTCTTTAAAATATATATGGTTGGTTGGGAATCACTAAGTTGGGTGTTGTTGATTTCTCAATTAGTAGCATTAGAATAGGATTTTCATTAATAAACTTTTACAGAGCTTTTTTCTAAGAAACAGGCCGGGCACTGTGGCTCTTGGCCTGTAATTGCAGCACTTTGAGAGGCCAGGGCAGGTGGAGCACTTGAGGTCAAGAGTTCAAGACCAGCCTGGCCAACATGGCAAAACCCCATCTCTACAAAAAAAAAATACAAAAATTAGTGGGGCGTGGTGGCATAGCAACCTGTAGTCCCAGCTACTCAGAAAGCAAAGGTGAAAGGATCACCTGAGCCCAGGAGGCGAGGTTGTGATGGGCCGAGATTGTGGCACTATATTCCAGCCTAGGTGACAGAGCCAGATCCTATCTCAAAAATAAAAAAGGATTCTCAGTCTGTATAGGTTTTTTTGTTGTGTTTTTTGTTGTTTCTTAAGATGGAGTCTCAACGCTGTCACCAGGATGGAGTGCGGTGGTGCAGTCTTGGCTCACTGCAACCTCAAACTCCCTGGTTCAAGCTCTTCTCCTGCCTCAGCCTCCTGAGTAGCTGGGATTACAGGCACATGCCACCACACCCAGCTAATTTTTATATTTTTAGTAGAGACGGCGTTTCACCATGTTGGCCAGGGTGGTCTCGATCTTCTGATCTGCCCACCCCAGCATTCCAAAGTGCTGGGATTACAGGCATGAGCCACCATGCCTGGCCTGTAATAGGTATTTTTAAAATTTGTCAATACTAGAGTAGTTTCAAGAAGGACTTAGCTCAGGAAAAGGTTAGTTATTTCTGAGGTTCTCAGCTTTGTTGCCTACAGAGATTCTGATTTAAATTGCTGGAGGAGGGCCCAGGCATAGGTATTTTTAAGTTTCCTAAGTGATTCTAATTTACATCTAGGGTTAAAAACTCAGCTGGGCGCGTTGGCTCACTCCTATAATCCCAGCACCTTGGGAAGCTGAGGTGGACGGGTAACCTGCGGTCAGGAGTTCGAGACCAGCCTGGCCAACATGGTGAAATCGTGTCTGTACTAAAAATGCAAATTTAGCCAGGCATGGTGGCAGGCGCCTGAAATCCCAGCTACTCTGGAGGCTGAGACAGGAGAGTCACGTGAACCCTCAAGGTGGAAGTTGGCAGTGAGCTGAGATTGTGCCATTGCATTCCAGCCTGGGCAAAAAGCGAAACCCCACCTCAAAAAAACAAAAACACTTCACTGCTGTTTCCTAACTACAAACAAGGAAATTGAGATACGTGGTGGTGAGTGGTGGTTCATGGATGTTGGTAAGGAATTAAAATGTACCACGTGACTCTGTTTCAGTGGTGACTTGCCTGTTGAGTATAAATGTATGGTTAATGTGTTCTTAGAAATAGGCATATAGTTTAGTGACAATAAGGCTTGTTTGTTTTGAAATGGGTTTTGGCTCGTGAGCTAAAGCTATTTTTCATTGAAGCCTTAGTCTGCTCTTTTTTTTTTTTTTTTTTTTTTTTGAGATGGAGTCTGGCCCTGTCACCCAGGCTAGAGTACAATGGCCAATCTCGGCTCACTTTAACCTCCGCCTCCTGGGTTCAAGCGAGTCTCCTGTCTCAGCCTCCTGAGCAGCTGGGATTACAGACGTGTGCCCATCTAATGTTTTCCACACCCATCTGATGTTTTCTATTTTTAGTAGAGACGGGATTTCACCGTATTAACCAGGATGGTCCATCTGACCTCGTGATCCGCCCGCCTCAGCTTCCCAAAGTGCTGGGATTACAGGCATGAGCCACTTTGCCCAGCTGTCCTTACACATTCTTTTGGCATATTTCTAGTCTTCATAAACTTTTTTTAATTTAGATTCTTTTGCCTTCGCAATTATGCATCTGTTTTAGCAAATAGCCCTATGAAGGTTGTAGATGTATTATTTTGGGCATGCCTGGTGATCTCTGTTTTTTCCAATTATAGTTTAAGTTAAATTTTAGGAATATAAATACGTTTTATACCTTTTTATTACATATAATTGCACAAGTACTATTGTCTAGATAAAAATGGGATGTTGCTAACAGCATTGTTGGCTTATAGGCAGTGCTGTCCTGTAAATAGATTGAAATGTATTTTTATCAGCTGATATATAAATCTGAGGGAAGAAAAATGTGGATTGTGTTTGAATTGTTTAAAAGTTGAACATACAAAGAGATAAGTGGCAACCACGTAAGTGAAATACGCAACAGACTCCAGTTTGATTTGTATTTCCTGTCATGTCTGGACCAGAATTACTCTTTTCCAAGAGTGAAAGAGGAAATACAGCTAATGAGTGAATTCTGGAAAAGGTCATATACTTTTTTAAGGAAAAGTGCAAACCCTCATGTCCGAGGTTGAGTTTAAGTACAGCCAGCCCTCCATTCCATATTCAAGGGTTCCACATCTAAGGATTCAGCCAATCGTGGACTGAAAATAGTTTTGGAGAAAAGGAACCAATAACCAATACAGTGGCCACGCGTGGTGGCTGACACCTGAAATCCCAGCACTGGAAGGCTGAGGCGGGCGGATCACTTGAGGTCAGGAGTGCGAGACCAGTCTGGCTAACCTGGTGAAACCATGTCTGTACTAAAAATGCAAAAATTAGGTGTGGTCGCGCACGCCTGTAGTCCCAGCTACTCGGAAGCTGAGACAGGAGAATAGCTTGAACCTGGGAGGTGGAGGTTGCAGTGAGCCAAGATTGAGCCACTACACTCCAGCCTGGGCAACAGGGCAAGACTTCATCTTAAAAAAACAAAAACAAACAAAAAAACCAATACAGTGTAACAACTATTTACATGACAATGGCAATTTCATTGTTTTAGGTATTATGAGTAATCCATAAAGTACAGCCAGCCTTAAGCATCCATGGGGTTGGCATCAATGGATTCAACTAACCTTGGATTTAAAACGCAGTGTTCTCCGCGCCCCCCCCCCCCCCCCCCGCCCAGACGGAGACTCTCTGTCACCCAGGTTGGAGTGCACTGGTGCAATCTCTTGAACCTCTGCCTCCCAGGTTCAAGCAATTCTCCTGCCTCAGCCTCCTGAGTAGCTGGGATTACAGGTGTGCGTTACTACGCCCAGCTGATTTTGTGTATTTAGTAGAGATGGGGTTTCACCATGTTGGCCAGGCTGGTCTGAAACTCCCAACCTCAGGTGATCCACCTGCCTCTGCCTCCCAAAGGCTGGGATTACGAGCCACCATGCCCGGCCAAAAATGCAGTGTTCTTGAATGCAGAACCCACTGATAAAGGGGACTGACTTCCAGACTCGAGTATCCAAGGGAGGTGTCCTGGATCCAGTCTCCCAAGAATAGTGAGGGATGACTGGTTTTTATCCTCAACAGGCTTGGGAGAAGTAGCTAGCACTTTGTTTACTCTGCCTACAACGCTGCTAACTCAGCAAACCACTGCTCCTGGCTAATTTTACTACTTGGGTCCCTTGGGAATCTATCTTGAGATAGCCTCAGCCATGGTGTACAATGTCCTCAACCATTCACTGTTGTCACTGGGAAGGACTTTAATGTGTTCTTCCCACTGGGCACAGTGGCTCACGCCTGTAATCCCAACACTGGGAGGCCGAGGCAGGTGGATCACTTGAGGTCAGGAGTTCAAGATGGACCTGACCAACATAATGAAACGCTGTCTCCACTAAAAATAAAAAAATTGGCTGAGTGTGATGGCACTTAACTGTAATACCAGCTAACCAGGAGGCTGAGGCTAGAGAATCGCTTGAACCTGGGAGGCAGAGGTTGCAGTGAGCCAAGATTACACCACTGCACTCCAGCCTGGGTGACAGCCAGACTGTCTCAAAAAAAAAAAAAAAATATATATATATATATATTATTTATTTATTTATTTAACAGTGAAAAATTTAGCTGTTCTTTCTTAGTGCAGTGGTAGGCTGTAGCCACCAGCAAGTGAAATATCTGGTGGTAAAGGCCAGAATTGTGATAGGAAAGGAAGTTAAGAGTGTTTCTTGCTCCGTAGAACACTAGGAAGACCACAGTGAAAGGTCTCATTAAAGCTATGAGAAATGCCCAAAGCTGTTGAGTACCTCTACCTCAAGGCTTAGCATACCTTCTGATCTGCAAGGAGACTTATCATGAGGCTTTTTGCAGTTCTAGAACTACATTGGAACCTGGGGGATAGGAGCAAGAGCTAGTAATGAGGTTTGGCAGGCCTGGTCAAGGGACAGCTTTAAGGTCAGGTATGTCCAAATGTGTCAGGAAGTAGGTTACATGGTGTGGTGAAATAAACCAGATGTAACATCTGTGATGTGCTTTTGCTGTTGAGTCCAGCTTTCAACATAAGTCCCTTTGCAGTGAATGTCTTGGGTGCGTGTTGCATGTGGCAGGCAAAGGAGCAGGAGGAGAAGCTGTATAATGCATTTGGTCTTGAACAGTCTTTGTTTTCCAGAACCACATTCATCTCTACCTGGGTCGAGATGCATAAAACTACCATTTTAATTTTAATCTTTTCAATGATCTGTGACTAAGATTAGAATGCAAAGACAAACCCAAGACCTAGCCCACTGCTTCCTCCTCAGACCTACACTGGAACTGGTTGTAGGGTAAAACTGCTAGGGAGATAGGCAATTTAAATATGAGTCAGGGGCTGAGTGCAGTGGCTCATGCTTGTAATCCCAGCATTTTGGGAGGTGGAGGTGGGCGGGTCACCTGAGGTCAGGAGTTCGAGACCAGCGTGACCAATATGATGAAACCCTGTCTCTACTAAAAATACACAAATTAGCCGGGCATGGTGACATGGGCCTGTAATCCCAGCTACTCGGGAGGCGGAGACAGGAGAATCACTTGAACCTGGGAGGTGGAGGTTGCCAGTGAGCTGAGATCATGCCATTGCACTCCAGACTGGGCAACAAGAATGAAACTCTGTCTAAGAAAAAAGAGTTGAGATTTTTGGGATGGCAGTATGGCTCTCAAGGCCTCTGGAAGGATCCAGGTCATGAGTGACCTGGTATGGCCTCTTGGCCTGTTGCCACTACATCAGTTTTTTGCCCTTAATTTTAGTCTTGGCTCTGGGTTTCTTTAGTATATTAATGATTGCTTTATTGGTCTTTGGGTTTTTCTAGCTTCACCACAGATCCTAGGAAAAAGACCATACTCTAGAAATGAGAAGCCAGGATTTTTAAAGTAGGGCTGGGAATATGAGTAGACATCTTTGGATTTTCAAAATGTGTTTGCTTAAACCACCTTTTGGCAGCAGTTAGACATTTCTGCTATTAACCTGAGTGGCAGATGGCCTACAGCATTTGGTATGTTAAAAGAGTACAGAGTAAGTGAGTCATGGTTTCTGAAATACATCGATTTGACGTTGCAGTCCTGAAAAGGCAATAGCTGACATATCCTGAACCAGCTTGGGTTTTCCAGTGCACTCAATGCTGAAATAATTGCTGTAAAGGGTTGAGTTGAATTCAGAGTGACTAGGAGAGTATAGATACTGAATGTTCAATCTTGGAAATGACAGAAATAGCTGATGGTGAATATTGTCTAGCACTGGGCATTTCCATGTGCCAAGCATGTTAACATGAATTATTGTCTTGAGTCTTCTCAACTCTGTTGAGAAGGGCAGAGAAGTTTCTGCTATTCAGGCATTCTGACCGCAGAGTTCCTGATTTTCAGGAAGCATTAGGTTTCACTTGCCTTTGCTGAAATTCTTATTAGTGGTGTTTGAAGGGTGGCCAAGAGTGTACACAACTTTAAGGTTTAGATGTGTGGCTCAGCCCTATTCAGGAATCTAGGTGTGTGATGGGCCCTTTGGGGAGTGTGGTGAGGAAGGCTTGCATACTGGGCCTTTGAGTGTTGGCCAAGTCAAGTTCAGCATCTTCAGGAGTTCATGGAATGACCTTTGTGTCTCAAGGACATTCATTTGAGAGTTTGAAGGGGAGTTAGGGGAGGTTCAGCTTAACCATCACAGCCTAACAATTACTCTTGAAGATAAAGGAATTTTCACAGTGGACCCAGATTAACAAATACACTAGAGGAAAACCAGAAGGTATATATGATGCGGAACACTCCATCCCCAACTTTTAAAAGTTCATCTAAGTAACATAATTCCTCCATATTTCATCTGAATGCCTGACTGAATTGTGGGTTTTCTTGTAGCTGAGGAATGACATAATTTTTTAGACTCTTTTATAAACTTCTGGGATTTTGCAGAAGATTGCTGGAAACTAGTCAGCTCTTTAGGCTGACAGTTGTAGTAATGAATGAAATGTCTTCCCTAGCAAGCAGACTCGGATAGAGAAAAAAAAAAAAGAAATGTCATGCTAGCCTGTCATCACCTATCTTCTTCTCCTTCTGAAGACCCTTGTCATCTGAGAGGAGCCAGAAGCCAAGACCAACTTACTTTCTTGTCTGGTGTCCTGATGGCCAGTTAACAAATTCTGATATGGAAGACTTGACCCTATAAACACTGCCCATCCCTAATCTGTATGAATGCTCATTCTTTTTAAAAAACGGATTTTGTCTACTTTTATTATTATAAAATATATACTTATAGTAAAGCAATAGAGATGAATACAAAAAAGTTTCTCGTCCTACCTTATTGGTCTGAGGTGGTTACTACTAATGGTTGTGGATGTTTTCACAGTCATATCAGCAAGTGTGCTGTGTGTAGGGTGGTTGTGCTCTGGCCTTCCTTCATGATCATTTGTATTAAATTGCTCCTCTGGAGCCATACTCCTCACCCTTTTAAAACAAATGGTAACAGACACCATTTCCGTACATTGCATATTTTCATTTAGCATCTTGGATATTAACCATTGTGAGCTTTTATTTTACAAGTAACAGTACTGAGTTGGTGGAAGTATGACACGTTCTTGAAGTAGTTAAATTGGAGGCAAAACTAATTAAATTCAGCTTGTTAATTTGTGGCCATGGTTAGGCACAGCTCCAATATAGGGTAACCAGTTGACCGGGTTGCTTAGGACTTGAAGGTTTTCTGGGAAGCAGAGCTTTCAAACCAGAACAGTTGGTCACACCAATGTGGGTTCTGTGCCTATATGTCAATAGGCATAGAAAGAGACTTTCCCACCATCATTAACTAGACAAAAACCAGGCTGTACTTTGGCTGTCAGCTGGATCTTGGTGGGGAGAGTGGTAACTGGATGAATTTACTCAGACCTGAGCTCTAAGACTATCTGCTGCCTGGACTGCAGTCTTGGGTCCACAGGAACCAGTCTTTGTATTAAAAGTCTATGAAGTCTATGACAGGCCGGGCGGGGTGGCTCATGACTGTAATCTCAGCACTATGGGAGGCCGAGGCGGGTGGATCACCTAAGTTCAGGAGTTTGAGAACAAGCCTGGCCAACATGGTGAAACCCCGTCTCTAAAAATACAAAAAATAAATAAGCCAGGCCTGGTGGCGGACATCTGTAATCCCAGCTACTCAGGAGGCTGAGGCAGGAGAATCATTTGAACCCAGGAGGTGGAGGTTGCAGTGAGCAGAGATTGTGCCACTGCCCTCCAGCCTAGGCAACAAGAGTGAAACTCCGTCTCAAAAAAAAAAAAAAAAAAAAAGTCTATGACTGAGACCCCCAGCTCCCAAGGTTCCAAGCCTTGTACTATGTGCTCTCGTTTATCTGTGAGGATTCCAAGGCTTCTTAAGTCTCAAGGCAAAGGACAGGAAGGCAAAGATCTAAGAGGGAGAACAGAGGATTAAATTGATAAGAATAGGAAGAAAAGGGTGAAGCAAGGCAGGTGTGTGTTGAGGAGTGAGAAGTTCTAGCAAGAGTTTCAGCCAGGGTGTACGTAGTAAGGGGCAGCTGCCATCTGGGAGAGCACAGCAAGTGAGGGCAAGAAAAGATGTTGCCATGGTCCTGAGTCACTTCCACGGGGTAAATAAGCTACCACCAGGTACCAGCTGAGCTGAGTGGTATTCAGCAGCTACTTACTGTGCACCTGTTACGTGCCAGGTGTTATTAGGCACAAAATGAAAACAGCGGTGTACAAGACAAAGCACCCTTGTGACGGGAACACCCAGGAGAGATAAATAGAAAACTCCAATAGGAATAATGTACTATGAAGAAAAAGCAGGATAGGAGGCAAGAGGGTAAAAGGAGGTACCCTTTTAGCCAAAGCGTGCTCATGCTATCATGCACGTTGCCTGCTGCCCAACTCAAGTTTGAATTCTGACAATTCTTCTGGCTGATGGCAATAGTATGTCTTGATGTGGTGGCTGTTAAATGTTTAAAATAAGTTTTAATATAAATTTAATGTACTATTTAGGCCGGTGGTCTCTGAGGAGGTAACAGAGCTGAGACCTAAAGGATGAGGAGTTATTCCTTCTCACCAATCTGCATTAGATGCTGCTTATCACAAGGTGACAAATCACTTGTTTTGAAAGAGAATGCTGAAGTGTAGTTTGTAGAAAAGCACTCCACATGACCTGATAAACCTAGAGATTTCTGCCATGTGGGGCAGTTGTGGGGAAGCTCCTGGTTGGGAGACTGCTATAGTCCAGGCTGAGCTGTTCTGACCAGAGCCTGCTGCCTACACCTGAGCTGCAGAACATGGCTACAGGAATGGACAAGCTGTACTGGTGGGACTCACACAAATGTCAGACGGGCCATAGTCACTGCTGCACGGTCCTCTACACTTCCTTAGATTCTTGGGCTTCAAAAGGACTGATTAACACAGTCTCTTCTCAAATTGCCACTTCCTCCCTATACTCTAGAACACTGATAACCTTGCCTACATTAAAACTTCAGGGCATAATTGATAGTGTCTCTCTCTTCTTCCTGCCATCACATCCAGCAATCTTTTATTTATGTATTTATGAGATGGAGTTTTGCACTTGTTGCCCAGGCTGGAGTACAGGGCCACCATCTCGGCTCACTGCAACCTCTGCCTCCTGGGTTTGAGTGATTCTCCTGCCTCAGCCTCCTGAATAGCTGGGACTACAGGCATGCACCACCACGCCTGGCTAATTTTTTGTATTTTTAGTAAAGACATGTTTTCATCATCTTGGCCAGGCTGGCCTTGAACTCCTGACCTCAGGTCATCTGCCTGCCTCAGTCTCCCAAAGTGCTGGGATTACAGGCATGAGTCACCCAGCTCAGCCAACATCCAGCAATCTTTCTGCAGCTGTACCTCTAACCTTGGCCTCTTTAACTGGATTATTCTTATCAGCATACAGCATGGCTCTGTATCTGCAGTCCTAAAAAAACTCTGACTTCACAGGCCCTTTAAGTGCCTGCCCTTTTCTATACTGCTCTTAGCAAAACTCCTTGAAACAACTGTGTGTCCACCTTCTCATGTCACACTTTTCCCAACATACCAAAATTACGGCTCTATCAAGGTGATTTTCCCATTGCCAAGTATAGTAGATATTTTTTCTGACTTTAGTTTTGTTTTTAGCATTTGAAATGATTGACCATAACAATTTCCCGGATATAGCTTCTTTCCTTACCTGCCATTACACTACATTTGCTTGTTTTCCTACCTTTTTTTTTTTTTTTTTTCTGAGAAAGGTTCTCCCAGGCTGGAGTGCAGAGGCATGATTATATCTCAAAGTGGCCTTGACCTCCCGGACTCACGCAATCTTCCCACTTCAGCCTCCAGAGTAGTTGGGACCATAGGTGTGTGCTACCATGACCAACTAATTTTAATTTTTTTTTCTATTTTTTAATAAACAAAACTGCCCAGGTTTATTCGCCAGTCGGCCCTCCTCCTCCTCCCTGCCTGCTGCTGTGTGCCCTTCCACAAAGTAAGGGGGAGGGCTTCTCCGGCCTCCTCAGCTGTAATCTCCTGGGAGCAGAGGTCAGTGAAGAGACCTGGCAGCCAGTAGTGTCCCCCCGCCACCCCAGGGCCTGCAAGTCCAGCCATGCCAGCCCTTCCTTCAGCAGGTGATCCAGCACTTGCTGCGCTCACTTGGTCTCCCATTTAAGACTGGCTTTGATCTTACTGACAATCACGTAGCCATTTTTCTCTGGCAGATGCAGCACCACGGTGTGATTCATGTTGAGCTCAGCTGGAACAGAATGAATGAGGTAAGTGCCGCCCACAGGGATGATGCCGAGCCAGTCCCAAGTGCCTTTAGTTTCCTGATGGCCCTGATCAGGTCGTCTTGACTGACATCCTGGGTGAACTTGCCCCTTCCCTTCAACACCTGTTGATGTAGTTCCTCCAGAGTTAACAGACCTCCCTTCCGATGCTTCAGCGCCAGACACACTTCAATAATTTGGACACCTAGTTCATAATAGAAGTCCCCCATGTCCAGCATCTCAGACCAAAATCCTTTTCCAGAGGCCAAAGGATCCACGCCAATGGTTGCACACAGGTCCTGGAACTGTACACGGAACTCACAATTCTTCCGGATCTCCTGCTTGTGCTTGCTGGCAAATTCCTCCAGGTTGGTCTTGAACATATCCAACTGCTTTGACAACTGGGCTAGCTGGTCCTCAGCCAGGACCATCCCTCGCTCCTTATACTTGGCCTCTGCAAGTTTTCTTGGCAAGGGCACCAGCTCCCCACCCTGAGACGGTGCATCCCCGCCCTGCGCCCTCAGGCCACCCAGCTGCCAGGAACCCAGGTCTCAGTGTCCCGGACTCTGCTGCTGGCCAATTTTTAAGTTTTTTGTAGAGACTGGATCTCACTATGTTGCCCAGGCTGGTTGTAAACTCTAGAGTTCAAGCAATCTGCCTGCCTCGGCCTCCCAAAGTGCTGGGATTACAGGTGTAAGATGGCGCCCAGCCCCTCCTAGCTTTCTTACCGCCGCTTTCCAGACTCCTTTGCTAGTTCTTCCCATCCTCTAAATATGGAAATGACCCAAGGCTTAGTGCTCACACCACTTTTTCTCTCCTCTTCCAGGTGAGCTCATCTAGCCCTGTCTATATGCTGACGAGTCCCAATTTGTATCCTTAGCCCAACTTCTCCCCTACACTCTAGTTACATATTCAACTGACTACTTGACATGACTCAGATGTGTAACATGCATCTCAAACAATTTCTGATCTCCCAAACACCTTCCACCCCAAATCCTGGTGTTTTCTACTTTAGTAAATAGTACCACCATTCATGCAGTTATCCTTGACACCTGTTTCTCTCATCCCACATGTGGTCCATCAGCTACACCTCCAAATACATCTTTCTCCTTTATCTCTACTGGCTCTGTCCTAGTCCAAGCCTTCTAAAAGGTCTTGCTGCTTCTCTTCTTCCACCCACTACAATCCATTCAGTCACAAGAGCGCTCTTTCTATACTGCAGAGCGGATCCTGCCTGCCACATGCTGCTTAACCTCCATCACCTGAGGCTACCACTTAATGAAAATGGAATGAAGTGCCTGGGCACAGTGGTTCACACCTGTAATCCCAGCACTTTGGGAGGCTGAGGCAGATGGATCCCTTGAGGTCAGGAGTTCGAGCCTGGCCAACATGGAGAAACCCCATCTCCACTAAAAATACAAAATATTAGCTGGGCATGGTGGCAGGCGCCTGTAATCCCAGCTTCTCGGGAAGCTGAGGCAGAAGAATCGCTTGACCCTGGAGCCGGAGGTTGCGGTGAGCTGAGATCGCACCACTGCACTCTAGCCTGGGTGACAGAGTGAGACTTCATCTCAAAAAAAAAAGACAATGGGATGAAATTCCGCTTTCTTCACTCACAGGGCTCTTCATGATTTGGTCCTTAGCTGCTCTTCTGCCCCTCATTTGTTCTCACTCTCCCCCCAATTCATTAATCTCCAACCATGTTAGCCATGCTGTTCCTGGAACATACCAAGCTCATTCTTAGAGACACTTCTTTTATCTCTTTCTGTGGCTGGGGCCTTATTATGCAGGTTTCTGGTTAAATGTATTGCCCTTCTCTCCCTTTCTAACCCCGCTTTGTTTTCTTCACAGTATTTATCCACCTAACATTCTCTTATTTGTGCTTATCACATCGAACCCACTAGATGGTAAGCTCCCCCGAAGGCAAAAGTCCTTCTCTTGTTTACCACTGTCTACAACATGATAGGGAGAGGGTGCTACACAAATATTCATTGAATGACTGACTGGCATAGTCTATACCAGCAACTTTCTGGGCCTAGACTCAGAGATGCTCCCTGCCACTCAGTGGTCCCTTGGAAGACAGGCCTTCCTGACTGGGCAGTCAGCAATCAGGCACTCGACTTGTAGGACATACCCAGGTTATACTTGATTATCTCATCGATGATCCCAGTCTAGCTCCTGGGATGTTCAGCAACTCAGGGCCTGCCTGGAGCTCCATGGGTGGCTGACGGGCTGGGCTTTGCAGAGGTTTTAGATTGCCCTTTCTCTCTAGTAGTCCTTGCTCCAGTGTGCTGGTCCTGATGACATATTGGTACTGTGGTCCTCTGGGCGGAAGAGTAGAGAGACATAGTCGGTGATGATAGGTCATGCCTGCCATTGTTTTCTCGTCTGGAAAGAAGTCCTCACCGCCCTGCTCCTGAGACTTCCTGGCCCTGCTACCAGGTCCTGCATTTCACAGGCCTCTGTCAAACTCTCCATTTCACAGAGGGACACTGTGGCCCAGATGGCTGGAGACTACTTCCATGGTCATATTGTGGACATGGGATTAAGCGGCACTAGCATTCAGCCTCTGGCGGCCAGACTGGGTTTCTGGACAGGACTCTTCATCCTGGAGGGAAGAGAGGGCAACCTTTGGAGGGGCCAGAGGGCAAGCCTGTAAGAGGGCAGGCTCAGTGAAGATGCACCCTTGGGACAGCCACCTGGCTCTCTGGCACCATCTGCTGGCTAGAGCCAGTCAGTACTGGTAGTTCTTAGGGGTTGACCTGTAGGACAGACTAGAGCAATCCTGTCCCCATCCCTGCCTTAGCCTGGGCCCAGCATGACAACTCTGAGCACATGGTGGGCACCATGTATCCCCACAGTCGTTCCACGTTGGAGAGAGGTGGGTGTAGCCCATGCTCTTCCATGAAGTCAGACTTATCTGTGGAGAGTTAGCCAGACCTAGGTTCAAATCCCACCTCCCCACTTTCTTGTTCTATGGCTCTATTACTTAACCCATGTCAGCCTTGGAATATCTCCTGTAAAATGCAGATTATAATAGTAACTACCTCCTAGGGTTGTAGTGAGATTAAAAGATTATAAAGAAAGAGCTTAGCTCGGTAATCTGTCAGGCCCATGCTCCAGGAACGTTAGTGGTTGTGCTTAACAGGCATGATGATTTGGGAAGTATCACTGTTCAGTCCCTGCTTCATGGGTAGGCCCACTTTGGCTTGCCAAGACCCTCCAACCTAGCCTAGGCCCAAGGGAGTCTAGGGTTCCTGACATCTGATGGTGCGGGGTACAGATGTGAAACAAGAAATGTTTTCCTCCATCACTTATGTGTAGATGCCACTCCTGCCTAGAGTCCACAGCAGCTTCCCAAGGGCAGGTCCATAGTCCACCAGGAAGGTATTGCACTGGCTGGCTCCAATAGAGGAAAGGAAGCTGCAGCTTTCTGTAGCTTTCTCAAAGGTCTTAGTTGAACTCTTGGGCCATAGGCAGATAATTCCGCCCTGTGGCGTTGCAGAAATTCCTCACCTTCCTTTTCAACATCTCCTGTATTCCTCCAGCCTTGGCTGTGAAGGGTTGGGCAGCCATGTGAAGGAAAGGCTCCAGGAACTCAAACTTCCTTCAGGAATTGACACTGGCATCATGTTAAGAATGTTACATGCATTCATACATTGTCACTTTCTCCCCCCCAACAACTTTCTTTTTTTTTGAAATGGAGTCTTGCTCTATCACCCAAGCTGGAGTGCAATGGCAGGATCTCAGCTCACGGCAACCTCCGCCTCCTGGGTTAAAGCCATTCTCCCTCCTCAGCCTCCCGAGTAGCTGGGATTACAGGCACCCGCCATCATGCCCAGCTAATTTTTTTTGTATTTTTGTAGAGATGGGGTTTCACCATGTTGTCCAGGCTGGTGTCAGACTCCTGACCTCAGGTGATCTGCCCTCCAAAGTGCTGAAATCCCAGCCCCAAGTGCTGGGATTACAGGTGTGAACCACCACACCTGGCTTTTGTCCCCCTTTTCTACTGAGCTATGATTTACATGCAGTAAAATATATAAATATAATCATAGCTCAGTGAATTTTCGTATGTGCATACACTCATGAAACCACCATCTGGATCAAGATAGAAAATGTTGACCAGGCATGGTGGCTCACACCTGTAATCCCAGCACTTTGGGAGGCCAAGGTGGGAGGATTGCTTGAGCCCAGAAGTTTGAGATCAACCTGGGCAACATGGGAAGACTCTATCTCTTAAAAAAAAAAAAAAAAAGCTGGGCACAGTGGCTCACAACTGTAATCCCAGCACTTTGGGAGGCCGAGGCGGGTAGATTACCTGAGGTCAGGAGTTCGAGACCAGCCTGGCCAGCATAGTGAAACCCCATCTCTACTAAAAATACAAAAATTAGCTGGGCGTGGTGGCAGGCACCCACCATCCCAGCTATTTGGGAGGCTGAGGCAGGAGAATTGCTTGAACCCAGGAGATGGAGAGGGTAGAGTGATCCCAGATTGTGCCACTGCACTCCAGCCTGGTCAACCAGAGTGAAACTCCGGTTCAAAGAAAAAAAAGCTATTGTGGTGGTGTGCACCTGTAGTCTCAGCAGCTCAGGTGGCTGTGGTGGGGAAGATTGCTTGAGTCTGGGAGATCAAATGCAGTGATTGCACCACTGCAAAGAAACAGAAGAAAAAAAGAAATATTTAACATTCCAAAACTTCCCTCATCAATATTTGTCACCTGCCAAACGTAATCATTCTTTCTTCTCTCACCGTGATTCATTATCGCCTGGGGTTTTTTTGGTCTTCATTTAAATGGACTTACACAATCGATATTCTTATGTTTAGCTTCTTCTGTTCAGCATTGTCCATGAGATTCATCCACAATGTGTATATCAGTAGGTTCTTTTTCATTGCTGTTTAGTATTCCATTCAGTGAATTCTCTACAGCTATTTTTTTCATTTTATAGTTGATAGATTTGTTCTTTCTCGACTCTTATGAATAAAGCTGCTATGAACATTCTTTTTTTGTTTCTTTTTATTTTTTTTTAAGACGGGGTTTCACCGTGTTGGTCAGGCTGGTCTTGAACTCCCGACCTCAGGTGATCCACCCGCCTTGGCCTCCAAAGTGCTTGGATTACAGGCGTGAGCCACCGCGCTCGGCCTATGAACATTCTGAAACATATTTTTGGTAGACATAAGCGCTTTTTTCTGCTGAGTATATATCCAGAATTGGAGTTGCTGGGCCCCTGGGTACATGTATGTTCAGCTTTAGTAGATACTGCCAGTTTTCTGAAGTGTGCCAATTTGTACTCCCACCAGCACTGTATGAGAGCTCTGATTGTTCCACTTCCTTGCTAATACTTGGTATTGTCATTCTTTTTTTTTTTTTTTTGAGATGGAGTTTCACTCTATTACTCACGCTGGAGTGCAATGGCGCGATCTCGGCTCACCGCAACCTCCGCCTCCCGGGTTCAAGCAATTCTCCTGCCTCAGCCTCTCAAGTAGCTGGGACTACAGGCGCACGCCACCATGCCCAGCTAATTTTTTGTATTTTTAGTAGAGATGGGGTTTCACCATGTTGACCAGGATGGTCTCGATCTCTTGACCTCGTGATCCGCCCGCCTCGGCCTCCCAAAGTGCTGGGATTATAGGCATGAGCCACCGCGCCCGGCCGGTATTGTCATTCTTTTAAGTTTGGCCATTCTGGTGACTAAAATCATTTATTTTCACAAAAATCCTGTGATGTGCTGGTCTTGTTATAATCCCCCACTATACAGACAAGGGAGCTGGGGATGAGCGAGGAGAAGCCACTTATCCAGATCACACAGGACATTAGCAGCAAGCGGGCAACAGCAGGTCTATGTGACTCCTGTGCATCTGTGACTGCAGTGTCTGCAGGAATTTTTTTTTAACTTTTTAACTTTTTTTTTTTTTTTTTTTTTTTTTTTTGCAAAAGTGTTTCACTCTGGTGCCCAGGCTGGTGTCTCAGCAACTTCATGCTGTTCTAGGGCCTCAGGACACATGCAAATGCTTCTTGGGATTCTCACATATTAGGCGTGGGCCTGAGATGCTCCCAGGGCCCCCTGCTTAGGCACACCCGGCTGCCATTTCTACTTGACTGCTACCATGCTTTCTCATCATGGGAGATTATTTAGACCTTACCCACACACAGATTCTCCCCTCTCTCAGAACCTCCAAACCTATCTGTGGATCCTAATCCCTCCTTATCCCTGGGTTGAGAGGATGGCAAAGTGAGAGAGAGTCCCTTCTCAGAGACCCACACTGGAAGCTAACTGCATGCAGTGTTCTCCCCACCCCAAGCCTGGCATCAGACCTTCTTTCCAACTCTTTCAACAGAGGAAGGTGAGGCCCAGAGAGGTGAAGTAAGTTACACAAGATCATATAACAGAGGCAGGTGGTCTGACTTCAGAGTGGCTATGCTTACCCCCTGTATTACAGGACCAAAACTGAGAGAGTTGACACACAGCAGGTTGCAGCCAGGGGACCCTTAACCATGTGAACTGAATACTTCCTAGCTTCAGCATGTATTCAGTTACTTCCCAACTGAATACATGCTGTCCTATGGAATAGAACACCTACCTAAGTCCAGAGTCTGTCCCATGGATGGGTGCATAAGAAATGGAATGCGGCTGGGCTCAGTGGCTCACAACTGTAATCCTAGCACTTTGGGAGGCCGAGGTGGGTGGATCACCTGAGGTCAGGAGTTCAAGACCAGCCTGGCCATCATGGTGAAACCTCATCTTAAAAAAAAAAAAAAAAGAAATGGAATGTGAACTGAATTCTGGGCTGCAGAGTCCTGTTTGTTTATTTGAGTTGGAGCCTTGCTCTGCTGCCCAGGCTGGAGTGCAGTGGCGTGATCTCCACTCACTACAGCCTCTGCCTCCTGGGTTCAAGCGATTCTCCTGGCTTAGCTTCCTGAGTAGCTGGGATTACAGGTGGCTGCCACCATGCCCAGCTAATTTTTTTTTTTTTTTTTTTATAAACAGAGTCTTGCTCTGTCTCCAGGCTAGAGTGCAGTGGAGCAATCTTGGCTCATTGCAACCTCTGCCTCTCGGGTTCAAGTGATTCTCCTGCCTCAGCCTCCCAAGTAGCTAGGATTACAGGCGCCCACCACCACACCCAGTTAATTTTTGTATTTTTAGTAGAGATGGGGTTTCACTGTGTTGGCCAGGATGGTCTTGATCCATTGACCTGGTGATCTGCCCGCTTTGGCCTCCCAGAGTGCTGAGACTACAGGCATGAGCCACTGTGCACAGCCCAGAGTACCACTTAAGATTCACTGACAGGGTTGCTCCTCATAGGAATCCTCCTGTGAATGCTTTATAGCAACAAATAACTCCAGGGAGTTATTAGATTGAAAGTGGACCCAGGAATCTGCATTTTTCTTGACTTGAGCCAATTTACTTTTAAAGTTAAAAAATTTGAATATGTAATACATTCATGTGAATTGATACCCCAAAGGTAGAAAGGTATATAAGGTGAAGAGTGAAGACTTACAAAGGGAGATCATTTCTCGAAATGAATTCATCATAAAAACTGAATTTTCCCATCTGGAATATTTGAATCCAAGGCCTTTAGTTTCCCTGGAGGTAGTATGCTGGGAACAGCTGTAAATTAGAAAATGTTCCTGCATTTGAGGAATGGGGCTAAGGTTCACTGCCTGGGCTGTAATGGCAGATATGTGGCTGGGGCTGGAGTGATGGCCGGGAAAGGCTCCTTGGTTTTGTTTCCTTCCTCTGTAGGACAAGGAGTTTTGATTACCCCTTGGTGTGGAGCATGTGGAGTGATTGGAGTAAGGGTGGAGCCTCAGCTTCCTCAGGGCCAGCTCTGGAAACCTATGTGCCCCTGCCCCTCACGCTCACACATGTATCCACCCCTACCAAGGGAACTCTGTGGTGGCCAGTCCTTTCTGACCTGGGCTGATCACTGTGGATAGGTGAATGGAGATGAGTCACTTCCAGCCTGTCCCACAGTGCGGCGGGCTGCCTTGGCCCTCCCAAGTGGAGGATTTGAGGGAAGGTAGGGTTGATCCAGAAAGTGTGGAGCTAAACCAGTCACTTCCGACAAACACTGTTGGCTCCTTCCTGGCAGTCCTTCACCACTGAGACCCCACTAGAGAGGTTTATGCACTTACTCTGGGCTTAAGGATCACCTGGAGAACTTGTTTAAAGGGCAGAAAAACCTGCCCCCCAGGGAGTTATTAGATTGAAAGTGGACCCAGGAATCTGCATTTTTCTTGACTTGAGCCAATTTATTTTTAAAGTTAAAAATTTTGAATATATAATACATTCATGTGAATTGATACCCCAAAGGTAGAAAGGGGTATAAGGTGAAATATTATTCTAACCCATCCCTTAGTGACCTAGTTTCCTTCCTCTGAGGTGACAAATTTCTTGTGTATCTTTCCTGAGATAATCTGTGCATATAGTATCATATACAACCAAATGAAATACCTCTTATTTTTTTTTTTTGAGACTGGGTCTCACTCTGTCACCCAGGCTGGAGTGCAGTGACACCATCTCGGTTCACCGCAACCTCTGCCTCCTGGGCTCAGGTGATTCTCCCACCTTAACCTCTGGCATAGCTGGGACTACAGGCATACACCACCATGCCCGGCTAATTTTTGTTTGTTTGTAGAGATGGGTTTCACCATGTTGCCCAGGCTGGTCTCGAACTCCTGAGTTCAAGTGATCTGCCCACCTTGGCCTCCCAAAGTGCTGAGATTACAGGCTCACAGTGAGCCACCATATCTGGCCCCAAAATCTGTTTAAAAACAAGCATTTCTTAGTGATTCTAATAGAGGAGATTCTCAGACATATTTGGAAAAACATATCCCTCCTTTTATGCCAGACCCTGTGCTGGGCCCCTGGGCTAGCTGTGTGACCTGACACTGCACAGTCCTGCTTTATGCTCAGGAAGAGTTTATAAGGTACCACTATGCATGCCATAGGCAGGGGAGCAAAGGGGCTCCAGTGGACCCTGCCTAGGAGGCCTGAAGCTGGAGCTGCTGAGGGCAGGGCTGTGCTGCAGAGAAAAAGTCTGAGAGCTGCAGGCCTTTCATCTTCTGTCATCAGCTGTGGCACCTGGGAGACACTGGATACCGCGGGTTGTAGACAAAGACCTGGTAACTCAAGGAGCTGCTTGGCCTTCCTACCCCGTCCTATCCCAGAGGCACTGTACGTCTCTGGTTTCTTCAGGGGACCCTGTGTGGAAGTATCTTTTGTCTTCCTTGTGTCAGGGATACCATCATGTGCCTGATGGCTAGGCGAGCCTGGCGCCCAGTCTCCTAGGGCGGGGAGGGGTAATGTTCCCGAGCAGAGCGGGTCGGGGCTTTCAAACTACTCCCTTTCCTTTACAGCTGGCTTCATCCCAACATAGCTTCACCTCATCATAGCTTTCCTGGAGCACCCCAGACAAAACAGTTCTGTCCAGGCCGGGCCCTGGCTGCCTGGTTCACCGCTGCATCCGCAACACCACGCCCCGCATACAGGGCTCAAAGAATGTTTAGTGAGTGGATACCTACTGCTAGATGGAGGCCTTCTCTCTAAATTTGGGGTTTCCCTACAACGATCGCTATTTTTGGCATGGAAGCCTCTTCAGAAGTCAACAGGAGGAAATAAGGGCTAAGAGCACCTAATCGCGGAGTAAGGTTCAAATCTTAGCTCTGTCACTTAACCGTTCCGAACCTGTTTCCTCACTGTAGAGGCTAAAAGGCTAACACTGTTTCACCTCGGAAGGTTATTGTGGAGAATGAAGGCTGGAGAAGCTGTATCACTTCAGTAGTAAAACACACACACACAGGCCCCTTACCCCAGGAATGAAGACACACACCCAAGCGCGCACACACATACACCTCAGGAATGAACACGCGCGTACACACACACACACACACACACACACACACACACACCCCAGGAATGAACACACAAGCGCGCGCACACGCCCCGTTTTGTTTTTTCCAGGCGTTTTAACGGGTCTTTCACTCGGCTTAGGGCACCCCTGCCTGAAAGACCTTCCTAGGCCAGCCGGTGCTCGGCACTCAGTTGAGAAGAGAGCGCAGCGCTTTCAGGGCTGGGAAAAGGCGAAAGCTCTCCCCGACTCCCCAGCCCTTCGGCCCGCCGCCCCCTGAAGCTCTTCGCGGCCTCCTGGCCTGGGCCCGCCCCGCCATCCTCGGCCTACAGTCAGGCGATGTCCGTGGCCAGCCCAGCCGCTGTGTGACGCCGCGCGCCCCGGGGTCCTTAGCGCCTGCGCGCTCTCCTATAAAGCAGACGCCGCGCCGCGCCGCTGTAGTGGCTTCGTCCTCCGCCTTTCTCTTTCTTCGCTGACGCCTTTGCAGCTCTCGTCAGCCTCCGGCCGGCCGTCTCATTAACACCGAACACCGTGAGTAGTTGCCCACTGAGCTGGAAAAGGTTGTGGCGCCCGGATTGCGTGCCGGCTGGCCTCACCGCTGCGGTTTCGGCTTGCCTGCGGCGGGCGGTGACTGGGCCTGGCCTTCACTCGGGCCGGGTGGATCGCGTTGTCTACCCTGTTATTCAGGAGACACCGTCGGGCCCCGTTCACGCGCCCCGCCCCCGCCCCCGTCTCAGCGAGGCCTCCTGAGGCCGCGCGTCCTCACGGCGCTCCTTGAGTGTGAGTCGAAGCCCGGGCTGGGCCTTCTCTGCACTGGCCGTGCGTCAGCCGGCGCAGAGCTCGACTGCAAGGCCCAGACTGCGGCCGGAGGCCTCTCTTGGCCTTAAGCCTGCCGTCCCGAGGACCACGGCGGGGGTGGCGGCGGGGTTATGAATGGGGGTCCCTTGGCTGTCTTGAGCGTGGGCGTGTGTCGGTGTCTGGCTTTTGTTGTGGTCGGGAGGGAGAGCGGCGGTGGTGGTCTGAGGCCGCCCGGTTCCTGGCTCCCGTCCTTTCACCCCCGTGTCTGGCGTCACTTGCTACCAGTCCTGGCTAACTGGGTGCGGGCTCCGGGTCTCTGCAGGTAGCCGCTTGCTCCTTCTAAATATTTAACCGCGTTGTTTTGCCACGACTTGGAGTCGTTGAAATAACTGTTGTGATAGCAGATACCATCGTCATAGTGCTATGACTTGTAGTAAGTAGCCTTAGCTGTAAATTCGACGTGTCTGGCTTTTAAAGATACAGGACGTCCACCTGCTTTGGTTCACTTCTAATGGAAACTTCACGTTTGGGTTTTAGGGGCATGCATTTTTCGTAAGAGCGTCAAATAGAATTTATCTGTGTCATAGAACAATACAGTCTTCTCCACTGTGGTCTAAAAAGAGGTGTCAGAATTTCGGGTCACTTAAAACCAGGGTCCCCCCCCCCCCTCCCCTTTATGATGTGATAGAACCCACTTTGTACTGGCCATGGAGAATTATTTACAAGTGCAGGAGCCTTTAGGCCTCTTTCTTTAGAATGGAATTGTTTTGAAAGCATTTCAAATTAGAATTTTATCCATTACCTAAACATTTTGCACTCACTATAGCACCAAAACTTATCTTTGAGTTTAGTCTAGTATTACAAAGTGCATCAATTTACAGATTAACCGATTGCCTACCTGCTGTTTAGTAAGATCTCAACTCCCTTAAGAGTAACCCAATCCACGAATTTGACTGTGACTAAGCACTTGAGTTATTTGAAAGAAATATGAAACGGTTGTCTTGCTTTTAGAGTAATTTGTTAGACGTGATTCTGTACTGTTCATTTCAGTACTATGTAGTATAAAAATTACATGTTTAAATGTTTTGTAATTAAAAATTGGGCCCACGTTAAAATATTTTCTTTTGGAGATACCTATTGTCTTGTCACAGGAAGGGTCCTCTACTCTGGGCTCTTCTCCATTGAGCAGGACAACTGCGTTATGGGCAAGCGCTAAGCAACATGGAGAAGCAGACATGTTTGTGAACTGCAAAGTGAAATCTGATCTCTCCAACCATGGATGAGTGAGAGTAGGGTATTTTAGTGGCTGGGTTTAAAACATGCTTTACTTTTTTGCTTCCTTTGCCTAACAGCCTATCTGCTTTGGGATTGGGGACAATTGTCTCAGAGAAGCTGAATGAATATTTTAACTGATGTAATGGGTTATAAGTTTTTGCACATAAAACGGGTGTGATGTATGTTTTAAATGCCAAATCATACACTTTTGTGAAAATATATGCTATTTTTAATACATAACACCTAGAAAGCTTCAGAGGTGCTATAAGTTAATAGTGATATCACTGGATTATGAATACTTCAGAAGCATGGGTCTTTTGAAAGTTATATGTGAATTTTAAGAGGCCTTGAATTAATCTGTACCAGGTGTTGCTACTCTTGTTGATTGTGTTTCCCTTTTTTTTTTTTTTTAGAATTTGAAGATGGTAAGAAATTGTTGGACTTTTAATTTTAAATGCCTTTTTTTTTTTTTTTTGCCAGAACTTAAGTCCTTTGAAATTAATTGCTTAACTTTTTATGTAAGATTATAACTTTTTCCTAATGACTCATAATTAATCTGAGTTAATGCATGCATTTTCAGAGCAAGTAATAGGTCGTTATTATGGAGATCTTGCTGAGAGATTTCAAAGATGGTTACCTGGACAGTCAGTACCGAAAGATAAAAAGAGCCCTGAATTTAAGCTTCTTACTAGATTTAGGGAATTGTACTCACATCTGCTTATCTTTAAATCATTTTATTCTCTTGTATATGGTCTTGCTTGCATTGCCTTAGACATAAATGAGCATATTCTGATCTACTCTTGGGATCTGAACTCATTTTCACAGGTAGGTCTCACTGCAGGGAAAATTTCTGTTTTATTTGGTAGCCTTGTTTATTTTGAACTGATCTTCCCTAGGTTTACACGTGGTTAATTGTGGCAGTTAACTATTCAAATGGACTAGTTCAGTATTCAGTGGGAGACGAAAGGCAGGCAGAAAGCAAATAAGTATGTTTTATTAAATTTATGCCAATAGTGAATTCAGTGGGGCAGGCCTTAAAAGCTGCTGTTCCTAGTAGTTTGAAAAATTTTCGTAGAAATACTTGCAGGCTAACCTGTGAATAACTATTGACGGCAGTGCTTTACAGGGTTATGTATTGTAGGTCCTTAGAACTTTATGGTCAACAAATTTAAGGCTTCTGATGGACTGTAGTTGATGAAATATGTAGAACTCTCAAAATTTACATTTAATATATATATTTTTAGATGCCTTCAATTAAACTGCAGAGTTCTGATGGAGAGATATTTGAAGTTGATGTGGAAATTGCCAAACAATCTGTGACTATCAAGACCATGTTGGAAGGTAAGTTAATTGGAAAACCTGGGTGGGAGGAAATGTGTAGTTTCAGATAATTTGTGAATATCAAATTTATATGAACAGCAAGCTGTCATAAGGTGCTTGAGAGTATGAACAGGTAAAATTTACATTTTTTCTTTAAAGTATAAACTACATTCTTCTGATATAGGTCATCTTTTCTGCATTGTCTGAATTAGTGAGATTTTTTTTCCCTTCATTAAATGGATAAAATCATAAGGTAAAAAACACTGAAGTCATTGCCAAGCCTTAGGGCTATGGCTGATTTGTGTTCAAGTAAATTTGGATTCACGGGCTCTAGTGATAGAAATTAAAACCTTTGGAAAAGAGATACCTTCCTATAATGGAAACTGAATAGAACCCCTTATTTCAGTGGAGGGAATGAGCTCTGTGAATTGCTGTGTAGATTTTATTTGTTTATTTATTTGGGACTGAGTCTCATTCTTGTTCAGACTGGAGTGGTACAATCATGGCTCACTGCAGCCTCAACCTTCTGGGCTCAAGCAATCCTCCCGCCTCAGCCTCCCAAGTAGCTGGGACTAACAGGCACGTGCCACCACATCCAGCTGATTTTTTTTTTTTTTTTTTTTTTTGAGATAGAGTTTTGCTCTTGTCCAGACTGGAGTGCAGTGGCGTGATCGCAGCTCACTGCAACCTCCGCCTCCTCAGTTCAAGTGGTTCTCCTGCCCCATCTCCTGAGTAGCTGGGATTACAGGCATGTGCCACCACACCCAGCTAATTTTGTATTTTTAGTAGAGACAGGGTTTCTCCATGTTGGTCAGGCTGGTCTCGAACTCCTGACCTCATGATCGGCTTGCCTCAGCCTCCGAAAGTGCTGGGATTACAGGCGTGAACCACCATACCTGGCTGAATTTTTTTTGTTTTTTTTTTTTTTTGGTTTATCTCTTCAGACAAACCGGCTCAATTTTTTTTTTAAACAAGCTTTCTGTTTTCTCTGTGTTATTCCTCTGAAACTGCTACAAAATTATATGTGCAGCACAAGGAAGTAAGTTAGAAAACAGGTCTTGAAACTTTCACTAGTTAAGTGGATCTCTTTTTAATATTATCGGTGGGCTGGTACCAATCAGTGTGTGGAACTGATGAAAAAACTTAGTAGTAGTGAGTGTTCTTTAGTGCTTAAATGTCAGAGGGTTTTTTATGTAGGGAAGATCTGCAGCTTATGAATGCTTAAAGAGAAGGGTTATGTGCTAAGCATTGATGCTGGTGAAAAGAAGGTAAGTGAGACATGGCCTTTGCCCTTGAAGAATTTATAAACCAGGAGGGAAGCCAGACACAAACAAGGCAAACTTGTCACATGGTGTAATTAGTGCATTAATAAAGTTGTGTGCCAAGTGGCGCTGTGGGAACATCTTGGCTAGTGTTACTTTTCAGTCTGGAAGAGACTGCAGTATATAGTACTGGTGAGGTGCTATTTTTTTTTTTTTTTTTTTTTTTTTTTGAGACAGAGTTTTGCTTCCCAGGCCAGAGTGCAATGGCGTGATCTCAGTTCACCGCAACCTTCACCTCCTGGGTTCAAGTGATTCTCCTGCCTCAGCCTCCCGAGTAGCTGGGATTACAGGAGTAGCTATGCCTGGCTAATTTTGTATTTTTAGTAGAGACGGTGTTTCTCCATGTTGGCCAGGCTGGTCTTGAACTCCTGACCTCAGGTGATCCACCCACCTTGGCCTCCCAAAGTACTGGGATTATAGGCCTAAGCCACTGCACCTGGCTGAGGTGGTATGTCAAATGTAGTAAAATTAGGATGTTTGGGGAGATCATTCTGAAGTAAAGTAGACAGAGTGTGCTAGGGAAAGTAAAATTAAGGTTTTTAGTTGGGGTGGGATGGAACTGTGATATTATAGTTGGTAGAGCTGAAATGGGTTTGAGAGGATAGTAGAGTAGGATTTGTGGAAGCTAAGGGAAAAGAGGGCATTTCTAGGTGACTAGAGTGATTGCCAGATTTATATACTGTAGACTGGTCCTTAGAATTTCATAGTTAATAAGTTAGAGGACTTCTAGCAGCAGATACTTAGGCGTGGTAGAGGCAGAAGCTGAATTGCAGGGGGTGTGTCTTCTGTTTTCTAATCGGGTGACTTCTGTTTTCTGATAAAAGCTCAGAATTCTCTTCAGTAATTGGTACCAATCATGTAACCCTTAAAGTCCCGTATCCTGGTAACTTACTTACATAGATCACTTCTATTAAGTTGTAAACCCTTGGTACATCCCTACAGTCACTGTTCATCAAGTGCCTGTTGAATGAAAGAGTATGTTATGCTCACTAAAAAAAAGTAAAAGCAATCCGAGTGTCCCTAAAAGTCAGGTAAGTAAGGCTTTTTCCAGAAGATGTAGAAACTGATACTAGAATTGCTGCTTAAATACTTGCTTTGGCAATGAAAGTGTTCTTTGTTTCATTTTGGTGCCTGACACACCAATCTGTCCTGTGCTGCTTCAAAGAAGCATTTGCCAAGTTTAAGAATGTAGGGCTTCTTGAAAACTTAGCATGCCAATTTTGATTACTGAAGTAAGTGGACTGATAGCCAGTTAGGAACAATAAAATTATTCTTTTACTCCATCGCCTTTGGGAATCAGAAGTGAATGGTTTTATCTTAAGTACCAGTGGCTTACATAAGATTCTAGCCTCTTGAGGACTGGAGTCTTTTGAATTTGGCAACTTACTACTTTTCTTGTTTTCCCCTCTGCAGTATCTCTGGTTATGGGTTTTATGTGACTTAGAAAACAAAAATAAAACCTTTTAATCCACAGGACAATCAGAAGTGAGAATCTTGGCACGTTTACATGTGGATTGGGCGATTAGTTCAGTTCCAGGGTGCAGTATCAGGATACAGGTGTCTTTCAGAAGTCCCTGAAACTAAATAGCTTAAAGGAATGACTGTTGCTACTTGTGGATTTAGTCCGGAAACAAAAAATATTGCATATCCTTAGTTTAAATGCTAGAGGACTTAAAGAGGATTGCTTGAGCCCAGGAGTTCAAAACCAGCCTGGACAACATAGCAAGACCCTGTCTCTACAAAAAATAAAAAAATTAGCTTTTATGATCCTTTACAGTCATAAAAGCCTTATTTTTAATGTGCGTTAAGCCTCATTCCAAATTACATTTGGATCTAAACAAGCTGGTCTCTTCTGTATGTTTCCTCTAATATCATAGTTCTCCAGACAAAAGTGTTTTACATTTTATAACTTCTTTCTCTCACCTGATTAAAAGGATTTCATACTTGTTCAGGAAAGACATAAGCAACTTGATCCACATAGAGCTTTACATGAGACATTGTCATTTTACAGTATTACTCTAAGTTGAGATAGGATCTGGGATAGGAATTGGTGGGAGGGAGAAAGAGGGGAGGTGAGTGACTCCATCCATGCAAGATAACGTGAATTATTTTTGAATCTACTCTCATCTTTACCATTCCACTGGAACTGCCTGTTAAGCTCAGTGAACTCTATGTCATCAGGTGCATTGTCTGCTTTCATTTCTTACCTGGACCTGTTGACATCGTTTGATGCTTGATCATGCTCCTCTTTTTTTTTTTTTTTTTTGAGATGTCGTCTCTCTCTCTGTTGCCTAGGCTGGAGTGCAGTGGCGCAATCTTGGCTCACTGCAACCTGTGCCTCCCGGGTTCAAGTGATTATCCTCCCTCAGCCTCCCGAGTAGCTGGGATTACAGGCGTGTGCCACCATGCCCAGCTACTTTTTTGTAGTTTTAGTAGAGACCGGGGTTTCACCGTGTTAGCCAGGGTGGTCTCAGTCGCCTGACCTCATGATCCGCTCTGGCCTCCCAAAGTGCTGAGATTACAGGCATGAGCCACCGCACCTGGCTCATCATTCCCCTTTTAACTTGGTTTCCAAAATACCACTTACTACTTACCTCACACCCTTCTGTCTTCTGATCTTTAAAGCCTGCAGTATCCCAGGTTCCTCCGTGGACCTTTTCACTATATCTGTACACACTCATTCGCTTGATCATAGTCTATAGTATTATAAACCATCTATACACCAATTCCCAAACTTACTTACAGTTCTCATCTCTTCTCTTGATTTCTGAACTTGAACATAGAGCTGCCCTTGGATATCTAATATTTCATATTTATGAAACTAGAGCTCTTGATCCTCTCTTACTAAAAATAATAGTTCCCTCGACAGCCTCCCCCTTATCAGTTGGTGGCAACTTCATCCTTTTCATGCCATAAACCTTAGTGTACCCTGACTCTTGTCACATTCTACTTTCTTTCTGCTGGCAAAGTCTATTGTCTGTACCTTCAAAATACAGACAGAATTAGGTAATTTCTTACTCCCTCCTTAGCTTCAAACCTTGTCCAGGCTATCATCTTGTGCCTGGATTATTGATAGCCCCATAATTGTGTCCCTTCACATATGTTCTTTAACTTCCTTACACATAATATTGTTAACAGTTTCTTGTATATCCTCTTGGAGATATGTTACATGTATATATAGAAGCATATTTCTATTTTGTCAGTGGCTGCATGATCTGGTGTGTGTGTATGTATGTATGTATATAAACACATCTGTGGGTTTCAGATTTGAATAGATTGAGATTTTATTACCTGTAATAGTTTTCATTATTTTACTTTTTAAAATACAGTTCATCTGGAGAATTTGATATAAAGGTTAAGGAAAGGGTCCATCTTTAATTTCTTTCAGATGGCTGCCCAGTCATTCAAGCCCAACTTACTGAATCACTTTTCCTCCTAATTAAGAACTTTTATGTAATATTCCTTTATTGGTCTACTCACACAAGTTTACATAGTTTTGGGTGGTTCATGGACTGTATCATTAGGAGCCACTAATTTTTAAATGCTCCTAAGAGAGCTGTTCTTAGTAAAGTCCTTTTTATATTCTTTCGACATGTCTTATAAGTCCTCCCTTGGTATCCATGGGGGATTGGTTTCAGGACACCCCTGTAGATACCAAAATCCACCAATACTCAAGTCCCTTATAATAAAACAGTATAGTATTGGCATATAACATATGCACATCATCTTGTATACTTTTTTTTTTTTTTTTGAGACAGTCTTTTTGTGTCACCAGGCTGGAGTGCAGTGGCGCAATCTTGGCTTGCTGCAACCTTGCTTCCTGGGTTCAAGCAATTCTGTCTTAGCGTCCTGAGGAGCCGAGATTACAGGTGCCAGCCACCATGCCCGGCTAATTTTTGTATTTTTAGTAGAGATGGGGTTTCACGATATTGGTCAGGCTGGTCTCAAAACTCCTGAACTTGTGATCCACCCGTCTTGGCCTCCCAAAGTGCTGGGATTACAGGCATGAGCCACCGCACGGGGCCCCATCTTGTATACTTTAAATCCTCTCTACATTACTTACAATACCAAATACAATGTAAATGCTATGTAAATAGTTGTTATATTGTATTGTTTAGGGAGTAATGATAAGGAAACAAGTCTACACGTTCAATGCAGACACAGTCATCCTTTTTTCCAATATGTTTAATCTGTGGTTCGTTGAATCCACTGATAAAGAACTGATGGATAATGGGGGGTTGACTCTTGTTTTGAGGCATAGACTGGTTGGTATAAGTATTAAAATGGAATTAGGAAATAGTAACTGTCTTCTGGTTTTCTTAGATTTGGGAATGGATGATGAAGGAGATGATGACCCAGTTCCTCTACCAAATGTTAATGCGGCAATATTAAAAAAGGTAAGGTCTTTAAAGAGTTTATTCTGCTTAAAATGTACCAATTGATTAATATAAGTAATTCAATCTATATTATAATTTATTGCTTAAAATTACTTTTAAATTTGAATGTTCTTAAACACTTGAGTGACGTTTGTATGTTCTTAAAATATATAGAAAAAAGTTCTGTCTGCTTCTTTGCCACAGTTGACTATTGTCATTGATTGGGCATCTGTACTACATATACCTATGCAAACACTTCTCTAGGAAAGATATCTGGATCACAGGTTTTAGAATATCTGGATCAAAGGATGGCTTATATACCTAAATTTTGATAGATATTATTAAATAGTCTGGAAAGATACCACTCCTATAGCATGGTGGAATTGAATCATGACTACCTTTCTTAGATTTATATTTTTGAAATGGCTAAAGTCAAAATAAAGGAATATGTAATACTTTGTTCCAGTTTCTGCCTTCTCTATTCCAGTCCCCTTCGAGGTAGTGATTTATCCTTTTAGTATTTTGTAATACAGGTATTAACAAATAAGTATATTTTCTCCCCCTTCTTAAAGTAGCAAACTATACATTTTATGTTTTTTTTTTTTCATGTAATGAAAGGTGATTTGTCTATGTTAATGCATGGCATCTTTTTTTAAAATTTTTTTTGAGATGAAGTCTCACCCTTTCACCCAGGCAGGAGTGCAATGGCATGATCTTGGCTCACTGCAACCTCTGCCTCCCAGGTTCAAGCCATTCTCACCTCCTGGGTAGCTGGGATTGCAGGCATGCGCCACCATGCTTGGCTAATTTTTTTGTATCTTTAGTAGAGACGGGGTTTCACCATGTTGGCCAGGCTGGTCTCGAACTCCTGAACTTGTGACCCACCTGCCTTGGCCTCCCAAAGTGCTGGGATTACAGGTGTGAGTCACCGCGCCTGGCCAGCATCCTGTTTTGTTTTTTCTCTTAACTTTTGGTGTGATTATGACTCTGAATATCTGTTGAAGTTTATTCTTCCAGGCTCTATGAATATTTTAATTGTTTAGTCTTTTGTATTAGCATATTTAAATCACTGCAATACAATAGTATATGCTTAACAAAAAGATAAAATTTTTGTATTAATATTTTTCACTGAATGAATATGCCTTAAAAGGAGCTTAAGAATGATGTGTTTTTGTGGTTCTTTTTTTTAATTGATCACTTTACCTTGTGTTTGAGCATAAACAGTTCCCCACATTGAATAGGATTTTAGTGTTTGAGGGCATATAGCTGTGTAATAGAGTGAGCTATTTCATTGGATGATAAAGAGCAGCCTTTTTCCACATTGGGGGCAAAAACTGGCTAGACTTAGAACTGGGGATGTTCACCTCTGGTTGTCCCCTTCTTTCAGGATTTATTAAAGGTCAGCAACCCAATGCAGTTTCATTTTATGCTTTCTTAAGAACTTGAGAGATGTAGTTGCATTGCATGTTTTCCCATAGTATTACCGCATTGACTATTATATTATCAGTCTTTTTAATTCTCCCTAGACTGCGTAAAAAGTGATTCTCTGTGCCTGAATGTTTTTGTTTGAGACAGAGTTTCACTCTGTTGCCCAGGTTGGAGTGCAGTGGTGCGATGTCAGCTCACTGCAGCCTCTGCCTTCCGGGTTCAAGTAATTCTCTTGCCTCAGCCTCCCGAGTAGCTAGGATTACAGATGCCTACCACCATGCCCAGCTAATTTTTGTATTTTTAGTAGAGATGGGTTTTCACCACGTTGGCCAGGCTGGTCTCCAACTCCTGACCTCAGGTGATCTGGCCGTCTTCCAGAGGTGCTGGGATTACAGGCGTGAGTCACCATGCCCAGCCAACCCAAATTTTTGTTTTTGTTTTTGAGACAGGGGCTCACTCTGTTGCCCAGGCTGGAGCACAGTGGTGTCATCTCAGGTCACTGCAACTTCAGCCTTCCAGGTTCAGACAGTTCTCTTGCCTCAGCCTCCCAAGTAGCTGGAATTACAGGCACTTACCACCACGCCCGGCTAATTTTTGCATTTTTTAGGAGAGATGGGGTTTCACCATGTTGGTCCGGCTGATCTCAAACTCCTGACCTGTGATCCACATGCCTCAGCATCCTAAAGTGTTGGGATTACAGGTGGCCTTTTTTTTGTTTTGTTTTTGTTTTTGAGATAGAGTTTTGCTCTGTCGCCCAGACTGGAGTACAGTGGCACGATCTCAGCTCACTGCAACCTCCGCCTCCTCGATTCAAGCGATTCTCCTGCCTCAGCCTCCTGAGTAGCTGGGATTACAGGTGCCTGCTACCACGCACAGCTGATTTTTGTATTTTTGTAGAGATGGGGTTGCACCATGTTGGCCAGGCTGGTCTTGAACTCCTGACCTCAGGCGATCTGCCTGCTTCAATCTCCCAAAGTGTGAATGGTTTTACATGTGTTACTGGCTGTTCACATTTCTGCATTGTCTGTTTTCATTTTCCTATTTTCCTAATGGACTTAAAAAGTGGTAAAGTATACATAACATCTATCATTTTCAGTTTTTAAAAGCGCACCATTCAGTAACATTAATTACATTCACAGTGTTGTGCCGCCATCACCACCAACCATCTTCAGAACTTTATTATCCCAAACTGAAACTCGGTATCCATTAAAAAGTAACTCCCCATTTCTGTACACTCTGGTCCCCAAATCCCCTAGATAATCAGTATTCTACTTTGTGTGTCTGAATTTAGCTATTCTGGGTACATCATATATGGAATCATACAATATTAGTCATTTTGTATCTGGCTTATTTCACTTAGCATAATGTTTTCAAGGTTCATCTGTGTTGTTGTCTAAGGAGCTTAAAAAATTGTGGTCAAATATACATAACAAAAGTTACTATCTTAACCATTCTCTTTTTTTTTTTTTTTGAGATGGAGTTTTGCTCTTATTGCCCAGGCTGGAATGCAATGGCATGATCTCGGCTCACTGCAACCTCTACCTCCTGGGTTCAAGTGATTCTCCTACATCAGTCTCCCGAGTAGCTGGGGTTACAGGTGTGCACCACCATACCCAGCTAATCTTGTACTTTTAGTAGAGACAGGGTTTCTCCATGTTGGTCAGGCTGGTCTCCAACTCCTGACCTAAGGTGATCTGCCCACCTAAGCCTCCCAAACGGCTAGTATTACAGGTGTGAGCTACCACGCCCGGCCATCATCTTAACCATTTTTTTTTTTTTTTTTTTTTTGAGACAGAGTCTCACTGTTGCCCAGGCTGGAGTGCTGTGGCACAATCTCAGTTCACTGCAACTTCCACCTCCCGGGTTCAAGCAGTTCTCCTGCCTCAGCCTCCCAAGTAGCTGGGATTACAGGCACGTGCCACCATGCCCGGCTAATTTTTGTATTTTTTGTGGAGTTGGGATTTCACCATGTTGGCCAGGATGGTCTGGATCTCTTGACCTAATGATCTGCCCGCCTCAGCATCCCAAAATGCTGGGATTACAGGTGTGAGCCACCGCGCCCGGCCATCTTAACCATTTTCAAGTGACAATTCAGTGGTATTAATCTAATAGGCTTTTTTTTTTTTTTTGAGACAGAGTGTCACTCTGTTGCCCAGGCTGTAGTGCAGTGGTGCAATCTCACTGCATTTCCGCCTCCTGGGTTCAAAGGATTCTCCTGCCTCAGCCTCCTGAGTAGCTGGGATTACATGCGTGTGCCACCATACCTGGCTAATTTTTGTATTTTTAGTAGAGGCAGGGTTCTGCCATGTTGGTCAGGCTGGTCTCTAACACCTAACCTCGTGATTCGTTGGCCTCGGCCTCCCAAGGTGCTGGGATTACAGGCGTGAGTCACCATGCCCTGCCTCTAATAGGCTTTTTGTAAGAACTCTTTAAAAAAGTTTCTACCAGTTTGCTTATCTTAGTTAATTTATGTTATGATTTAGAGGGTTTATTTTATCTAGCTAGATCTCATTCTTTTTTTTTTTTTTTTTCTGAGATGGAGTTTCGCTCTTGTTACCCAGGCTGGAGTGCAATGGCGCGATCTCGGCTCACCGCGACCTCCGCCTCCTGGGTTCAAGCAATTCTCCTGCCTCAGCCTCCCCGAGTAGCTGGGACTACAGGTGTGCGCCACCATGCCCAGCTAATTTTTTTTTGTATTTTTAGTAGAGACGGGGTTTCACCATGTTGACCAGGATGGTCTCGATATCTCGAACTTGTGATTCACCTGCCTCGGCCTCCCAAAGTGCTGGGATTGTAGGCGTGAGCCACTGCACTCTGCCAGATCTCATTCTTTATGATTTCTGAATATGCCTTACAAGTAACATACCCTATTTTATACTAATGAAAAATGTTTCTAAAAGGATCTTTGCTTGTAGTCATTCAAATGCCAGGTACATTCAGATGCCATTCAAAAGCTGGGGGTATGGCAGTCAAGCCAAAATCCTTATGGAGTTTACAATCTGAAGGAGTGGGGGAAACATACAACATAAGAAATACATCAGATGGAAAAGCTATGGAGAATAAAGAAGGGAACGGGGAACATAAAGGGGTGAGTAGGTGAACAGTTAGCTATTTTTAAAATAAAGATAGGAGATGCCTTACTGAGAAGATGATCTTTAAACAAAGAAATGTGAATATGTGGGGGGAAAAGGATTCTGGGATTTGGGAGCAAGGGCAGTGACCTTAAGACAAGAGCATGCCCTGCCATTTCAGGAAAGACAAGGAGTTTAGTGGAAGCTAGAACACAGTGACCAAGCAAGAGGAAGTAGATAAAATCAGAGTTAATGGGGTGGGTGGTCTAGGGCCACTTCTGAGAATGAGAAGTGTTTGGTTTTTTTGTTTTGTTTTGTTTTTTTGAGACAGGGTCTCACTCTGTTGCCTAGGCTGGAGTGCAATGGTGCAGTCATGGATCACTGCAGCTCTACCTCCCAGGTTTCAGGTGATCCTCTCCACCGCAGCCTCCTCAGTAGCTGGGACTACAGGTGCATGCCACCACACCTGGCTAATTTTTGTATTTTCTGTAGAGGTAGAGTTTCACTGTGTTGCCCAGGCTGGTGTGGAACTCCTGGGCTCAAGCGATCTGTCTCCCTTGGCCTCCCAGATTGCTGGGATTATAGGTGTGAGCCACCACACCTGGCTAAGAATTTTTTTTTTTTTTAAAGCCTGTTTGCATTGAATATATATTATATTTTGAATAATAATTACATGATGCCAAAACTGTGAAAGTGTACAATAAAATCTCCCGTCGTTGTCTCTTATCTGATGGGAAACTATTCCCCCTAGAAAGTAATGTGGCATTTTTTTTGTTTTTCTTTTTTACTGGTGCTACCCGTTGTGAACCTAGGAATTAGTTTCTTATATATCCTTTAAAGAGTTTTTTATTTTTTAAATTTTATTATTTTTTATTAGTAGTGGTCGTAATTTTTTTTTTTTTTTTTTTTTTGAGACAGAATCTCTCTCTTACCCAAACTAGAGTGCAGTGGCGTGATCATGGCTTGCTTCAGCCTCAACCTCCTGGGCTCAAGTGATTCTCTTCCTCAACCTTCTGAGTACCTGGGACCATAGATGTGCACCACCACTCCTGGCTCATTTTGTATTTTTTATAGAGACACGGTTTCACCATGTTACCCAGGCTCGTCTTGGAACTTCTGGGTTCAAGCATGTCCCCACCTCACCCTCCCAAAGTGCTAGGATTACAGGTGTGAGCCTCCTTGCCAGCCTATTTATTATTAATATTATCATTTTTTTGTAGTGGTGGGGTCTTGCTACATTGCCTAGGCTAGTCTTGAACTTCTGGCATTAAGCAGTCCTCCTGCCTCAGCCTCCCAAAGTTCTGGGATTACTGTGCCTAGCTTTAGAGTTTTTAAAATGCCCAGTTAACCAAATATTGCCATTTGTTTCTTTTCTTATGTTATTGGAATACTTCTTAAGAAGTTATTTATTTCATTAAAACCCTTTGCTGGTCAGGCACAGTGGCTCACACCTGTAATCTGAACACTTTGGGAGGGCAAGGTGGGTGAATTAATTGAGTTTAGGAGTTTGAAACCAGCCTGAGCAAATGATGAAACCTTATCTCTACAAAAACAAAATAAAAAAATTAGCCAGGTGTGGTGGCACGCACCTGTAGCCCCAGCTGCTTGGGAGGTTGAGGTGGGAGGATTGCTTAAGCACAGGAGGTCGAGTGAGCCATGATTGCGGCACTGCATTCCAGCCTGGGTGACACAGTGAGTGACACCTTGTCTTAAAAACAAATGAACAAAAAACTCTTGGCTTGGCTTTGCCTTATTGAAACTGTTTGTTCTTTCTTTCTTTCTTTCTTTTCTTCTCTCTCTCTCTTCTCTCTTTCCTTCCCTCCTTCCTTCCTTCTTTCCTTCTTCCTTTCTTTCTTTCTTTCTCTCTCTCTCTTTCTCCTGGCAATATAATTTCTTGGCTCTACTATTTTCTCTCAGCATTGTTTATTTCTCCAACATTTTCCTATGAAAATGTTTTAACCATACAGAAAAATTGAAACAATTACACAGTGGACACCTGTAAAGCCACTGCCTAGATTCTACAACTTAAAACACTTTCAGTATTGATTTTGGTCTTTATGTTGGTATGTAGGATCAACTTCCTGAAACTTTATGAAGTCATTATTCTCCTATTAAGGGAATTTTGGGGCTTTTGCTGTTTTGTTGTTACGCCAAATAGTCTCACAGATGTGTCTGGGGTATTTGGAAGTCCCTGGTTACAATATTTGCACATATTCAGCTTTACTGAGGAGTGCTGGATTAGCTTTCAAATGGGTTATACCAATTTATACTCTAGAAGAGTTCGTGTTTCCTTTCCACTGTTGCCCAACAGTTAGTATCAGTTTCTTGATTTTTTTCATTCTAGAGAAGTATCTGTAGTGTTAGTTTTGCTTCTATGAAGTTGAGCATTCCTTACGTTTGACTACTCAGTTTTCATTTATTGCCTGTACATATCTTTAACCCATTTCTCTTTTTTCCTTTTTTTATTTCTTTATTTTTTATTATTTTTTTATTTTTATTTATTTTTTTAACCCATTTCTCTATAGTGATTTTTAAAATATTTTATATTCTCTAGGCTAATCATTGTATGTTTTGGAGATATCCTCCAGTCATTGTCCTGTTTAGCTTTTCTTTTCTTTTTGCATAGTAACTTTTTTTTTTTTTTTTTTTTTTTGAGAAGGAGTCTTGAAGTGCTGCCCAGTCTGGAATGCAGTGGCACCATCTCAGCTCACTGCAACCTCTGCCTCCTGGGTTCAAGTGATTTTCCTGCCTCAGGCTTCTGAGTAACTGAAATTACAGGCGCCCGCCACCATGCCCAGCTAATTTCTTGTATTTTTTTTAGTAGAGACAGGTTCTACCATGTTGACCAGGCTGGTCTCAAAGTCATGACCTTGTGATTCGCCTGCCTCAGCCTCCCAAAGTGCTGGGATTATAGGCGTGAGCCACCATGCCCAGCTGCATAGAAGCTTTTTAATGTGGTCAAGTATGGTACTCTGTCTGCATGGCTTGCTTTTATCTAATAAGATCTTCTGCCTTCTAGGGTTATAAAGATTCTTCAAGCTTCATTTTTGCTTTTCAAGCTTGGCTGTTAATTGCTCAAGTCAACCTCTAGCTAGTTATTATCCCAGTGTAGGGATAAGTTGTCCCAGCAGTGGAATGAGTACCTTTGACAAAATGCCACAGAAGAATCAACTTTTGTTGTTGTAGGTCATTCAGTGGTGCACCCACCACAAGGATGACCCTCCTCCTCCTGAGGATGATGAGAACAAAGAAAAGCGAACAGATGATATTCCTGTTTGGGACCAAGAATTCCTGAAAGTTGACCAAGGAACACTTTTTGAACTCATTCTGGTAAGTTTTTTTTTTTTTTTTTTTTTTGAGACGGAGTCTCGCTCTGTCGCCCAGGCTAGAGTGCAGTGGTGCATTCTTGGCTCACTGCAACCTCTGCCTCCCGGGTTTAAGCAGTTCTCCTGACTCCACCTCCCAAGTAGCTGGGATTGCAGGTGTGTGCCACCACGCTTAGCTAATTTTTGTATTTTTAAGTAGAGACGGGGTTTCACCATGTTGGTCAGGCTGGTCTCGAACCCCTGATCTCGTGATCCGCCTGCCTCAGCCTCCCAAAGTGCTGGGATTATAGGCCTGAGCCACCGCGCCTGGCATCTGGTAAGTTTTTTTTAACATATAAGATAGCTCTATTCCAGAGCCTTTAAATACTACTTCTTATAGATTTAAAATTTGCTAACTTCATTGACACTGAATTTTAACACTCTGAATTAAAATGTAACGCCATATTTAAATCCACGTTATCAGTAACACACTAAATGTGAATGGTCTAAACACAGTTAAAAGGCAGAAATGATCAGATCAGAAAAGCAAGATTAGCTATGCTGTCTATAAGAAACCCACTTTAAGTAAATAGACACACCTAGGTTTAAAGAATGAAAGAAGATAAACTATACTGGCATGAATCAAAAGAAAGCTGGAGTGACTATGTTAAAATAGATTTGGAGGCAAAGAATATTACTAGGGTTAAAGGGGATTATTTTGTATTGTTAAGGGGATCAGTGTTTTCAGAAGACATAACAATCATAAATGTTTATCTGCCTAGAAGGAGAACGTCAAGATGTGAAACAAAACCCAGAAGGACTCAAAGAAGTCCACAAATTCGCAATCATAGAGATTTCAGTACCTCTCAATTAATATAACAAGTAGACAGAAATCATGATAACTTGATATAACACTATTGACCAACTTAATGGACATTTATGAAACATTTTATCTATCTTATATATGTATCTTTTTGAAACAGAATTTCACTCTTGTCACCCAGACTGGAGTGCAGTGGCACAATCTCTGCTCACTGCAACCTCCTCCTTCCGAGATAAGCGATTCTCCTGCCTCAGCCTCCTGAATAGCTGAGATTACAGCCACCCGCCACCACGCCCAGCTAATTTTTTGTATTTTTAGTAGAAATGGGGTTTCGCCATGTTGGTCAGGTTGGTCTCGAACTCCTGACTTGAGGTTATCCACCCGCCTTGGTCTCTCAAAGTGTTGGGATTACAGGCGTGAGCCACTGCGCCTGGCCTAAAACATTATATGTAATGATAGCAGACTACATACTCTTTTCAAGTGTATATTACCAAGATAGACCATGTTCTGCGCCATAAAACAAGTCTCAGCCTGACAGAGTGAGACGGTGTCTCAAAAAAAATCTCTATCATGGAAGGATTTACGTCATACAAAATATGTTCTGTGACTGCAATGGAAGTAGAAATCACAAACAGAAAGGTAACTGGGAAAATCTGCAGCTACTTTAAAACTAACACATTTGCAAATAACCTGTGAGTCGAAGAAATGAATTCGTATTTTGAGCTGAATAGAAATAAAACACATGAAAAATCTGTGAGATGCAGCTGAAGAAGTACTTAGAGGGAAATTGATAGCATGAAATACCTGTATTATTAGAAAGAGGGAAAAGTTTCAAATCAGTGATCTAAGCTTCCACCTTAAGAAACTAGTAAAAGATGAAATTAAATACAAAGCAAACAGAAGAATGAGAATATAAAAGGGCAGAACTCAGTGAAATAGAAAATAGGTAAACAATAAAGTCAGTGAAACCAAAACCTGTTTTTAAAAATCAGATCAATAAAGTATAATGCTATAACTGCTTATTGAACTCTTTAAGTGTGGACAAATATTTTTGTCAAGATCTGATGTGGTATTTGTACGCGTGTATACACACATACACAACAGTAGTGGCCATTATTTAACATTTGAGCTAGTATAGTTTGGTTAAGGAAGCAGAAGGATTCAACATTACAGAGATATAACAAAGGTCACATAAAAGTCTTTCATGGAGGAACTTATGAGTGATTTATTCTTCGTCCAGTAAAATTGTCATTTTAAGCTTGATTAGATATGGAATATCAATCATTAAGTTTGGATTTAGTTTAAAACATCGAGTATACTTTAAGGAAAACAACTATCTCTTTACAGGCTGCAAACTACTTAGACATCAAAGGTTTGCTTGATGTTACATGCAAGACTGTTGCCAATATGATCAAGGGGAAAACTCCTGAGGAGATTCGCAAAACCTTCAATATCAAAAATGACTTTACTGAAGAGGAGGAAGCCCAGGTAGGTAGCACACAGTTTTGTCTCTGATCGCATGCTATTAAAAAGGGACTGAAGCCTATAACATACCAGAAAAGAGGTGACTGTATCAAGTAGTCTTGATACTTGAGGGATACTAAGTAGTTTCTGTGTCTTAAACATAGTCTTACTGGACTGTCTGTATGAGTCTAAACACTTACATATACTGCATTTTAAGCATAAGAACAATTAGTTTTCAACGAGAGGAGCTCTTTCTTGTGAATGTATTAACAGTTACTAGTTTTGGTACCTGCAACTTTTTGAATAGACTATACATATCTGACTTCAGAAAAGCAGGCCCTAGAGAAGTGTATGCTAGGGCACTTCAGAGCAACTTAATGAGAGGAGGAAATGAAAGAATAGATCAGAATGATTTTGTTGACATGACTACAGACTGAAATTGTGTCAGTGAACTAACTGAATTTGCTCTGTCAACTTTAGTAAATTGCCCATTGCCTTTACTTTGTTCATAATTTCAGCAGGGCAGAATAAAAACCTTGGGAGGCAGAAAAAGGAAATCCGGAAGTATAGTCTTAACCTGGTGTTCTAATTTTCCATCCGTTCTTCTGACTCAACTCACTGGCTATTGATGAATCAGTAGGTAGTATTTCTAAGTCTTAGGAAAGACTACTCAAGTTAAGGTACCTCCTTATATCCATCTCTTTTAGGTACGCAAAGAGAACCAGTGGTGTGAAGAGAAGTGAAATGTTGTACCTGACACTGTAACACTGTAAGGATTGTTCCAAATACTAGTTGCACTGCTCTGTTTATAATTGTTAATATTAGACAAACAGTAGACAAATGCAGCAGCAAGTCAATTGTATTAGCAGAATATTGTCCTCATTGCATGTGTAGTTTGAGTACAGATTCCAAATCTATGGCTAAGTTTCTTCTAGTATGATTGAAAGTTTCTTTTTTCTTTGCTCTGAATAAAACTGAACTGTGGGTTCTTTATAAGTGGCATTTTGGGCTTTCCCTCTTTTTTGTAAAGCAATGTCTGCCTAGTTTATTGTCCAGTTAACTTTAGTGACCTTTTAAAAGTTGGCATTGTAAATAAAACAACCTGCAAAAAAGTTATCTGGAACAGAATTAACAAAATATTTTTATTCATGAGTTGGAAACTGGAAAAGGCTTCTTGAAGTAAATGTTCTGAGTGGAGTTACTAGGATGTCTTTCCGCCTCCTGCAGGCAAGGAGTACCACTGTATTGATTAGCTTGTATGTAGCAGGGCTCCTCCCTTCATTGCATCTGAGGACTTGTTTTCTTTTTCTTTAATTTTATCTTTAATCCTCTTAGCTTTAAATATATTGCCTAGAGACTCAGTTACTACCCAGTTTGTGGTTTTTTGGGAGAAATGTAACTGGACAGTTTGTTAGCTTTTCAATTAAAGACACTTAACCTAGGTGGGATGTCATCTTTTTATAATCAGTGTTTCCATGTGGGGAAAATTATTCACACTACTTGCATGTAAAAAATAATTTAACTTTTAGCATTAAAATATGTGGTAAAATCCAGAAAACATCCATCATGAATGCAAGATACTTTCAATAAAAAGTAAGTTATATTGTAGGTAGTTAAGTTTGCTTTTGTGGACTTAAATGTGTCTCTTCACTTAAATGGGTTGAATTTGTATGTATTTGTTTAGCTTGAAAAGACTTAGTTTATATTGTAGCTCACTGGAGGCTGCTGACATAAGCATAATTTCTGTCTCTTCTAATTGTCATTTATATGCCTAACTGGAGCCAGTACTTTAATTCTTAACACAGAATTACTCTGTCATTGTTTCCAGCTTGCCTTCTACAACAGAATGAAGTTTTGTTGATGGCTTGAGATGGCTTACAACTTTTGATTTTTTTTTCTTTCTTGTGCTCCGTTTTTTTCTTCTTCCTTTTCCAGTTAATGTCTGTATTCACATGTAATCTTGTCTTCTCTTCACATTCACTGAGTAGTTTAGGCTCAGATTATCCCGTGGCAGTAGTTTGCCTTCATCATCTCCCCTTTCATTTGCCCCCAAGTTCACCTTATTTAATAAAGTCCCATATGTTGTGTCAATCTCCATTTGTTGTCTGTACCAGAGATAGGAAACTATAATGTATGTGGGTCAAATCAGGCCCATAGCCTATTTTTGTAGTCTTTGAGCTAAAAATGGTTTTTACGTTGTAAAGGGTTGTTTAAAAAAAAAAAAATACACCAAAAACTGAATTTAAAAAACCACACACACACACACACACACACACACACACACACACACACACACACACGAGAAACTGAATTTGACCAAAAAGCCTAAAACATTTACTATCTGGCATTTACAGAAAATGTTTGCCAACCCCTGTGACTACTTTTGGATTCCTGGTTCCCTTTACTCTCAGGAAATAAGCTTGTTTTCTTTGAGACAGAGTCTTGCTCTGTCCCCCTGGCTGGAGTGCAGTGGCGCGATCTTGGCTCACTGCAATTTCTGCCTCCTGAGTTCAAGCCATTCCCCTGACTCAGCCTCCCGAGTAGCTGGGACTATAGGCACGTGCCACCACACCCAGCTAATTTTTGTATTTTTAGTAGAGATGGGGTTTCACCATCTTGGCCAGGCTGGTCTTGAACTCCTGACCTCGTGATCCACCCGCCTCAGCCTCCCAAAGTGCTAGGATTACAGGCATGAGTCACTGTGCCCAGCCAGAAATAAGCTTGTTTTCTGTTTGTCCTGGTTTTAGTGGGGAGGGTGGCAGTGTACGGTCCCAGCTGAATTGTCTCATCTATCAATTCCTCTATAATGATCAACTTCTGCAAAAACCTTATCCACCTCAAGTGCCTTAGCAGCTGGGCATGGTGCATTATGCCTGTAATCTCAACATTTTATGACAAGGTGGCAAAGAGGATCATTTGAGCCCAGGAGTTTGAGACCAGCCTGGGCAACATAGGAAGACCCCTTCTCTACAAAAAAAAAAAAAAAATTAGCAGGCATGTGGTACATGCCTGTGGTCTCAACTACTTGGGAAGCTGAGGTGGGAGGATTGCTTGAGCCTGAGAGGTCGAGGCTGCGGTGAACTGGCATTGCACCACTGCACTCCAGCCTAGGCAGCAGAGCGAGACCTTGTTTCAAAAACAAAAAGTATCCCTAGCAGTATTATGACAAACACAAATCATCACTGAAGGTCCAGGATTACTGCCATATATCATGTTTAACTTGTAAAGGAGGTATCACCTTCTAAGAAACTGGAGCTTGTTATTAGTGCCACTTGATCTGTATAATACACAGGGGTTGTTAGAATTATAGGAGTAAATAATGTCATTATTTACAGTTAAAGGATACTGGATCTTTCAGAAAGATTGGATGGACAGACAATATAGTAATTTAAATTTTTGTTTCCTTTCTGTAGTCACTAATCTTTAAACAATAAACAAAAATTCCTGGTAATCTTAAACTTTTACATTAATAGAAATCCAAGAGAAAATAGGCCATTTGTGACCATTGTGGACCCAAATAAATCATGGATATAGTATTAAGAAGCCCTTTTCAATCTGGCTGCACCATTCTTTTCCTACCCTTCTTTTTCTGTTCGGTGCTGTATGCCCACTATTTCTTTAATGTATCTACTAGAACTTTTCTAGGCTCTCACCTGGAGTGAGTGGTCCTTTCTCCTTATCATAGCAGCCAAACCTCAACCTTCAAAACTGTACTAATTTCTGCCTACTCTCTTACTTCCCAGCCATTCTTCTAAACTAATATTTTGGCATGAAGTCATACCTTGAGGCTGAAGTTTCAGTGTCTGCATGGCCTTGAGCAAGTTGGAAATAGTAGTGTGGTTTTATAGATCTAGTGCAGTCTGCTTTATATTAGTTCCAGTACTTAATTGGAAGTTGCTTGACAGCAGGATTTAACTTGTATTTAGCAGGACTACTCCATGAATTTCAATATAAGTAACATAAGTGAAAGGTCCTTGTGAAATGCAGGCACAGGGCATAATGAAAAGAAGAACAGTTTTAAAAATGCATGAGATGGGAGAGCTGGTAATAGCCTTGGTTTGGAGAGTGGTTACTGATGAATTATGAAGATGTTCTCTAATTACTGTTACAGTAGTAGAGGAAAGGAAATGCTTCTTGAGTAACTAACCTTAAGGGTCAATTAGGAAATGACCTTTATTTCACCAGGAAAGAGAATTGAGAGGAAGAAGGTATTTGGTAGATTTGGGTGATTGAAGAATGTTTGTGAGTTTCCTCTGTAAACATGGAAAATGCATGCTGCTTCCTGCAGTGTGCTGCTTTTAGTGATGAAGTCCTTTCAAGGACCCCATGTCAGTCCTTTGACTTCTCGCCTTTTCATTATGTCACTTGTGATCTAAAACCAAAACCTTCCTGAATGTTAGCTTATGACTTTCTCCTTAACATTGTCATGGCAAAAGATGTGCCCCCTCAAACAAATTCTAATTTTTTTTTTTTTTTTTTGAGATAGTCTTGGTCTGTAGTGCAGGCTAGAGCGCAGTGTCGCAATCTCGGCTCACTGCAACCTCTGCTTCCCAGGTTCAAGCAATTCTGTCTCAGCCTCCCGAGTAGCTGGGATTACAGGTGTGTGCCACCATGCCCGGCTAATTTTTTCGTATTTTTAGTAGAGATGCAGTTTTATTATGTTGGCCAGGCTGGTCTCAAACTCCTGACCTTGTGATCCAGCTGCCTCAGCCTCCCAAAGTGCTGGGATTACAGGCGTGAGCCACGGAACCTGGCCCTAATAATTCTTAAGTTGTAGAGGCAAGTTACTCTTTTGAAGTGCTGTTGTGTTAGCTTACTTTAATAAATCTACTCCTGATACGTAAAACAGATAATGCTTTACAGTTCTTATATTTTTTCCAAAGATTCACAAAATCATCCTGTGGCTCCCTATGTGGGATTATAACTATGACTTTTTACTCTATAACTGTTAGAATATATCCGCTGCTGGAATTAAGCAAAAGCTATATTGTGACTTGGTTGGATAGGTAACTGCAGCCCTGTAACATGACATCATAGTAATGCTGAACTTATCTTAAAATTAGCTAGGGAGGGAGTAACGGTGAGTCACTCTGGGCATCTGACTTAGGGCAGGCAGATTTTCCAAATAACTTTCAGTTTTACTTAACAAATTGGGCAATGCTATGGGGCTGTGTTCTGATCCCAACATAATTTTTTAAAAAATTACACAGGTTGCCTAGGCTCTCAGTAAGGCAGTTTGGAAATACGAAGTGGTTTCCACCAGAAAAGAGAGATTTGAGAAAGCAGCACACCTCTTGCTCTGAGCACCCTTTACAAGCTGAATTTTTGCTTGCCAGCATTACCATTGGAAGATTTTTTTTTCACTGCTCCTTGCAGAGCAGGGCTACCCCACAGGCATTGTGCCCAGAGACTGAAGAGCTTTTTGATCCTTCTTATAAGAGACAAGTTCTCACCTCTGCCGCCCAGGCTGGAGTGCAGTGGTGTGATCACGGCCCACTGCAGCCCTGAAGTCCTCGGCTCAGTCCTCCCACCTCAGCCTCCTGAGTAGCTGGGACTATATGTGTGTGCTGCCACACCTAGCTAGTTTTTGTATTTTTAAATTTTTTTATAGAGATGAGGTCTTGCCATGTTGCCCAGGCTGTTTTGAATTCCTGGGCTCGAGATCCTCCTGCCTCAACCTCCCAAAGTGCTGGGAATATAGATGTGAGCCACAGTACTCACCAATTTTTCTTTTTTCTATATAAAGCTCAGTGTACATTTTAGTAGTAAGGAATCAACCAAGTAAATGTTCTCCCTACAAAGTTTGAGGATTTGAAAAGTTAATCTTCAGTTATCTGGAGTTGAAACCAATGTGTGAATAACTTCTTAAGCTAGGAAAAAGTCAAGAATAAGATTGCAAGCAAAGGGAAAGCTTATAAAATGGTTGAATCCTTATAGTTCTGGCTTCTCCTTGGTAGAAAGATTAGACATGCTTTCCCTTTTGGGACCTGGGAGCTTTTGGTGTAGTTCAGGAGACAAGGCATAAATACTGCTGGGAGGGAGTGGGTAAATAATAAAAATGTTCCTGTACAGAACAAGATTAATGAGCTAGTGGGGGACTACAGAACTGAAAGTTGCTAGGAAAGGTTCTGTAAAGTTGGATTTGGGGGTGGAGAGATGCCATAGTGAGGAAAAAGCAGTGCTTAGTCGGGAACTAACAGCAGAAGGTTTGGTGTTGGTACGTTTCCTTGAGAATATGGACTGTAAAGAGAAATTAGGGTGGGATTAGTGATACTACTTTGCTGACAGTAGTATTTTATCAGAGTGTTTATTCATCACACCCACATTAGGCAGGGCAATTTTTGAGTGTTTGAATTAAATTCTAATTGTTGTTGTTGTTGTTGAACTAAACTATTCCTTTGAATGTTGGGTCCTGATGACTTTCTCTTGTTTACTGTTGTTAAAAATCATTACCTCCAGTGGTCAAAGAGAATGAGTAAGAGAACTGGCTGTGTATATCAAGATGAAGTACAGTGTAAGAAATAGTTTAGAGCATGTCCTTTGGCCCAAGATTGAGCCATTTGGACGCCTAAGAAGAGTTCGGTAAATGTTAGCCTTTCTGCTGAGGTGTTAGTGGAGAAGATCATTGGTGGTGGCAGAAAAGTGTTGTTGAAGGTGTTCTTGCTTGATACACTTCCAATGCAGGGCATAGTTTGAGTGATAGATGATTAATTCATTGATGATGTACTTGTTGCCTTGCAGTCTTGTGTACTGTTGGCTACCTATGGTCTGTGTGCCAGTATAGAGCTGCATTCTATGGGAGGAATGTAGTTGCTCACAACAGTGTCTGCTTACACATCTGTAGTTCTTGTGACCTTCTGATATCTCTTAACTTTAAATTTTCTGCAAGTATTTAAGTATATTCAGACGTTCTGATATCTCTCAGCTTTAAATTTCAGCCTGCTATATAGCAACCTCTGATTGCACACTGCGGATCAGCTTATTTCATTAAAGTGCTCTCATTTTGAATACCTCCCACCTATTTGGTGAAAATTCCTATTTGTCCTTTTTTTCCTGAGTATACATTTCATAACCTCTAACTCTGCCTTCTTCAATTGCTTTGCAGATTTTTCTGTTCCAGGAAGCTTACTGAAAGGGGTGGGGAAAATAGAGGATCTGTACTCTGTACCCTGAAGCTACTGAAGCAGGGTTTCCAGAGTGGCTTTTTTTTAATTTTTATTTTTTTGGTGAGTAGAACCTAGCTTTTCTTCTTCCCTCTTGTCCCCTACAAGCCCCCTACACTGCTTCCTGACATTGATTGCACATGCCTGAAAGAACAAGGCTTCAGATGAAAGAATGAGAACACTGAATGAAAAGGAAGACTTACTTGGTCTAGAGCCCCTGGTGAATATGAAAGAAGTGTTGGCCTGGACTATCTCCTGCGTAATTCACAGCTGCTATCTTGTCTTCAGAAGTGAAACATCCCTTACCTTCTATTGCTAGTAACCTAACTTGTGAGGACTGCTAGGGGATAGGATAGTTTCCACCCCTAGGACGTACAAGTTTTCCCTTTCCAGTTAACATGCCTAATCCCGTGCTGTCTTGAAGAGCTTGAAAATCCTTCCTGACCTGAGCCAGGCTTTTATTTTGGGGACTGCCTGTGAGAACATCCCTACCATCTGTGTTTCCTGTTTTCAGATTCCCTGCCATTAGACTGTTTTCACATGCTCACTGCCAGTAATGGTTTGTTAGTAGCTCCAAACCATTAGAGAGCTCAGGAGTCTGAATTTGAAAGATGCCCACAGGATGATTTGAGACGGTGATCACAGTAAGTTGGGATTGAGGGAGTTGATACACCCAGGGTCTGCTTGGGTGGGCAGCTGTTTCAGAGACCCTTGGTGAACTCTTAAAGTCCTGAAGAGATTTTCAAAGCTCTGAAGAGATCTGCGAGTCATGCTTAAGCATCCTTTCTAACCTCAAAGAAAAGCCAACTTAGCCTTTTTATACAATTAACTAGATTTGGGTCTTAAATTCTTCTACTTTGATATATAGGCCTAAGAAGTAGGAGTTTCACATGGCCTTGTTACTCTTGCCCTTTCTTTTCTGTGCTGTTTTCTGACAAATGGATGCAGGAACTGATTCCCTTTCTTCCTCTCTCGAACAGGATATAAAGAACCATTCTGCTTCCCTTTACTTATGGCCTTACTGGCCAGGCTTATGTATACTGAACAGAGCTAGGCAGCCATGCTTCTGAGCCAGCTTTTGGGGGTCCACAGCCGGAAGGAATGGGAGACCACAGGAACCATTCAAAAGATAGTTACATGTCAGAATAGAGTCCAGCCGTGGGGTTCTGTTAAAGGAGACACCTTCAAATTGGGAGACATAGGCTTTGTCCGCTTGCTGGGCTGAACCCTCACCATATCCACTGAGCACAAAATGGGGGAGCAGGTGTGCCAGGGGAGGGATGAACATGTTTCAAGCACATTGCAAGTCTGCTAGTTGTCTGGAAATGTTCAAGGGAGTCTAGGATATCTTGTCCTATAACATCTCAGAAAACAGGGTTGGTACTCAGCTGACAGTGAAGGGGGCTGGTATGGTATTAGAAGTTGAACTTTGAGGTTGCAGTCTCAAGTCACCCTCTGGCCTCAGGAATGCACCAGGGTGATCTGGGAGGATCTGAGTTTCCTTTAGGAAGTCAGATTTTAAAAAAAAAAAAACTGATTTGATTTAAACAAAGTCGCAAAGGCTTCCCTGCCAGTACACAAAGACTGCATTGTTCATGTACCCTGTGTACTCTAAGACACCAAATCAAATGCAGCAACCTGATCTTGCATAAGCCCTGATTAGAATGTAGGTTTTTTTTTTTTTTAAAACAACTAGGCCAGTAGCCAGAACAGAATTCTTTAAAATGGGACAGATGTCCAGAGAATGGCTAGTGTCCTCTAGCACTCTTCCAGAAAGAAGCAAGTCTAGGGTTACAATGTCCAGTGGCCTACTTTAAATAGACGCTACTCTGGAAGATTACTTTCTTTATACATATCTTTAAACACAAAATCCAAAAAATGTAACTCAGTAGAATGATATTGACAATGCAGATGGTGGCCCATGTGGAAACACTTCTTCCCAACATTTATCATCTACTTGTTGACCTACTGAGATGCCTTCATGACACCCTTTACATTCATGATAGGTCTCAGGAAGATAGCAGTGTACTTGGTGGAAACTGCCATGTAAAAAGTGGGTTGTAGGGCGCTAAACAGTTAAGTACACATGGATATGCGGAATGGAATAATAGACATTGGAGACTTCAAAAGCTGGGAGATGAAAGGGGGATGAGGTATGAAATCCTACCTGTTGAGTACAATGTACACTATTTAGGTGCACGGTACACTATTTGGGTGAGGGGCACACTAAAAGCCTGGACCTCACCACCACACAATATATCCATGTAACACAGCTATATTTGTACCCCCCAAATGTATACAAATAATGTAAAAATAAAGTGGATATGGTGGGTCTAGTGTCTACCAACAGTGTGTTTGATTTTTTAAAAAGTGGGTTGTAGATTTCTCAAACTTGAAGGCTTGTGTGAAAATATGAAAAATACTTTGTGTCTTAACAGATACAGTTGTTGGGAGGAAAGGATGCTATTAAAATACCCTTTAGGATTTTGTGGTGCTAATAGGTTATAAAAGACTCCTGTTTGGTCTTGTTTTCTTTGAAATAGGATATGCACTTGTGGAATGTTTTCTCTCTGCCCTGAGAGGAAAATGGAGCCTAGTGGTCAAGTGTACCTATTTCAGGTGGGATTGTCTTTTCAGGCTGTACGGATGGCAGTTTCCATTTATTTATTCTTATATGAGCACTGGGAAACAGGCTGGCCTACATCATTGGGGGGTCAGGGGATGAGGGGTTTAAGAGCAAAGCTTGGAATGGGAGTATGGGCCTAGTTCTCAGGGGTGAGGCAGGCAGGGCCCACACCCCTTTAGGGGAAATGACAAGTGTAATCCCTGGTTTCTGCAGGTTGGAGGTTTGGAAACATGTGCACCATAGGGAACAAACTCCCAAGTTTCCTGACTGGAGAAGAAAAGGAAAGAATACCATGTTCTGTTACTGAGACAGCTTATTCCTCAGCGTCAGGCTTTGAAAAACAAACCCAGTAAAAAGTTATCTTTATTCTCATGTTTAAAAAAGTTTTTCTATGATGATGCATTAACAATACAAAAATACTTTGAACACTACAGTAATCTTTTTTTCTCAAGACTTCTTGCAGTGTTACACTAGAATATGTGGTCTTTGGAGTCTGAGAAACCAGTGGCTAAAGTAGGAACTAAAGGCTTTTTTTGAGGGGTGTGTGAGTACATGGACAGCCTTTTTTTCTTTTTAAGACGGAATCTCCCCGTTGCCCAGGCTAGAGTGCAGGGGTGCGATCTTGGCTCACTGCAACCTCCGCCTCCTAGGTTCAAGTGATTCTCCTGCCTCAGCCTCCCAAGTAGCTGGGATGACAGACACACACCACCAAGCCTGGCTAATTTTTGTATTTTTAGTACAGACGAGGTTTCACCCTGTTGGCCAAGCTGGTCTCAAACTCCTGACCTCGGGTGATCTGCCTGCCTTGGCTTCCCAAAGTGCTGGAATTACAGGCGTGAGCCACCACACCTGGCTGGACAGCCCTTTTTTCTTTGGATTCAGGCTACGTATGGTGAGGAGGAGGCAAGAAACAAAAATTTAAAAACTTATTTTTCAAGGCTCAGGGTTGAAGCTTGGCTCAAAAATGAGTTAAAGTAGGCTGTGGTGAAGACCTGTTGTCCACTACTGGAGGTTTTCTGGGCTCCTTGATTTAGCTGTAATGATCCTCTGTCCTGCAGCCCCATGGGGAAACTGCAGCTGGCCTGGCCTGAATGCTGGAAAACAGGCTCTGGCTGTTGGGAGGTTTTGGGTTTGCTGTCTCACAGCTGCCCAGGAGCTGGCTGGACTGCCATGGATGAACTGGAAATGGAATTGTGAAAAAGGCTCTCTGAATAGGGAGGGGGTGCCCACTGGATTTGGGCCCTGACTTCTCTGAACTATTGATTGTAGCTGCTGGTGACAAGCCTGGGACCTTGGTATCAGAGCTTCTTAGGCTGGTGAGTTTCTCAGGAAACATTTCCAAGTAATTTGAACTATAGCCAGATACACCCTCTGCTCCCCAGCTTGCCTGAGAAGGTAGTGTCAGGTTGTTTCTATTGCTTAGGTTGATAGCCCTAAACTTAACCTATTCCATTCTCCTCCCCGTCCCTGCTTTGTGCAAGCTCCTGAGAACATAGAAGCTTCCTCGGGTCTAACTTATGAGTAGCAGCTGGTTTTTTATAAATAGAACTTCTCCATTTCCTTAAAAGAGAAGGGTTGTCATCTTGAGCTTTGTGGTTGTGACCATGCGCACATGTTGTTTGATAAACCAGCTCATTCTTGGTCCATGAAGTGTCTGTATGGGGAGGGTGTGGCAGTGGGGGATAGGGGAGATGGGTAGAGAAGGTAGCTAGGCTCAGTTCAGCCCATCTCTGACCTACAGCAGAAAAGCTAGGGAGGCAGAGGCTTCTGGCTGGCAAGACAGATGGTAAAAAGAATAGATGCAGGCAGCCGTAGCTACGAGATATGCCCTTAATTAGGTGACACATCAACACAGATCTGATTCCCACCACTTGGAGCAGTTTGAATCGATGACATCAGGTTCAGGCAGAAGTTGTGCGGCCTCTGAAATCTTCAGGGTCTGGACCCTGAAATGGAGTTAACAGGACCCCGGGCTGATTTCCATGCAATCTGGGTCTCTGTTGCTTCCTCTCGGGGTAGGCTCCTGGAGGAGGCCAGGTGTCCTGTGCCTGCTAGGCTGCCTGTCTCTGAGATTCCTGTTGCTGTACCTGTGTACTCTGCAAGGCGCTGCGGGGGGCCTGTGGGGGCCCTGGGGCTGGGAGGCTGAGAGCAGTGGAGAGATCTGGGGATGTAGGTACCGGCTCCGCAGGGCTAGCAAGCAGTTCTGTGGGAAAGCGGGGCAGCAGATGGTATGAGAGTGAGTCCTGGGGAGCTGGGGACCCGGGGCAGCCTAGAGCACTGTCATCGGAAGGAACGGGGCTGGGGTAGCGGCCTTCTCCGGGTAAGTACCGAATGCATTTCTTTTTCCTCCTAGGAATAGTGAAGAGAGTTATCTGTAAACAGAGGGTGAATTCATAGTCATACACACAACCAAAAAATGCTGCCTTTGCACAGGCCTGGCTGATTTCTTGTCGTCTGTTCCTGTGACTTGTGCGGTAAGCCAGTGTCCTCAGACTGCCAGCCTGGTTGGCCTGGCCCAGACCTAGGACAGGAGCAGTTCCCAGAACAGCCACCAGGTGTCACAGGGGCCTTTTGTAACTAGGGCTGTGGGACGCCTCCTGTCTTCCAGGGGAGTCATCTCCCAGTGTCGGCCTTTAAGCTTCTCCAGGTTTGTGGGACTCAGATCTGCACTAGGGCAAGGGGCTGCAATGCCTGTGGCTTCCTTGCTCAGCCATCCCAGTCCTCAGGCTGGGCTAGAGGAAGAAGACATGGGCAGTGACTCCTCTTGTCCATTACCATCCTTAAGTTCTCTCGGCCAGTTTGTCTCTGATGGAATGAATGGAATAGAACCTCCTCTGATCCCACTGTGCATACATATGTGGGTACACAGACACACTGCAAACTCCTCTTTGCTCTTTAACAGGGAGCGTGGTGAGCGCTCTGAGAGGCTGGACAAGTGTTACTTAGAGCCAGTGGCCTTACTGCCTGGAGTACCCTCTGTCTTAGCTCTGCCAGGCCTGGCCTGAACCTGAGGAAACTTTAACCACTTGGTGGGTAAACCTTGTCACAGCCACAAGTATTTCTCTGTTGTACGGTGAAACACATGAGCATAGTGCCACCAGGCCCATTTCTCAGACAGCCCAGGGTACCCTAGCTCCTCTTCCCTGGCCTCTCCAGCCCTCTGGTCTCAGTAGGTGCAAGATAGCAGGTCACAAGACTACCTAGCAACTAGATAGTTCTGTGTTGTCACCTTGTTTTCAGATTAAGGGCTCAGGATGGTACAGGCAGGGATCCCACCTTGAAGTGAGGGAGCTGATGGGTCATGATGACTTTGAGGCCTGGGATGGGCTCCAGGCCCCCTGAGTGGTGTTTAAGCCATCTGTTTGCTACCTTCTTGAGTCTGTCCTTCCTTTCTGGAACATCGTGTCTTTCCACTTCTCTTGCCGTTAGACCCAAGCGGTCTTCTCCATACACTGTATTCAGTATTTACTAGTATTAGGAGGCCTGGGCTCCCCAATCTGCTAAGTATGCTAGTGGGCTGAGGGGCCAAAGGAGTGGGCTGCAGGCCCAGTGGAACGTGTGCAGAGTCAGGGAAGCAGCTTAAAGCAAAGGGAGAACGATGGTGGGGACAAACCCACCTGCACGGACCACACCAATCCGTCTGCTGGTTGAGGCCAAAGCGAGCACGGCATTTCTTAGGCGAGCCAGGGTCTGCTCACAGCCATGCCAGAGGGGCAGAGCAGGGCAGAGGGCGAGCAGGCAGCGGGGCAGAGCAGGGCCCAGAAAGAAGAGGTAACATCAGTGTTAGCCAGTTACAGACACCCTATAGCCCCCATAGACAGAGTGGGCCTCTCCATGGCACAGCCAGCCCCAGTGGGAGCCCGAGAGCCCAGAGCCAAGATATCAGGAAAGGTGGGCACCCAGCTAGACAGTAGAGGCAGTGGGAAGAATGGGAGGGAGGGGGTCCTGTTAGTCTGGCTCATCTCTGTGGCTTGTGGGGTCCTCGCAGCATGGAGGCTACAGAGGGGCCCAGGGAAGACCATGGAGATCCAGCCTCTTCTGCCTTAGGGCCACCCATCTCCTCCCCAACTCCCTACCCATTTTATCCTGTTTTTCTTCATTCTTGATCTATATTCCCTCAAGGGATAAGGCTGAAGGCTATAGCTTATGCCTGTTCTACACACTTACAGATGGAAGGAAGGGACCATTCTTTGCCTTGGAAAAGGAACTCTGCCCTGCTCTGTCCCAGTCCTAGCCTCCAGCTTCCCTGTGTGGGGACAGCACAGCTGAGAAAATCATGGATGTGGAGTCTAACTTAACCAGAGGGGCAGGAATTCACCCACAGGAAGAAGGCCTGCAGCAGGGTGTGGGCTTCTCTACACAGAACACTTTGCATAGCCATGAAAGATGTTGGAGTGGGGGTGATAAATTGCCAGGCTCCAGCCGGTAGGCTGTGTGACTACTAGGCCTGGTCATGGGGCCTGGCTCAGCCTCTCCCAATCTCAGCAGAACTAGCTAGGACACTGGGCTAAGCATCAAACCATACAGTCAGTTCCTTGCTAGCTTCTCTGGTAGAGTCTAGCTGTGAGTGGAGCTAGCAAAGGTGGTGGGGGCAAGGCAGAGGAACACATCATCTACCCAATTCTACCCAGCAGAAGCCAGTTCTGCTGGGTTTCCCCTGGGACTTGGTGTAATACAGCTGTTTCTTGCATAGGAATTTGACTTGTGAGACGCAGGCCTTATTTTCATAGGGCCCAGGCCCTGAAGGTTCCTGGCTGGGTACCCTGCTCCTCCCTTTGGGTCAGAGGAGGGATGCTATTGAAATGGGGACATGGAGAGGAGCCTCCACTACTGCTGAGGGAAGATCTCACCTGTGGTGGATTCTTGGTGCTTTTCCCCTCGACCGCCTCTTCTTCTTCCCCTGCAGGGAACAAAAGGAGGGATGCTCAGATCTGGAAGGCAGCTACTGGGATACTCAACAGCCTGCTGCCTAGCTTGGTTACTCCTGGGATTCTGGGCATACAGGCCCCTCCTACCTTGGGGGTGCTGGTGTTTCTTGATTGCTCTTCTTGCTAGGCTGCTATGGAGTGCATTTAGAGGCTCTTCCCTTGCCCCAACTGGGTCTCCAATTTGAATGGAGGGAGGTGACTTCCAGACCGCTTTCTCCCCTTCTGCCCATGTGGCCCAATCAAATGTTAGGGAACAGCCCATGTGTGAGCATATTGTGGAGTGGTGAATAGGATATAGGCTTGGCCTCTTTGAGCCAGCCATGGGAGGCCTTGGACCCTCCATGCCCTTCCTCATCTGTGCCTTCAGGACAGTACTGCCTTCCTTGCTGAGATTGTGCCTGGGAGCATGGTTTCTCAAAGGGTCCCCTCCCCACCCCTGCTGTGTGTCACTGGCCACTCACGTAGTTGTCCCGCGCCGACCAGCCTGGGTAAAGCTGCATGTGCAGCTGCCTCTCCTTGCGGGCCAGCTCATAGTACTTGGCCTGCTCTTCTCGCGACAACGCGTGCCACTGCAGTGGGGAAGGGGGGCGGGTGGGGTGCATCAGGGAGTCAGCAGGCTGCACCAGGCTGAAGATGGCCTGGGAGCATCCCTGCCAGCCCACCTGCCCATGGTCTCACCCTGCGGCCCAGGATCTGGTTGATGGCAGCGCTCTCCTTAAGTGTGCACTCTGCGATGACCTTAGCTCTCATCTCCTTCATGTACAGCATGAAAGCATTGAGGGGCTTCTTGATGGTTGGCTTCTTGGCCTCCTTCTCTGCCTTGGACTCTGCTTGTGTCTTCCTGAGGGGCAGAAATCCAGATTGCTCAGGGGCCCCCCAAGTGCCCACCTAATGGCAGGCCCCCTCCTCTAGTGTGGGCCTAGTGTGTGGGTAAGTGTATGTATGATACCAGAGTTTTTCTAAGTGGGATCTTTTCTAGCTGCCCCTAAATGGGTAAGCAAACAGCTAAGTATCTGTTCCTTATAGGAATACTACAACCAAGTGGGAAAAGCATGTTTTAAGGACTTGTGAGCCTCTCCTCTGTTGGCTCAGAGAAATCCTTCTTTTCCCATCCCAGCCACCCCTTCGTCTTCTAAGGATCAAAAACATGTAGTCAGAGACACAAAGCAGCTTGGCCAGGGACCTTGCGGCAGTCCTCAGGCCTGGTGGGAAGGCATGTGTGTCCTGGCTGACACACCCCCTGCCATCATCGTCTTGACTCACAGGTTGCGTTCGTAGGGCTGCAGCTCCTGCTTCCCTGAGGGGGGCACAATGGCGGGGTGGGGGATGGCTGCTGGGTGACCAGGTACACCAGAGCCGAGCATCAAGGATGGGTGGGTGAACCTGGAGGCAGGAAGAAAATTAACACTGAGCCAAGAATTATGGGCCAGACCTGTGGACACACATGGAGGCCCCTGCATAGTACATGACTTGAGGACACAGATACTGTACCCCTACTGGCCTGGACAAAAGTAGACAGATAAATACAAATACCTGCTCCCAGCACACTACACAGACACACTGCAAAAACCTACATAGATTGCCATTCAGTTTACTACATAGGTCCCAAGTAGCTTTTGAATCTGTCCCCCTTCTCACGTTCTGCCACCACCAACCAGCCTCAGGAGCCTGTGGCTGCCTTGTGAGTCCTCATCCCTCTACTGCTTGATTTTTCCAGGTCTCTCTCCACACAATAGCCAGAGTGACCACTAAAAACACCTGAATGTTCCTGGCTTGCTGCTGCTGAAATTCCCCCAGCGTCCACAGAATAGAACCCAGGCTGCTCCCCAAGGGTCTGCACAGCCTTGCATGAGCATCCCTACTGATGTTTCTACCTCTTCTCTTCCCCTCTGCTTCTCGCTGCTCTCCACTCCCAGTCAGCCCCAAGTACGGCTATTCCCTTTGTTTCCCCTCTCACTAATGATCTATTACTCTTTTCATGAAGCTCTCTCTGATCCATCAGGCCTGGTGAGGTCTCCTTGGGGCTTCCCCATCACTCAGCTGGCCCATTCAGCTGCTGGTGCCATGTCTACACTTGCTATGCTGGGCTGTGAGCGCCACTGGGCTAGAAATGTCTGCGGAATCCCCCTGCTATTGCCTATCTGGCACTGAGTCTATCACTGAGGGAGTGAGCTAAGTGAAGGGATACATGTACACACACCTCCCACTTCACTTTCTTGCTGCTCTGTGGAGACCATTCTGCCTGTTACTGCTTGCACAGGTGTTATCCCTGAGCCAGCAGCCCAGTGGGGACTCATGTAAAAGATGCTGTCTCAGCTTGGGCAGAGCTCAGGGGATGCCCAAGAAAGTCCTCCTAAGTAGGGATGCAGAACAGAGGTGAGTGCCCACCCATTTGCACACAGACTGAGCCACATGTGCATGTAGTGTTCTGGCCTCTGTGGCACTCTGCTGCATGGTGTGGCCCGGGCTGAGGCCTGTTGGCACTTGCACTAGCTTCATTCTCAGGCACAGGACAGCAGGGGGCTGCAAAAGGACAGACAGATGGACAAAAGACTAACACAGGGCAAGCACTAGCCTGGGCATGGCCTTGTGTGGGCACTGAAGCCTGGGCAACAGGAAGCAGGAGCCTGGCTGCAGTGTAGGGGACTCACCTGGGGTAAGGGGCGCCAGGGGCTGCAGTGGGGGGCAGGGAAGTGCTGTCTATATCCGCAGGAAGGGGACAGGGGGTAGAGAGGAGGGCTGGGCCTGTGGTTAGGAGAGACAGCTGTTAGCAGTCTGGCTGCTGGCCAGACATGGGGAAGGACTTCCCTACCTTGCTAGGCCTTGACCCATAGTGTGAGACAGATGGGCCTCACTGGAATTTCAAGCATCTGCCACTAGAGGGCAGATTGTGCTGCACCTGTTTCCCTCTATAAACTTGTGTGGGTGTTTGAGGGATGGAAATGCTATCCTTCTCCTGGGACCCAGCTTAGCAGACCCCTGGGCCCCTCCAGCCTACTTCCTGTTTCTTCGACAATACAGGGCTGATACCTATCCTGGGGCCACTGCACCCACTGTTAACACTGGATTGTTTTGCCCCACTTTGCCTGCTTCAACTCCTGGTCATCCTTCAGGTCTTGCTTGGCTACGTGACCTTTTCTCCTCAAATCCCTGAGATTCCACACTGAATTAGGTACCCCTCTGGACTCCTACAATCCCTAATCAAAGCATTACCAAGTGTCCCGTAACTGTGCTTCTTGCCTGGGTTGCCCACTAGGTGGGCTGAGTTCTGAGAAGGCAGGGACCTAAGGATCATTTGGCTTTAGCAGTGCTTCCCTGGTGCCCAGAACCCTGCCTGGCACACAGTAGGGCTCAGTGGAGAGATGGCTAAAATACCCTACTTCTTTCCTCACAGCCAAGTGCTACCAGGTGGAAGTCGAGAGCACAGGCCTGCCTAAAGTCCCCTCCTTAGAGCCTTGGTGAGTAAACATGAGCTCTAGGCTCAAGTCTCTTGGTGTTCAGTGCTGCTGGCCTAGGGGATGCTTTTGAAGGGCTGGCCCACAGATTTGCACCCACGGAACCCTGGTCTGGTGCTGAGCATCTTGCCACACTTTGATCCTAGGGGTATTCATGAGGGTAGTCCTGATTTGTATTCAGAATAGATGGTCCAAGGAGAATCTGGAATGGAGGAGGGTGCTGACTGCAGGTTGGGCCTCTGGCCTGCCCAGTCTCCTTGGGAAGCCAGGTTTTCCTGCTATTAGGTGACTGTCACAGCCCAGCTCTCTGAAAGAGGCTAGAGACCTGTGCAGCTCACACTGTTGTTGATGAGTAAAGGGCCAAGTAGCCTGCGAAGGCCCAACTCCAGCTGAGGACAGGCCCTTTGGCCCATAGTCAGGCCTACTGGCTTAGGGGTCCAGGCTTCCTTTTCCTGGCCCAGCCAACTCTCCAGCCAGGCTGGTCAGAGCCTTGGGCTCAAGCAGGCGCCACAGGGGCAGCAGGGAGGAACACTGCCCCTCAAGCAGCTCAGCCAATGAAGGGACCAAAAGCAGTAGGCACTGAGGCCAGTGAGCTGAGAAGCAGCAGCCTCTCTGGTAGCCATTCATGCTGTCGTCTCCCTGCTCAGGTCCACCTTTCTTCCTCACATACTCATATGGCCCTGGAGGTCCCTTAGTAGCCCAGCCTTCTCCCATACAAGGGGACTTCTTGGACACTGAGGGAGACAGGGCTGAGACCAGGGACCAACTCTTCTGCCTCCCCAAAGGGAATATATCAGGCTACCTGGGGAATGTAGGCCAGGGGGACCCCTAGCTCACAGCCAGGTTAGGACAGAGCTCCTGGCCAGCCCCTGGCATCTAAACAGAGCTGGCAGCAGGGTGGCCAGCCAAGAGGGATGGAGGAGGAAATGAAAGGGCAGGCAGGTCTTGGTCCGACCAGCACATGGTACCCCTTTCCCATTGGGCCCACACTCACCAGCTCACAGTGTGGGGGGAGCTGTCCCATGCTGCCTGAGGTCAGGGAGTAGAAGCCAGAGAGGTCAGGGGTCTGCAGAGGCCTAGGAACTGCAGAAGAGAGAGGCTGAGTGAGTGGGCTAGCCTGACCCGGCAGGCCACATCAGTTACTGCATCCTAGAGCTGCCTACAGGGGCCTCAAGACGCCACCAGCTTTGCTAGAGGACCAGACATAAACTGGTTTATTCAGAACAATCCCAGTATGAGAATAGTGTCCCTTTGACAGACAAGGGAACTCAGGGCAGAGGGCTGGGTGACTTGTCTAAGACATCAGCTGGCCAATAGGCAGAGCTGAAGTCATTCAGGCATGGAGGCCAGGCCTCCCGGTCCATGGCTGGGGCATCTCTGCTGGGGGGGGACTCCAGCCTGGCTTTCTGGGTAGGAGGCAGGTCCTGGGTCTAGGGGAGCCCAGCCTGGGTAGCCAGGGCTCCACCTGCCCCCCCAGGGTTGAGTCAGCAGGTTTCCCACAGCTGACAATGAGGGATTTCAGAATGACTTTGCCTGAGGCTGAGGTGAATCAGCCATCACAACCACCACTTTCCATTTTCTCACTGAGGGGGAGGAAAGGCTACAGTTTTACAGTTCTCAGCAATGCTGCCATACTGGCAGCAGGGTTACCCATGGGATTTAGGCTTCTACCTCAACCTGAAGCTTTCACATTTTGACCTAACACCCCCTTTTCCAGTCTTCCAGTGCCCTCCTACCCCCAGTCCCTCTTCCTGGAATTTTCTTTGGGCCCTTAGTTTGCAAAGCCCCAGGTTCTCCAGTTATAAAATGGACCCAGCCATCTGGTCTCAGAAACCGAGGACTTGGCCCTGAGGCTCTGATTTCACTGGGCCCCTCCCCATCCCAGGCTTGTACCTTGCTTCTGGCTGATGTCCACAGGTGCAGGGGTGGGGTGTGGGCTGTTGAAATGTTCATAGAGAGGAGAGAGTTGGGGGGACACCATGGGCAGGCTGACTGGCCTTGTGCTGAAAAATGAGAAGGAGGGTGGGTGAGTGTGGGGAGTCCTGAGGGAGGAAGGCACCAGGGTGAGGGTGTGTATATAGGCAGGGTCCCAGTGAATTGTGTGCAGGAAGCCCAGCTGTCAAAAGTGGAAGTGGCCAAAACCAGAGGCATCAGGGAAGGAGATACCACTCAAGCCACCCTGTGTCCAGTGCCCCTGCCCACTAGCCTGCAAGACGTTACCCAAGCAGTCCCACCCGCTAGAAAGCCTCTTGTTTTTTCTAGGCACTCATTTCCTAGAGGTGCATCACCCTGGTCCAGAAAACCCTTATTGGCCTCCTCATCTCAGATTTGGCTTGTCTGGGGGGATTGCTTACAGCCTCCAGCCCCCTAAACCAGGGCATGGTTTGAGGACCCAGGCCTACCCTCGCACAGCCTGGAGCTTTCCTCCTCCTCTAGCCCCCAGTCTGGGGATCCTGAGTCTGACCATTTGTCTTGGCTCAGGCCTGACAGGATTTGCTGGCACAGGGAAGGGTCCTCCTCAGTCCCCTAACTCAGGGGAGATGGGGCCTGGCTTCCTTCAGGGCCAACCTGCCCAGCCCCTGTACTTCCTTTTTCGTCAGCACCGGATTCTTACTTTTTTTTTTTTTTTTTTTTTTTTTTTTTTGAGACAGAGACTTGCTCTGTGGCCCAGGCTGAAGTACAGTGGCACAATCTCGGCTCACTGCAACCTCCGCCTCCCAGTGGTTTAAGTGATTCTCCTGCCTCAGCCTCCCGAGTAGCTGGGATTACAGGCACCCGCCACTGTGCCCAGCTAATTTTTGTATTTTTAGTAGAGGTGGGGTTTCACCATGTTGGCTAGGCTGGTCTTGAACTCCTGACCTCAAGTGATCCACCTGCCTCGGCCTCCCAAAGTGCTGGGATTACAGGCATGAGCTGCCACACCTGGCCAGAACTCTTACTTTTCACACTAGTTGCACTGCTCTATTAAGAGATGACACAGTCAGCAGGCTGGAAGAGGGGCTCCCCAGGGAGACCTGGCTGCAGGGAGTCGCTGCCAGGGCCAAGGCCCAGGTCTACAGTATTCTCAGTGCACATCTGCATGGGTCAAGGCCTTGGAGACATCACCTGCAACCAAGGTTCAACTTCCCACTTCGAAAAGCCTGTCTGCAGGGGGTGCTGCTGGCTAGGAGTATGGATGAGTGATCTTGACCCCTGGCAGAGAGGGAACGGGACATCTTTGGGGCAAGACAGTAATGAGGGCTGTGGCCTGGGTTCCTCCCCCACTCTGTGGGTACAGTTTCTGACTGGGTGAATTTAGCCAGACTCCTTAAGAGCTTCAGGCTTCTCTCCTGGTATTGAATGGAGTTCATGGCCCCTTTATTTCTGGGCCTGGAGAAGGGTGGCTGATGGTGAGGGGGCCTGGCACGGTCTCTTGGCACTTGGTTATTGGGGCCCAGGGCAAGCCCAGATGGAAGGCTGGGTATAAGCCCCACTGTAGCCAAGGCGTGAAGCTCCCCAGCTGGGCACAGGCCCCCTCACCTGCCAGTAACAGCCGTGTTGCTGGCATCTTTCCTCATATTCCTGCCTCCAGGCTACAAGCTTCACCCTTCCCCTCCGGTCTTGGGGAAGGGGCTGACACTGCCACCTGTCGGGGCCCTCCTCATCTGTCTGCTCACCAGGAAGAGCCCCCTCATAACAGGGCTACCCAGGCTTCCTCCTCTCCTCAGGCAGACAGATTTTGATGTCCCTATAGGTGGCTGGCAAGGAAGAGGAGAGGCTGGGGCAGCTGCAGGGTGTGTGGACACATGTGAACTCCTTCAGGTATCTGGTACCTGCCATGTGCCAGGGACTGTGCCATGTACTTTGTAAACCCTGTCTCATTCCCATCAGGGTACAAACTGGCTGCCATTTCTCTCATCTCTAAATCTTCCCCCAGCTACCTACCACCTCCTGTCTCACTCCCTTTTACAAAAACCTCAGCAGACCTGTCCCCATTCACTGCCCCTAGTTCTCAGCCCTCATTCTCTCTTCAACCCAGCCACACGGTGTCTTGCCCCATCCCTCTACCAGATGACTCTGTCACAGTCCCAATAACTTCCGCAATCCTGAACTCAGTAGTCAATTCTCAGTTGTCATTTTGCCCGACCTCTCTGCAGCATCAGACACAACTGGTTTCTCCCACTTCCTTGAACTAGTTTCTTCACTTGGATTGCAGAATGCCACACTGCCTGATATTCCTCCAGCTTAATGGGCCACTCCTTCACCTTCTTTCTGGCTTCCATCTTCCCCTGATCTGGGTTTACAGCTTTAAATATCTTCATGTGGTGACTCCACATTTCTATCCCAGCCCCACTTCTAGGAGCTCTACTTTCCAAATGCTTACTCAACTCTACTTGGTGGTCTGAAATGCCTCCCAAACTCAACATATCCAGATCAGAACCTCTGACTTCCTGCCCCAAACGCTCCTCCCTGTCTTCTTCCTCAGTTAATGGTCACTTCGTCCTTTCAGCTGCTCAGACTAAAAACCTTGAAGTCATCCTTGACTCCTTTTTCTCTGATACTCCATATCCAATTTGTCAGCAAATCCTAATGCTCTACCTTCCAAGTGTATCTAGAATCCCACCACTTCTTCCATCTTCTTTGTCCTACACCCAGTCCAAGCCACTATCACTTCGCACCTGGATGACTGCAGCAGACCCTCCCTAGACCCCTGCTTCTCTCCTGTCCCTCTGCCAGTCCTCAATCCAGCAGCAAGAGGAATCAGATCATGTCACTCCTACCTAAAGCTTCCAGTGGCTTTCCATGCTATCTCCTGACGTGGGGCCTACAAAGTTCTATGTGGACTGGGCGCAGTGGCTTCATGCCTGTAATCCCAGCACTTTGGGGGACTGAGGCAGGAGGATTGCTTGAGGTCAGGAGTTCAAGACCAGCGTGGGCAACATAGCAAGGCCTTGTCTCTACTAAAAATAAAAATAACTAGCTGGGCACGGTGGTACATGCCTGCAGCCCCAGCTACTCAGGAAGGCTGAGGCGGGAGGATCCCTTGAGCCCTGGAGATCAAGGCTGCAGTGAGCCATGATCGTGCCACTGCACTCCAGCCTGGGTGACAGCGAGATGCCGTCTCAGAATAAATAACGAAACCTCTACATGATCTGTCCTCTGCTCCCTCTGTAACCCCAGCACCTTCTACTCTCTTCCTTGTTCACTATGCCCGGGACTTCCCATGGGTGCTTTAGCCTCCAGCATCCTTCTTCATTTACTCCAGTGATAAGTTTGTAAATGTGCCATGATGTGAGGTAGGGTGGGAAGCCCAGCTCTAGGCTTGCCTTTTCACTGACCTTTTCCTAGAGGATCCTGGGCCAGTCTCATCCCTTCTCTGAGGCTGCATTTTCTCCCCTTGTAAAATGGAGATGAGAATACCAGTCCTGCTCATCTCACTGGTCACAGATGTAAAAGTTCTGCTTTGTCTTAAAGTTCTGGGGAGAAGGAGCTAAGGGCCTGTTAAAGAGGAAGTTTCCTGGAAGCCCCTGAGGTGTTTTTATCCTAACAGGTTCCTAGAATAGTGCCAGCCAGCCAGACAGCATCAGCCCTGACCAGGCCCTCGTGATAGCTGAGGATGGAGACTGAGCCTTAGGGCCCACTCCTTCAGGAACACTGGATCCTGGCAGAAAGCATTCCACCATTCACCACCTTAGGGCACAAATGCCTGGAGCATCGGGGGCTTTCAAGTCTAAGCTTCTGCTTCAGAGGAGGCCTTGCCATCCAGCCTTGGCTCTGGCTCTTTGACCCTTGGGATGGACTGAGGGCCTGGCTAGCGGAATAGGCAGGGGTCCACAGTGCCAGCTCCTGGAAGACAGTCCCAGAGTCTCTGCTCTGCCCAGAGTTGGGGGTCTGCTCCAAGGTAGTAAGAACATGGCTCCATGGCTGGTTTCTAGGTAAACTACCCTTCCCCTGGGAGTGGGTAGTTTACCAAGAAACTACTCACAGGAGTTTTGGCCAGGAAGCCATGGAGATCCCCTCCTGTTGGGGGCAGGGAAGCCAGAGCTGACCTTCCTTGGCCATGCTGGGCCTGGCTTGGGTCCAGCTTTGCCACCTGAGCCCCACGTTGCCGCACAGCTCAGGCTGGGCCTAGGAAACCTCCAAGAGAATCCAGCCCAGCCTACAGCTGCTGGCCTGGTACATATACATGTGATGGGCAGTGTTGTGGGGTGTTGTACATATACATGTGATGGGCAGGCTGTGGGCTCCTTCTGTCTACCAGCCTTCCTTGGGAACTGGGAAAAAATGCGTTAAACAGGAATCTGCTGTCAGACCACAGGAGAAGTGCTAGATGGGCAGGGGTGGGGCAGATAACTCACTGGCAGCTGGAGGTCCTGGGGTGGCCAGGGCTCCAGGGTAGGACGTCGAGGTCCTGGCCAATACCTCCCACATTCATGCAGGCTGCCTCTTAGCCTCACTCCCCCAGCCCCCTTGGTGCCTGGTGGTAGCAGTCAGGGGAAACCGTCTGGCACAGGGCCTGGCATCCATGTCCCCCTTGCCCAGTGGAATGTCCCACTCCAGGGCCTCAGCACAAGGCTGTCTCAGGGCCAGGCTGCCTAGACAACAGGGTGGGATCACCTGGGGCCTGGTGTGTATATAGGGAGCCCGGTGGCTGGAGCTCCCCCTCCCCTGCTCCCCCTGATGGTGACTGTGCCCAGCCCCTGAGGGAAGGAGGTAGGCCTGGGTTGATTGTCCCCACAAGGCCCTGAGCATCTCAATGGCCCACCTTCCTCTCTCTTGCCCTCACCCTTTGAGGGCAGAGTACCAAACATAGAGCTGGGTTCTCAAAGCATGCTAGGATGTTTAAATGCGTGGATGCCTCACCCGCAGCCCATGCTGCTTGATCAGCATACCCCAGACCCCTGTTCGTTGCCTTTGCCTGAGCCCCTGTCTCCTCCACCAACCCAGACACCTCAGGGCTACCCTAGAGTCATCTCTGTCTCATCAGTGCCTGTCCAGACTTCTGCTGGATGCCTGGTGACAGGGCTCACTCCCTGCAGAGGTGGTCTTTCCTGCCACTGCATTGCTCTTACTGCTCAAAGACTTCCTCAGTCCACTCTAGTCCACTCTCCCGCAGGGGCTCCTCACCCTTCTGGGCTATTTCCTGAGCCCAGGCAAGGAATTCCTCATTCGGGTGCTTCCAGCGTGCCCTCTTGTTTAGCAGGCTGGAGCCCGGAAGAGGGCCAGGAAGGACCAGGCAGGAGGAGGTGGAAACAGGAGACTCCTGAGGTAGTTCTACTCTGTTCTGAAGTCGAGTTTGGGCCTGGCTTGGCATCCCCCCTCACCACCACTCCCCAACCCCCCCCAACTTCCTGCAGGCTCAGGTGAAAAATAAACACAGTCGGCATTTTCCCTGCAGACCGCAGCGGTCTGCTTGCAGGCTGTGTGCACGCTGACAGCCCTTGCCACCGCCAGCAGAGAAACTCCCTCGCCTCTGACGGTTGACTCTGAAAACCCCCAAATGCTTGAGCCCCACAACACTTTCCCAGCGAAGAAGCTGCTGTTTCCTCTGCGCTCAAGCCCGAGGGGGTAAGGGGGATAGGTTAGGCCTGTTCAGGCCCTCCCAAGAACGCCTCCCAGTGGCAGGGGACTGTGCCAGCAGAAGCAGCGCCCCCCCCCCCCCCCCCAAGAGACCAGGATGTTCAGCTGGTTGCTATTGGTACCATTCGGTCAGGGTATGTTGATGAGCTCCCATTATGTGCCAGGCAAAAGAATGCTTCAGGCCAAGAGAAAAGCATGTGCTAATGTGAGTGGAGTGTTTCTCATGTGCTAGACACAGTTCTGAGCACCTTGCAGAGTTTAGCTCAGATACTCCTAAAACAGACCTATGATAGTAGGTCAACTACTATGCCCACCTGACAGATGGGGAAGCTGAGGCACAAAGTCACACTAGTAAGTGGCAGAGCTGGGATGACGCCCATGACACTGCAAAGGGCCTATGGTTATTGTGCGCAGAACAAGGCAGGGAGTGGGAGAAGGCTGTCCCAGTTCTAAACCCAATCTCTCCCTTTCCCAGCCTGGCTGGTCAGGGTTACTTGAATGAGTGCTTCCCTAACCTGAAAAATGCTCCAACAAGTTTTGAGATCCCTGGGATGGGGGTTCTGGCTACACTGGCAGCCTACCTGGTGGCAGCAGTTGAGCATGGCCCCAAGGCCCCAGCCATGTCCCCTGCTCATCACGGCACAGTCATGCCAGCCTGCTCCTCCGGCCCACGTGCCTTCCCGCCTGCAGTGTTCCATACTTTCTCCTGCTCTGGACTAGGCTGGCCTGCTCTCATCCTGACCTTAGTCTAAGGATCACTTTGTGAAAGGCCTGTGATCTGGCTTGGGATGCCACCAGCCTGGCTGGCAGAGGTTGGCCTGGGGGTCCTGGAGGGCAGGGTCTGCTTGTTAGTCATCTGTGTCTCTCTGGGCTCTGCACTCAGCAGGCTTGTTGCATGAAGCCCTCTAGAATCCCGGTGCCTCCAGAACCTCTGCATGCCCCCTCCTCAGCCACAGGGCTGTAACTTCTTCCCTCAGGCAGAAGGCTGCTCCCGATGCCTGGTCCGGAGCCGGGAGAGGCCTTCGGGGAAAAGCCCATGGAATGAAGGGCAGATTCCCACCTTGATCCTTGCACTGCTTCCAGGGCAGAGGCTGACCAGACAGAAAGGTGGGCTATTGCTATGGTTACTGTTCTGTTTGCCAAGCACACAGAGATGATACTGAGTAACATAAACACCGTGAGTGACAACCCACTTGAGGCAGGCGTTATAGATTCTTCCCTTTCGCACACGTGGGAAGCAAGGTTCAGTGAGGTGAGAAAGTTGCCCTTGGCCCCTCAGCCCCCACAAGGCCAGTGCCAGGACCCTTTATGGGCTCTCTGGGTCTTCAGTGGCACCAGCCTCATCCTCCCCTTCTCCATGCTCCGGCCACGTGGGGGACACTGGCTCCGAGGGCCATGATATTCCCTCTCACTGGATCACTCTTTTACCATTTGGCTTTGCAAACTCCAATCCATCTTTCAGAACTCATATCAATAGACTTCCTCCTAGAAGTCTGTCCTACTTCCTCATCTGTGGAGGGGTCCCTTGCCATGCCCTCATCCCCAACTCCTTCTGGAGCACTGATCCACTGTGCTATAGTTGACTGTTCATCTATCCTGCCCTTGTGGTCTGGGATTGTGCCCTGAGTTATTTATACTGAATGTATTAGAGTTGGGCCCTCAAAGTTGAGTCCAGTGCAGTGGGGTGGGAGCCATTTGGGAGCCAGTGATTCGGAAGAATGTGTCTGCACTAAATAAGGCACCCTGGCTGGGGCTGGGCACAGGGTCACTGCAGTACAGGCTAGGAAGCTGGGAGGAGCTGTGGCCACTACTTGGACTCAGGACATCCAACTTGGTACCTAAGACCCTTTGGTCTCCTCCTACCCCTGTCCTCTCCTGCCTGCAATACTTTGGGAGTCAGAATGACCAGTCAAAATCAGGGCTGCCATTAATTCACATGGTGCATTTGTGCTAATCAGAAAAAGCACCCCTTCTTCTGGACAGACACCCAGGCCATGCCAGGGCAGTGACTTGGGAAGCACAGTGCAGGCTGGTCTCAGCCCTTGGCCCAGCTCCCCTGGCACAGCCCTTCTGGTTCTCACTTTTCTTCTTTGAACTGCTAGGGCCCACCAGGCAGCCCCACAGCTCCCCCAGGCATCTGCCTCTAGAACTGGGGCCCCACTGACCAGCACCAATGGTGCTTTAGTGCTGAGGAGTCTGCCCACTTGCTGAGCAGGATGTCCCCCAAAGCCTCTGACCGTAAGAATGAACTTCCCAGGGGGTGGGCCCCTCAGACCTTCCAAACAGGGCTCATCTGCATATGGACCAGGCCTCGATTTGTGGGCTTTTGCAGACCCCAACTCTGCAGATATACTCCAGTAGGGCCGAAAGCCCCTGCTCATGCCATTTATCCCTAGCCCCTGCTCCAGGAACTGCCCAGGACACGGTGCTCTCCAAAGATGGCCTGTAAGCTCCCTGCCCACAGCGTGCTGGATGCCCTGTGCCAGACGCCCACCACAAAGCACAGAAAAGCACAGAGTGTGGCTGCGTGGCCAGCTGAGCTGGAAGGGCTGGGGGCTGGCAAGGCCACACCCTCCTGGACCAGGAGCCTTCAGTCCTGCCTGCTGGCACAAGGCTGCTGCCACAGTTGCACAGAGCTCTGCTAGGTGCGTGTGGCCAGTCCACCCACCGCTTGGCCTTGACATCAGATAAAGGGGCCTGCCACCGCGGAGGTGGGGACTGGAGTCCCTGCATGTAGGCTTGGCAAACCACAAGCCTGCTCTAGGCTCGGCCTGACCCGAGGCACACTCGGAACTCACTGAGCCCCACTTAAGCTGAGTGGCCTGGCCCCTGGCCTCCAGTGGTTTCTATGCATTAGTTTACTTGCGTTTTCTTTCCTCTGTTTTGAGGTGAACGCCCCTCAGGACAGGATGTTTTTAGAGGAAAATATAAGCTTCCGGGAGCTGCTGCAACTGAGCTACTAGTTGATGCCACCAACACAGCCTGGAGACTGTGCAGCAGCCCTGAGGCTGGGCAACCCTCAGCCCAGGCAGTTACTCATGCAGCTCCTTCTCAGTGCCCAGCCGCCCAGGAGCCTACTGCGGATCAAGGCAAGGCACGGCCTCAAAGCTCCGCTGTCTCTGGCAGTAGGGAAAGCGGGGGATCTGGGGAGGGAGGTGTTTGAGGAGTTCTGAGGCTGTTTTCATGGGGGCTTTACAGAAGAGGCAGAAAAATACCAGAGGTACAGATTTGGAGACGGCAGCCCCCATTAGTAACAGTTGACTGAGTGTCTCAAAGTTTGCAGAGCTCTGCGCCTGCTGGAATCCTACCAGTCTTCCCAGCCACTTTGTACTGTGCACACTTTGCAGATGAGGAACGTGAAGCACAGAGAAGAATCTTGCCCAAGGTCTCATAGCCAGCAGTGGTGGATCTGGATTTGAATCTGGCTCTTTGGGGTTCTTGGCCACAGATCTTTACCATTCAGTGACAGGCCTCACAGGCAGCACTTCTGCTGGCAACAGCCTGCCAAGAATCTTTCTTTTTTTTTTTTGAGATGGAGTCTCACTCTGCCACCAAGGCTGGAATGTAGTGGCACGATCTTGGCTCACTGCAACCTCTGCCCAACGGGTTCAAGCGATTCTCCTGCCTCAGCCTCCCGAGTAACTGGGATTACAGGCACCTGCCACCGCACCTGGCTAATTTTTGTATTTTTAGTAGAGACGGGTTTCACCATCTTGGCCAGGCTGGTCTTGAACTCCTGACCTCGTGATCCACTCGCCTCGGTGGGTAATCCCAAAGTACTGGGATTACAGGCGTGAGCTGCCGCATCCAGACAAGAATCTTTCTTGAAACAAATTGGCTAGCATTGTGGCTCCGACCTCCCTCAGCCCTCGGTGAAGGCACCCTGTCCTCGAAGGAGGTGATTTTAATTCTCAGTCATAAATGACCAAAAGAAACGCAAGAGGTCATCCCCTCCCACGGGGTCTGGCTGGTGCTCCGAGGCCCCACGTGTGAGGAGGGGGTGGGGCAGCCACTGGAGGGTGGGGTGCTCTCGCAGGGACTTGCGTAGCTTGAAGCTGGGGGGAGAGAGATGAGAGCCCAGGCAAGGCCAGAAAGGCAGGGGCTCAAGGGTGGAGGGAGAGAGCCTTGGAGATCACCTCCCCAGCCTTGGCCCTGCATTCTTGCCCAATTTAATCCAGCAGCCTCTGAGGAGCAAAGACAAGACAGGGGTTCTGTTCTGTTCTGTTCCACAGCCTGTACCAGCCCTAGGACAGTCCTGCCCTGAGGCCACGGTCAGGAAGCGCTCACTCCCCCAGCTATGGCCAGTCAAGGCCCCTGGGGCTCTGTCTGGACTGTCTGGCCATTTATCCACAAGGCGTGGAAAGGAGCTCCTGGAGGTGCCAGGCCCTGGGGTGCTACCACCCGAGGGCCTCACACCCAGTGTGAGCAGAGGGAGGAGGCTGGGCTGTGCGAACTGCACGGGAGCCTTAGGAGAGCCCCTCATGAGGCGAGTGAGGGAGGGTCACACAAAACTGCTGCAGACAACTCTTAGAAACACATCTGGATGTAGCATTACGCAAACAAGGCAGAGGATGAAATAGCATAGTCCTGCGGGTGAGGAGTGGGAAGGGATGGGACGGGGGGAGCCAGGCACCCGGCTGTGGCTGCAACACACATGTGCATGGCCAAGACGCAACGGAGTGTAAGGGGAGGGACGGCGAACGCCGAGTCAGATTCCTGGGCTCAATTCCCTCCTCCATCACCCACTAGGCGCAAGTCTCTCCATTCCTGGGGGTCCCCATCTGTAAAATGTCCAGGCCTCACGGGGTTGCTATGAGGTTTAGATGAATTAATATTGGTGCTTTTTCAACTTAATATTCCTTTTTTACTTAAGAATAAAATGAAACAAAAGGAGAAAAAGCAAAAGCAAGTATGTCCCAAAACAAGGGCTTTTCAGGAACGCCAGCTTTGTGCCAGGTCGGGGTGGCCAGCCCTTGATTTCCTCTGGACCACTGCCAGATTCCTGTCAGGCCAGATCACTGAGCTCCTGACTGGCCCGCGAAGACCAGAGTGAAAGGGTGGGAGGCAGCAGGCAGTGAGAGAAGAAACTGCCATCAAAGTGCCCCAGTGGGGCTGGCAGTGGCTCTGGTTCCTAAGCAGCTTTCCCATGGGGGAATAAGGTAGGCGGGCGCACCCATACCCCAGGACTCCCTCAGCTGCCTCAGTCCAGCCATTTCCCATGACTCAGAGCGTATGAAACCCCCCAGCCCAGCCTGGGACCACACAGAGGAGAGTGCCTGGCCCAGAAGTCTAACAGTGGGCCCTGAGCTGCATCAGGACCAATACTAGAAAGAGGAAGTGATTCACCTATAGACAGGTCTTAACTGTCCTTCCATCACACACCAAATTGGAATCAATACTAAATGTCCTTTACAGATACTTTTCCATGTAACATTTATTCTGGAAGCCCTGGGCACATGACTTTCAACCAAGAAAGACAGCCCTTTTGGCTCTGGGGAGCCCTGAATTTGCCAAGTGTCCGAGGAGGACAGGGGCCATCCCTGACCCAGGCCCAGAGCTATGAGATGCCCTGGAGAGGCAGTGAGAGGCATGGCCTTTTTCTGAGGCCAGAGGAATCCAGCTGGGTCCAGCTTATGAACCTGGCAGGGTGTTGGGGGTACCACCTAGCTTCTTGGCCCACAGTGCTCCCGTCTCCACACATTCTTCAGCAAATCAGATAGAGCAGTGAGGAGTGTGGGTTTCAGGATAAAACAGACCAAAGTTCAATCCTGACTCTGCCAGGTACTAGCACATTCCTTATCCTCTCTAAGCCCGTTTCCCCATCTGCAAAAGGGAGGCAACAGTAGCATCTACTTTCTTGGCTTGTACGGATCTTGGTATCATGAGTAAAAGAACCTGGCACAGGCCTGCCACTTGGGAAGTGCTTGACACATGAACTACTGAAATTGTTATTCTTTCAACAACTTACTGAGCACCTACTGTGTGCCAGGCCCTAGGATGGGCACTGAGAATCCAGTGGTGAAGTGAACAGATGTGGCCTGGGCCCCACAGATCCTCCCCAGCCCTTTCTCTATCCCTGAAACCACCCCCCCGCAACATGGCCATCAACCTTGTGGCCTTGGCTCTCCCAGGTTCATCTGTCCCCACACTCCCGCCCATGGGGCTGCCCACCATAGCCAGGCTGCACACTGCTTCAAAGGCTGCCAGTGAGCTTTGGGGTGGCTGCTGCAGCCAGGCACGCACTCGGTGGCCAGCCCGCCTGGACCTTGGCTGTACCCAGCCAGCAGAGACCTCACTGCTGCCACCGCCGCAAGGCTCTCCACAAGCTGCCTCTCAGCCTCTCGGAGGGCCCACCCACCTCTGCCTGCCTGGCCACCGGGCCAGCCACAGAGCCATCTGATTTGAATGAAACTTCAAACTTAATGACTTTGATGCTGGTTATTTAAAACACAATGTAATTTTCTAAAACACCCTATTATTTCCTTTGATAGCTACAAAGCTTCCCCCAATCCCATAAGCATGTTTATTTTTAGGGAAAAGAGTGGTTTGCAGTTGGTCATAGAGACCATAAGGAGAGGGAACCCACAGACAGCAGGGCAAAGAGTCAACCCTAGCAGCTCGGAGGCCTGTGCTGCCCTGCCTCCCGCTTAGTGGGTTCTCTGCCGGACACCGGGGGGCTCCCAGACGGCCCTGCCCTACTCTCACAAGCACGTGGGCAGTGACTCTTGCGTCCAACATCGGACAGTGGCCAAGTAAACATCAGACTAGCGCCCCTCCCAGTGCTCCCATCCTCTGGGCCTCTGTCCTCTTCTGTAAGATGGTTCTACTAGCTTTCCAGTAAGCTTCCCCCCCAGTACTCCAGGATGGCAAGTCTGAGGAAGGGTCCCAAAGCCACCACCTCACCCTAAGCAGCCTCCTCCTGGCTCTCTCAGACATTCTGCCCTGGGTACAGCCACAGGGCCTGAAGCTTTGACCAGCTGAGTGAGATCTGTGCCCAGATAAATTGGCCCCAGGCAGTGGCTGCCCACACTGGGAGGGTGAGTGGGTGGGGCCCTACCAGTCGGGGCTCCCTGGCGAGGGAGGTGGCTTAGTGGTGGGTGTGCGTGCAGAGGTCAGCTGAGCCCCACCAATGCGGGGCGTCCTCTGGGAGCAGCTATTTTTAGGTCCCAGGCTTTCATGTGGCCAAATGATGTGGAGTTTACAAAGCATCAGTAATGCGTTTCAGATGGCGGCCCAGCAGGCCAGGAGGCTGGGCCCGCTGCCACCAGAGCCAGGTCAGACTTAGTCAGAATCCCTCGGCCTGGACTCCCATCACCTGTCCCTCCCTCCCCCACGACCGCTTCTTGCCTGATGGGGAGGCTGGCTCTGGAGCAGTGTTTGCAAGGAGCTGCCCAGCAGACCCCGGCTGAGGCCTACCCCAGCATACAGGCCTCTCCATGGCCAGGGATTCCCACCCCATTTTAGACAAAAAAACTGAGAACTAGAGAGGTTAACAGATTTGTGTGAGGTTACACAGCAGGGGAAGGGATGGCTTCCTTCCCATCACAGCTCCCTGCCCTCATGGGAAAACTGGGTTTCCTGGGAGGAGGTAATTTGCCACCACTGGCACCCAAACCAGCTCAGACATGTTGGAGTGGAGGCAGCCCTAACCGTGTAAACCCCCAAAGCCCATGTCTACTGTCCCCTGGGGCCACGTCCTGCCCATCCATGCCTGGAGCCTCTGGCACACACTTATCATTTGGAAGCACACAGTGTGGGGCCCCAGACAGCTTTCCTGCCCTCGAAGAGAAAGCTGGTTGTTTTAACGGGGAGGGAGGGGTGCTAGGAGGAAGCTTATTTGGCAGAGTGTCTGTTCCTCTGATCTCCAGGGAGTTCTGGCTATGGAGTCAGGGCTGTGTGTCCCCAGGCTTGCTTGGCCTCTAGGGTAGTTTGCTGGCAGAGCCCAGGAGAAGACTCAGGCTCATCCCAGCTGTGCCCCAGGCCAGAGTCCCTATCCAGCAAGGGATGGAGGCCCTCTATTCCCTGGGGGAACTGGCCAAAAGGAGCCCCATGTTCCAGCAGAAAGGAGGGGAAGGGGGGGAACCCTCTGAGGAGGACAAGCCCACCCAGACTGTAGACAGCTTGTGTGCAGTGGCGGAAGTGGGCCACACATTTTTAAGGGAGGGAGGCAGTTTCCCAGGTCCAGACCCTAAGCGTGACAGGTCTGGGAGACAGGGCAGCAAACTGTCTGAATGAGAAGCTGACAACGTCCTGGTTTCTCAGAGACACCCACCCTCCACCCCCTCCAAGGCCCCTGGGACCCTGGAGCTCTGCTAGAGACAGTGCTGGTCAGAGATGCTCTCCACACCCTGGCTGAGTCACCAATGGGCCCTGGGACCTGACCGAGCCACTGACCTCTGGGGTAGAGTTCCCCTCAGTAATCAGGGGGGCCAGACCCTAGGCCCCCAAACCCTGAGAGCATGAGAGTCAAATGGAAAGACAGGAAAATGGAAACTTCCCACCTGTAAGGTACCCTTGCCTTGCACTGCCCAATACCCATGGGTCTTCTCCGCCCAAAGCCTACCCCCTCCCCTTGAGTCTGCTTGAGTTCCTCCCATAATCCCCATGCCTCCTAGCACCCACCCTGTCCCAGCAGCCGGCTCTGCCCACCTTTGCCCATCAGCCTCTCCCACGCTCTGGAACCAGCACTGCCCCAGCACCAAGGTCACAGCCTGGGCCCTTCTTCTCCAGCCTCACCACGTGTCCCTCACGGACCCTGGGCCTCTGTCCACCCCTTTGCTGATGGAGCATGCCAGCCTCTGCCTCTCTTCTCCTTTGTTCCAGCAGGGCCCCAACCCAGAGTGTTCTCCCCCTCTCACCTGTGCAGGCCCCTCTCGCAGGAGCCTCCCCTGCTGCTCCCACTGGCCTTTCCCCTCCTCTGTGCCCTTTTTCCAACTCCAGCAGAACCTCAGAGCCAACTTGGAGGCTCCCAGTGAAAGTCTCCTTGTCTCCCCAGGACTGAGCTCTGGAAGGCCATAGGGAACCTGTAATGTGCTGAGCCAGGCCAAGTATACAGAAGGGGTTCAGTCGGGGTATGGACCCAAGATTACAGCACAGAATGTGTTGTCTGTCGACAGGCTGAGGACCTAAGGGTGGGGTGGGCCAGAGGGCACTGCCCCGAGAGCTGGGAAAGGGAAGTGCGGCCAAGGCCCCAGTGCCACGTCAGCTTTCGGAGCACTCACACTCCTGGTAGAGGCCTTCCCTCCACCACCACGCCTGCTCAGGAGGCACTCAGGTGTGCTGGCTCTTTCACATACACTGCCTCTTTCCATTCCACACTGACCCAAGCAGGTAAGAACCCTCACTATCCTCAGTTTTAGATAAGGAAACTAAGGCTCAGAGGGGCTAACTCACACAGGGCCACGCAGCCAAAGAATGGCAGATACAGTGTCAGAGAGCATCGTGCCGACTCAATGCCTTCCCTCTGTCTATTCCCCTAAGGGGCCTTGGATAAGTCTCTTCCCTGATCTGGCCTCCCTGTCCCCACCTGCAGCAGGAGGATCTGTGCACTGTACCATTGGGGGCGGGGGCCCCTGTGACCTGATAAAACACCTGTTTCCTCCAACGGAGTCTTGTTTGTACACAGCAGCAGGAAGCACCAGTCACAAGGTGTGAGGGGTGTGACAGTATGGCTTTGGGACCGCAACAGCCTGAGGAGGCTCAGAGGGGCTGTGGCTTCCCTTGCACCTCCAGGAGGCTCTGGGCCCACCCCTGACCCATCTGACCTCAGCAATTATGTGACTATAAACCAGCACCCCTGGAGCCTTACTTATAGCTCAGCTAAACCTCCTTCCTTGGAGACTCAGAAAGGGGGCCACCCTCATCCCTCTCTGCTTCAGCCCACTCACTTTTGAATCTCAGAGCAGCTGGGGAGGTGGCAGTGCTGGTATGAACATTCCCATGTGCTGCTGTGGAAACTGGCTTGGTGGAACCTGGTAGAGCTGGGGGAAGGATCCCAGGTCTTAGCAACCAATCAAGGGCTCTTTGCCAGCCCTGGGTTTTGGAACGGTCTTCTTTGCCCTGCTGAGCTAGTACTCACCCTGACTTTCCAGAGGAGAGGCACGTCACCCTGAATTCCCAGCCATTCCTCCCTGCCTTAGGGCAGGGTGGGGCAGGAAGCCTGGCTCTACAGGGGTCTGTGGGATTGGCTCCCTTCATGGTGCTCTCCTGGCTCTGAAAGGCGTCAAGGCTTTGAGGGAGCCATGCTCAAAGTCTCACCTTGGGAGCAGCGAAGAGGCTGCAGATTTTGCAAATACGACAGCCAATACTACGCAGCCTTCCAAGGAAAGAAATGTAATTCAAAATAGCTCACAGTCGCACTGCCCACCACAAATCTATTCAATGAAGAACAACAAAGACAGATCTCCATGTCAGCTGTGCTGAGCCACTGTAAGCATGGGACAGTCACAGCTCAGAACCTACAGCAAACGGGGGCACCAGGGAAGCAAAACGCCTCGATTCTTCCTACCTCTTGACCCATACTTCAGTTTGGGTATTATGCTTCAGGAAAATAGTCAAGGTGGAGTGATGTGTACAGAACATCATTCATACTGCGAAAGAAGGCAGCCTGGGAGCAAGCCAGAGCCACAGGAGAGGCTGCAAGCAAGGAGGCGGCCCACACCCGCGCACAGCATCATGGAAAGAATGAGGGGCACGCACAGGGTGGCCATGGCTTCGCAGGCTGATGGCCATGAGGCTTTTTTGCCTTTTTTTTTTTTTTTTTGAGAAGGAGTCTGGCTCTGTCGCCCAGGCTGGAGTGCAGTGGCACGGTCTCAGCTCACTGCAACCTCTGCCTCCTGGGTTCAAGCGATTCCCTTGCCTTGGCCTCTGGAGTAGAATAGCTGGGATTACAGGCATGTGCCACCATGCCCAGCTAATTTCGTATTTTTAGTAGTGATGGGGTTTCACTATGTTGGCCAGGCTGGTCTTGAACTCCTGACCTCAAGTGATCCTTTGCCCACCTTGGCCTCCCAAAGTGCTGGGATTACAGGTGTGAGCCACTGTGCCCAGCCAACCTTTTTTTTTTTTTTTTTAAACAAAACAAAACAAAACAGCTTAAGCTTCTAACATCTCATGTAAAGGAGTGAAGAAGGGGAGTCTCTTTCAGGTCAATCTTTGGGGTGGTGGGCAAGATCTTAGGAAGGAGTGAGTGGCTATGGCTCCCAGCCTGGTCCCAGGGATAGCACTTCCCCTCCCAAGAATCCTGGGTCAGGCAGGGCAGTGAGTAGGGGACCTGTCCCCTGAGTCCCCAATCCTAGGGTTCAGACCTCCAGACCCCTCCAGCCCCAAGTCCGCATGGGGCCCGCCACTGAGCCACCACTGACCCCAGGGGAGCCAGGCCAGCAAGGGACAAGGGTGCAGTCATGGCTGACTCCCCCAGCCAGGCCGAACTGGCACCTCCCTGGGTCCCTCCCTGGTGCTGCTGTTGGTCCTCACCAGCTCTGGGAGGAGGACTCACCACTCCCATTGCGCAGAGGAGGAAACAAACAGCCGGGCTTTCTTTAGGTTAAGCATGGTGAGTGCATTGTAAAGCAGTGCCAACCGCTCGGCCTGAAGAGCTGCCAGGGCGGGCAAGGCAACTGGAGCTGGAGGGATGACCGTCCCACAGGGATGGTCAGAGGGGGCTCCCTGAGGCGGAGACATCTGAACTGAGCCCTGAGTGAGGAATGAGAAGGTGGTGGCTATGTGCAGGGCTGGGGGAAGAGACTTCTGAGCGAAGGGAAGCAGGGCAGGAGTCCTGAGGTGTAAAGAAGTTGCTGGCTGCAAGACCCACCCCCGCCAGGACAGGGACGGGACTGCTATCAGGGACAGAGCAAGAGGCTGGTGCAGGTGAAAAGGGGCAGCTGGCAGGGGCCACCCAGGCACTCAGCTGTGGTGAGTGGCTGGGACTTTACTCCAAGAGCATTGGGAAGCTAATGCAGGGTTAAATCAGGTGAGAGCTGTCATCTGATTTCTGTTTTAAAGGACCCCCTTTGGCTGCTATATGAAGCCTGGACTGTGGGTTAGGATGGGGGTTAGAGGGTGAGGGAGGGGGCCCCTGGGAGGCTGTTGCTGCTGTCTGGGTGAGAGATGGCGATAGCTTGGGCTTCAAATGCTGACTGCAGAGAAGCTGGAAGGTTTGGGATATGTTCAGAGAAAAGCCTGGGGCCTGCCAGTCCCTCCCTTGTCTTCATCTGTCGGACACCCTGTGGCCTTCAGAGTGCTGCTCAGTGGGCTCTCTCTCACAGCTGGGGCTGGGGCTGGGACACCTTGGTGACCTCTGTCTCCTCCACTCAGCTGGGCACTCCCAGGGGCAGAGCCTGCTTCCAGTGTGGGGGCCCAGTACCTGGTACCCAGCCTGGTGCCAAATTCCCTCCTAACAGGCTTCACTCCAGCCAGGGCTGGCGCTCAACACCAATCACTAATGCTTCCCAGCAAGGCCCACGGCTCGCCCTGTGGTGTGTGGAGGCCGGTGGGCGCTCCTGCACCTACTCATCTCTGCAAAGTGCCTCGGACAGGCTGGCCGTGCGTCAGCAGCACTTCCTTCCTCTGCTGGAACCTGCTCATACCCTCACCTCCTGCTCCCCCAGGCACACTCTGGACCTGCTGGGAGCCCCAACATGAGTCCACTGCCTGAGCGAGGCTCTTTCCACTGGACCTGATACCTGACGCCTGACCCCCTGGCTTGGGGCATGCCCAGGGACCTGGATGGCTGTGGAGATCAGGGACAGGGGAAACATGACCCAAGTCTGCCAACAGCCGAAGGCCTCAGCCTTTTTATTTAAATTGAGATGTAATTCACATATCATAAAATACACCGTTTTAAAGGGTATATAATTCATTGGCTTTTAGTATATTCATAAGATTGTGCAACTGCCACCACTATGTAATTCCAGAACATATTCATCAGCCCAGAAAGTATCCCCATATCCATTAGCCGTCACGCCCGGCCCCTCTCCGTCAGCCCCTGGCAAGCACTAATCCTCTTTCTGTCTCTATGGATGTGTTTATTCTGGGTATTTCATCAAAATGGCAAAAAGCTGAGCATCTGTCCAAGCTACAGACTCCGAGTAGAGCTCATAGAAGGAGCCACAGAGCAACGCTGCCTCACATCATATTTGGATATGACCAGACTGACTACGCTGTCGTGTGCACCCAGGAGCCTGAGTTCGCCTAAGGAATAATGCCTTACTCGTCCCAAAATCTCCCCGCAAAGTACAGCCTAGGATCAGCTCACTGTCCTCCTGCTCATTGCCTCCACCGACTCTCAGGTCTCAGAGCAGAGAAGAGAAAACAAAACCGAACCGAAGCCCAGGCAACACAACGAGATCCCATTGCTACAAAAAACAAAAACAGACTTAGCTGGGCATGGCAGTGCATACCTGCAGTCCCAGCTACTCAGGAGGCTGAGGTGGGAGGACTGTTTGAGCCCAGGAGTTCGAGGCTGCAGTGAGCCAAGATCATACTACTGCACTCCAGCCTGGGCAACAGTGTGAGACCCTGTCTCTTAAAAAACACAAAAACCAAACAAAAAACCCTGGTTACTGGTCTAGGCCAGTAACTGCCTGCAAGCCTACATTAGTTGCCTGACGGTGTTCATGGAATGAACTTTGACCTAATTTCTTCTTCCTCAAACAAGCTTCAAAGAAGCCTACTACCAAAAGAAGGAACCTTTTTGGAAGAAAAAAAAAAGTGTCCTGTGGCAGTTGGCTGTGGGGTGGTCATTCAGCCCACCGCTCCCGGCGAGGTTCGAGCTGGTCTGTTTTGAGGTCTCTCACACAGCAGCTGCATGGGCATCCCACACATGGGCAGAGCAGTCCCTGGTATAGGCTTTTCCTGCTCTCAAGGGAAGTCCAGTGACTGGCCTCGGGCATCTCAGCATAAGTGCTGACCACATGGATGCCCTCAGAGAGGGCCGGGCAAAGGGCAAGGGGGCCTGGATCTAAGGCCTGTGGCAGGGCCTGAGCAGCAAGCTATCTGTCCTTTAAAGATGGGCTTGGGAAAGTGACCAGCTTTGGAAAAATTTTCCAAAGGTAGTTTTTCCTCAGGGCCCTTGCAAGAGTCTCCTGACCCAAGATAAGAGGCTCATTCCTGGTTCCAGACACATAAACCTCGAATCCAATGATAAATGTGCCTCTAAAATGTGGGGGGTGGATCCACTTTGCTTGGTAAAACCCAACCACATTTTAAATGCCCACACATCTTCAGGTAATGCAAGCAAATACTCTGACTTCCTGTGTATTTGTAACTGGCACGTTTGCTGAAAGACGTTCACCTAAATTCACATACACCTTCCTCACCCAGTGTCACTCCAACTGAGACCTCTGCCTCTGTCCTTTTCTGCAGCCCCACAGAGCAGCTGAGGCCAGGACACAGAGTCAGTGTCGGAGCCCATCCTCCTCCTCCTGTGTGCCCAGAACCCAGACAGTGTGGAGGAGCGCAAGGGGGTTTGTACCTATAGCAGCGGGTGTGATACATAGACATGCAGCTGCTGTAGCTTGAGAAAGACCAAAAGGTGAAAAATAAATGACCCAGGCCCATGGTATTGTGCCTCCCCCCACTATCCTGACTGTTAGAGGCTACTCTTGACCTGTGTTGCCAACGGACACCACACAGTCCCATCACCCTTACCCCGACACCAGAACGAGGCCCTCCCTTCTCCGGATACTGTCCCAGCACCTACCCACACCACGAGATGAGCTCTGAAAGGATGCCTTTTCCCTGTGCTGCTGTGGAGCCCCGGGAGGATGAAGTGGAGACTTAGGCCTAGGCCTTTTGTCTGATCATGGTCCCACGGTGACCCCGGCCCCCCACGCAAGCAGCTCACCTGCCGGAAGTCTAGCACTGCTGGGTTATGTCAACCTGGTCCCAAATCTAAGGGTTTGCATCTTGTAGGGATCCAAAATGCATCTTTGTTAAGCATGGGCTCATGCGGAGTGAGTTCTCTGGGTACAGTCACTGCATGGGGGCAAGGCTGGCGGGCAAGCCCCTCACCTCACAGACTTGGAAGGAAGTGAACCACCTCATACACCAAGCCACCCCAGAGCAGAAAGTCGGATACAGAGACTACTCGGAATACATGCTCATTTTGCAGATGAGGAAATAGGGGCCCAAAGGGCAAGAAGTTCATTTTTAGAGCCAGCCATACAACAGGTTTTCCAGCCTGGGCTTCTGGAGAGAAGCTGGATGTCTTCTCACTCCCACCAGCTCAGCATGCAGCAGCTCTCAGAACCACCCTCTTCACTCCTGGTCTGAAACAGCCTAGCAGTTCCTCTCTCCTCCCTCTGGTGACCCTACCGTAGCCATGTGGGCCTTCAGCCTGCCAGCCCCACCTGTACTGGGGTTACATCCGCACCCAACACTCGCTCACCACAGTCATCCAAACCTTCCACGTACCCTCACCCCAACTTGGGCCAACTGAGAAGAGCGTGAACACAAATAGGAATTTCTTTAAAACCACAGCTGTACTACTCCAAAGCACTCAGAATAGGCTCTTCACACTAAGGTCATCTGCACCAACAGGCATGGTTTGTAATGATCATGAAATCTTTTCAAAGCACTGGGTACTTAAAAATATTTAATTCACGAATTCATTAAACTGGTCCCTTCTCAACATCACTGATTTGTGGCACCTTTGCCAACCCTTCCTGGTGTGTCTGAGACCAAGCCAGTTTCCTAAGAACCCACTTTCCACACATGGTGTCCAGGGTCCTTCTCTGGCGAGAGTGCACTCACACCAGTAAGGACACAGTACGGCACATTTCTTCTGTACACCCAGGGGACCTGAACAGATAAGCTTTGCCCATTCCTCCAAGCGCCGCGGAGGCTCAGGGTTTCCTGGGCTAGTTAGAAAGTTAAATGCAAAGCTCTGAGCTCAGATTAGAGCAGCGAGGAGAGAGGGTGGTCTCAGCTCAAAAGTTAGAACACCCCACCCTGGCATCACCCAGCACCAGGACAGAGCCTGAAACTGCTTATGAGCAAGCTAGGAAGACAAAAGCCAAGAGCCAGAGGGCAGGGGGGGTGCCCCAGGACAGCCTCTCCTTCCTTCAGCAAAGTTCTCCTTTTGGTTCGGATCCCACTGGGTGTGTATGGGAAAAAAGACCAACACAGGAGTCTCGTCTGTTTTGTTCCAGGCAGGAGTCTCTTGCCGGTGCCTCACCTACCTGGTCAAGGAGGTTGCAAGCAGAGGGCGGCACTGGCTGCTGTGGCCACTTACCAGCGGGGGGCTGCGGCTGGGGGTGCTGCCCTGCTCCCGAGGGGGGGTGGGTAGTGCATGAGCAGATTGAAGGCGGAGTAGACGGTCTCTTTGTACATGCCGCTGGCGCACTCCGGGGCCTTCAGGCCTGGAAAAACCACAGCTGGGTCAGACACACCAGCCCTGGCGGCGGCTGGGGCTGAAGGCTGTCTGCTCTTGAGAGAAAAAGAATTGCCAAAGGGTCCCCTGCAAGTTCCTGAATTGGAAAGGAACGGGCTGGGAGTATCCGCAGTGCCAAGTTTTGGGAGAAGGACCTGGAGTGCAGGCCTCCCCCGAGGCGGCCCCTACTTGACCCCCCCACCCCGCCCTCCAACCAAGGAACCTTGGCCAACTCTGTCTCCTGAAGACGGCGGATTAGTCAGTCACCTGGGCAGGAGGGGGAGGCGGGGGATGGCGGGGGTCTGTTTACTCCTATAAAGGTCAGGGCACCGGAAGTGACTCGACCCGGCGGCGCCCGGGAAGCCCGCCCCCCACTCCCCACCCCCTGGGTTCTCCCGCCTCCCGAGCTGCGGTGGGGGGAGGCACCCGGCTCCCCCGCGGTCCTCGGCTTCCCGGTCCCACCGAGGCCAAGGCCTGAGCGCGAGGAAGCGGAGCCGGGCCGGACAGAAACTCACCCGTCCTCCAGGGGCTCTGGAAGTTTGTCCGGGAAGAGTCTCTGCGCAGCGTGCTCCCGCCCGAGAGCCTGGAGGGAGAACGGGAGGGGCGTGAGGGGCGGTGGGACCGCGGGGGTCGGGGCCAGCGCAGGGGCAGGGGCGCCCTGCACGGTGGAGACCCCGGGGGCAGCGCGCAGCGGGGGCGGCGGGGCGCGGCCACCCCGGGGGAGGAGCTGGCGCCGGCGGGCGCTCACCTCGGCCCCGACCTCGGCCTCGCCGCGGGTCCCGGCGCCGGTCCCCGGGATCCCCGGGATCCCCGCGCCGCCGGCCGCGCCCTCGGACTCGTTCACGAGCGACGACTTGAGCTCCGCCAGGTCGCGCTCGGGACCCGCGGCGCTGTCGCGGCTCTTGTCGTCCTGCTCCTCGCCCTCATCCTGGAAGGCCAGCAGCTCGTCCGGCGCACCGAGGTCGTCGCCGCCGCCCGCGCCGCCCCCGCCGGAGTCCAGCTGCGGCATGGTGCGCTCCGCCCGCCGGGGCGCGGGCGCGGGGCGCCGGGAGTGCGGGGCGCGGAGCCGGCCCGGGGGGCGGCGAGCCCGGAGTCCGAACCTCCGAGCCCGGATCGTGGCGGGCGGAGCGCGGGCTGACTCCGCCTGGGCGGGCTACAGGCGCGGGCTAGGGCGCGGGGCAGAGCGGCTCCGGGAGCTGGCGGGTCCGAACATCAAAGGCGCCGCCGGCCGAGTGCCGGGGGCGGGGCGGGCGACGGGGGCGGGGCCGGCAGGGGCGGGGACACAGGTCTGCTCCGCCCCTCCTCTCCCGGGAGAGGCCGGGACGCGCCCTCTGGCATAGTCTTAAAGGGCTCGCGCTCCAAGACCTCACCGCGAGCGAGACGTCCGCCGAGCCTGAGAATCATCACCCTTCTCCCGAAACGCAGAGACTAACGGCAACTCCTGACCCCGCTTACCTACAACCAGATATTAACCCCGCATCCTGCGCCCAGGTTTCCCCCTCTGGCTTCGGAGGGCGGGGGTCCCCTAGGCCCTTGGGACTTGGGCGTGGCTTACCACCGCAGCTGTGGTGTGAACTGTATCGTGCACGGGCTCCAGGGCGCCCTGTGCTTTGAACTGGGGCTTCCTAGGGCTGGCCGCTGCTTGAGACTGTGCTCGGACCCCTGGGAAACGGCAGCGCTGGGACTCCGCGGCGCTGTCGCGGCTCTTGCCCTGTCCTCTATCCCGCCTGCAAACAGCGCGAACACAAGCAAACAGCGCGAACACAAGCATACCCCCTCGCACATTTATTGAGCTCCTGTTGCATGAAGAGCTTATACATCACGCATCTGTGACGGGCCCCTCAACCAGGCAACGGCTCCGAGCCGCGAACACACAGCCAAGACCATCAGGAGGAAGGACCTCAGCCAATCCTCCAAGCCCCAGCCCCCCACGACTCTCCCAACTTGTTTCCATGACTAGAACCTGCAGCCCGGAGACTCCGAGCTTTGGGCAGCCACGTGGGCCGCGGGATTCCGACGTAGGTCCCTCATCAGCAGCAACTCAACCCGAGAAGTCGCATTTAGAAGTTGACCCTGGCCTGACTAACCCTCTAAACCTCGCTCGATCCAGATTGAAGCTTCTAGGTTTGCGGAGCGCGGGAAAGTGCCTAGCTTCCAGCGCATCTGCATGGCACCCAGCTCTGCGTCCACGCGGGCCTCCGAGGCACGCTTGGCCTGGCTCAGCCACTGCATCCACAAAAGACACCGGTCCTTTGGATCGCGATGCAGTCAACCGCAGCCCCCTCCTAGCAGGTTTCTGTGCTGAATTCAGTGTAGACGCTCCCGCCTCTTCTGAGAGCAGTTGGGATAGAGGGTATTTGGGGGGAGGGCCGGGTATTGGACACCTCTCCCGCTGAGGGCCCCACAGGACCCCTGGCAGCGGTGCAAAGCCGGGCCGGAAGACAGCCGTGCCTCCCTCGGGTCCAGGCCCGGCGTGGCTGGCTGCGGATCAAAGAACCAGGGCCGTGCTTTCCTGTGTTCAGATCCTATCTGCGCCCGCCCAGCGGGGTGCTTCGGATACCATCCCTTCCCCCTCCCCCCACCACCTCCGGGCTAGGGTGCCCACTTTTCCTCCTTTCCCCAGACTGGGACCTGGGGGGGTGGCATGGGCACGAGCTTGGTGATGAAGATGAGGGAAAGACCCTGCCCATTAGATCTCCCCAGCTTCCTCCCAGGCTGGGCTTGCCGCTCAGTCTCGCCTCATCTGCTCCAGATTGGCGGGGAAGCAGGAGCTTGGCCCTACCCTGAGGGAAGAGGCACAGGGACTGTGGCTCAGAGCCTCCCCCACCTCAGCTCCTGAGGTTACCGAGTCTGGCTTGGGGTGAACCTCCTCTGGGACAGCTGAAAGGGAATCCGGATCTGCCTACCCCAAGGGCTTTAGGGGTCCCCCTGTGTTTGTAGGGAACCCTGGTTCAGCAGGCACCTCCTCCAAACAGATGTCCCCAGACCCAGGAGTTCCCCCAGACACAGATCAGTGGAGGCTGACATTTTCTCCAGTCCTTGGAGAAGGAGAGAAGTCAGAACAGTGAGGTTCTTTTTGTTTTGTTTTGTTTTCTTGATAAGGTTAAAATTTCCAGATTTTAATTAAAGAGTATGATCTTACTGCTTTATTGGTGTGAAAACGTCCTTTCTTCACAAAATGATGGTAGGACAAAGTGTGTGTGTGTGTGTGTGTGTGTGTGTGTGTGTGTGTGTGTGTGTGTGTTTATGTCCTCATTTGACAAAAGAAAATAAGGAAATCATTTTTCTCCATCTGTTAACTCCCCCTACCCTCAAGTTTCTTTGGACATTTTATAGTCTGGGAACCACTGTCCTATGGGGTCGTATCTCCAACTCCTCACTCTGCTGACTGGAACCGGAGGAGGGGTTGGGTGAGTAGGGAGAGCAGGGCTGTGAGGAGGAGTGAGGGAGAGAAGGGCTGAGTCACAGGCATCCACAGCCACACTGAAATCAGTCTGAAGGCTTGCTAAGGGATCATCTGCTGTGTTCCTAGCCCTGGCTTGGACTGTGGAGAGGGAAGGGATAGAGGTGTCGACCTTCCAGGAGCCATTGGCTGCTTTGAGAAGCTGAAGAATTATTAGGGCCTGTTTGGGTGCTAGAGTACTCTATACAGACAGTGAACAGAAAGAGCTCAGAAATGGTGAGATCAGTGTGGACTGCAGTAGTCAGGGTGGCTTCCTGAAGGAGGCAGATTTCATGTGGGCCTGGAAAGCTCAGGAGGGTTTGGAGATCTGGAAAGGAACAAGAGCTCCAACTCGTTCCCCAGAAGGTGGTGCAGCCCCAGAAGAGCCCCTTGTCACGTCAGCATTGATTCCTTCGCCATCATCGGCACAGTGACCAACCTCATACACTGAGTGATTACTATGTGCCAGGCATCCTGTCAAGAGCTTCACACAGATTATCTCGTTTAATCATCACACCAGCCCTATGACATAGGGATTCGTATCCCCATTTGACTAATGAGGAAACTGAAGCTCAGAGAGGTTAAGTTACCTAAGTTCTCATAGCTTGAAAATGAAGGTGTCAGAATTCGAAACCCAGGCAGTCTGACTCCTGAGCCTACATCCTATCACACTGTAGTATTTCATTATGATCCCTAAAATTCCAGAGCGAGTCCTCATTTGCTTTGTGGTCTTGGCAGACAGATGCCTACGAATGAGCTGTCACTAACATGGAGCCCTGACTTTGTGGGTTGTTCATGTTGCATGAAAGGGGCCATCAACAGGATTAGGGAATCAGCTTGGTGTTCCGTATAGCGTGACCCGAGACCTTTGCTGGCAAAGAGGGCCTAGAACATCTCCCTTGAGCCAGACAGATCTCAGAGTGTATCATCTCTCTCCTGAGCCCACCCGAGGCCACCTCTTCTGGGAATTGGCTCAGACCACATTCAGATCACATACAGAAATGATAAGACACTGGGGTTCTTCCACAGGGTAGTGAGTGCAGTCTGCTGTGGTTGCTCCCTCTGGAGGTGACCAGGGAGTTTCAGGACCAGGACCAGCTGCAAGGAGGCCCCAAAGTCTTCTGGATTCATCCAGACCAGGCCAGAGCTGGCGAATTAATAAGGCTTCATCATCATGCAAATGAACTTGCATTCCTCAGATGCTGGAAACAGGACTAAGTCAGAACTCCCAAGGCTTGAGGGTTGGAGCAAGAGAGCTCCAACTTTAGATTTGGGCAATCTTTTTTTTTTTTTTTGAGACGGAATCTCGGCTCACTGCAACCTCCACCTCCCAGGTTCAAGTGATTCTCCTGCCTCAGCCTCCCGAGTAGCTGGGATTACAGGTACGCACCACTATGCCCAGCTAATTTTTATATTTTTAGTAGAGATGGGTTTTCACCATGTTGACCAGGATGGTTTCAATCTCTTGCCCTCGTGATCTGCCTGCCTCGGGTTCCCAAAGTGATGGGATTACAGGCGTGAGCCACTGTGCCCTGCAATTTGGGCAGTCTTAAGTTTCCATCCCTGCCCTGTCACTTACTAGCTGCGGGACCCCAGGCAGATCACTGACCCTCTCTGAGCCTCAGTCTCCCCTTGGGTGAAATGGGTATCATACGCGGGCCTGCCTTGCTCTGTTGGAGTGCAGTTGAGATGAATCACTGTATCCTAGTGAAGAGCTTAGCACAACGCCTGATGCATTCCAAGTGTCTAATAAATGGGTGCTCTTGAGCGAGATATTTTCGGAAGTTGTTAGGCTAATTGGCTCTTCATGTAACATCATGTAAATCATCTGAATGTTCTCATGGCCTGAGCCCATTTAATCGTGGCTAAAGCTAAAATATACATTTCCTTTCCTTTTCTTTCAAGCTCCTTTAACATGAAAGGCCTATGTGAACTCTGACCTTTCTAACAGGGGAGACTCTTGAAATGTGGCATTTCCAGAAAACGGCTCAAAGGAGCCCCTAATGGATTTAGTAAATTACAGCAAGGAGAGGTTGTGAGTGGCGTCTCTGCCTGCTCACCAGCCCGCCTGGCATCCTGTTGGGGCTTGCCCAAAGCCGCCTGGAGGCTGGGCTACCGGCTCTGGGCAGGAGCACTTCCCATGGAGCATCCTCTCAGGGCAAAACCCGGTCACAGGTCCTTGAGGCAGACTGTGGTTTGTTACTAGAAACACAGTTTGCTTTCTGGAAAGTCTGTGTAGTTTCACTGTGTTTGTTGAGGCGTGTGTGTCCGTGTGTGTGCCTGTGGGTGGTTGTGACCTACAGAAAGGCAAATACCCAACTGCTGGGACGCTGCTGCTCTTAAAATGAAACAAGGGGGCTTTGGGGTCAGTTCTTTCTTCATAAGGAAGGAAGGACTCTCTGTGGGTTCTCCTCTCCCACTCCATCCCCTCGGACTTTATGCAATAACCAAGAATTGTTATTAAAATAAAGACTTAATAATGAAATTGGCAGTTCACATTTCCTGATGAAATCTTAAGGAAATTTGGGCAAACTGGCTTGAGAGGTGATGGGCAAATTATGAGAACAGCTGTCCCAGAGGTTCACAGGGCTTGTTAGGACTGTTTCCCATGGGTTGTTTTTCCCCGCATTGTGCCAGCCATTGTTCCCAATGAATGGGATTGGGGTTCCCTCACCAGAAGGAAAAATTAGGCTTGAATTTCCACAGGAAGGGGTCTAGGGTCAGAGACACCAAGGTGGTGGCAGCAAAGGCAAGCGTGGAGTGGCCACCATGTGCCAGGTCCTATGCTGCCAGGTGTACCAGTTGTCCAAGGGGGTTGCAAGTGCCAGCCTGTGTCCTGGTACCTGACCCAGCAATGGATTGCCAAGTGAACCCAAGTCAGTCCTCTGCCTTCCTTGGGCCCAAATTAACCTGCAAAATGCAGGTGCCCCTAAGCTCTAAGGATGCCGTGAAGAGCTTATGGCCATGAGACCAGAGGTGAGACACAAGAGGTGTCACAGCAGGAGGTGGAGCACAGCAAGGCCCAGGGTTCACGTGGGAGTCACCTGCAGCCTCACAGAGGAATGTGCCCGCATTAAATCCTATGCGGGCTGGGGAGAGCCTCAGACACATTGAGAGAGGAATGTCTTACTGGGAAAGAACCGTTCAATATTGGTTTTTGAGACAGGGCTATACAGGGCTTTGTTGCTTATCCCTAGGGACTTGCACAGAACTGGCAACCCGCAGTGCTCAGAAGTTTTGGATGAATGGCTGAATGGAGGTGTGGATTATCCATAGAAGTGATCACTTTGAATCCAGGGAGCAGTTAGCAGTTAGCAGGTCCAGTACCTGCCATCAGGCAACTCACCGTCTTGTAGAAGATATCAGGCCCAAAAGAGGCTCTGAGAGCCAGGGGCTCAGAAACCCTCCTGACTGTTTTATGCATGTCATGGTACACAACATGGCAGTCAGGGAGGGCTTCCTGGAGGAAGGAGGTCAGCCTAGGAGACAAGAGGGATTAAAGAGGATGTGACCTTCTTCAGGTAGGGCAGTAAGCCACACTCTGGGTGATGGTGGATTTAGGGTCCCTGGGACCTAGGTGATGTAGGTCCTGGGGTAGAGTCTTGGCCTTCCATTGAGCCTTGCGTAGAATGGCACCTTTTCATGTCCCAGTCCCTGCAGTCCTCCAAACCCTGCCACCTGGGACAATTCCTCCAAGTATTCCCTCCCCCAGGACACTGGCTCTCCGTGTCTGCCCCTTCTCCTAGAACAGACTACCTCCCCAGTGTATGATCCACTGTCTTGCATGGGGCTTCAAGACTTCCCTGGCTCAGTGCCCCAAGGAAAGCTCACCTTCTTATTCCATCTTACCCCTCTCCAGCCCAGGGCAACAGGGTTAGTGGGGGGAAGGAGCAACAGGATGTGGTGGGCAGGGAACGTTTGAAGAGGACCTGTACCAGATCCCATAGCCACTGCTTGTCACAGCTCTAAGTAGGCCTCCCTCCTGCCCAAATGGATTCTCACTTCCTGGGATCATGGCACCTTCATCTGTGCCCTTGCTGAGTACTAACATGGCCCAAGCATACTGTGGCACTTAATAAATGCTTGCTGCTCAGGGGATGGTGCTGTTGCATAATGGTCCAGTGCATTTTCTCAGGCTCCAGGGGTGGGGGTTGGGAGTGAGGTCGGAGGGGTTTTCAGTGTGTTTGTTAGCTGGGCATTCTGCAGCCTGAGGTGTCTTTGTTTTTTCAAGGCCCATCTCTGGTCTCTCCCTAATCCAGGAAGCCTCCCCCACCTCCCCAGATCCACAGAGATCCTTTCTCCCTTTCTGGAGTCCCATTGCCTTTAGAATTGAAGCCACCATCATATGCTGAGATGTTGGTCTCCATTTCCTGTGAGTGAGTCTCCCGTCCCTCTGCTGCTGTGTCTTTGTTTTCTGTTGGTCAAGAGCTGAGCTTGACACTCAGCCTGGGTGTGAACTCAGCTTCTCCACTTACTCAGTGTGAGCGGGACCGTGGGCAAGCCACCTCCTCTTGGAGGCTTCTTTTCTCATCTGTTAAATGGGGGTAAGAATAATACTTGTCTCAAAGAGCTGGGAAGATGGGACGAGTTCCTGCTTGTAGAGTACTTAACCCAGTGTCTGGGGCAGAGTAGATGCTTGCTGAGTGGTCGCTGTTGTCACTTATTATTATTGTTCCCAGGCAGCAGGGCTGAGCTCAGGACCAGGCCGTCATGGTGCTTAGCATTTGTTGCCTGAGCAAGCAGCTGCCTTTGCAATCCTGCAGTCTTGCAGGGTTCATGGGTGGAGAGTGGGGGACCAGGTTGGGGAGGGCACCAGGAATCCTGCTTGCCGAGGCCAGGCTGAGGCTGCCAGGGCATTCAGCCTGAGTGGCGACTCCTCTTGCCAAGAGATGGCCATCTCCAGATGTCTGCAGGCCGGAGGAGCCAAATGGCCATGGGGGGCCTGGAGGCAGAGACAGGACTAATGGGAGGAAATTACATGGAGAGATTTCATCTCGGCTCGAGGAAGCATGTCTACCAGTCAGAGCTGCCCAGCCGTGGCCTGCCCAGGCTGCAGCAGAGGCAGTGAGCTCCCTGTCACCAGAGGTGTGTGAGCAGAGGCTAGGGGTTCTCTAGGGAGGGAAGCTGCGGAGGGGTTGTCTGCCCCTCCTGGCCCCTCTGAGGCTGTGGGTAGTCCCTTCTACTTCCTGTGTGGCTCGGCCCATCGCTTGGCCTGGCATATGACCAGCTGCAGGCATCCGACCAGCTGCATGCTCTGAGGTAAGTGTGAGGGCAAAGGTTTGGACACCTCTGGCTCCAAATTGGGGCTGGAGGCTGGAGCAAGGTGGTCACTGTAAGAGTCTGAGCTCAAGGGACCTCATACCAACAATGTCACCTTCTTTTTGCAGAGGCAGCTTAGTGCAGTGGCTGATAGCCTTAGGCCTTCTGTGGGACCAGGGAGGACAGAGACCGGAGGGAGGGATTATTCTTTTTTTTTTGAGATGGAGTCTCCCTCTGTCGCCCAGACTGGAGTGCAGTGGTGTGATCTCGGCTCACTGCAACCTCCACCTCCTGTGTTCAAGTGATTCTCCTGCTTCAGCCTTCTGAGTGGCTGGGATTACAGGCGACCACCACCACGCCTGGCTAATTTTTTTTTTTTCTTTTTTTTTTTTTTGTATTTTTAGTAGAGACAGGGTTTCACCATGTTGGCCAAGCTGGTCTCAAACTCCTGGTCTCAAGTGATCCACCTGCCCCGGCCTCCCAAAGTGTTGGGATTACAGGCATGAGCCACCGTGCCCGGCCACAGGATTATTCTTAAACCAGCCACCCCTCACAGGCTTCAACTTTTGCTAAAACCAGGAACTGGAAGGAGAAGAGTGGGAAGAAACAGGAGAGAAGAGAGCCCGGTTTCCCTTTTGCTCCTGCCACTTGGTAGCCCTGTGGCTTTGGCAGGTCACTTACCCTCCGCGGGGTTTTGTTTTCTCATCTGTAAAATAGAATGACAACGCTGCCTGTCTCCCTGGATTCTTGTGAGGATTAAACTGGTTACTGTTTTTAACGTACTTGGAAGAGTTTGTGGTCCTGTGTTTGTTAAATGTATACAGATTAACTGCCTGGCTCACCTATGCCTAGTATTGTACAAGGGGCTTTACATCAGTCATCTTGTTTGGTCTTCACCACAGCCTCATGAGCATGGAATGACTACTGTTAGGGAAAGTGGACCCAAGAAGGTCACGTTCCTTGCCTGAGGTCATACAGCTGGTGAGAGGCAGAGAGAAGGTTGAAACTCAGGATGGTCTGTCTGCAGGACCGGAGCTCTCCGCCACCAGCTCTGCCTGCTCCAGGGCTGGCAGCCTCTCTGCAGAGGAGAAACAGCTCCTGGATCGCTTTTGACCACCAACAGATCAGCCAGCAGAGGGAGGAGGTGGGGGACCGGAGAAGGGCCCCTTTCCCTCAGGCCGGAGAGATTCCTCTGACTAATTTGCTGGGTGTCTTGGATGAAAAACTGCAGCCCTGTTCCCTCCAGCTGGGCAAGCTCCATCATGGGGTCCTAGAAGAGGGGGTTTCTGGTGTGGGCAGTTCCCAAAGCCAGATCAGAGGCTGGCTGTGTTTGCCTAGGGCGGGGGCACTGCCAAGGGAGCGGGGCCACCCCAGATGGCCTCCAGGAGCAAGGCACGGGAGCTGGGGAGACCCGGGGTCCCCGTGCAGCCTCCCTGGGTTCGGGGTGGTGGCTGTGGCCTAGGGTGTTGTGCTCACTCTCAGTTTCTGGTTTGTCCCAACAGGCTGCCTTGGTGTTACTCATGACTGGGTCCCCTGCGCAGAGCCAGGGCCTGGCAGAGAGCAGATGTCCAAGAAATACCTCTTGGCCCCAAAAATGACTGGGAACACTTGTGCAGCACTTCGCTGTGTGTAGAACACCTTCCTGTGTGTTATCTCATCCGATCCTCACAGCAACCCGGAGAGGTAGGTCTTTTAACCCCACTTTACAGACGTGGAAACTGCGGCTCAGAGAGCGGAAGTGACTCGCCCAGCTCATGCAACTCAAACCTTTGGGCTCCAAAGTTTTGGGGCTCCAAACTGACTCTAGTTCTGCAGCCTACAGAGACCTCGCCCTGTTTCTTGTGTGAGGATAGTGGGGGAACAGCAGGAACCCCAAGTTGTTGGAGGCCTCCCCTGGCCTCCTTTAACACAGAGGAGCTCCTCGGAGGTCACTAGGGTGGTGCTATCAGCCAGCAGGGGGGGACAGAGTCTGGGGCTGCAGGGCTTCTGGTGGAGGTTAGGGCATCTTAGCGTTGCTGATGGTCATCCATTCACCATGCCAGTTCTTTCCCAGCCTCTGCTGGGTGCCAGACCAAGACAGGGCTGCGCTCTCTGGAGCTCTTGGGAGGTAGGCTGGATGGGTCCCAAGGCACTTGCGGGGAATAGCATGCCGTTTACAGGAGACAGCACCAAAGAACTGCCTGGGACCCCCTGCCCCAAGCCTGCAGCCTCCGGAGCTGTCTGGATTGGGCGTGGCGGGCAGCTCCTCCGAGCGAGCGCATCCGTCGTGAGCGGTGAAAGTATATCCCCCTCACCTTGGGGTCACTGGTGGGCCCCTGCGGTTTTCCTTGTCAGCTCTGCTGTTTCTAGTGTTTGTTCACTGCTCTGTTATTACCGACATCTTGAAGGGTTTCCCCATCGTGGTCAAGTTGGTCTTTTGTTTTAGAATTTTAGAGCTTCTCTCCTTTCTGCTCTTTCTCCTCCCAGCCCATGGTTTTGGAAAAAGCTGAAGCAGGAGGGTAGGTGGGGGGAGGAGGGTTAAAGCAGCTCCCGCTGCATCCCTTGTCTCCCTGTCCCTGCCCCCAGCAGGCCCAAGGGGCCCCTGGGGTGGACCTAGCTTGGAGGGCAGAATCTGGGGGGAGAGGGCCCCCTTATAAACTAGGGATTCTTGTTCCTGTTCTATGCAGAGCTTTGATGCCTCTCGCCCTGCAGGTGCAAGACCCTTTGTGCGGCAGTACCTCCGTTCTCCCTCTCTCCTGCATTCCCACCCACTCAGGGCTGCGCGCCCGCTGTGGGCCACTGCCAGCACCGCTGCACCTGCTGACTGTGAGCAAGGCGTCTCCTTTGTGGGGCCTGTAGTGCCCTGGGAAAATGGGCACATGGTAGAGACAGATGAGGGATGAGGGGGAAGGGCTTTCAAGGGGCCCCTCTGCTCATCCCTGATTCATTGTGGGACTAGTTCTGTGGCCAAAAACTCCCTTTCTGAAATTCACAGCCCCTTGGTTGGGGCGGGGTTTCTCAGTTGCAGCAGGCTGGGCCTAGTGATGTAACTTGCCCACTGTGGTGGATTTGGGACCCAGGCCAGGGCCCAGGGTGGGCTGGGAGGGTCCCTCCAATCTGCCCTGGGGCTGATACCTGGCGTCTGGTTCTGAGAAGGTGGGAACTGAGGAGCAGAGGAAGCCCCAGGCCCTCAGAGATGAACCTGCCTTTCTACCTCTGCCTAGGCTACAAGCAGCGCTCCCAGTGCCTCTTGCTCAGCCCTGCTCCTAGGACCTCAGGACTGGGGGGGGGGGGGGGGGCAGAAGTCCCAAGGCTTTTTGCCTTGGCTCCTCCTGCTACAAGATAGTGCAGTGTTCTGGCCTGAACTACTCACGCTTGCGTGGCGGCGCTGGTAAACATTTCATTTTATGTTTGAGGATGACATTCAACTCTGCAGGGGGAAGCACTAAAAACCCTTTGGCTGCTGGGACTTATACCTGAGACAGACTCACAGTGTGTCTGCATTTCCAAGCGTGAGAAATGCTGTCTGGGTCTTTCCTTTGCGCCCACAGGAAGTCTCGAACTACTCAGGGCACCAGCTCAAAGGCTGGCGGGGAGCTAGACTATGAGGCCCGTGCAGGGGGGATTAAGCCTGTCTTGCCATGGCAGGTGCCAGAGCACCCAGAGAACCAACGGTGTCAGTCGCTGTGAAGTTAAAGAATGACACCTGCCTAGCGCAGTGGCTCATGCTTGTAATCCCAGCACTTTGGGAGGCCGAGGTGGGTGGATTACTTGAGTCCAGGAGTTGGAGACCAGCCTGGGCAACATGGCGAAACCCCATCTCTACCAAAAATACAAAAATTAGCCGAGTGTGGTGGCACATACCTGTAGTCCAAGCTTCTCAGGAGGCTCAAGTGAAAGGATGGCTTGAGCCCTCGAGGTAGAGGCTGCCTTTAGCTGAGATTGCCCCACTGCACTCCAGCCTGGGTGACAGAGTCAGACCCTGTTTCAAATAAACAAACAAATAAATAAATAAATAAATAAAAGAATGCCGGGCATGGTGGCTCACACCTGTAATCCCAGCACTTTGGGAGGCCGAGGTGGGCAGATCACCTCAAGTTGGGAGTTTGAGACCAGCCTGACCAACATGGAGAAACCCCTCCTCTACTAAAAATACAAAAAATTAGCCAGCATGGTGGCTCATGCCTGTAATCCCAGCTACTTGGGAGGCTGAGGCAGGATAATTGCTTGAACCTGGGAGGTGGAGGTTGTGGTGAGCTGAGATCACGCTTTTGCACTCCAGCCTGGGCAACAAGAGCAAAACTCCGTCTCAAAAAGAAAAATAAAATAAAAGAATGACACCATCTGGACAGGGCGTGGGGTCATGATGTGCCTGGAATAGCAGAGACTCTGAGCTGAGCTGGCCCTCAGAGGGGAGGGAAGACAGTGAGGCCTCCTGTGGGAGGGGCAGAGGCCTTGGGAGCAGAGGCTGGGGTTTGCTTCTCCCTGACGCACCTTCCCTGGCACCAGCCTTGAGCACCAAAGAAAGAGACTCTGACAACTCGCAGAGAGAACTCAGGGAGACTCAAAAGAACACCAGGACCTCCAGACATGCACCCAGGGGAAACTGAGGCCCAGAGGCAGGGACCCTCCTCTTCCCCATAGCCCAAACTCAGGAAATCTTGAAACATACAGCAAAGTAAAACAAACCAGCAAACCCACAGCACCCATGTAATGTATTGATCATGAGTTGCTTTTCTAATTAAAAAATATATATATTTGATGTTATTTTAGAAATGCAGGTGGAAATAAAAACTTTGGAGTGTGGGGTAGGGTGGGGCTGGGGAGTCTGCTCCGTTCACAAACCATCAGTGCACTCACCGTCCTGGCCCCGCGTGACCCGGTGGCCCGGTCCACGGCCTCCTCCCTGTCAGCCCAGGAGAGGCCCAGACCCCCAAGGGCGGCGGGGGGGGGGGGGGGGGGGGGGGCTGCTCACGGACGCCCCCTTGTGGCAAGATTTGGAAGAGGCCGTGCCTCTGAACAGCAGGAGTGGGAAGGAACCAGGGTGATGTTTGGACCTCGGGAGCCTCAAAAGGAAACCCCTCTCCCGTGACTCCCGTCACAGCTGCTGCCGCTGAATAGTAGAGGATGGGCACGCGGTCTCGGTCCAGTCACCAGGGAGCTGCGACTGCGTTCTCGCCTGAGACTCCGAAGCAGGCCTGGTGGCCAGCATGTTTGTTCCCTGGACTCCTAGAAGGGCGTCTCTTGGAATGAAGTCCGTTAACACGGGCCTAATGGGAGGGCCAGGCTGCACCTGAGCCCTGGCAGCTGCTCAGGCGTTCTGAGACTCCCGCTGGAGCCCCACCTCAGTGGTGGTGACGTAGCTGTGATACACAGCTGGCGAGGACCCAATGAGGGATGACACAAGGTGTCTCTGAGAGTGACCCAGCCCCTGACCATGCTGGATGGGAGGCACAGCACTTTCTTGGAGGGTTCTAGAGTGCTGGGCCATGGCCAGGGCTTTTTAAAGGAGTGAAACAGAGAGGTAGCTGGAGGGGATCCCCCAGAGGGAGACTCAGCCGGCTCTGGTGTTCACACTGTAATTCTGCTTCTGGTCCTTGGTGTGAGTCACATGTGAAAGTACCTTGTTTTGCTAGGCCTGTGTCTGCTGCTGTCACCCGCTTCACAGGAGCTGTTACCTCCAGGCAGGAGGCCGCAGGCTGGGTCCCGGGCTGCAGGGAGCCCAGGTCTAGATGACAGGCGGGACCCCCTGTCTGTCACAGGGTGCTGCAGCTGTGGGAGACAAAGTGTTAGAGACTGATCTTGGGGCTAAGCACTGGGGGGGATTTTCCATTCTTTGCATTACATGCAAATAAAATGTAAATGTATGTAAACGAAGGGAGTCCTCTCAAAGCTTAGTGGCTGGGTAAGATTTTAAAAGGGAGGTAGTTCTGGCTGATTTGTGCCTCCTCTGCCCTAAAAACATGTAACCCCAGCTTGCTTTCAGGGAGAGCCCTGACTGCCTCCTCCTCCTGGAGACCGGCCCAGGCCACTGCTAGGGTCTATACTCCTGGCGCTTAGTGCTCCCTGAGGGGCCTCCACTCCTTGTGAGAAGGAGATGGGGCATCAAGCTAGATGAACAAATACAGAGCATCCTGCTGCTTCTGCATTCTCTGCCAGTGCCTATACACCAGGCCAGTCAGGCGGGGGCTGGGCTCACGGGGTGTGCTTGGATTGACCCCACACCAGCCAAGGGGCCAGGCTGTACCAGCGAGGTCTAGGGAATGTGGGATGGACCCCTTCCCATTCTGCCTCAACGTCAGGCCTGGACAATGGATTCTGGGGAGATAAAGAAGGTAGTGGGGGGGGCCAGGCCATGGTGGCTCACACCCATAATCCCAGCACTCTGGGAGGCCGAGGCGGGAGGATCACTTGAGCCCAGGAGTCTGAAACCAGCCTGGGCAACTTAGGGAGACCCTGTCTGTACAAAAAATAAAAACATAATTAGTCAGGCATGATGGCATGTGCCTGTAGTCCCAGCTACTTGGGAGGCTGAGCTGGGAGGATCGCTTAAGCCATAGAGGTCAAGGCTGCTGTGAGTTGTGATTGGACCAACTGCACTCCAGCCTGGGTGACAAAGCAAGACCCTGTCTCAGAAAATTAAAAAAAAAAAAGAAGAAGAAGGTGGTTGAGAAAGGTGACAAAAGGCTGCCTCTGGGAGGCCGTACGGCGTGCTCACCATGACTCCGCACATGTAGCTCTCTGACCTTCACAGCTGTGCCAGACTGTGCCAGGCTGGTCAGATAAGGAGCATGAGCCAGAGGAGGAAGTGGAAGGAAGGGGGCGAGGGGACCCCGGGGGCTCCAGCCTCCTCTAGCATCCCCCAAACGGTGCCTTTAGGGCCCTGAGAAGCAAGAGGGCTTTCTGGGAATGTAAAGGGCTGGTCCCATTGAGGGACAATTCTGCAGCGACAGAGGGTAAGCCAGAGCCACCCTCCCCAAGCCAGACCCAACCAGATGCTGGCTGTTTTGGACGGCCCAAATCACAGTCCACCCAAAGCCGCACTTCTGAGAAGCTGTGCTCAACCTGAAGCACACAGGCTGTGAGCTGGTAAGTTTCAACGAGTTCCGCCTTTCCTGCCCGTCCACCTAGCTGCCCGTCTTCCTTTTCTCCTGCAGAGCCTCTCTAGGAGTCTCCGTTTCTCCTCTGTGTCAGAATTTTACCCATTACTTGTGCAGCCCCAGCGGCGCCTCATCTCCCTGCTCATCGCTCCTTCAGGATTGGCACTTGGAGTCCAGCCTGGCTTGCCCACTGCTCCTGAAGCATGCCTTTGATCTGGTGCAGCTGAGCTGGTTTGTCTTCCTACCCATTGTGGACTAGAATTTGGCCCCTTTGCACTTTGCTTCTCCCAAAGTGACTCAGCCCTCTGGGAGAGCCCCTCAGAGTTAGAGTAGGAGCTGGGCGGGCCCTGGTCACCATGGCCTTAGCCCCCTACTTGGGCAGGCTGCAGACAGGAAAATATCAGGCCTAGCTCATGCAGAAGGCCTCAGGGGCTTGGGGCCAAGGGTCTTCATATTACAAAGATGGAGCTGGTGGTCAGGGCCACCTGGACACCACCACCTGTCCAGGAGGTTGAGAGGGGAGCATTATCAGAGGTTAGCAGAGCATTGGTCTGAAAGAAAGGAATCCTTGGCTGGGCGTGGTGACTCACCCCTGTAATCCCAGCACTTTGGGAGGCCAAGGCAGGCGAATCACCTGTGGTCAGAAGGTCGAGAGCAGCCTGGCCAACATGGTGAAACCCTGTCTCTACCAAAAATACAAAAATTAGCTGGGCATGGTAGTGGGCGCCTATAATCCAAGCTACTCTGGAGGCTGAGGCAGGAGAATTGCTTGAACCTGAGAAGCAACAGAGGTTGCAGTGAGCTGAGATCGTGCTCCTGCACTGCAGCCTGGGTGACAGAGCAAGACTCTGTCTTTAAAAAAAAAAAAAAAAAAAAAAAAAGCAGGGCATGGTAGCTTATGCCGGTAATCCCAGCACTTTGGGAGGCCGAGGCTGGCAGATCACCTGAGGTCAGGAGTTCAGGACCAGCCTGGGCAATATGGTAAAACACCGTCTCTACTTAAAAATACAAAAATTAGCTGCGCTTGGTGGCAGGTGCCTGTAATCCCAGCTACATGGGAGGCCGAGGCTGGAGAATCGCTTGATTGCAGTGAGCTGAGATCTTGCCACTGCACTCCAGCTAGAGCAAAACTGTGTCTCAAAAAAAGAAAAGGAAAGGAAAGGAAGAAAAAGGAAAGAAAGAAAGAAAGAAGGAAGAGAGGGAGAGGGAGGGAGGGAGGAAGGAAGGAAGGAAGGAAAAAGAAAGGGAAGAAAGAAAAGAAAGAAAGAAACGCCAGGCGCTGTGGCTCACACCTGTAATCCCAGCACTCTGGGAGGCCGAGGCGGGCAGATCACGAGGTCAAGAGATTGAGACCATCCTGGCTAACATGGTGAAACCCCGTCTAAAAAAAAAAAGAAAGAAAGAAAGGAATCCTTGTGTTGGCAAGACTTGTCCTGTGAGAGTCCCAGTGGAAAAACCTTCAGAACCCTGAGCTGCAGTTGTAGGAATAATTAGACGTCTGGCTCCTTCTATGTCTGTGGTCCTCATTTTGGGAGCATACACACTCTCCTATTCTCCCCGCCATGCTCAGAGGAGCATTTCCACCCCCTTCACCAGCAGCCCCTTCACCGTGGGTGTGGGCTACAGGGCCAAGCACCTTCCAGCCATTGGAAAGACCTCTGCAGGGTGAACCGAGGTGGCCGAGGGCTTCCAGGAAAAGGCTTTCCTATGCCTGTGCTCATCTGTGATCAGGAAACATACCCTCACCAGTTCATCAACCAAAGGCTTTCTGAAAGAGTTTTGTGTTGTGGCTGTTCTGGATGAAGTTCTCGATGATCTGATTTTAAAAGCCTTTTTTCCCTGGACCCTCTGTGAGTTGCCATAGAGATAAGTTAGAGGCAAACAGAGCTAATGAGCTTGGTTGGGTCTTTTGTGTTCCTGAATGTTTTTCATTCTGAGCCCTTAACATGTAATTAGAGAGATTATTTAGTGAGGACTTTTTCTTTTATTGTAAATTAATTTCAAAACCAAGTTCTGAGGTTAAATAATGACTGTACTTGTTAATCAATCCAACCTGGGTTTCCTTCCAGAAGAAAACGGGGTGCCATTATCAAAATGTTGCAAACAGGATGTTGTTCATACTGTGGGGGTTCATTAATTGCAGCGATGTGAAGGGTCCTGACAGCACCAGTGCTGCCATCTTTTTATGAGACAGGCATGTGCTCTGCGAGAGGCAACACTGGAGACGCTGGTGGGGGTGTGCGCTGGACCACAGGTCTCTAGCCATGGGCCGAGTCCCAGGAAATCCACAGCTTCCCCAGAGGGGGCTGCAGGCCCCTTAGCTAGGCCTCAGTTAGCCTGCTGGAGAGCCCATAACTGTCCTTCTAGAGGTGGGGCTGGTTTGGTGGGGTATGCCTGTAATTCCAGCACTTTAGGAGGCCGAGGTAGGCAGATTGAACTCAGGAGTTCAAAACCAGCCTGGGCAACATGGCAAAACCGTCTCTCTACATAAAATACAAAAACTAGCCAGGTGTGGTGGCACTCGCCTGTAATCCCAGCTACTTGAGAGGCTGAGGTGGGAGGATCACTTGAGCCCAGGAGGTGAAGGTTGATCACACCACTGCACTCCAGCCTGGGTGACAGAGTGAGACCCTGTTTCAAAAAAAAAAAAAAAAGAAGAAGAAGAGAAGAGAAAATATAGATAAGCATAGAAAGGAAGGAGGCCCATGGCATCTGCCCGGAGGAAGATCCAATCCTTAGTTGTCTGGATAAAGGGGAGACTGGGTAGCCACCTCCCCTAAGACTGGGATTGGATAATGCCGAGAACCCTGGCAGAGACAGCTCCTGGAAGCTGCCCCAAATCCTGCGGCTGGGCTGCTCAGTCGAGCTGTGGGCCCGGCCCCTGGCTGGGGGCAGAGGGAACCTTTTAGATGCCTTTTCACCTGGCACGGAGGGTGAGGGCACTCTGGGACTGGGACTTCTCTGAGGAGCACTGGAGAGAGGAGTACAGCCCCTCCCTTCCCTCTTCTATGACTCACTGTGCAGTGTCAGTGGGGCTGGGGAGGGGCTGAGGAGGAAGCCCCTAGGAGGGAACGGGCCTGGGAGTCAGGGGCTGCCCAGAACAATCCCAGGCCCTGGGGGAAAGGAACGGAGCTCCTCCTTGTAGTTCCAGTGAAACTCCTCTGGTGCACTGGGTAGAGTCTGACTCGGTGGCTGGCACCCATGGCTCGTCAGGCTCAAGGGAGCTTGGTTCTCAGATTCTGAGGCCGACAGCGGGAGGGTGAAGCTGGTTTGGCTCTTTTGGAGAATTTTTCTATGTCCCTGGGCTTGTCTCCCAGTCTCTCTAGAAGCTAGATGAGCACCATTCCTCCAGAACTTTCTGCAGTGACGGAAATGTTCTCTGTGTTGTCAGTACAGTGGCCCCTAGCCACATGTGGCCATTGAGCGCTGACAGTGGGGCTGGTGTGCCTGAGGAGCTGCACTTTACATTTAATTGAATTGCAATTAATTTGTATGTAAGTAGCCACTCGTGGCTGGTGGCGCTGCCGAACTGGGCAGTGCAGTTGTAGGGTCCTGTGCCTCAGCCAGCCTCTCCCAGCTCACTAGGTTCCTTGGGCAGTGAGAGGGAATGGCAGCATTAGGTATAGAAGAAGGCCACCCAAGATCAAAACCCCCGTCTTGTGATAGTCTGTGAGAAAAAGTTAGATTACATCTGGCAAATAGTCCACTCTGTCCTCCTCTTGGATTTATTTATTTATTTATTTTTGAGACGGAGTTTTGCTCTTCTTGCCCAGGTTGGAGTGCAATGGTGCCATCTCAGCTCACCACAACCCCCGCCTCCCAGGTTCAAGCGATTCTCCCGCCTCAGCCTCCTGAGTAGCTGGGATTACAGGCAGGAGCCACCACCCAACCCCGGCTAATTTTTTTTGTAATTTTAGTAGAGACAGGGTTTCACCATGTTGGTCAGGCTGGTCTTGAACCTCTGACCTCGTGATCCGCCCACCTCGGCCTCCCAAAGTGCTGGGATTACAGGCATGAGCCACGGCGCCCAGCCTTATTTATTTATTTTTTGAGACAGAGTCTCACTCTGTTGCCCAGGCTGGGATGCAGTGATGCAATCGTAGCTCACTGCATCCTCAATCTCCTGAGCTCAAACAGTCCTCCCACCTCAGCCTCTTGAGTAGCTGGGACCATAGTTGCCTGCCACCACACCGGCTAATTTAAATTTTTTTGTAGAGATGGGGATCTCCCTGCAGTGCTCAGGCTGATCTTGAACTCCTGGCCTCAGATGATCCTCCTGCCTCAGCCTCCCAAACTGCTGGGATTACAGGTGTGTGTTACTGTGCCCGGCCTCCTCTTGGATTTTTGAGATGCATATTTGCATAGTAAATAAGGGCACTGAGATATTCTGCTTAGAAAACAATCATTTCGTTTTATTTAACCTCAAATTTTCCAAATGTGTTTGACCACACCACCATTTTTACATGGCACATCTATTGGCGTTTGTGGAGTTCCCCTTGGGAAACGCCAGACAAGGAAACTGGACATGTGGAGGAACTGATGCTGCCAAATGGGGTGACTCCAGGGTCCTGCCGCATGTGTGTGGGAAACTCAGAGCTCTTGGTTAAACTGAAGACATTTCCTTGGGTTTCCCCAGGCCTTTGCAGTCGGGGCAGGAGCCCAGCAGTGGCCCTGGGAGCCCCGTCACTGTGTACTCCGCCCACGACATGGCAGCTGTGGGGCCCAGGACAGCTCCTCCCTACTCTGCAGTCTGCCTGTTGGCATTAGGGCCTCTCACTGGGGAGCACAAAGGCAGCTGCCCCATTCCATGTCTTTTCAATCTGTTGCTCCTCTGACCATTTTGATCTTTAAGAAACCCTGTTGTCGTTCCAGTACCTGGGCTGGACCCTGATGGGAAGAGAGATGAGGCAGGGCAGATATCCATCAGGTGCTTCCTCTGTCTGCCCAGGAATGCAGTGTGGAGGCCAGGGCCCAGAGCTCCCCTGGAGCATGAATGACCTGCACCTGCAGGAAGAATCCACGCACTCTGGCTGGAATAGCTTCGTGCTTGCTTGGATGAGGCAGTGCTCAAACCTGTTGACTTTGCATTAAGCCAAGAAGCAGGGCACCTGCCTTTCACCCACACCTCACTGGCCCCACGGAGACCAGGATCACACAGCTCTCGTCTCTGGGGTACTTCAGCAGGATTGGTGCTACAGATTGCAGGAAGGTAACAGTTACTCTCAGATGAGGCAGACAGGAGACTCACAGCTGGGGGACCTTCAAAGGTATCCCATAGTGCTTCCCAGAATAGGGAATGGCCCACTGGAGAGGGGCTGCCTTGGCCACTTTCTGCCCTCTCTGGGAAGTATTGGATCAGCAGCCTGTTTCTTCCTGGGCTCAGTCCTCTCTGGGCAGCAGAGAGTGGAACCCTCACCCCCCCACTCCCTTCAGAACTCTGTGGGTGCAGGTGGAGCCCTGTATGCTGAGGACTGATCCAGAAGGCCCAGTCTGCACCCAGCGCACTGCTTTAAGCCTGATCGAAGAGCCTGGACGGAAGAACTGGAATGCTTCTCTCTGCTGACTCACGCTCTTGACACCAGTGTGTATCTGAAGTCTAGGAAGCCTGGTCAGACCCTGTGGAAAGACATCACCAGCCAGCTGGGCAATTACAGGTTTGTTGGGCTTGGTGGGAGATGGGATGCTCAGCCTTGCGTCATGAGGGGGACAGCCTGCCCTGGCCTGGAGTGTGTGGTCTGGCCTGTTTTTCTGTGAACTTGCTATAGACATGTGCAGGGCTACCATGTTGCACAACTCTGGGACACTGCTCTAAAGGAACACAACATGGGCCATTCTGGACACACACACACACGCACACATACACACACTTAAATGTGTGTGTGTCAATCTTGCCACACCTTCCTCACCATACCTCATACTCCCAATACATCAGTATACAACTGCACTCAAAATCCAGGCAGTGGTATTACCCATTCTAGGAAGCCAAGGACTTCCCCCAGGGCATTTGAAATGAGGTTCTCTCTACATCTAACCTTTCAGGACCCATATCCAGCTCTATCAATTGAAATGCACCTGTGCCAGATGACTCACAAGTACCTGCAGGCTTGCCAAGGGCCAGAAAGCTACTGTTCCCAACTGCAGCAGATTGCTGGTAGATTTATGACTCAGGGTCATGAATCCATAAATCACCTTTATCCCCCTGGAAGGATGATTGTGCATTAGCTTGAAGGAGGCCTTTGTTGCAGGTGTCTTTGGCAAACCTTGGTCAAAGCTGTGAACCACCAGACAAGGAAATTCTAGTAGCTCCAACGGGTCCCTGAGAAGTGGCAAGGGTTGCAATGGGAGAGAGAAGACTTGTGTGCAAATCTATAGTAACCTAAGCCCTAGGAGTGAATTTCCTGAACTGTGTGTCACTTGCATAGTGTTCCATGGCCAGTTTGTGCCCTGGCAGCCTCTCTGTTCTGGACTTTTCCGGTAAATACAGTACCTTTGTTCCTTATGTGTGGGGATCACTGGGGTTTAGGGGTAATCTGATACCAGTGATTCCAGAATCATGTCAGAGGTCACCAGGGGAAATGAATACATCTTCTAGATGAGGAAACAGATCCAGAAATGTCCAGACACTACCCCAGGATTCAACAGCACATGAGGGCCAAGACCAGGACCCCACCCTTATTCTTTTAAGGCCTGCTTGTGCCCTGGAGCTCTTCCGCACACCTCCCCTCTCCAAAATAGGGAGAAGCCCAAGACAGTGACTCAGAGCCCCCTTGGCAGTTTTGTTGATAATTTTTTTGTTTTGAAGTGAGATGTTCTGTCTCTATTAAAGTCTTTAGGAAATTATAGTGATTTTGACTTTTTCAGACATGTTTGAATTACTCACGGTCTGGAATTCCCAGGCAGGGGGTAAGGTTTAGAGGCCTTAGAATACAGAAGTTAGGGGCATAGGATTTGGGAACAGAGGGATCTGAGTTCAGATCCCCACTCTGCCACTTACAAACTATGTGAGTTCACCACACTGGGCCTTGGCTCCTCATCTGGTTTTGATAACAAACACCAGGACTTAGTTCAAGGGTTGCTGGAGGACGAAATGAAGCAATGAGCAGAGAGTGTTTGGCCCAAAGGAGACCTGAGTACATGGGCACTGGGATTAGTCCCTGGACACCTGCCGGAGCAGGAAGGCCGGGATCTGACTTATCAGGCACAAACCTGGCCTGCATGGGCATGTTGATCAGGAGCTGGGCTTCACGGTTTCAGATCTGGCTCTGTCACTAATCTGGGGCCAAAGCACTTCCCCCTCTCTGAGACTCTGTTTCCCTCCAGGAAAAACATGGACAATGATGGCTCAGTCCTGTTGCCAGGACCCGCGTGGGTAGTGCTTAGAACAGCACCTGGTACGCAGTCGGTGTTTATAGATGATCCTTTTGTCACTGTCCCTGTTTTTCCTTCTTGTACCTGTGTTTCCGGCAGGCAGCAAGAGCTCATGCGTCTGCAGACCTAGTGGGAGAGTTTCCGTACTTCCGTTTCTGCCAAACATGGCAAGCATTTGTGCTTTTCTTGTTCAATGCGGCCCGGCCTTTGCCCATGCTGTTCCCTTTGCCAGAAGGCCCTTAATTCTCTGTCCCCATCAGTCAACATCCTTCCAGTGCCCAGTTCACAAGATTGTGTGGAGAACTTTCCATCTGCCCAATCAGATCTGATCTGACCATGCAAAACTATTCTGTGGTATTAGGGGAGAGGCAAGATAGGGGGAAAACTTGGAAGGTTCTGAGCGATTACCCTAAGTTGGAATAGTGGTAACCTTCAGTGAGGAAGGGGGAAGGATGTGGGTCGGACATGGGGCATTTCCTATTTCTTGATCTTCATGAAAAGTTCAACAAATGCTTATTGTCTCTGCTGTCCAGGGACTGTGTGAGAGTTAGTGCCTCCATTCCTTTTCACAGCCCATTTCTGTGCTTGAGCCCTGATTTTATTCTGCTCTACCCTATACCATTAATTTTTCTCCCTAGAATGCAGACAGTAAAGGGCCTTATAAACTTGCATAGTGGCCGGGCATGGTGGCTCACCCCTGTAATCCCAGTTCTTTGGGAGGCCGAGGCAGGCGGATCACACGGTCAGGAGTTCGAGACCAGCCTGACTAACATGTGAAACCCCATCTCTACTAAAAACACAAAAATTAGCTGGGCATGGTGGCGCACACCTGTAATCCCAGCTACTTGGGAGGCTGAGGCAGGAGAATCGCTTGAATCTGGGAGGCGGAGGTTGCAGTGAGCCGAGATGGCACCATTGCACTCCAACCTGGGTGACACAGCAAGACTCTGTCTCAAAAAATAAAAAAAGTAAATAAATAAACTTGCATAGTGTTCCATGGCCAGTTTGTGCCCTGGCAGTGTCTCTGTTCTGGACTTTTCTTCCCGACCATAGATCGGGGGCAGGACCAGGTGTGTCAGTCTCTGAGCCACTGCTGATGGATCTGAGCATGCTCAGAAGGACCATAGGTTACCACCACCCAGCTGGGGATTCAAAATCCTTGAGAGGTAGACCCCAAAGGAAGATGAAAGCTTTAAACTGTTACCGTAAGTGTGTCTTCTCCTCCGTGGGTTGCATGGAGATTAAAGCCCGAAGGAAGTAGAAGGTTGCTCTCTGACAAAAACACCGTATTTTTAGAAGCATTTGGTGGTTTAGGATGTTTGCCCCAATGCTGCCTTTTGGTGGCAGGGGGTGGGGCTGGGGGTGGAGGCCAAGGGCTGTGACCTTGAGCGGAGGTTGGTGGGAGCAGGTTTCCTGGCACAGGGCCCAAGGGTGGAGGCTGAGGGTAGGAGGACAGCCGATCGTCACTTGTCTTTCCTGAAGACCAGAGACCCAGGCCAAAGTGTTTCAGGGTTTTGGGGAAGGGGCTTATGGAGTCTCTGTGCCATCTCCTTCTTTCAGAGATGGAAAAACTGAGGCCTAGAGAGGGCCAGAGGCTCGGCTTAGCTCCACCTCCGCCATCTACGCACCCTCCCCATCTGGGGATTTGGGGCTTGCACATGTGAAACTGTTAGAGAACAATGCATGCATTCTGTAATCAGGGCTAATTGGTGTGGTTCAGAAGAGGAGGAATGCCAGGCGTTTGGGGGCAGGACGTCAGTGGGTCTCTGAAACAACCACCCAGGAATATTCCACAAAGAATTAGAGTAGCTCCTGGGGCCTGGGAGGCGTAAACCTTGGGTAGGTGAGAGGACATACAGGCAGCATGGATAGAAGCTCAGAGGTGGGACCTAGCTTGGCCTGAACATGGGGACTGATGGAAGGAGGAACTGGGACAGAAATTTGGGTCCTCCTCAGACTGGACGAGGCCTGAGAATGAGCACTTCAGCACCCACCTCACTAATTCCATGTTTTTTTTTTTTTTTTTTTTTTTGAGACAGAGTCTTGCTCTGTTACCTAGGCTGGAGTGCAGTGGTACAATCTTGGCTCACTGTAACCTCCACCTCCCAGGTTCAAGCCATTCTCCTGCCTCAGCCTCTTGAGTAGCTGGGATTACAGGCACGAACCATCCCACCTGGCTAATTTTTGTATTTTTAATAGAGACGGGGTTTCATCATGTTGGCCCGGCTGGTCTTGAACTTCTGACCTCAAATGATCCACCCACCTCGGCCTCCCAAAGTGCTGGGATTATGGCGTGAGCCACCGAGCCTGGCCATGAGCCACGTTTTCAAAGGTGCCTGGGAGAGGTGAACTGGCTACTCTGCATGCAGAAAGGAGCAGGGAAAGGCGTATTGGGGGTTTGCCTGGCTCCCCCACCTCTCCTCAGTGCCTCTACCTTATAATCAGGGTGGCCCTGCCTTCATGTTTATACCAATATCCCAAACAATCAGGCTGGGGTGGCGAGCTATAATTTTGATCATTTTTCATAAGGGTTATAGGCTCCTTCAAATGGGAACCACATTGGATAAGGAGCAAACCATAAGGGCGGGATGTTGAGATATATGGTCCCAAGAAGCCACCTGCTTCTCATTTGGGATGTGCCCCAGTTTATGGCTTGGTCCCAGTGCCCAGCTGGTTTCAGAGCTGGCAGAGCAGCCATGGATTAGTGTCCTCATCTGTCATCTGCACTGAGGCTGTAGCGGGCAACTCAGAGCCCGGGGTGTGCCCCCAGGAAAGCTCTGCAGAGGCAGTCAGGAGCTCTCTGCTCTTTGTCCTCACCTGTCTCTGCAGGTGGCCATCTGGAGAAAAGTGAGTCTGGGCAAACCTCCAGAGCCTGTGGTGGGCCAGGCACCCCCTGGCTGGTGTAGGCAAGAAAGGATTCTGGGCTCCTCAAGTCTTGGCTTCTTGCAAACTGAGAATTAGGGCACCAGTATAGGCAAGGGGGCCAGCTGCCATGACGACAAAGGAGCCATGGCTGCAGGCAACAACACAGATGAACCTTCAGCACGACGTGTGGAGCAAAAGCTGAAAGGATGGATGTGATCGAGTCCGTTCACATGGAGTTCCCAACCAGACAAACTGTTCCACGGTGTTACCCTAAGTTGGAATAGTGGTGACCTTCAGTGAGGAGCGAGGGGGAACGATGTAGGAGGGACATTTCCGGGGGACAGGCCATGTTCTAGTTCTTGATCCTGGAGGTGGCTACGTGAGTGTTCACTTTCTCATAATGCATTATGCGTTAGGTACTTTTCCTGAATGTTTTTCTTTTCACAATAAAAAGGGTTAAGAAAACAAAAACAGAGACGGCTGGGCACGGTGACTCACACCTGTAATGTTAGCACTTTGGGAGGCTGAGGTGGGCAGATCACCTGAGGTCAGGGCTTTGAAGACCAACAGGGCAAAACCCTGTCTCTACTAAAAATATGAAAATTAGCCGGCTGTGGTGGTGCATGCCTGTAATCCCAGGTACTCGGGAGGCTGAGGCAGGAGAATTGCTTGAACCCAGGAGTGGATGTTGCAGTGAGCTGAGATCATACCACTGCACTCCAGCCTGGACGACGGAGACTCCATCTCAAAAAAAAAAGGAAACAAAAACAGAGGCATTGAATGATTGAGCCTGGCACCTTCTTCCTCAGTTTGCCTCCTTCCTCTGTCTCATTTTTGCCCACTGGCACCCCTAGAATGTTCTCCCTCACCTCCTCTGTGCCTGTGGTCAACCCTCTCCAGCTGTCTCTCCCAGCCTGGCTCAGGCCTAGGCCTGCCTTGGGACTGATGGAGTCACAGGCTAGTGGGTTCCCTGACCCCCAGAGAGACTGGAAACTCAGAAGGCCTTGGGGGCCCCCTTTTCAGTACCACCTGGCCCACCCTGTGCCTCGCCCAGCACTGGGACCTGTGATGGCGCTCTTTGGGGCTCTAGGCACAGGGTCCCTTGCTCAGAGATCAACTCGTCGTCAGAGCTGCTTGCTGTTTTGTTTGGATGTTTTTGAGACAGGATCTCAGTCACTCTGTCACCCAGGCTGGAGTGCAGCGGCACGATCTCTGTTCACTGCAACCTCTGCCTCCTGGGGTTCAAGTCATTTTCCTGCCTCAGCCTCCTGAATAGCTGGAACTACAGGTGTCTGCTACCACGCCCGGCTAATTTTTGTATTTTTAGTAGAGGCAGGGTTTCACCATGTTGGCTGGGCTGGTTTCGAACTCCTGACCTCAGGTGATTCACCCACCTCGGCCTCCCAGGGTGCTGGGATTACAGGTGTGAGCCACTGCGCCCGGCCGCTCTTTCAGTTTTTAAGAAGAACTATGGGTACATGAAGGTGAATACGGCCTTTCAGTGGGTGCAAGGAATCCCTGGGTGTTGATGTTGAAGAAACCATTTGAGAAAGTGAGACTTGTGGGGCCAGGGTTCCTTGGTGGAGGGGGCTGGGCTGCGGGGGCTGGCTTCCTCTCCAGTCCCTATTTTTCCGGGGCAGATGAGTCTCCCCCTCCGCACAGGCCTCCTGGCTCTTCCCCCGGACCTTTCAGGTGGAGAAACTTTCCATTGTCGCCTTATCTCGGCAATCGCCTCCCCTTTCTGCAGCGACCGCAGGTGCACACAGATCTGAGGCCCTGATCTGTTCCACTCTCTTTATGCCAAACAGAGGTGGGGACGCAAACCCCAGCATGAAACGGTACCCCACAACCGCAAGGCCTGGTGTGCGCCCTCTGAAACCGTAGGTAAAGACAATTACCGGCAATTTCCATAGCATGGTTTGTTTTTGTTCAAAGGCCGTGGAGGCATTCTCAGCAACAGGCCCAAAATGTAGTATTCCCACCGCATGTCGCCCTCATGAATTTGTGATAAAAGCTGTGGTCGCTTTGTCCCGGCTCTTCCTTTTAACAGTCAAACCTTCAGGTTTGATGTTGAAACTGCTTTTTTCTTCAAGTGTACTTTGATGGCGTAGATAACGCTCCGTGAAGGAACCTGCCTTCAAAACCACTCACTGTACCTCGTGCTCACCATTAAGATGCACGTCACAAGGGAAAATCAGGCGCCTGAATTTTTGAGAAGTGGGATGGGAATGTGCTGAGTCTGTGAAATTCTGCTCTGTGCTGCCTGTACTGGAGACTTTGCCATCCCCCAACCCCCAAGAAAAAGAAGGAGAAGAAGAAGGAGAGGAAAAACAGCACCAGGCACTGATGAGAAGGAGGTCTTGGGACAGGAGAAAATGGTGGGAAATGTCCTAGAAACAGCTGTTTTTCCTTTGGCAAAAGCTGTCAAGAATCTGCACGTTAATGCCCATCAGTTTTCCTTAACTAAAAAGACTCTGTGAAGCTGATGCTAAGGGGCTTGGAGTCTCTAAGAGCTTGTGAATGTCCAAGCCACCCCAGGTTCCAGGTTCCTCAGCCGCTGCATCTCCTGTGGTTGTGTTTAAGCTCTTCCCTTGGCTCATCAACATTTGCAATCTCCCAAGGGCAGCTATACTTGTAGCCATTACATCACAGGAATAGACCCTGTGTTGCTTTGTGTAAGCAATGATTGTTTTTTCTTTCTAAAGCACTTTCATGTCTATCATCTCCCATCCTATAAAGAAAGTTATTATTATGGAAATGGAGTCTTGCTCTGTTGTCCAGGCTGGAGTGCAGTGGTGCAATCTTGGCTCACTGCAACCTCTGCCTCTGGGTTCAAGCGATTCTCCTGCCTCAGCCTCCCAAGTGGCTGGGATTGCAGGCATGCACTACTACACCCAGCTGAATTTTTTTGTATTTTTAGTAGAGACAGGGTTTCACCATATTGTCCAGGCTAGTCTCAAACTCCTGACCTCAAGTGATCTGCCCGCTTTGGACTCCCAAAGTGCTGGGATTATATGCTTAAGCCACTGTGCCTGGCTTATTTTTTGTTCTGTTTTTTAGAGATAGGGTCTTACTCTGTCACCCAGGCTGATCATAGCTCATAGTAACCTCAGATTCCCCGGGCTCAAGCGATCCTCCCACCTCAGCCCCTCGAGTAGCTGGGACTATAGGTGTGCACCATCATACTCAGCTAATTAAATTTTTTTGTTTTTAGAAATGGGGTCTTGCTGTGTTGCACAGGCTGGTCTCAAACTCCTAACCTCAAGTGATCCTCCCACCTTTGTCTTCCGAAGGGCTGGCATTATAGGCGTGAGCCACTGAGCCTGGCCCTGTGGAGAAGGCTGACCAATATGGCAGCCCACGCAAACCGCTCAGGTGTTCTACGCCCATTTTACAGATAAGTAAAAATGATTGGAGCAGCAACTTCAGAAAGAATCCTGAGGCCAAAGGAAGGCTTCTGGGGGAGGCCCCATAACTGTGTCTGAAGAGACCAGGCATTTTCAAACACCTCCAAGCTTTGTACTGAAATCAGTGGCTTCCCAGGTCTCTTAAGAGAGACCACGGGGGAGGGCTAACATTAGGTAAAATGACTAATGTAGATGACGGGTTGATGAGTGCAGAAACCACCATGGCACGTGTGTACCTACCTGCACGTTCTGCACATGTACCCCAGAACTTAAAGTATAATTTAAAAAAAAAAAGAGAGAGAGAATGTCTTGGCTCTTGATTTGATTTTTCACTTTGCTTTGTGCCCAAGGACCCCGGAGATTGCAGGTCTGTGAGGTAGAGAGGCGAGAGCCGGCTTACGTTAGGCAAACTGAGTTGAATCCTGGCTTACTAGCTGCGCGACACTAGCTGAGCTACTTCAGATCTCTTGGGTTCAATTTCTGCAGCAGGAAAATGTCAGTGTCACAGTAAAATCTCTTTAGGGTCCCCCGCCAGGTGTGACGGTTCATAGCTGTGTGACTCCCTGGACTGTGCTAGTCGCATCAGCCTAACATCTAGCTTTCAAACCCATTGACATGCTTTCAGCAGCTCATTCAATCCCCACCACAGCTCTGTGGGCTGGGCAGGCAGGCAGGCCTGCCATGTTTTCACATTCCCATTTGAGATATGGGGAAACTGAGCCACAGAGTGTTGAAGTGGCTAGCCATGGGAACCACAGCGGGCTGGGGACTAGCCAGGACCTTGAATAGGCATGTGGGGGACCTCTGGACCACTGTCTTTTGGCCAGCCCCATCAGCAGGGATCCCCACCATGCCACCCTGGAGGGCCAAGCATCGTCACGGCCGTGACACCTGCTGAGACCAAGGTTTGGGTCAGTTTCAGGGTCTGGCTTGGAGTGTCTGGCCCTCTGGGCCTCCTTACCCTATGCAGCTCCAGTTGCTCGGCTCTTGGCCCAACACAAGACACTGGGCAGGATTCCGGAGCTGCTCCTGGAGGTCCCTACAAAGGCCTTTTAGAGTAGGATGCCCTGGAATCACTACTCCAGTAGACTCTTCCCACCTCGGCACCTCCCCTCCATCCACACTTCTTGTCTTGGATCACACAGGTTTCCTTTCTTGGGATCCTCTCATTCTTCCTCCCTGCCAATCCGATTCGTAGCTATCCTTTAAAGCCCAAGCACCCTGTGTTTGAGCCAAGTGCTGTAGATACATTGATACATTTTCTTTTCTTTTCTTTTTTCTTTTTCGTTTTGTTTTGAGACGGAGTCTTACTCTGTCTTCCAGGCTGGAGTGTAATGGTGAGATCTTGGCTCACTGCAGCCTCCACCTCCCAGGTTCAAGCGATTCTCCTGCCTCAGACTCCCCGAGTAGCTGGGACTACAGGCGCATGCTACTGTGCCTGGCTAATATTTGAATTTTTAGTAGAGATGGGGTTTCACCATCTTGGCCAGGCTGATCTTGAACTCCTGACCTCGTGATCCATCCACCTCAGCCTCCCAAAGTGCTGGGATTACAGGCATGAGCCGCCGTACCTAGATTAGATACATTTTCCTATTTATTCCTCTCTAAGTCTGTTTTCTCATCCATAAAGTGAGAATAAAAATACCCCTGATAGCATAATTTGCCCCCTATTTTACAGATGGAGAAAACGAGGCTCAAATGGTTAAACCACATGCCTGGGGTCACACAGCTCGTAAGGGCTGGAGCCAGGATTGAACCTTAGGGCTTAAAAAGCCTGGAACCTCTGCACCATACCACTCTGACTTCTTCATCCTGGACACAAAGCACTAGAGGACTGCTCAGGCCCGCGGCCACTCTTCCCTCACTGAAGCATTCCCAGCCTCTGCTAAGTGTCTGTCCTCTGGGTCTCTCTTATCTCCCTTTCTGGGCTCTGAGTCCTATGGGCCAGAGACTGCATTCTGTCTGCTCCACACCGCAGCCTAGCACATAGTTGCTCTTGGTAAGTCATGCTAGTTGAAGGCTCATAGTGGAGACATCTGCTGTGCAAAGGGGTACCAAGGCCAGCTGAGGCCTGGAAGTCTGGAGCCTGGACATTCCAGAGCTCTCTGACGTAGCATTTAGAGCACAGAGCTGCAGTTTTCTTCACTGACCACACACTCAGTCCTGATTCTTCTAACCATGCAGGATAATGTGACATTTAAAGGCACAGGTTCGGCCGGGTGCGGTGGTTCATGCCTGTAATCCCAGCATATTGGGAGGCTGAGGTAGGAGGATCACTTGAGGTAGGAGTTCAAGACCAGCTTGGCCAACATGGTGAAACCCCATTTCTACTAAAAATACAAAAATTAGCCGGCCTTGGTGGCGTGTCCCTGTAATCCCAGCTACTTGGGAGGCTGAGGCACGAGAATCACTTGAACCCAGGAGGTGGAGGTTGCAGTGAGCCGAGATTGTGCCACCGCACTCCAGCCTGGGTGACAGAGGAAGACTCCACCTCAAAAGACAAAAAAAAAAAAAGTACAGGCTCAGAGTTTGACCCTCTGTCTTCCATCACCGTGTGACCTAAGGCAAGTGACTTTATGTATTTCATAAATCTAAATCTCCATCCACTGTAAGGTATACCATACTTTATGTCATCCCACAAAAGGAAAAGCAGTCCTTGCCAGTTTAGCTATAACAAGCCATCGATTGTAAGATGTGTCGCAGTTTCAGAGATGCTAAGATTTATACAGACATTTCACCAAAATATTTTTATATACATATATAAAATATTAATTTCCATTTCCCTGATGACATGTATATATGAATGGCTGATAAGCACATGAAAAGATGCTCAGCATCATTAGGCATCAGGCAAATGCAGGTTGAAACCACAATAAGGTACCACTACTGCATCCATTAGAATAGCTGAAAAACAAAACGAAACCAAACCAAACCCAAACTGACCATACCAGGTGTCGGCAAGGACGTGAAGCAGTTATATTGCTGATACGAATATAAAACCCATTCGGATAACAGTTTGGCAGTTCCTTGAAAAGATATAACATGTATCTATTATATGATCCGAAGTTCTACTCCTAGATATTTACCCAATGGAAATTAAAACATGTCCATACAAAGATTTGTACACAAATGTTTATAGCAACTTTATTTATAATAGCCCAAAGCTAGAAACAACCCACATGTCTACCAATAAGTGAATGGATAAAGATATTGTGGTATATCCATGCAATGGAGTAGTATTCAGCAATCAAAAGGAATTCACTATTGGTATGTGCAACGACATGGATAAACCTCACAATAATTATGTTGAGTGAAAAAATCCAGACAAAAGAGAGTTTATACTGTATAATCTGATTTATATAAGACGCTAGAAAACATAAAGGAATCTATATTGACAGAAAGCAGATTAGTGGTTGCCTGAGGACTGGGGTGTAAGGAAGGAGGAATGGATTACAAAGAAAACTGTTGGGAGTGCTGAAAATGTCTATCATATTGATTGTGGTAATAGCTGCACAGGTGTAAACATGTTCAGACTTATCGACTGGTGGCTCGGACCACAGAGCTGCAGCCACCCTTCATGCCTCCCTCCCCTCCCTGCTGATGATCGTGCTGCAGTTCCGACTTGGGCTCAGTTTGGCCGGCGTGGCTGGAATGTGTCTGGCTCAGAACTGTGATGCACCAAACCTGGCTAAAAAACTCAAAGAAATTAAAACGGACTTGATGTCAGGAAGAAAGAAACCCCTAGTTCATGACGCCGACTCCAGCACTGCCTTCTGGATACCCTGATTCCACCACTTTTGAGGGCCTCCTTTAGCTTCTCAACCAAAGGCTTTTGTTTTCATCCCCAGCCTCAGTGATTTTCTTCTTTGCTAAACCCTGTGTTTTTTGCTTTAGAAGAAGCAAAATGGGGCTCCAAGTTGAGAACTACCAACACGTTTTCAATATCTCACTTCTTGGTATATCCTTTTCCAGCTGCCTGGGAGGCTGTAACACTGGAATTATGGTGCTAGGTTAGTAAACATGAACTTTAATGAGCAGTCTTTTCTTAATTTGGGATTTCTACTGCGTTTTGTCAAAAGAAAAATTTTGAGTTTTGTATAGCCGGTCAAATACAAATAATATTTATTTCACAGTTTTTAGCAATTTAAACAGGTGCTTGTTAAACATTTGGTACTAAATTACGTTGTTTTGGCTGGATGCGGTGGCTCACACCTGTAATCCCAGCACTTTGGGAGGCCGAGGCAGGCAGATTGCCCGAGCTCAGGAGTTTGAGACCAGCCTGGGCAACGTGGTGAAACCCTGTCTCTACCAAAAATACGAAAAGTTAGCTAGACGTAGTGGTGCACGCCTGTAATCCCAGCTACTTGGGAGGCTGAGGTGGGAGGATCGCTTGAGCCTGGGAGGCGGAGGTTGCAGTGAGCTGAGGTTGCAGTGAGCTAAGATCATGCCACTGCACTCCAGCCTGGGCAAGAGTGAGACTCCATCTCAAAAGAAATAATTTAAAAAAATAAATTATGTAGTTTCAAATTAATTAAAATTAATATCTAGGGAGAAAAACCCTTGTCAGTTATACACTTTAAATATGTATAGCTCAGTAAACCTCAATTATGCCTCAATAAAGTTGAAAAATATGAACAAATGTCTGTTTTAGAATAGAAGCATGTCCAGGAATATTGGTGTGAGATTTAAATGAGATAAAGCACTAGCCCAGTCTGGTGGGTGGAAGAGCACAGCAAATGTCAACTCATGTTGTTGATGCCCCACTGCTTAACCCGCTCGTGGTGCCGCCCCTCCGCGACTTAACCCGCTCGGGTGCCGCACCTCCGTGGAGGCGTGCAGTGTTTGTTCCACTGCAATGTCTCATTACAGACGGGGGTCTGGGCTGGGAGAGGCAGGGGCTCTGCCCCCGGTCCCACAGGGAGTTCATGCAGAGCCGGCCAGCTTTTCTGGCCCAGAGTGAGTCGCGAGCCCCATGGCCTCTCTCACTAGCTCGACCCCAGGCCAGGCAAAAGGAGACAATTCTAGTGTCCAAGGGCCTAGAAATAGCCTGATTTGTGGGAGTAGAGGCCACCGGGGACTGTGAAAGTGGCCACCGGGGACTGTGAGAGTGGCCACCGGCCACGTGAGAAATCCTTGGTTTCTGATGTTGGGTTCTTATCGAGGGCAATTGACCACAGTGAACGGCCTGAGAGAGGCTGGTGCTCGGCCGGCTTTGATGTCACACATCTTGTGGCCTCCCTACATGGATGCAATGTTCCTCTACACAGCACTCACTGGCCAGGCCTCACATCCCCTGTAAGCAAATGCTTGAACGTCGCTCTTGACAGCAACTGTGAGAAGCCCCACCGCAGGCCGCCTTTGGGGCAGGCCAAGATTCAGCATTACTCAGAGCTTCCAGTACCTGCATAGGTTCAAACAGGAAGCCTGGTTTTTCCTCTTATGTCAACAACAGTCTGTATTCTCTGTTCTGGCCTCTGAGCTCCCTCATGGAGTGGGTTTCTTGGGGTGAAAGTTGGGGGTATCAGTGGCCCTTGAGGCCTCACCAGCAGTTGCCTCTGCCAAAAGCAACTCACCAGGTGTAGTGGCTCACACCTGGAATCCTAGCACTTTGGGAGGCGAGGCGGGAGGATCCCTTGAGCACAGGAGTTGGAGATCAGCCTGGGCAACATAGTGAGGCCTGTTTTCTATAAAAAGATTAACAAAATTAACTGTGCGTGGTGGCATGTGTCTGTAATCCCGGCTACTCTGGAGGCTGAGGCAGGAGAATCACTTGAACCTGGGAGGTGGAGGCTGCAGTGAGCCAAGATGGCGCCACTGTACTCCAGCTTGGGCCACAGAGTGAAACCCTGTCTCAAAAAAAAGAGGGAAAAAAAATAGACGCTTGAGGGACAACATCAGAAATGGACCTTGTTACTTACTATCTTACACAACGGCTGTGTGGCATCTAAAGGCCCTACTGGGCCCAGGGTGGCCTTCCACCTGTCAGAACTTATCCTTGCTCCCAATGTGCTCTCTTTGCTCGTTCTGTGAATGCCCAGCTACTGGGGAGGGTGGGGTCCCTAAACAAGCCCCCAGGCTTCCTGGCCTCCTGGGCTTTGTGCAGTGCTTTGAATAGGCCACTGCTCCCAGCTGCTACCTGGCCCTGGACCTCACAGTGCACCAACTCTCACCTTTCAGCTGAATCCCTCTCCTGCCTCCATCCTGCCCCACCCACTTCACCCTCCCTGACCACAGCTGCAGTGGATCTCCTCCTCTGTCTGCGTGTGCAGCTCAGTTTTGCATGCATCACGCATGGGCACCTCTAGCCTCTCTGAGGGCAGGGGTCTGATTTGGCTGTGTGTCTGCAGGCCAGCCCAGCCCGGCCCTGCTCAGTCAAGGAGGCTGTGGCATGGAGCAGGTGCTGGGCAGTGTGTGCTGGGCGGCCACCTCTCTGTGTCTTTCGTAACCTCAAAGGATCAGACTGGGCCTGGAAGCAGCTTGTAGCAGGTGATAGACTCCACCTCTCCCTGCCTCCCAGGCTCCCTGATGCAGCTTGCTTTAATAAGGAAAAAGTCCCATGGCATTGATAATTAGTGGGCAGGGCCAAAGGGAAGGGTCTTTTTTCAGAGAATTTCCCTGGACAGGAAATACCTTTTACATCTTTTCTGGCTTTAGTTGGAGAGCTGACCTGTGGCCAAGGCTGGAACACTCAGGCAACCCACATTACATTTTTGTGGAGCTCTGAATTGTGGAGCCGGGTTAATTTTTTTGTTTTACTGAACTCCTAGAGATATTCGCCCCCCGCTGCCCCTGGCTGGGTAGGTGCTGGTAGGGCAAAAGGGAGGCCTAGCTCTTCTGTGTGCCTCAGTTTTCTCATCTGTACAATGGGAAGTACCTGCCTCATAGGGTTATGATGATGATTAAATGAACAAATATGCATTAAGCTCTTACAGGGTTGGACACATGTTCGTTCTCATCATGACGGTCTATGGGGCATCCCAGCATGATGGGAATCGTGCGAGTCACAGTTGGGAAGGTCAAGTCCCAGGCACATGAGACCAATTCATAGATCCCTCTCTCCTGAGGAGTAGGCTCCATGAGGGAGTAGGCTGCATCTGGCACATGGTGGGTGCGCAGTAAGAGTTTGTTGAACGGATTTCTGACCAGGCTGAACTGAAGTTTTTTTTTTTTTTTTTTTTTTTTTTTCCTGTGCCATGGAAGAAAGATTGTGCTAGGCAATTGAGAGAATAAAAAGGTTTAAGGGTAAGTAAATGTTTAATCCCTTTTTTTTTCGTTGAGTCTTGCTTTGCTGCCAGGCTGGAATGCAGTGGTGTGATCTCAGTTCACTGCAACCTCTGCCTCCTGGGTTCAAGCGATTCCCCTGCCTCAGCCTCCTGAGTAGCTATGACTACAGGCGCACGCCACCACACCCTGTTCATTTTTTTGTATTTTAGTAGAGACGAGGTTTCACCATGTTGGTCAGGATGGTCTCAATCTCCTGACCTCATGATCTACCTACCTCGGCCTCCTAAAGTGCTGGGATTACAGACATGAGCCACCATGCCCGGCCATTTTTTTTTTTTTTTTTTTTTTGAGATGGTGTCTCGCTCCATTGTCCAGGCTGGGGTGCACCGGTGTAGTCTCCACTCACTGCAGCCTCTACCTCCTGGGTTCAAGCAATTCCTGTGCCTCAACCTCCTGAGTAGCTGGGATTACAGGTGTGCACCACCACATCTGGCTAATTTTTATATTTTTAGTAGAGACAGGGTTTCGCCATGTTGGCCAGGCTGATCTCAAACTCCTGGCCTCAGTGATCTGCCTTCCTTGGCCTCCTGAAGTGCTGGGATTACAGGTGTGAGCCATCATGTTTGGCTTTCTTAAAAGAAGAAATACTTTAAGTGCTTATTTACAAGGGTAGTGCTAACTAGTAATAATTATTATCTGGTCATTAAGTTAGACCTGCCTCCAGTTCTCCTGTTAGTTAACCACAGAGGCCCACATCAGGCGGAGAGCAGGGAAACCTGATCCTGCCTCTTCAGTCTCCTGTACCTAAGGCCTCTGGAGTCTTTGGATGGGATGATACACTATCTGATCCAGCCCCTGCCTTATAACCAGATGCACACAGCCACTGGGAGAAAGGCCACGTCTTGAGCCCTTTGAAGGCTGTGTGGTGTAAGAACTCTGAGCCAAGGATGAGCCTGCCTAGGTATGGAGTCCCTCACACACACCACAGATCTTCCTGGAACCTGAATCCATTGAGTACCAGGTTGTGCTGGGTGCTGGGGCGACAGCAGTGAGCTAAGCAGACTCAGCCTTGCCAGTATAGGACTCAGGGTCTGGGAAGGGAGATGGGGAGACAGACATGCACAAACTTTAGAGACATTGGAGGCCGGGTGTGGTGGCTCATGCCTGTAATCCCAGCACTTTGGGAGGCTAAGGTGTGTGGATCACCTGAGGTCAGGAGTTCAAGACCAGCATGACCAACATGGTGAAATCCTGTCTCTACTAAAGATACAAAATTAGCTAGGTGTGGTGGCGTGCACCTATAATCCCAGCTACTTGGAAGGCTGAGGCAGAAGAATCGCTTGAACCCAGGAGGCGGAGGTTGCAGTGAGCAAGATCACACCACTGCACTCCAGCCTGGGCGACAGAGGAAACTCCATCTCAAAAACCAAAAACAACAAAAAATCCATGAGAGGGGTTGGGAGAGAGGGTTGCAAGCTCATTAGTGTGTGAGTAGTGTTGTGAAGAATATTGTGAATAGTATGAAAACAGTACCATGTATAGCGCGTGAATAGTAGTGTATGAATAGTAGTGTGAATAGCAGCGTGAATAACAGCATGAAAGCATTGTGAATGCAGTGTCAGTAACAGTGTGGACAGCAGTGTAAATACTGCGTGACTAGTAGTCTGAATAGTAGTGTGAGTAGTGTGCAAACAGTAGTGTGACAAGTGTGTGGATAGTATTGTAAACAGCAGTGTGAAAGTAGTGGGAAAGGCAGTGTGAATAGCACTGTGAATTGCAGTGTGAATAGTAGTGTGAATGGCATTGTGAATGGTGGTGTGAATAGCACTGTGAATTGCAGTGTGAATAGTAGTGTGAATGGCATTGTGAATGGCAGTGTGAATAGCACTGTGAATTGCAGTGTGAATAGCAGTGTGAATGGCATTGTGAATGGCAGTGTGAATAGCACTGTGAATTGCAGTGTGAATAGTGTGAATGGCATTGTGAATGGCAGTGTGAATAGCACTGTTTGCAGTGTGAATAGCATCGTGAATGGCAGGGTGAATAGCATGCAGATAGCAGTGTGAATCATGTGTGAATAGTAATAGCATGAATAGTGTGCCAACAGTGCAAACAGAAGTGTGAATTGTAGTGTGAATCATGCGCAAATTGTATATAAATAGCATGTGCATAGGAGCGTAACTAGTGTGAGACCAGTACTGTGAATATTAGCGGGGGATGGTGGTGTGAATAGCATTATGAATGGTAACATGACTAGCATGTGAATCATGTACAAGTCATAGTGTGAATAGTGTATCCACACTGTGTGCATAGTGTATGAAAAGGCTCTGTGGACTGCTGAGAGGCAAAAAGGCCAGAGGAACTGCACCACTGAGCAAAGTTATGAGTGACCTGGAGAGGAGGGCTAGGACCCAGGTCTGGGGTCTGGGGCAGTCACCGTGGCGCCCATGACTGTGCCATTTGCTCTGTCTAGGTTTTCCTATGAAAGGAGACTTTGATGGTAGACGTCTTCATGGCACCTGTGAGGACCATCAATACCAAATCTCCCTTCATCTGCTTGGAGTCCCCCTCCATCAGCACATGATCCCTCATAGGGCAGGGTAAGCATTGTTCTTCAGGTTTCTTTTTAAAATTCAAAGTGCTCTTGGGAAAGGGAAGCCAGTGATCCTCTCACCACTGAGTGACTGAGGCTGGATGGGCTAAACCTGGAGGAGAAGAGGCCTGGGAAGGGTGAGACTGCCACAGGTACCTCATAGGTTGATTGACAAGGCCTGATTGGCGGCCTCTAAGGCTGCTACCTGGCAAACGGGCAACCAAACCTCTGCCCTGGACTTGCACCGTGAGCCCCTCTTTGCTTTTCTCAGGGTGATCTTGCATTGGTGAGTCAGGGTCAGATCCCTGGTGCCCAGCTCTCATCCAGGCTCTGTGTCTGATCTGAGGTTACAGAACACTCCCATACCCAGCGTGCTCGCTCCCAAGTTTAATGTCATTTTCAAAGTAGATGTAATTTTAAAGTTTTTATTCATTCTTATATTGACTTTCAGTGACATATATAATACAAATAATGGGAAAAAATGGCATGATTACAGCTAGAGTTCTCCCATCCCTGTCCTCCACTTAGGATTATCGATTGGGTGTATCTTCTTCTAGTCTTTTTAAAATCCATTTTCACTTATAAGTATGTAGATACAAGGATAATTTTGTTTGGGACACACACACATACACACACAGAATCTGAGTTGTACATATTATTCAGCAGCTTCCTTTTTCAGCTATGGGTACACCTTGGAGATCTTTGCACATCAATGTATGTAAACCTACTTCCTTCTTTTTAAATGACTGCTTAGTATTCTCCAGTGCGTATTCACATGGGTTATTTACCATTCTCTCTCTGATGAACGTTTGTGTTGTCACCATCACAAGCAACACTGTAGCAAACATCCTCATATGTGACTCAGCCTAGCTCAGCTCAAGGATGGCGTTATTTGGTGATGAGGTCTGCATCAGAGGAGGTATTCAAGGAAAAGGTGAAATAATATATCTTCCTCACCCCCACAGCAGTGATGCTCAAACTTTGTTGGGTATGAAAACTACCTGGAGAGCTTTTTAAGCTACACATTGGTGGGCCAGACCCCTGGAATTTCTAATACAGGAGGACTGGGAGGAGTCCTGAGAACTTCTGTTTCTAGCAAGTTCCCATGTGATGCCCTGGTTTAGGGACTTGACTTTGGGATGCTGCCTCAGGGTGTTAGCTGCTCAGCCTCTACTTACTTGAAGAATCACATCATCTAAGGAAGACAATATTCAAGGAGAATTCATCTTGGGCCCCTCCCTCTACTAAGAGATAGGCACCCTACCTGGCATTCCTTTGGGAGGCAGGGCCTTCAGGGCACTGGTGATGGGTCCAGAGGTCTGGCTTGCAGGGCTCTGGAGCCAGATGTTCAGCTAGGCCTGAAAGCCTAGGACCTCTTGACTCTTGACAGCCTGCAGGACCATCCTTTTTCTTGGCATCCCACCACCCAACCCCGTGCAGGAAGCAACTCACCCCGTTCTTCCCTTTGGAGCCAAATGAAGGGTTCTGAGGCTGGTGGTGAGCTGTTTACACAAGATGATTGAGAAGTGCTCTGGGGTTTTCATAACAGAAACAACAGGAGACCACATCCCCCAGAGAAGGTCTTCTAAAGGTCTTGAGCTTTCAAGACCCTGATACTCTCTTTGTTCCCAGCTGGACTGCAGGAGGTCACCATGGGGTTGGAGGAGACCATCACAGGGGTAGAGGTGGGAGGAACCTGGAGCTTGGACCCTTGGAACTAAAGACCATCCAGAAAGCCTTACTGCCTTTCCTGGGCTTGCTTGGTGGCTTGGACACTTCTGTACCTGAGGATGGTTCAGTTGCAGGCTGAGGGTCAGACCCAACAGGCATTTGTCCAGTGTCTCTGCCCAGAGCAGAGCTGTGCCACCCTGCAGCTCACAGAGCTCCTGGCCCTTCCCCCCCAGTGTGCTGTCCATGAACATCAGCCACCTTGATTATGAGAAGAGGATTCCTGTGAAGTGCAGGCTCCTCTGTTTGTTGCAAGTATCAGAAGGGAGGTGGGAAAGAGGCTCCATTACCTACCAGAAAGTGAGCACAAATCCTGTGAGACGGATGGGAGCTCCTGAGAACTGCTGCAGGCCTTGCCCCTTCAGTGGGACTGAGTCTGGCTCCAGTTATAATCCTGGGCAGTAACGTTTGGGGTACCTCTCTCTCTGGTTGGGTAATGTATAAAATCTTGTCAGTGACTGCAACATCTAACACATAGTAGGCGCCTAACAGCCCCTGTTGAATAAATGATGAGATGAAGTTCTTAGAAGGTGTCTGCAAGATGGACTCGGCTTTGCATTCCCTGGAATCAGTGGGCTAGACCCTAGGGCCAGCTGCTCAGCTACCTGAGAACCCCTTTGCCTCGCTGCTGCTGTGGGGGCTGGGTTCCACTACCAGAAGCCACTTCTGCACAACCTCAGATGCCAAAGGGGGTGGGGGTGGCAGGAGTGGAGGGAACTCCAGCCTCCTATCCGAGGGTCACCCTGGGACAGGCCCACCACAGAGGAGAGTGTACAGAGGGAGACTGGTTTCTCCCTTCCCAAGGAGGAGGAGTGGAATGGATCTGTGAGCATTATGTCTGCATTTCGGAGAGCCCAGGTCTGCCCACATGGGCTAAGGGCAACGCTGTGATCTGGACGGGATCCATCCACCCCTCAGCCCACTGCCACCCTCCGACTCTGCACGAATACTGGAACTTGGTGGGGGTGGGGGCAGAGAATTTTAATTCTTTCAGACTCAAAACTTAACTTCTCATTTCTTTCAGATACTCACCCCTCACTCAAAAAACGAAAGTCAAGGCTTAGGGGAATTCTGCGTGGTGGAAAAGCTTAAGGTGATACTTTTGGTCTGGGTGAGGCTGGTCATCCACATTTGCCACATGCAGCCAAAAGTGCCCGAGGCGGAGGGCCCTGAGGCTGAGGGTCCCTGGGTGGGCATGATGGGGTGGGGTGGGGGCGTGGAGAAGGGCCCTCCCCCGGGTCTGGGCAAGGAGGATGTCGCCACCTGCACAGCTGGCGCTGCTGGGCCCGGGGTTGGGGGAAGGGGCAAGGCCCTAGGAGGGTCCCCTCTGTGGGCCTCAAGTCCAGCCCTTCCCCGGCGGCCCCACATGCGGCGCTTTGAGGTGGCCGCGCTGGCTGCCCCTTCCCCGCTTGGCGCCGCCCTCGCTGCGTCCGCACCTTGGCAGTGGCTGAGCGCAGTCCAAGGGGAGGAGCGGGTGGCACTCGCTGGGCACTCATTGTAAAGTCATCCCCCAGGAGGGACGGGCTGAGGGGCCTCGGGGGAATCCGCCTCCAGGTCACGGGGTCGAGGTGTGTCAGGTTAACCCTTAACATTTCCTGAAAGACTGGTCATCCCTCAGGACTCAGGGTGGGACGTCGGAGCCCCAACCCCTAGATTCCTCTGTTGGGTGGGGTTTACGCCCCTGGGAAGCGGTTGGGGACGGGGACGGGGACGCCGGCACCAGTTTCCCGTGAAAATACTACGAGCCATTTTGGCCTTATATTTGTACAAGTACTTAAAAACTGTGCAGACCTCTCATCCAGAACCTCCTTGCTGCCTAGAAAATAATCGCAGATATGTGCAAAAATGTATGTGCGTATGTGGGAGCATTGCTGAGAACTGGGAAACCGTGGGGAAAGCAGTAGAGACTATTGTTCACTAATTAACTGCTAGTTTACCACTGGCCAGACAGCACTGGAGAAAATCAGAGACTTCAAATCATGAGCAATGATGACAGAATATTTACTATGAAAAAAATGCTGTCGATAATGTTAACCAACAACTATATAAGCCGGTATGGAAACAAGACTGGAGGGAAATAAGGCAGCAAATTCTTAGTAGTGGTTCTCTCTGGGCGCTGGGATTGAAGGATGACTGTGATTATCTTAGGCATTTCTGAAACGTTTAATACTTTATGTCATAATCATGTATTTAAAAATAAATGTAATTTAGATAAAGCCTTAGTTCTAAGAATATAAAGAAAAACAATTTAGCAGGCGTCTCAGTAATTTCTGAATTTGAATAGCACCCCCATAAGACTCACAACACTGGAACACATTGTTCTTTTGTTTTTCAAAACCAGCCTCCAGCCTGTGAGATGGGCGGGCAGTTATTATTATCTCCATTTCACGGAAGAGAAGGCTGGTAGTGTGGCTTGGCCGGGCAGGGTCAGACGCTGTGTCCTTCCATAGCACGAAGCTCCTTCAGTTTGCTGAGCGGGCAGGGAGTCATGGGGTGGAACGTGGGGGAGGGGGTGTGTAGCGTGGAGCCCTCCTGAGCGCATGCGCATGCACGTAACACACACACACACACACACACGCACGCACGCACGCACGCACGCACGCACGCACCCCCCGCACGCACGAGCGCGCATGCGCCTGCTGCAAGCCAGATGACCCTTTCAGGGTATGGCCAGGATCCCCTGCATTCTTGGCTTCCCCTGCTTCCGTTACTGGAAAGGGGTCCCAATCCGACCGAGGGTTCTTGAATCTCATGCAAGAAAGAATTCAGGGTGAGTCCACAGAGTAAAGTGAAAACAAGTTTATTAAGAAAAGTAGGCTGGGCACGGTGGCTCACCCCTGTAATCCCAGCACTTTGGGAGGCTGAGGCGGGCAGATCATCTGAGGTCAGGAGTTCGAGACCAGTTTGGCCGACATGGTGAAACCCTGTCTCTACTAAAAATACAAAAATTAGTTGGGTGCGGTGGCAGGCACCTGTAATCCCAGCTACTTGGGAGGCTGAGGCAGGAGAATTGCTTGAACCCGGGAGGCAGAGGGTGCAGTGAGCTGAGATCGCGCCATTGCACTCCAGCCTGGGGGACAGAGCAAGACTTTGTCTTAAAAAAAAGAAAAGAAGGAAAGAAAGTAAAGGGATAGGCTGGGCGAGGTGGCTTGCGCCTGTAATCCCAGCATTTTGAGAGGCCAAGGTGGGCAGATCACCTGAGTTCACGAGTTCAAGACCAGCCTGACCAACATGGTGAAACCCCGTCTCTACTAAAAATACAAAAATTAGCCATGCGTGGTGGCACGGGCCTCTAATCTCAGCTACTGGGAGGCTGAGGCTGGAGAATGGCTTGAACCTGGGAGGTGGAGGTTGCAGTCAGAGCAAGACTCCATCTCAAAAAAATGATAAGAAAGTAAAGGAATAAAAGAATGGCTACTCCATAGGCAGAGCAGAGGGCTGCTGGTTGCCCATTTGCATGATTATTTTTTGATTACATGCTAAACAAGGGGTGATTATTCATGCTTCCTCTTTTTAGACCATAGAGGGTAACTTTCTGACGTTGCCATGGCATTTGTAACTGCCATGGTGCTGGTAGGAGTGTAACAGTGAGGATGAATAGAGGTCATTCTTGTTGCCATTTTGGTTTTGGTGGATTTTGGCCAGCTTCTTTGCTGCAACCTTTATGACCCGTATCGTGTGCCGACCTCCTGTCTCATCCTGTGACTTACAATGCCTTAATCATCTGGCAGTGCAGCCCAGTAGGTCTCAGCCTCATTTTACCCAGCCCCTCTTCAAGATGGAGTTGCTCTGGTTCAAACACCTCTGACATATCCTTCAGCATGCAAACCAGCCCTAACCCAACTTGAACCCTCAAAGGTGGAGAAATAAAGAGAAACGCTGAGAAGCAGGAGTGAGAACCCCTCACTCCCCCAGAGGCCATAATGTGGTCTCCCGGAGGTTCTGGGTCTGATGATTCATCCTTTCTCCACTGCCACTCAGGAGGCCTGGGTGGTAGAGGAAGATTCTGCAGTTCCAGGACTTGCCAGACATTCAGCTTCCTTTCTAATAGATGGTGATGAGACCCCTCACCTCTGAGGGGGTCATCATTCCTCCCTCCTGCCCTGCCCCACCTTCATCCATTCCTGTGGCTAAGAACAGTCCTGAATTATTAGAGGAGGGCTGCTGGAGAAATATTGAGAACTGTGTTCTCTCAGGATCTATTCAGAGAGTTTGGACTACAGCCCATTGAAAGGGGGCCCTCTATCCTGCACCATAAGGTTTACAGAACACTAAAAAAATTTCCCTTTTCTCTAGTCAGCTCTAGTGATCCTTTGAAGTTTTCGTTTCTAACTTGGTGGATTATTACTGTAAGTCATTCTGTGCTTCTGATTTCTTTAACATTCATTTTTTTTTCTTCTGAAAGTACAGAAAAACCTAGGGGGTGGCTGTGTGGGTGGAGTCTAGCTGGGACTCCCAGAGAGGACAGCTACTAAGTAAACTTTGCTTTTACTAAAACAGAGGAGCGAACACACACACACACACACACACACACACACACACACACACACACACACACACACACCACCTCCCAGAGAAGTTTCTTTCTGGATTTTTAAAAGACTGAAAAGAAATGAGAAAAGAAGACCAAGATGCACAGAGAATAGAGTAAGTAGAAGAAACGCCTTTACTGTTAATTTTGGCAGAAGACAATGGAGAGAATGGGAAAGAAGCAGTATGCAAAGAACTGACAGCTAATAATTTTCCAGTACTACTGGGTCTGTGAATCCTCACGCTGAACAGGCACAGTGGTTTCCGAACAGAAAAAATATAAATCACTTTATACCTAGCCATCTTGTAGTGAAACTTCTTGACACCAAAGACAATGAGAAAATCCTAAAAGAAACCGCAGAGAAAAGAAAAATTACCTACAAAGAAATCATAAGTAAACAGCCTTCTCATTAGCAACAAAAGTGATCAGAATAATACCTTCAAAGGGCTGAGGGAAAATAATTGTTATCCCCAAGTTCTAAACTAGACTATATGTTGTTCAAGAATGAGTGAAAAGTAATGACGTTTCAGAAAAAAAAAAAGGACTGAGAAACATTTTCACATAGATCCCCCCACTGAGAAAACTGCTGAAGAGTATTTCTCAGAAAGAAAAAGAAAATTAAACTCTGATAGGAGTGGAAGGGAAGAAACAATACTGAGGGGAAAAGAATATGTTGGGTAAATCTAATAATCTTTGTGTGTAAAACAACAAAAGGCTGGGCGCGGTGGCTCACGCCTGTAATCCTAGCACTTTGGTAGGCCAAGGCGGGTGGATCATGAGGTCAGGAGTTCGAGACTAGCCTGGCCAACATGGTGAAACCCCCGTCTCTACTAAAAATACAAAAATTAGTTGGGTGCGGTGGTGGGCGCCTGTAATCCCAGCTACTTGGGAGACTGAGGCAGGAGAATCACTTGAACCTGGGAGGCAGAGGTTGCAGTGAGCCAAGATCGTGCCACTGCACTCCAGCCTGGGTGACAGAACGAGACTCTGTCACACACACACACAAAAAATATATATATGTATATTATATATATACACACATATATATGTACACACATATAACACTTACTATCTGGCCCTTTACAGAAAAAGTTTGATGACCCCTGAACTAATTTATAAAGCAAATTTTAACAAATATCAAAGAATAGCTATTATACTGACTATATTATCTTATCTTAATGAAATAAAACTAGAAGTTAAAACCAAAGAGGTAGGGCACAGTGGCTCATGTCTGTAATTCCAACACTTTGATAAGCTGAGACAGGTGGATCAGTTGAGGCCAGGAGTTTGAGACCAGCCCGGCCAATATGGCAAAACCCTGTCTCTACAAAAATACAAAAATTGGCTGGGTGGGGTGATGCACGCCTGTAGTCCTAGCTGAAGCATGAGAATTACTTGAACCCAGGAGGCAGAGGTTGGAGTGAGCTGAGATCGCTCCACTGAACTCCAGCCTGGATGGCAGAGTGAGACTGTCTCAAAAAAAAAAATAATAATAATAATAATTAAAATTAAAACCAAAGAGATAGCCCATTACATTACAAAAAATAACACAATTTTTTGTACATTACACAAAAAACCACAATTTTTTTTGTACATTACAAAAAAAAAAAACAAAACCCATTACATTTGGATGTGTGTCTAAAGAATTCATAGGGAAAATAATAAACCACAAAGAAAATTACAAAACATTTGGAAGTGAAAGTCATTAAAACATCATATAAAATTTTTTTTAGGAATCAGCTAGAACAATGATTAGAGAGAAATTTATATTCTTTAAACAAATATATTAGAGAGCCAGGCACTGTGGCTCATGCCTGTAATCCCAGCACTTTGGGAGGGCGAGGCGGGCAGATCACCTGAGGTCGGGAGTTCAAGATCAGCCTGACCAACATGGAGAAACCCCATCTCTACTAAAAATACAAAATTATCTGGGTGTGGTGGCACATGCCTGTAATCCCAGGTACTCAGGAGGCTGAGGCAGGAGAATTGCTTAACCCAGGAGGCGGAGGTTGCGGTGAGCTGAGATCCTGCAATTGCACTCCAGTCTGAGCATCAAGAGCAAAACTCCATCTCAAATAATAATAATATATTAGAGAAAGAAAAAGACTAAAATTTAATAAGCTGAGTATCCAGTTTAAGAATTAGAAAAAGAAGCCGGGCACAGTGGCTCATGCCTGTAATCTCAGTACTTTGGAAGGCCGAGGTGGGTGGATCACCTGAGATCAGGAGTTGGAGACCAGCCTGGCTAATGTGGTGAAACTCCGTTTCTACTAAAAATACAAAAAAAAAAAAAAAAAAAAAAAAAGAGCTGGGCATGGTTGTGTACACCTGTAGTCACAGCTACTTGGCAGGTTGAGGTGGGAGTATCACTTTGAGCCCAGGGAGCAGAGGTCACAGTGAGCCCAGATCACACCATTGCGCTCCAGCCTGGGTGATAGAACCAGACTTTGGTATCAAAATAGAGAAAAAAGAAGTTACAGAAAAACTGAAATTCAAATTGCAATGTGATATTCAAGATGACTTGATTATTTACATAAAAAAATTCAGGGACTGGGCGCAATGGCTCTTGTCTGTAATCCCAGCACTTTGGGAGGCAGAGGCAGGAGGCTCACTTGAGCCCAGGATTTTGTGATCAACCTGGGCAACACAGGGAGAACCTGTCTGTACAAAAAAAAAAAATTAGTACAGGTCATGTGCACCTGTAATCTCAGCTACTGGGGAGGCTGAGGTGGGAGAATCGCTTGAGCCCAGGGCTTTGAGGCTGCAGTGAGCTATAATTGTGCTAGTGCACTTCAGCCTGTGACAGAGGAAGACCATGTCTCTAAAAATAAATACATAAGTAAGCAAATAAATAAATAAAAAGAAGACAACAATCATTTTATTTGCTCATGATTCTGTGGTTAATAGTTTAGGCCAGGCACATCTGGACAGTTCTTCTGCTGGTCTTACCTAGGGTCACTCAGGCAGTTGCAGCCATCTGGCAGCTCTTCTGGGACTGGACAACCCACGATGGCCTCCCTCACGTGTCTGATGGTTGGTGCTGGTTGTCAGCTGAGCCACATGTCTCCATCAGGTTATTCCAGATTTCTTGTATTAGCAGAAAGATTCCCAGCAAGTAGCAAAATAGAGCAAGCCCCAGTGCACAAGTGTTTTTCAAGCCTCTGGTTGTGTCACACTTGCTAATATCTCATTGGCCAACTTATAACAAATCTTGGCCAAAGCAAGTCACTGAATCAATGAGGGAGGGTTTATCCATAGGTAAGGATACAGGGATAGAGATTCAATGGGCGTAGGGAGGCTGTTACTATAACAACCAACCAAGGCTGTTAACTAAACATAAATCAACCCACCCTAATTAGAATGTGATATTCACACTGGATGTTGGAACAGAAAAAGGACATTAGTGGGAAAACTAACGGTGGTGGTGAAATCCAAAGAAAGACTGGAGTTTGGTTAATAGTAATATATCAATGTTAATTTCTTACTTAGACAAATATACCATGGTTATATACTCTCATTATCCTGAGGGGAAACTAGATGAGAAATATAGGGAAACTCTGTTTACTGTTTCTGAAACATTTTTGTAAGTCTAAAATTATTCCAGAACTAAAAGTTTATTTTAAAAAAGCCACAACTTTCCAATATACTGGGGAACTATAGGCCTAGGTAATTTTATGGGTGATTTTAGCCAAATTATTCAAGGAACAGATATCCCTCTCTTATTTTAAACAGAAAATTCAGGCTGGGCACGGTAGCTCACGCCTGTAATCCAAGCACTTTGGGAGGCTGAGGAAGGTGGATCATTTGAGGTCAGGAGTTTGAGACCAGACTGGCCAACATGGTGAAACCCTGTTTCTATTGAAAATACAAAAATTAGCTGGGCATGGTGGCAGACACCTGTAATCCTAGCTACTCAGGAGGCAGAGGTGGGAGAATCGCTGGAACCTGGGAGGTAGAGGTTGCAGTTAGCAGAGAACATGCCATTGCAGTCCAGCCTGGGCAACTGAGCCAGACTCCATCTCAAAAAAAAAAAAAAAAAAACAAAAACAAAACAAAAAACAAAAATTGTTTCAGAAAATTGGAAAAGAAGGAATGCTTCTTAATTAATTTTATAAGGTTAGTATAATCTTGTTGGTCAAGGGCAATATGAGAATATTATAGGCAATCTCACTTATAAAGAGAAAAGCAAACTTCCTAAACGAAGCATCAACAAACTGTATATAGACACACACATACAAACACACATGCACACCCCAAGGATACAAGGACAGTTTAGAAAACCTAAAATAATTTGCCAAATTAACAGAGTAAAGAAGAATAATCATATAATCATCTCAACAGATGCAAGCAGAAAAAGCATTTGATAAAAATTTTGTATCACTCACTGTAAAAACTTTTGACCAACTGGGTACAGTGACTCATGCCTGTAATTCTAGCACTTTGGGAGGCCAACGTGGGCAGATCATGAGGTCAGGAGATAGAGCCCATCCTAGCCAACATGGTGAAACCCCGTCTCTACTAAAAATACAAAAATTAGCTGGCCTGGTGGCGGGTGCCTATAGTCCCAGCTACTCAGGAGATTGAGGCAGGAGAATCGCTTGAACCCAAAAGGCAGAGGTTTCATTGAGCCGAGATTATACCACTGCACTCCAGCTTGGGCAGCAGAGCGAGACTGTCTCAAAAAACAAAACAGAGCAAACAAAAATCTCTTGACCAATCCAGAACTAAAGGAAACTTCCCAAACCTGAGAAGGAGTATGTACCAAATACTACAGCAAACAATATCCTTGATGGCAAAATATCTGAAGCATGTTTGTTAAAATCAAACATGAGGAAAATCTACCTGCTACCACTGATGCCCTCAACACTGTGCTGGATGTTTTAGCTAGCATAGTAAGATGAGAAAAATAAATTCAAATAATAAAAATCACAATGGAAGAAAAAAATGGCAATTTCATATGTAAGATGACATGATTGTCTTCATAAAAAATTCAGGGGTTATGTGAAGTGGCTCTTGCTTATTATCCCAGCATTCTGTGGGGCTGAGGCAGGAGGATCCCCTGGAGCCCAGGAGTTCAAGACCAGCCTGGGCAACATAGGGAGACCCTGTCTTTACAAAAAAATTTTAAAATTAGCTGGGTATGGTGGTGTGTGTCCAACTACTTGCAGGGTGGAGGTGGGAGGACTGCTTGAGTCTGGGGAAGTTGAGCTGCAGTGAACGGTGGTGTTACCACTGCACTCCAGCATGGGGAACAGGGTGAGACCAATTCCAAACAACAACAACAAAATCAGGGGGCATTTACAAGTAAGCTGTTTGAACTGAGAAGACTTTAGTTAGGTGGCTGGATGTTAAGTCAGTATACAAATGTGAAATAAAAAATGTAACAATTATCTCCAGCAGGGAAGATGAGGAATGGGAGGAACAGGATGGAGGATGGGGCTTTAGCCATACATGTTGTTTGTTTCTAAAAAAAAAAAAAAAAAAAGAGGCTGGGCGCAGTGGCTCATATCTATAATCCCAGCACTTTGGGAGGCCAAGGTGGGTGTATGACTTGAGGTCAGGGGTTCGAGATCAACATGGTGAAACCCTATCTCTACTAAAAATACAAAAAATGAGCCAGGTATGGTGGCCAGCACCTGTAATCCCAGCTACTCGGGAAGCTGAGGTGGGAGAATTGCTGGAACGCAGCAGGCGAAGGTTGCAGTGAGCTGAGATCGCACCATTGTACTCCAGCCTGGGTGACAGAGTGAGAGCCGTCTTTAAAAAAAAAAAGAAGAAGAAGAAGAAAAAGAAGAGGACATCTGCAACAAAGCACAAGTATGTCTGTTATATTGTTTTCATTTGTTGAATGTTTCTATGTAATATACATAATACATATAAAATGATATATACAACATACATATGATTTGTAAGGCATAATTTCAAAATGAGCCTCACGACCCTTACATCTAACTTAAAAACTAGCATTTTACCAAGACCATTTTATTATTGGGTCCTCCTCCCCTATCCTTTGTCTTCCAGCCTACAGGCAAGCTCTATTCTGAATGTTGCAGTTATAAATTCTTCGGTATTTTAAAATAGGGTTTGACCTATCATATTATTTTCTGTACTTTTCCATGTGTTTGAAATGCTTCCAAATTTTAAAAAATGTAAAGCATGTCTATTCATAAGTGTATCATATATCTCTCAGAGGAAAAACGATTATTGGAAAAGGAATGTTTGGAAAAGTGCTTGACTAGGAAGCTTTTTGGTTTCCTAACGTGTACTGATCTTACTATTCATTAATCCATGTTTCCTGAGCACCTTCTTGGTGCTAGCCACTGTGCCTGGCGCTGGGGATGCAGACACCTACGTTACGTGGGCAGTCGAGCCTTGGCTGGGATGAGGGGTGTGCAGTGCATCAGGGTGGTAGCTGGAGGACGTTTGCACTCAACGGTGACCAGTATTATTAGTTCCTAAGAATTGGCCCAAAGTTTCCAGCTGCTGAAATCAGGATCAGTTCTGACCCTTGGCTTTACTGTGCCCAACACATGTTCATTAGAGTCTGTATCTGGCTCGTTCCATGCACTTGATGATGCCAGCAGCCCGGAGTTTCAACGAGTCATCACCAGCAGGGGCCCTGGTGCATGAGAGAGGCTCTCAGTGGAGCAGCACTGGAGGGTGTGCAGGGTGCAGAAGGCTTGTGGAATTTTAGAGATGCTCAGAGTCCTGGCGGCGGATGTGATTGCTCCTGAAGGAGACACACAGTCTCCCTGGGCCTCTGCCCAAGCCTGGCTTTGGCTCTTATTCCTTGCGTTTGTGCCTCTCTGCGTCACCTTCAGCCACACAATCAAACATGTATAACAAAGAAACCCAAACAAGACATCAAATTTGGGTAGCATTTAAGTTTGCTATTGTTGAGAATCAGTTCTTGAACCGAAAGGAATTTGTGGGGGGGCAGGTTGAGGTGGGGGGTATAGGGTGTGGTTGGCTTCATAACCACAAAATAATGACCCAGTTCTTTGAAAATTCTAGAAACCCTGCTACCATGGCCAAGGATGCCCAAATGTCTTGGGGTGTGCTGATGCTCAGAGGCCTTAGGGTCAGCTCCTGTTGGGTGGGAGCTCATGAACAGTGTGATGGCCTTCTAAGCTTCTTGGCCCTATGAACAAGGCTGCTCCAGGCCCTCCCTGGGTGTGGGGATGTCTTAGAGGGCAAAGAACCACTTCCCTGAGGCCACCGCCTACAGCACATGAAAGGCTTTCCCATAGTTTCACTTGAAAGATACAGAGTGAAATTGCAATAGGCAGTCAGGCTCACACCTGTAATCCCAGCACTTTGGGAGGCTGAGGCAGGCGGATCACCTGAGGTCAGGAGTTCGAGATCAGCCTGACCAATGTGGTGAAACCCCATCTCTACTAAAAATACAAAATTAGCCAGGCATGATGACACATACCTGTAATGCCAGCTACTAGGGAGGCTGAGGCAGGAGAATCCCTTGAACCCAGGAGATGGAGGTTGCAGTAAGCTGAGATTGTGCCATTGCACTCCAGCCTGGGCAACAAGAGTGAAACTCCGTCTCAAAAAAAAAAAAAAAAAAAAAAAATTGCAATAGGGAATGATGCCAGCTGGCTTCCTCTTGATTTGGAGCTAAGGAAGACCTGGGTCAGAGCATGTCCAAGCCTCTCTCCTGGGATCACATCACTGAAACTGTGCCTTGGCTCTGAGTCCTGGGAACCTGGGAGCCTCAGGTTGGCTGGTGGGGGAGGGAGGCTGTAAGAGTGCCCAGTCTGCTGCTCCTGTCTGGGCCTTTCTTTCCTTACAGCCCTAAGCCTGGAGCTCTGGAGCTCCTTGCCAGTGTTGCCGCCCCATAGGCTGGCAAAGCCAGCTCGGACGGAAGGCCTGTAATTTGTGACTCATAGCCCGTCGCCAACCAAGGGTTGGCAAGCCACACTCCAGGCAGTGCTGAATCACTCCGGCTTGCCTGTTCTGCTGGCATGCAGGGTGCACAGCCTCTGCACTGGCGTGCGGGCACGAGGAGGCAGGTATTGTAAAGCCCACCCTTGATGGCTGGGTGGAGCTGGGCTCAGCTCCTGGGCAGAGGGCAAGGAGGGGCCTGGGCCTGTCTGCTGGGGCTCCAGCTCCCTGGAGAGAGGCTTGTGGAGAGGCCTTGGCGTGCCGGTAATGTTGCTGTGTCAGTTTCAGACACCCTCTACCTCAGGAAGACCCTGCTGGCTCAGGTCCTCTCAGTCCCTGGGAATGACAGGCTCCTTCTTTGCTCTGTTCCCTATCTATCCCTGATTAGAATGCAGTTTGTGGCTGGGCTTGGTGGCTCACACCTGTAATCCCAGCACTTAGAGAGGCTGAGGCGGGCGGATCATGAGGTCAGGAGTTCGAGACCAGCCTGAGCAACACTGTGAAATCCCATCTCTACTAAAATACAAAAAAATTAGCTGGGTGTGGTGGCAGATGCCTGTAATCTCACCTACTTGGGAGGCTGAGGCAGGAGAATCGCTTGAACCTGGGAGGCAGAGGTTGCAGTGAGCCGAGACTGTGCCACTGGATTCCAGCCTGGGCGACAGAATGAGACTCCCAATTCCCAAAAAAAAAAAAAAAGAATGTAGTTTGCCTGATCAAGGCTGGTGCAATGCATGGTCTGCCTAAGATCTCTCAGGTGGCCTTAAGAATCAGGGTTCCTGACCAGCTAGGGGGACACCCTGGCTGCTGACCTGGGCCCTATGACCACTCAGTCAGCCTTTTTTCATCTTAATTTACAAAACAAGGACAGAAGTCAAAAAACAGTGAGAACCAGCCAGGTGTGGTGGCTCACACCTGTAATCCCAACACTTTAAGAAGCTGAGGTGGGCTTATTAAGGTCTGAGACCTGCCTGGTCAACATGGTAAAGCCCTGTCTCTACTAAAAATACAAAAATTAGCCAGGTGTGGTGGTGGGGGCCTGTAATTCCAGCTACTTGGGAGGCTGAAGTGGGAGGATTGCTTTAGCCCAGGAAGTGGAGGTTGCAGTGAGCCAAGATCATGCCACTGCACTCCAGCCTGGGCGACGGAGCAAGACCTTGACTCAAACAAACAAACAAACAAAACCAATGAGAAGCACTTTTTTATTTTTTTCTGCCCATCAGATTGGCAAAAAATTTAAAGGACTAATAATATCCAGTGTTGAAATGAATTTAGGGAAATGGATACAGAAATATGGCAGGGCAAGGGGGGCCAAGCCTATTTCTGAAGGGCCATTTGGCAGTATCTGTTAAAATTCAAAAGACACATATCCGTTTTTATTTTTTATTTTATTTTTTTTGAGGTAGAGTTTCTCTCTTGTTGCCCAGGTTGGAGTGCAATGATGCAATCTCATCTTAATGCAACCTCCGCCTCTGGGTTCAAGTGATTCTCGTGCCTCTGCCCCCCCAAGTAACTGGGATTACAGGCATGTGCCACCACACTTGGCTAATTTTTTTGTTCATTTATTTTTGTTTTTGAGATGGAGTCTCGCTCTGTTGCACAGGCTGGAGTGCAGTGGCGTGATCTCGGCTCACTGCAACCTCTACCTCCTGGGTTCAAGCAATTCTTCAGCTTCAGCCTCCCAAGTAGGTGAGACTAGAGGCGTGCGCCACCACACCTGGCTAATTTTTGTATTTTTAGTAGAGACTAAAAATACAAAATGGGTTTCACTATGTAGGCCAGGCTGGTCTTGAACTCCTGACCTCAAGTGATCCACCCTCCACAGCCTCCCAAAGTGCTGGGATTACAGGCGTGAGCTACCATGCTCGGCCTACACTTGGCTAATTTTATATTTTTAGTAGTGACAGCGTTTCACCATGTTGGTCAGGCTGGTCTCAAACTCTTGATCTCAGGTGATCCACCTGCCCTGGCCTCCCAAAGTGCTAGAATTACAGACATGAGCCACTGTGCCCGGCCACAAGACACATATACTTTAGACCCAACAGTAAATTTCTGAGAACACTTCATATAGAAAAACTTACACAACAATACAAAAACATTTTGCAATTCTAAGAATAACACAAAACACAAAAAGTTGTGTCCAAGAATGTTCACTGGGGCTGGTGCAGTGGCTCATGCTTGTAATACCAGCACTTTGGGGGGCTGAGGCTGGAGGATCCCTTGAGCCCAGGAGGTGGAGGCTGCAGTGAGCCATGATGGCACCACTGTACTTCAACGTGGGCAACAGAGAGAAACCCTGTCTCAAAAAAAAAAAAAAAAAAAAAAAAAAGGCAACAGCCTTAATGTTCATGAGTACAGTGATGTATACCCTAGGCTACTCATAGCTGCACATCTTTATGTACTGACTCATACAAAAATCACATATTGTAAGGTGAAAATAAATCACAGACCCCTGGATTTTATTTTATTTTATTTTATTTTGAGACAGAGTTTCACTGTTGTCGCCCAGGCTGGAGTACAGTGAAGCAATCTTGGCTCACTGCAACCTCCGTCTCCTGGGTTCAAGTGATTCTTCTCTCTCAGCCTCCCAAGTAGCTGGGATTACAGGCGCCCACCACCACGCCTGGCTATTTTTTGTATCTTTTTAGTAGAGACAGTGTTTCACCATGTTGGCCAGGCTGGTCTCGAACCCTTGACCTCAGGTGATCCACCTGCCTCGGCCTCCCAAAGTGCTGAGATTGCAGGTATGAGCCACCACACTCGGCCGACCCTGGATTTAATATGATCCATTTAGGTAAGCAAGTTCTCTGTGTGTGTGCCTGTGTGTGAGAGATGTGTGTGTGCATGCCTGTGTGCTTGCACGCCCATAGGAAAAGGAAAGATCTGGAAGGATGCTTGTCTCTGGGAAGGGCTGGTAATAATTGAGATAATGGGAGACTTTCACTTTTTAATCTATATAGTTTATGGGCGTGTATTTACTTTTAAAGAAAAAGACAATTAAAAACAAAATAATCACTTGTCCTCACGTGTCTGGAGGACCAGAATGGATATACATGTGTTTATGCATGCCTGAGACATGGGGAAGTCTCCCCCAGGGCTGAAAACTCTTCCCATACCTGCCTTTCTCAGATCAGATCACCCATAGCCACGATAGCAGGGTCCAACTGTTATTCCTAAGCGACAGGCAGCCCATGTCCACCCTCCACCCCCTCCCTGTGGCTTCCTGGGGGCCACCCACCCAATCTCCCAGAGCTGCCTGACTGTCTCCTTTGTGGCTGCTTCCAACTCTATCCACCCAGCACCCCCATCCCAGGCAGCTGAGCTGTGGATACCACCGGGGCAGCCATCCTGCCCTTCTTTGCTTTCCATTTATGTGCACAGAGAGGAGCCTCAGTGAATGTCTGGTGATTGACATATGACTGAATAATAAAGGAACAATCAGAGTGATGCTGGGTGGGAACAGACCTCTGAGGTCACCTGGCCCACTTGCCTACCCGATGGCCAAATGCCCTCTGCTTGCCACCTCTAGCAATGGGGCAGTCACTACCTTCCCAGGAGCTCAGTCCCATGCTTCCTATGGTAAGTGGTTCTTTGGGTTAATCAGAAGGACGGCCAGTGACTGAGGCACTTCCCAGTTTAGCTGAAAGACTGTGGTCCAGCCCAGTGAGGTGGCTCACACCTGTAATTCCAGCAATTTGGGAGGCTGAGGTGGGCAGATCACCTGAGGTCAGGAGTTCAAGACCAGCCTGGCCAACACGGTGAAACCTTGTCTGTACAAAAATACAAAAAAATTAGCCGGGCATGATGGCGAGCGCCTGTAACCCCAGCTACTCGGGAGGCTGAGGAGGGAGAATCAATTGAACCCGGGAGGCGGAGGTTGCCGTGAGCTGAGATGGCGCCTCTGCACTCCAGCCTGGGTGACAGAGTGAAATTCCATCACCAGACCAAAAAAAAAAAAAAAAAAAAAAGAAGAAGAAGAAAGACTATGGTCCGTTCTCAGCAGGGACAGTCTAGAAGCTTTCCAGGGTGAAATGAAATACCTCCATTTCTCCAGCCAGGAAAGCCCTGAGCCACTGTACCTTGTTCCTGCCTGCGAGACTCATCCAGTTCCAGCAGGGCAGCCCCGCCCCAGCCACCATGCTGGCAGAGTAAATCAAGCATTAAAAACAAACTAATTAGTACTTGGGGCAGCTTCATTCAAAAAATTAACCGCACTGAGGAGGTGTCTCATTTAGAACCGACTTAATTAAAAGACACTTTGTAAATTCCTGCAACAGATGAGGACAATACTTTCCAGAAACGCCGTAACTGAAATGTTTTACTGCATATACCAAATGGTTATTACATCCTTAATATCATAATTCCTTAAGAATGCCATTGTCAGTGACAAACAGCAGCTCGCACAACAAAGGAGCTGATTGTTCCCTCCCCTGGCCCGTAACCCACAGGAAGTCATAACCTAAGACTTCCCTGTTGCTGCACTTGGTTCTTTGCATTTTTAATGAATAGGAGTGAATGCCAGCTCTGGGAGGAATGCACCATAAAGATAAAGAATGGAAAGAAGCCCTGTCTCTGACTTGTTGACTGTGGTTTAGGGCAAAAGGCATCTTCCTAGGTGAGGGCAGGCACTGGTTGAATGCTGTCTGGGTGGGCTGCCCTGACTGGGTAGCACAGAGATGCTGAGTAAGTTGCCCAGCAAAGTGGAGGCTGGAGAGAAAGTCCCACTCATGCAATGTGGGATGGCCTGGAATGTGGCTGAGCAGGGCACGATGGGGTGTCCTTAACCTGTCCTGTTTCCCCCAGGCTTCCTCCCAGTGAAGCTGCCCTGGGGTGAGGTCCTCCAGGTCTGACTCCATGCAGGCTGAGCTGAGTGCTTCCTCTGGCAAGGATTCTCCACCCTGATGTCTGGCCCTGGCACCGCTCACAAGAGTCCTGCTGTGGTAGAGGGTTAGGCAATGGGCCATTGACTCACAGCAAACTGACAAATTGCAGACTATCCCCAGGTATGGTGGGCGTGGGTTGAAGGGGGATCGTTTGTAGAAAGGGGGTCTTTTCAGAAGGAACTGAAAGGCATCTTTTTGCTGACTTGCTGGGTGATGAGGCAAGGGGCATGGCACTCCATGCTTCAGTTTTCTCATTTAAAAAGAAGATGGGCTGAGTGTGGTGGCTCATGCCTGTAATCTCAGCATTTTAGGAGGCCAAGGCAGGCAGGTCACCTGAGGTCAGAAGTTCAAGACCAACCTGGCCAACATGGCGAAACCCCGTCTACAAAAATACAAAAATTAGCCATCATGATGGTGGATGCCTGTAATTCCAGCTACTTGGGAGGCTGACGTGGGAGAATCGCTTGAACCTGGGAGGTGGAGGTTGCAGTGAGCCGAGATCACGCCACTGCACTCCAGCCTGAGCAACAGAGTGAGACTCTGTCTCAAAAAAAAAAAAAATAATAATAATAATAACATGCCCAGGCACCAGGGATCGTGTATCCTGAACCCTGTTGATTGGTATTGATGATTAATATCATTTAATCTCTGTAGGAAGAGAGATATGGAACATTCAGGTATTGAGCAAGGGGAGCTGGCTGACTCACTCAACAAGGTTCTTACAAATGATCAAGCCCACAGAAGGGCACTGCCTGAAAGGGACAGGCAATGGAACAAGTTCTGGCCCCAAACCAAAATGGAAGTGACTCTGGAGCAGTCATTTGTTTGAAGAAGGTTGGTTAGTCTGGTTGCCCTAATCTGCAGAAGCATCCCAGGCCGTCGTCTTCACTGTAGCCCAGGCCTAGCCCACAGTGGGTGCTGCCAGAGCTGCTGTGGACGCCGAGAGCGGGCTCAGCATCAGAGCTGGGTGGGGCCGCTGGAATCTGGAGGGCTCTGGCAGAGTTGGAGTCAGAGCCTGGCCCCCTTGGCTCTTGGGCAGCTCTCCTTTTCCATCTCACTGTCTGTACAGTCCAGGGGAGCCACTGGCCCACAGGGTGCCTTTGAGGAAAGTGGAGGAAGGTGCTGCACAACACATACAACTGTGTAAGGCCTGATGCACGGCCAACTCTTCCCCCGCCAGGAGTTCACACATGCCCTCAAGAACCATCAGAGGCCTCTTCAGTTGCGAGGTCCTCCCTTATCCCCAGAAACTCCCGATGGCTTTTTTGCTGGGGAGGGGTGGGGTGTCTTTATCCACCTGAGCCCCAGCTCCCATCCCCCACATTGACTCTGCCACCACATTTGCCCAAAGCCAACTGAGCAAGCACAGATATGCCCTGTGACACCCTCATCTCCAATTTCACATGTTTTGTTTTGTGTTTTTGAGACGGAGTCTTGCTCTGTTGCCCAGGCTAGAGTGCAGTGGCATGATCTCAACTCACTACAACCTCCGTCTCCTGCATTCAAAAGATTCTGCTGCCTCAGCCTCCTGAGTAGCTGGGACTACAAGCATGTCCCACCATGCCTGGCTAATGTTTTATATTTTTAGTAGAGATGGGGTTTCAGCGTGTTAGCCAGGATGGTCTCGATCTCCTGCCCCGTGGTCTGCCTGCCTCGGCCTCCCAAAGTGCTGGGACTACAGGCGTGAGCCACTGCGCCCAGGCCTTGATGTGTTTTTAATATTCCATTTTAAGAATTTTTGCATCCTTTGAGTTGTTCAAAAAGTTCCTTAGGCTAATTCCCATTAGGACAATTCTGCTGTAACTTCAAGTCAGCGAATACATGGCAGAAGCTTCTAAGAAGAAGTGGAAGACTTTGAGAGAAAGTCATTCATGTGGAGAAGTGGCAATCATTCCCCTGTAATTAGGAAGACATCTGGCCTCCCTATTTCACACTCTCACTATTTCCCATTCTCTTTCATCTCTCCCCCCCCTGCCCAGAGGAAACAGGGAGGGAGTAGCTGGGGGGGGGGCTTGGAAGTGTAAATGGGGCTTCTCTTCAGTGCATCCCCCAAAGGATGTGCTAAAGAACTAAAGGGTTGAATAATTTAAAAGCAAACTGTACAACCACTAGAAAATAGAATTATTAACTTCTGTAGAAGGGTAAAGTACTTCAAATCAGGAAACAGTGAATAATATTGAAGAATAGAAGGTGGTGGGTTTAGTACATCTAAATTTCCATTTGTAAAAGTTAAACTAAACAAAGTTGAGTGAAAAAACACCTCAAAAGCTTTGAGGTAATGCGGGTACTGTGGGAAGCCAAGGGGGGCGCGGATTGCCTGAGGTCAGGAGTTCGAGACCAGCTAGGCCAACATGGCTAACCGCCCCCCCACCATCCCTGTCTCTACTAAAAAAAACAAAAATTGCCCAGGCAAGGTGGCTCATGCCTGTAATCCCAGCACTTTGGGAGGCTAAGACAGGTGGATCACGAGGTCAGGAGTTCCAGACCAGCCTGACCAACATGCTGAAACCCCTTCTCTACTGAAAATACAAAAATCAGCTGGGTGTGGTGGTGTGCGCCTGTAATCCCAGCTACTCAGCAGGCTAAGGCAGGAGAATCGCTTGAACCCGGGAGGCGGAGGTTGTGGAGAGCTGAGATTGCACCACTGCACTGCAGCCTGGGCAACACAGAGAGACTCTGTCTCAAAACAAACAAAAAAACCCAAAAATTATCCAGGTGTGGTGGTGGGCACCTGTAGTCCCAGCTACTCAGGAGGCTGAGACAGGAGATCCCGGGAGACAGAGGTGGCAGTGAGCTGAGATCACACTTCACTCCCTCCTGGGCAACAGAGTGAGACTCTGTCTCAAAACAAAACAAAACAAAAGCTTTAGAAGTGTTTGTACCAATTCAACTAGTAATTCACTTTCTGGGGAATTTTTGCTAGTGAGTAACCCTTAAATATGGAGAATATGGAGTTAGGTTATGCATAAAGTTGTTTATTGCAGAATTGTTTATGACAATAAAAAATGAAACCAGAAAATAATGTAAATTTGCAGAGGCTGAGGGCTAGCACGGGCTGGGCGAGGTGGCTTATGCCTGTCACTCCAGAACTTTGGGGAGCAGAGGTGGGAGGATGGCTTGAGGCCAGGAGCTGGAGACCAGCCTGGGCAACACAGAGAGACCTTATGTCTATTTATTTAAAAACATTAAAAATTAAAGGATAGTATGAAATCATTTTAAATGCTATTTCTGAAAATACAAAGAGTCAGTGATGCATATTAGGAAAACAGTCTTTACTTCCAGACCTGGGTTAGAAACCCAGTGCTATCCATGTGCTTTGGGAGTTAATCTCTCTCTAAGCCGAAGTTTATGCATCTGTAAGATGAGGATAATAGCAGTGCCTACTCATAGGATTACTGGATCACATGAGAAATGTATATAAACTACTTAGCACAGAGTAAGCCCTCAATTGTCACATATCATGATGATGATGATGATGATGATGATTTCTTTTTGAGACGGAGTCTGGCTCTGTTGCCCAGGCTGGAGCACAGTGGCACCATCTCAGCTCACTGCAACCTCTGCCTCCTAGGTTCAAGTGATTCTCGTGACTCAGCCTCCTGAGTAGCTGGGACTACAGGCACCTGCCACCACACCTGGCTAATTTTTATATTTTTAGTAGAGATGGGGTTTCACCATGTTGGCTAGGCTGGTCTCGAACTCCTGACCTTGTGATTCACCGGCCTCGGCCTCCCAAAGTGCTGGGATTACAGGGGTGATCCACTGCACCTGGCCAATTATTACTTTTGTATAACATGGAAACATCCATGTTGGTTCATTCATTCATTCACTCAGTAAATATTAAGTGAGGTACCATTTGTGTCAAGTACTGCTTTACATACTGGAACTACAGCAGTAAATAATGATAAATGAAAACGTGGAAGGTATGTCTGCAGCACAAGCACAGCTATGTAAAAAAAAAAGATGACTGGGGGGGATAAGGACTAGAAGGAAATAGATCAAGATACTGTATTATCTGAATTGTCCCTGAATAAGGAGGCCATTGGGTGGTGTTACCTTATGGCCCAGTTTTCTTTAATGAATATTTCTCTTATGAGTAGTAATGAAGTTTCTATACATTTAAAAAGTCAGGCCAGGTGCAGTGACTCACTTCTGTAATCCCAGCACTTTGGGAGGCTGAGGTGGGTGGATCACTTGAGCCCAGGAGTTGGAGACCAGCAACATGGCGAAACCTCGTCTCTACTAAAAATACAAAAATTAGCCAGGAGTGCTAATGCTCGCCTGTAGTCCCAGCTACTCAGGAGGCTGAGGCAAGAGGATCGCTTGAACCCAGGAGGTGGAGGTTGCAGTGAGCCAAGATTGTGACACTACCCTCCAGCCTGGGTGACAGAGCAAGACTGTCTCAAAAAAAAAAAAAAGAAAAAAAAGTCAGAGAAAAATGATGGTGTTGTTGACCGGCCTCTTATGACGTAACGTCATGCCGTCATGTGGATGTGGTGAAAAGCCGGGCACTGTGGCGAAGTGTGCCTCTGGGGCCCACCCCTTGACGTCCCCTTCACTGTGCAGCCAGCCTCACTTGCCCTGTGGTGACAGCACTGGCCCATGTGCTGATTTGCTTTGCCCATCTCCACGTGGCACAAACAGGTACACTGAACCAAAAAGGAAACAAAAAAGCAGAACAAGAAACACCCCAACCGGCGGCAGCTGACGTATGGTGCCTGCAGCACCGTGAGCTGCTAAAATGCTGCTTAGCATATGGCAGTGAGGAGGCAGCGTGGAGGGGGCCCAGGAGGCCCTACAGCCTCTGCTGCCAGTTTCCTCCTGTGCGGGCTGCATGCAGTCCCTGGGGCCTGGAATTGGACACAGAGCATCTTTTCTCTCTCCTGTAGGAACGGTCCTTTTCTGAGGCCCCACTCATGGCTTGGGCTCGGGAAACCTTCCCAGTCCTTCCGGAACCATCCCCACCTCCTGTGTGGAGCTGCACGGGCAGCACTCTCAAGTGGCCCCCTCTCTGTGGGTGCCCCTCCCCTCAGTGTACCACCTGCCTGCGTCTCTGCAATCACTTGACCCTCAACCTTTTATTAACCAGAGTTTCTGCCTTTCACCAGCAGGCGGCTTTTCATGCAAAAAGCATCCCTTTGTTGCCTTTCTACGACCCACTTAAGTATCAAAGGCTTCATTCACTGGGGGGTTGCCAGGAAAGTGACCCCCTGGCTCTGGTCCACTGCTCTGGGAGGGGCAGGAGAAAGGTCAAGGGTACTATCTCAGTGAGCAGCCCTGCTAGTCTGAGTATAGTTCCTTCCCCTCTCCCCCGCCCTCACTTCTCCCATTTCTACACGAATTGGGGAGTGTCCCTGGGCAGAGTGGCAAGACCATTGCCAAAGCTCTAACAGTGCAGCCACAACGCAGGCTCCTTGCACTCTTGAAACAGGTCCCAGAGTGGCTCCTTATCATTGTCCCCACTTTACAGATGAGAAGTCCAAGGCCTAGAGGCATTAAGCCACATGCCCACGGTCACCCCACTGGTAGGTGGTAGAGTGGAGATGAAACTCAACCCAGGTGCTATTGACCACTCTATGGACAGCATGTTTTAGAAGACAAGCATAACTGTGTGTTGTGGGGTCATCCTTTTCCTTCCCTGTGAGGTGCTGCCCAGAACTGTGGTGCCCGCAGCCTGAGCTCTGGCCTTTGGTCAAGCCCTTCAGAACTTGGATATTTCCCTCCGTTTCTGTTGTGGTGGGTGGAGACACTGCCCCCCCTGCCCCAAGATGTCCCCATCCTTACATGTGCCCAGACCTGTGAATATGTTACCTTAGATGGCAAAAGGGACTTTGCAGATGTGAATACATTAAGAATCTCAGGGCCAGGCTTGCTGGCTCATGCCTGTAATCCCAGCACTTTGGGAGGCGGAGGCAGGTGGATCACTTGAGCCCAGGGGTTCAAGACCAGACTGGCCAACATAAAGGAGACCCCGTCTCTATTTTTTTTTTCTTTTCTTTTAATTTTTTTCTAGAGATGGGGTTTCACCATGTTTGCCAGGATAGTCTCGATCTCCTGACCTTGTGATCCACCCACCTCGGTCTCCCGAAGTGCTGGGATTACAGATGTGAGCCACCGGGCCTGGCGTCTCTATTTTTTTTAAATAAAAATTTAAAAAAAGAAAAATCTTGGGATGGTGAGATCATCCTGGATTATTCAGGCAGACCCAAGGTCACCACTAGGGTCCTTCAGAGAGGGGAGGCAGAAGAGCCCGTATTAGAAGAGCTGAGACTGTGGAGATAGAGGCCAGAGACAGATTGGGAGATGCTGCTGGCTTTGAAGACGAGGGTGACGTCCTGAGCCCAAGGACGTAGGCAGCTCCCAGATGCTAGAAAAGGTGAGGAAATGATTCCTCCCTAAAGCCTTTAGAATGAAGGAAGCTATGTAGGCACCTTGATTTTAGGACTTCTGACCTCCTGAACTGTAACAGAATACATCCTGCTGTTTAAGCCGCTAAATTTGTGGCACTTTCTCCAGGAGCAGCAGGAAACGATACACAGGGCTTCAGCTGTCCTCTCCTCTCTGTAGATAAGTGGGGTGGCTGGCCAGATGGGCCGCAGGCACTGTGCTTCCTTCACTGAAGCTGGTGAGTCGAGGCCAGCAGGGCCTAAAATTATTCTGATTTTGTGGACTTTCTTTGAGAATCTGGTTCCCTGGCTGTTCGTCCTCCCCCAGGGAAGGAGCTTTGTCCACTGTGGCTTTGGAGGGTTTTGACCTGTGATAAGGTTGGGAAGGACAAGGAATGGAGCTTCACAGGGCAGACCTTGTTGGGAATTTCTGAGCCTCTACTCTAGGCCTTGTCTTGGATTTCCAGCTGCCCAAAAAGCCAAAACTGCCCTCTGGCTCCCAGGCCAAATTACCGCCCCTGCCTAGGCCTCCCTTCCCCGGGATGGCCAGGGTTGAGGGGGTCTCACATGGTGATGAGCTCCTTGAAGGCTCTGAGCTCTGGGGAGCCAGTCTCTTCTGTACATCTAGCTCTGGCGCAGTGCGTTATAACCTGTGGTAGGAGCTCAAGAAATATTTGCTGAATGAATGAATAATTCAGTAGCACACACATACACACACACACACACAGGAATATGCACACACACAGTTACGTGCACACACACATGCACCAATGGGTATGTGCACACAAACACATACAGATATACAAATGTGCCATGGAGCCCTATTTTGAAGGAAGAGAGGACACTTTGTCCACTAAGGGAGTTGAAATGCCAGCTAGCTTAGCAGGGTCTTGGAAGTTTGTATGAATCCATAAAAACCCTCAGCTGCCTGGGGAGCCTCCCAGCAGCTGAGGAGGTCCCCCAACAGGAAGGATGGGCGGATCTCCCATTGAAGGGGAGGGGAGCCAGGTGTTGGCTGCTGTTGGCGGGGCCGTTGTACAGACACCTGCATACGATGGGAGCTGGAGCTAGGGCGGGAGGGGCTGGGCGCCCTGCACAGATGTCTGGGTTGGTTCCCCAGCAAGGGGAGATGGGCCTCTGACGTTCAGGCTGCAAATTTAACCTACCTTGGATCTGGAGGAGGCTCAGTTTTTGGACAGCTATACAGAAATGGGGGGGTGGGGTGCAAGCTCAACAATCCACTGGTAAAGGGATAGGCATGGGAGGCAGGGTACTGAACAGAAAAGAGCCCCTGCTCTGGAGTCGGAACGGCTTGGTTCGAGTTGCCGTCTGCACTCATCAGCTGTGTTACCTTGGGCTGGTCGATCAATGTCTCTTTGCCTCAGCTTCCTCATCTCTGAAACGGGAGAATGAGGGCATCTACCAGACAGGGCTGGAGTGAGGATTAGATGAGAGAATAGAAGTCAGGTGCTCCATCTATTGCCAAAGAACTAAAAAAAAAAAAAGGCAGCTTAAGAAAATGGAGGCACTGGATAAAAGTCTACCCAGGCCGGGCGCAGTGGCTCACACCTGCAGTCCCAGCACTTTGGGAGGTCAAGGTATGTAGATTGCTTGAGCCCAGGAGTACAAGATGAGCTTGGGCTACATAATGAGACCCCGTCTCTACAAAAACTACAAAAATCAGCTGGGCATGCTGGTAACACCTGTAAGTCCCAGCTATTCAGGAGGCTGAGGTGGGAGGATCACTTGAGCCTGGGAGGTCGAGGCTGCAGTGAGCCGTGATTGCGCCGTTACGCTCCAGCCTGGCAACAGAGTGAAACTTGTTTGGAAAAAAGCCTACCCAGCCCATCCTAGGGCAGAATAGCCAGGGAGGAGGTGGTGAGAGTCCTTTCCAGCCACCTCCTAGGTAGTCCCCGCAGTCCAGAATTTTGCTCTGGGGGGACTAATTTCTGGGAGGGGTGTGGCCCAGTGCTGCCCTGGTCCTAGCCCTGCCTCTGGTGCTAACTTGCTGTGTGACCTGGAGTATGTCACTTTGCTTCTCTGAACCTCAGCAGCCTACTTTTCTCCATCTTGGATAGTTGTGAAGCTCACGTGGGACTGCATGTGAAACTATTGGGAGAGGTGGGAAATCCTCACGGAGCGGGGGAGCATCTCGGTCACCCTTGGACAGTCGAAACTGATGGTATCACTTTGCCAGCCTGACAGGCCCACCGTTCACCCTGAAGCCTCGGCCACGCTTCTCTTTCCAGCCCCGCCCTGGGATCACAGTGCTCATGCAGGCGCTTGACAGGATGCAGCGGCATCAGCTGGACCTCCCGGATCTGCCCCCCGCTGCTCCCATCCCTTCATCTAACCCAGGAAAAGGCCCAGCCAGAGTTTTCACCAGTCTGTCTCCCCCAGAACCCATATACTCAGTGCCAAGAAGGAGGCCCAGATGTCTGGAACACCCCGGTTTTGGTCCCACTGCGTGCTTCCCTCTGGAGGTGGGGGGTCTGGGGGAGCCCAGTTTCATCACGAAGAGTAAGTTCAACAGGCAGGTAAGACGGTGCCTGGCCGATCTCCCATTAAAACATCCAAGGCCAGGCATAGTGGCTCACGCCTATAATCCCAGCATTTTGGGAGGCTGCGGTGGGCAGGTCACTTGAGGTCAGGAGTTCAAGACCAGCCTGACCAACATGGTAAAACCCCATCTCTACTAAAATACAAAAATTAGCTGGGCGTGGTGGTGCTTGCCTGTAGCCCCAGCTATTTGGGAGGCTGAGGCAGGAGAATCACTTGAACCTGGGAGACGGAGGTTGCAGTGAGCTGAGATCACACCACTGCACTCTAGCCTGAGAGACAGAGCAAGACTCTGTCTAAAAAAAAAAGAAAAACCAAAACACAAAAAGCACCCAGTGCTGAAGGGGCCCTTGTGGTCTGACCTACTGGCCAGGAGCTTCCACGGGGCAGGTCACCTAGTTCTGGGCACCCAGCAAGGGCCTATGGGCAAGGCATGCCAAGACAGAGGATGGGTGGGGGCTGTGAGGTCCAGAGTCCCTGCGCATACCCTATCCCCACACCCCTCCATGGTGAAGAAAGAGGTCTGGACCAGCGATTGCAAAGCTTGTCCCTATCAGGGCCTGATCCCCCACCAAGCCCACAGTGCCCAGGGCGAGTGAGGGTGGCCATGACCCTGAGCCCACCATGGCAGCTGTCGACCCCAGGCCATCAGTGCCTGGTCAGTAGACAGCCCTATTCTGAGCTTCCCAAGCCGCCCCTTGACTCATTCTGAGAGCATTGCCACAGGGGTTCTGGCCTCCGAGTTCACCTTTGGTTTGGTTTCTGCTCGGGCAGCTCAGAGCAGTTTTGTTTTCAAGTGCAAACCCACAGAGCTGCTTTCCCCTTTCTCTGATCCCCCCAAAACAAACAAAGGATGTTGGTCTGCATTTTGGTTTGTTTTGAAGCTGCAGAGGATAGTGAGGGAAATGGGTCACCTCAGGAGCTTCGAGGGTGGCCAGGCCAGCCAGCGAGTGTGGGGTGGTGGCCAGGGTGGCGCCTTACTCTGGAGGACTGGCTGGCCAGCCCACCCTGTGTGGGCCCTGCTCCCAGGGAGCCACTTACCAACAGGGATGCTTGGAGCTGGGGGCTCCTCATGGGCCGTGCAAAGTGCCCTGTGTGGAAGGCAGGAGGCCCAGGTCCCAGGCATGGCTCCAAGGCCCCTTTCGGTGTGACCTTAGGCAAGACCTGCCTTTCTCTAGTTCGAGTAAAATGAGGCGCACCAGGCTCTGTTCCACAGTCTCTTCCGTCCTCGCTGGAATGGGGAAGGGGCACTACGGAGTCGCATACCACTCACAGCGCTGATGTCCAGGTCTCTCTGAGCAGCGGGTCCTGGGACCATTGGATAAGGACCTTGTATCCTACTGGGATGCTGACCATCAGGGTTGCCCTTCTCCAGCCCCAGCCCCGCTCCTTCCCCTTCCCACTGGTCAGCAGAGGCTCCCATACTACCTGGTTACATGATCCACAGATGTGCCCTGCTGGGCCCGGGGCCTCTCCCAGAGGGCATGCAGGTACCTGAAGCAGTAAAGATTAGGTCAAGGAATTTTCAGCAGCAACTTCTTTTCTGACATCCCCCAAGAAAGAAGTCCCCTGGGCAAGGTGAGCTCAGCCCAGAGCCTGCAGGGGACTAGAGGTGTTCAGAGGAGCCAAGTCTTTGAACCATCAAGGAAAGGTGCTGGCAATGTTTTCTCTTGAGTAGGACCAGTCACAGGGGGGGGAGTGAGCCGAGGGGGGGCATTTATTCCAGAACAACTCAGCTGGATCCCAAGGACAATATTTTAAATGTCTTTATAAAAGTCCATCTGTTTTGACAGTTTTTGATCTTTTGTATTCTTCATCCTCTTAGCAAAAGCTGCAGACTGTTCTTGGGGGGAAAGATGCACACATAGAATTTTGCACCAGATTTAAAAAGGTTCGCAGCCCTCCATGTGTGATTCCTGGAAAGTTAAGGTGATTTAGGGAGAACTGACTTTCTAGAGTGACCCCTTTCCCAGCTGGGGAGGAGACACTGTTGAATAGCCTGGGTTTTTCTTCAGAGGATGTTCTGGAGAGACACAGAATCAATTACTCCTTTTATTTTATTGTATGTTTTTTGGGACAGAATGTCGCTCTGCCACCCAGGCTGGAGTGCAGCAATGCGATCTTGGCTCACTGCAACCTCCACCTCCTGATTCAAGTGATTCTCTTGCCTCAGCCTCCACAGGCATAGGCCACTATGCCCAGCTAATTTTTTTTTTTTTTTTTTTTTTTTTTTTTTTTTTGAGACGGAGTTTTGCTCTTGTTGCCCAGGCTGGAGTGCAATGACGCAGTCTCAGCTCACTGCAACCTCTGCCTCCTGGGTTCAAGCGTTCTCCTGCCTCAGCCTCCCAAGTAGCTTGAATTACAGGTGCCCGCCACCACATCCGGCTAATTTTTGTATCTTTTTAGTAGAGACGGGTTTCACTATGTTGGCCAGGCTGGCCTTGAACTCTTGACCACAGGTGATCCTCCCACCTCAGCTTCCCAAAGTACTGGGATTACAGGTGAGCCACCGCGCCCAGCCTAATTTTTATGTTTTTAGTGGAGACTGGGTTTTGCCATGTTGGCCAAGCTGGTCTCAAACTCTTGACCACAACACAGGCCAATTGCTCGTTTTAGAATGGGAGTGCTACCCTCAGGGGTCTCTCTCTCTCTCTCCAGTGCCAAAGAGGAGATGCGTTTCGTGTGAACCCATGGAACTGAAGCCTCTGTCCCCTGTCCCTGGAAGGGCCAAATTTTGGAGTTCTAGGAGTTTCTGTACCTGATGAAGGGTGCTGGCACCCTGTGGTTTTTCTTAGTTGACAGCTCATAGGTGCTTGGGAATGTGCTGTGTCTGCTGGAAATTTGGATGTGGGCCGACACGCCACACTCCTAAGCTGAAAGAAACCTCGAGTGGCCAGAGCCTAGTGTTTGCTCCCCTAATTTGAGAGCAGGAGCTGTGCCTCCTCCTGAAGACTGCTGGGTTTAGGAGCCAGGAGACGGCCCTCCGCACTTCTTTGGGCAGCTTCTGACGCCACCTCGTGGCTAATTCTCTAATAGCAAGCAGCCAGTTCTCATTCTGGCCCAGAGGACTTTCAATAGAACCATGGGAGGGAGCTTTAAAAATACGCCTGTCAGGCAGGGTGCTGTGGCTCACGCCTGTAATCCCAGCACTTTGGGAGGCTGAGGCGGATGGATCACGAGGTTAGGAGTTTGAGACCAGCCTGGCCAAGATGGTGAAACCCCATCTCTACTAAAACTACAAAAATCAGTTCGGTGTGGTGGTGCACGCCTGTAGTGCCAGCTACTAGGGAGGCGGAGGCAGAGAATTGCTTGAACTGGGGAGGCTGAGGTTGCAGTGAGCTGAGATCGTGCCACCCCACTCCTGGCGACAGGAGGGAGACTTCATCTCAAAACCACAATCAAACAAACAAAAAAATGCATGTCGGGGCCATTCCAGATCAATGAAAGAATCATCCCTTTCATTTCACTGGGGCCCACCTTCAGTATTTATTAGCGCTCTCCAGATGACATCACCGTGAAGCCAGGATTGCGAATCACTGTGTCAGCAATAGGTTGGTTCCCTGGTCTTGGCTTACCAGCAAGGGAGGACAGTGTAGGGAGGAGAATTTACAAGGGCTCTCTGGAGAATGTGTTTCACTGTGCATGGACCTACTGGGTGCACTGGAGAGCATGCAGGTCAGTGAGTAATGACTGCCACAGTAGAGAATGTTGTAAATAAAGTGCTGTGTCTATCACTACGCCTTTACATTAGCATCTATGGGAATTTCACTGGGGATCCACGGGCCCTCTATGGGCATTTGTTCATTTTCTGTCTTTATCTCAGTGATAATATTTAAAAGTCAACATATAAACACCTTGGCTTACTTGTAGGGCTATTAACTGACTTTCTCTCCTGGTTTTGCCGTCCAACATAACTTTGGAATTTACTATCCTATTGATGCGAAGCAGAACTACTTTAATTGTCATGGGGTAATTAGTAAAGGGTAAAAGGACTTACGTGGTGAGGGATGTGTTTGTGCCAGGCAAAGACAAAAGACTTGGAGAATTGAGTTATCTTTTCAAAATATTTTCACGTTTACCAAACAATGCTGTAGTTATTCTGAACTCACAAGTACCTGCCCCATGCTGCCCCACACATATTACATTGAATGACGTTTGTGAGGGGTGGGATTGAGGGAGGGGGTTGCTGGCATTTGGATAGGAAATAAAGTCCCAACTCCCGGCCAGAGCAGTCAAAACCATGTATGCTCTGCCTCTGCCTTCCTTCCAATCCCTGCTCTTACACTCCATGCTTACTGGCTCCTCTCCAGCCACACGGGGGCATTTTGCTGCCTCTCAAACATGCCGCTTTGTTCCCACCCCAGGGGCCTCTGAGCCTGCTGTTTGCTCTGCCTGGGGTACTCTTTCCCCAGATATTTATGTGGTTTGTTCTCTGAGTTCTTTAGGACTCTACTGTAATGTCAGAGGCCTTTCCTAGTCACCCTGATTAAGTTAGGACCCCTTCGTCGTTCTTCTCCCTATTTCGGATTCCCCATTGTACTTCTCTCTGTTTGAATTGCATTGTTTATGTGCTTGTTTCCTTGTCTATTGCTCGGGAATCCCCCTGTTGTAACTCCTTGAGGTTAGAGGCCATATGTAGCATTTACCATAATTTCCCAGTCTCTGGCACATTGACATAATTTAGTAAGTCTTCTTTTACAAATTCTTGTATTTTGAAATAATTTTAGTTGGCAATGATAGTACAGAGAGTTATGGTATATTTTCACTCTGATTGCCTTAATGTCAATATCATATATAATCATAGTACAATGATCTAAAAAAGGACTTAACACTGATACAATACAATTCACTAATCTACAGGGTTTCTGTTGTTGTTTTGGGGGGCTTTTTTGAAGTGAGACAAAGAGGCATTTATTGCAGGACATCAGGCAAGGAGGATGGGGAGCTCACACTTAAGACCTAACCTCCCTGATGGCTTACAAGCAAGGGTTTTTAAAGGCAGACCCCTGCCTTTAAAATGAGCTCAACTGTACCCTCCTGGGCTCATTTCAGGAAAGGAGATGTTACAGGCCAACGGGTAAACAAACATATGGAAGCTATACATTGGTTTGGCCCAAAAAGGTGGGATATCTTGAAGCCGGGGCTTACAGGTCATAGGTAGATTCAGAGATTCTTTGATTTGCAATTGGTGGAGGAAGCAAGACTTTGTCTAAAAAACTTAGGGTCCATGGAGAGGAATGTTAAGGTTTGGCCTTAACACAGGCTACTTAAGATCAGGAGACCCATTAATCATCAGGGGTGCTATGCCTGCCAGGTCCCCAGAGCAAGCCCTGATGCACTGGGTCAGAGTGACCAGTTTAGCAAATTGATAGCAGGTGTCACTTTCTCCAGGCACCTTGGGAAGAAATTTAGAACACAGAGCAGCAATCAGAGTTCAGTCTTCAGTTCCCCCTTATCTGAGGTCCACATGACAGCAATGGGCATGTTCCATCTGGTGGGCGTCCAGGTTTCTGAAAAACAAATCTATAGAATTATTCCTTTTCTGGGCCTTGTTTCTTCCATCTGACTTCCACTTCTTGTCCTGCAGTGTCCGTCCTGGTCTCTGGATGGTTGCCTGTTTCTGCTGTGGTTGTTCCTCTGTTCTCCTGCACTTGGTTACTTGTTAAAGGGCACCTGCTGTGTCCTCATCAGCCTGAGGAACTGCTAGTAATGTCTTATTAACAGTTTGTGTATTTGCTTCAATTTTTTATTTTTTTTTGTAAAGACAGTGTCTTGCTCTGTCACCCAGGCTGGAGTGCAGTGGTGTGATTCTAGCTCACTGCAGCCTTACACTCCTGGGCTCAAGGGGTCCCTACAGATCTTAACAGAGGTGCACTTGACCTACTAATGTCATTTTTTCTGGATGAGGTTCTAGTGCAAGGACCCCGCATTATGTTTGGTTGTCATGTCTCTTTAGTGTCTTCCGGTCTGGGACGGTTCCCCAGTCTTTCATGACCTTGACACTTACGAAGAGTGTTGGCCAGTTGTTTTGTGAATGTCCCTGAATTTGTGTTTGATTTTTTTTCAGGGTTAGACTGAAGTTATGCATTTTGGCAGAAATATCACAGCAGTGCCGCGCTAGCCTCAGAGGATGGTATCAGGAAGCACGTGATGTTTATGCGTTTCCTTTCACGTGTTATTAACTTTGATCATTTGGTTAAGGTGATACCCGCCTGGTCTCTCCACTGTGAAGCTACTATTTTTTCTCTTTGTAATCAGTTAAATATCTTGTGAGGAAATACATGGCGGTGATCCTAATATTCTATTTCTTGTCATATTTTGGCTCACTAATTTCAGCATCCATTGATGATTCTTGCCTGCAACAATTCCTGTATTGTTTGGCAAATGGTGATTTTCTATTTGCATTATTCCTTCTGCATTAATTAATTGGAATTCAAATGTAAGGAGAACTGTCCCTTCTCCATTTATTTAATTGATTTTTTATTTCCATCTGTGTGGACTCATGGACATTTATTCAGTGGACATCTATTCGGTTGTTCCTCTGTTCTCCTGCACTTGCTTACTTGTTTTGTTTGTTTGTTTTTTTTAATCAGTCTCCGTAGAGACTGTCAAAAATTGCCAGTGCCAAATGTATTGCAAGTCGTCACGGCGGGGTACTGGGAAAAAGTTTTCAATTAGCAATAACCGCGCCTCAGATAAACCTCACTGGCTACGATACTGCCACTGTGCAAAGCTGGTTACTTGTTAAAATAATAAATAATAAACATCCTTTATTATTTATTTTGTTGCTCAAATTGTCGCTGGTGCAGTGGCTCACACCTGTAATCGCAGCACTTTGGGAGACCAAGGTGGGCAGATTGCTTGAACTCAAAAGTTCAAGACCAGTCTGGGCAATATGGTGAGACCCCTTCTCTACAAAATATATTTTTAAAAAATTTAGCAGGGCGTTGTTGTGCACACCTGTAGTCCCAGCTACTTGGGAGGCTGAAGTGGGAGGATCACTTGACTGGTGAGGTTAAGGCTGTGGTAAGAGGTGATCACACCGCTGTACTCCAGCCTGGGTGACAGAGAGACCCTGTCTCAAAAAAAAAAAAAAAAAAAAAAAGCCTGGGTGTGGTGGCTCACACCAGTAATCTCAGCACTTTGGGAGGTTGAGGTGGGCGGATCACCTGAGGTCAGGGGTTCGAGACCAGCCTGGCCAATGAAACCCCGTCTTTACTAAAAATACAAAATTAGCTGTGCATGGTGGTGCGTTCCTGTAATCCCAGCTGCTTGGGAGGCTGAGGCAGGAGAATTGCTTGAACTGGGGAGGCAGAGGTTGCAATGAGCTGAGATTGTGCCACTGCACTCCAGCTTGTGTGACAGAGTAAGACTCCGTGTCGAAAAAAAAATTGTCCCAGATTTGTCTTATTAACTTTGTTTAGCATATCCTTGATTCCCAGGACCACGAGATGTGCCAGGTTCATCTTGTACTTCCCCTGCCTCAGCCCAGGGGCAGCCATTTCTCCAAGAGCCTGGTCCTCCCTATTGCAGCACAGTGCTTGGAAACCGAGATCTGGGCACTACATGTCCTCGTTGTTGGGGGTGTCATTGCTCCCAGGCCCTCTCGGTGGACAGAGCTAGGAAGTGTATGTTCAGACAGACATATACATGCACAGCTATATCCATTTCTACATATCTCCATCTTTTCATCTACCGTAAACACCATGAATTTTCCCCCCTACGATCAGTTGTCAAAGGAAAACATCATGAATGTATACTGATACCTCGGATTCTAATTCAACACCACAAGTTTCTTTTTGAGAAGGAGTCTTGCTCTGTTGCCCAGGCTGGAGTGCAATGGTGCGATCAGCTCACTGCAACCTCTACCTCCTGGGTTCAAGCGATTCTCCTGCCTCAGCCTCCTGAGTAGCTGGGATTATAGGCACGCACCACAATGCCCGGCTAATTTTTGCAGTTTTAGTAGAGATGGGGTTTCGCCATGTTAGTCAGGCTGGTCTCGAACTCCTGACCTCCTGATCCGCTTGCCTCGGCCTCCCAAGGCACAAGGTTCATTTTAACCTTGCCCCTTTCCTTACTTGCAGCTTCTTTCCTCCAGAGTGGAAACCCGGCTCTCACTGTCCACCGTTTTCTCACCGGCTCAGTCCCAGCACGCACCTTGCATTGGTGTCCCAGGGCCGCGCAACAAGTTACCACACACTGGGTGGCTTCAAACCCAAAATTTATTTTCTCACAACCCTAGAGGCTAGCAGTACAAAATCAAAGTGCCAGAAAAGGCATGTTTGTTTCCTGCTGCGGGCTCTGGGAGAAAACCCCATCCAGGCCTCTTCCTAGCTTCCGCCGCGCGGCGTTCTGGGCGTCCCGGGCTTGTGGACGCGTCACTCCGATCTCTGCCTCCACCTTGGTGGGGCCTGTGCCACGCATCTCCTTTCTCTCTGGAGACACTGTTCCCTCGAGCTAGGGCCCACCCCCGTCTCAGGATCCTTAATGATAGTTCCGCGAAAATCCTGTCTCCAAAGAAGGTCACATTCGTAGGCTCTGGGAGTGAAGACTTAGGCTTGTCTTTTGGGGGACACAAATCTACTCCACACGGAAAGTAGTTTCAAATTGCTAGCCTTCTAAAAACAAATGCACTAACGTGTATGTAGAGAACGGGTCTCACCATATTGCCCAGACTGGTCTTGAACTTTTGAGTTCTTTGGGAATCAGTTTGTATTAGTTGCCTGTTTCCATTTACAGCTGCATACTACTCCATTGGGGGGTCATACCACGGCTTATTCAGCCATTCTTCCATGCATGGACAGTTAGATAATTTCCAGTATTTGGCAATTATCAACAATTCTGCACAGAATAACCTTGCACATGCATGTCTTGTACTGTTGGAGGTGGATCTGCAGAGTGAAATCCTAGGACTGGGTTGGTGGCTCAAAGGTAAGTGCAGATGTGCTTTTATTAGGTAATATATCGGTTTCCGATTGCTGCTGTAACAAATTACCATACATTTATTGGCTTAAGACAACACACATTCATCATCTTGCTGTTCTAGGGGCCACAAATCTGCAATAGTTTCATCTGACCAGAACCGGTTTATCGGGGCTGTGCTTCCTCTGACGCTCTAGGAGAGAATCTGTTTCCTTGCCTTTTCCAGTTCCTAGAGCTGCACTCCTTTCGTTCCTTGGCTCTTAGCCTCTTCTTGTTTCTTCAAACCCAGCACAGAAGCATGTTCGTTTTTTGAGGTGGAGTCTTGCCCTGTGGCCCAGGCTGGAGTGCAGTGGCACAATCTTGGCTCATTGCAACCTCCATGTCCTGGATTCAAGCAGTTCTCATGCCTCAGCCTCTCGAGTAGCTCGGACTACAGGTGCATGCCACCACGCCCAGCTAATTTTTTCATTCTTTTTTTTTTTTTTTTTTTTTTTGAGATGGGATCTCGCTCTGTCACTCAGGCTGAAGTGCAGTGGCGCAATCTCAGTTCAACCTCTGCCTCTCGGGTTCAAGCGATTCTCCTGTCTCAGCCTCCCAAGTAGCTGGGATTGCAGGCACCTGTCACCACTCCCAGCTAATTTTTGTATTTTTAGTAGAGACAGGGTTTCTCCATGTTGTCCAGGCTGATCTTGAACTCCTGACCTCGAGTGATACACCTGCCTCAGCCTCCCAAAGTGCTGGGATTACAGGCATGAGCCACTGTGTCTGGCCTAATTCTTTGTATTTTAGTAGACAGGGTTTTTAGGCTTGTCTTGAACTCCTGAGCGCAGACAATCCACCTGTCTCCACCTTCCAAAGTACTAGGATTACAGGTGTGAGCCACTGCACCCGGCCCAGAGTAGCATCTTAATTTCCTGGTCACGTTTTCTCCTTCTGTGTAAAATCTCCTATCTCCCTCTTATAAACAGACTTGTAGTTGCATTTAGGGTCTGCTGGGATAATTTCTCTATATCAAAATTCTTATTTTAATACTGTCAGCAAAGTCCCGTAAGCCATATAAGGCAGCATTCACAGATTCTGGGGATTAGGACCTGGATATCTTTGGGGGTCAGTATTTAGTTCTGTAGACTTACTCAAATTCTTCATTTTCCCATATATAAAAGGCAGGGATAAGACCAGGAGGTCTTCAGCGTTCCTCACTGTCTAAAATCCTATTCTGGGTTTAATTCTTTTTTGATCAGCTGAAATGGCCTGCAAATGACTGCTTCTAAGGCTAACTTGATCCCTATGCCAGGCGGTCATCCAGGACCACCTGAGGGCAAAAGTGTGAGGTGCATGTAGTCTGTCTCATGAGTGACAAGTGATGGTAATGGAAGCAGTAGCTGTAGAATTACTGTTGTTGGGTCCCTTGGGATCCTTAAGGAAGGGGCCTTGTTCCAGCAAATCTAGGCATAATTCATGATTCTAGCACAAACAGAAAGCTGAGGGGAGGTCAGGGGCAGTGACTTGTGCCTGTAATCCCAGCACTTTGGGAGGCTAAGGTGGGCAGATCACTTGAGTTCAGGAGTTCAAGACCAGCTTGTCCAACATGGTGAAACCCTGTCTCTACTAAAAATACAAACATTAGCCAGGCATGGTGGCGGGCCCCTGTAATCCCAGCTACTCAGGAGGCTGAGGCAGGAGGATCATTTGAATCCAGGAGGTGGAGGTTGCAGTGGGCTGAGATTGCTGTCACTGTACTCCAGCCTGGGCGACACAGTGAGACTCTGTCTCAAAAAAAGGAAAGCTGAGGGAAAAACTCTTCTATCCTGACTGAAACCTGCTGGTGTGAGCTTTCTTATTAGAGCTGTCAAACAGAACTTTGTTGCCCAGGCTGGAGTGCAGTGGCATGATCTCGGCTCGCTGCAACCTCCGCCTCCCAGGTTCAAGCTATTCTCCTGCCTCAGCCTCCCGAGTAGTGGGATTATAGGTGCACAACACCACGCCTGGCTAATTTTTTGTATTTTTTAGTAGAGACGGGGTTTCACCATGTTAGCCAAGATGGTCTCGATCTCCTGACCTCGTGATCCACCCAAAGTGTGGGGATTACAGTTATGAGCCACAGTGCCTGGCATGACTAGGAAATTTTGCAAGGGACTCTGCATGATTAGGGCTTCTCTGTCTGACATCATGGACACTGGCCGCATCTGCTCTGTAATGCTTATTTCATATTAACATTCTTTTCTTTTTCTTTTTTTTTTTTTTTTGAGACGGAGTTTTGTTCTTGTTGCCCAGGCTGGAGTGCAATGTCGAAATCTTGGCTCATCGCAACCTCTGCCTCCTGGGTTCAAGCGATTCTCCTGCCTCGGCCTCCCGAATACCTGGGATTACAGGCATGCACCACCATGCCCGGCTAATTTTGTATTTTCAGCAAAGACGGGGTTTCTCCATGTTGGTCAGGCTGGTCTCAAACTCCCAACCTCAGGTGATCGGCCCGCCTCGACCTCCCAAAGTGCTGGGATTACAGGCGTGAGCCACTGTGGCCACCGTTTTTTCTTTTTCTGTTGAAATAATTATAGATTTCCAGGAAGTTGCAAAAAGTACTTGGGAGAGCTCTCATGTACCCTTCATGCAGTTTTCCCTGGGGGTTACATTTTACATGACTGTAGCACAATATCAAAACCAGGAAGTTGATGCTACTACAATGTGTGTGTATAGTTCTGTGCCATTTTCTCACATGTGTAGATTTATGTAACTACCACCTAATCATGATGTAGAACCTTCGCAGCGTCACAAAGATCTCCCACAGGCTGCCGTTTTAGAGTCACTCCCACCTCCCTTTTCCTACCGTCCCTAACCCTTGGTAACCACTAATCTGTTTTCCATCTCCATAATTTTGTCATTTCAAGAATGTTACATAAATGGAATCCTACACATGTGCTATTTAAATGTCAAGTTTAATTTATTAAAATTAAATCAAATTAAAAATTCAGTTCCTCAGTCATATCAGCCACATTTTGAATGCTCAGTAGCCATGTTTGGCTAGTGACCATCAAATTGCACAGCAGAGATACACGACTGTTCTATCATTGCAGAAACACTATTGGAAAGTGCTGCTTTACGGAATAAGACCAGATCTGTGGTTTACAAATGCTGATGCATAGACCAAATTACCCAACAGTGTGACAAAATACAGGTTCCTGAGTGTATTACTTATATATTGTGGCATAATAAATTACCCCAAAATGTAGTGGCTTAAAACAATGATCAACCTTTATTACCCCACACATTTTCTGTAGGTCAGGAGTTCTTGAGTGACTCATCTGTGTTGTTGGGCACAAAGCCTCTCATGAAGCTGCAGTCAAGAGGTTGGTCACGAGCAGTCACCTGCAGGCTTGGCTGGGGCTGAAGGAGCCTCCTCTAAGGTGGCTCACTCACATGGCTGGCCAGTTGGTGCTACATGTTAGATGGCCACCCACTTCTGTTTGCCTGGCACTAAGAGGTTCCCTGGGATGTGGGACCTTCATTGTGAAAACTGGAACTGTCCTAGAATGATTGGTCACCCTACTGCTGTCAGGAGGGCTCGTGAGCCTCTTCCAGGGCTGCTTGAGTGTCCTTATGACGTGGCCGCCATTTTTCCTAGGATGAGGGATCCAGGAGAATGCCAGGCAGAAGCTCCAGTGTCTTTTCTGACTGCCTTGGAAGTCACGTGGCATTAGTTTTGCTGTATGTTTTCATTAGAAGCAAATTTCTAAATTCAATGATCCACATTCAAGGACAGGGGGAATTAGCATCCACCTTTGAAGGGAGGATTGTCAAAGAATATGTGGATGTATTTTAAACCTTTTGTACTGTCCCATCTGATTGGGCAGATGATGCAAGGCCTCGGAATCTGTATTTGGCTAAGGGATCAACGATCCCTGATGTGCACTCATGTTTGCCCCCCAGTAGTTTGGCTGGCCACCAGCTCCTTTCCCACTGTGAAATGACGGTCATCCCACCTACCTCAGGAGGCATTCATGGGAGGGGGAGGAGGCGGAAGGACAACACCGGGCCAGAGGATAAGTGAGCTGAGCATTGTTAGATGACTGGATGTCCCTTCCCATGGAAAAAATGAACAATAATTAGGGAGCGATTTAGAAAATCCTCAGTGCAATGAAACATTGAACACTGTCATAAATGATCGTCATCAAACTACATAGTAACATGGCATAAAAAACTCACAATACAAAATACACACTCAGGGCCGGGTACAGTGGCTCACACCTATAGTCCCAGCACTTTAGGAGGCCGAGACACGCAGATCACCTGAGATCAGGAGTTCAAGACCATCCTGGCCAACACGCTGAAACCCCGTCTCTACTGAAAAATACAAAAATTAGCTGGACATGGTGGCGTGTGCCTGCAGGCTTGGAGGGACGGGCTTGGAGAGTGCTGCCACTTGCTGGTGAGTAGATGGGAGTACACCCGTAGCGCAACCCGCTCCAGGCCACAGAGAAGCAACTTGCCTGCCAGGTGGAATGCAGCTGGGTTGGCTGGTAAAGTCCTGTCTCTAAGACTGGGCCAGGGAAGCCGCAAATAAGGCCAGCTAGGGTGTGTGGCAGCCAGGGATATCTGTGGGGATGGGACATTTTTCTATTATTTTGGTCAAATGTTCAGTGATGTTTAAAAAAAGTTGGGCTGGGAGAGAGATCCAACATGGCCTATTAGCAGCAGCTCAGGATTGTAGCTCCCACTGAAAGTGCAGAGAGTGAGTGGACGCCACATTTTCAGACGAATTTTTATTGCCCACGGACCAGCAGATTCCCGGCGGAGGAGGCCCACTGGTCGCCAGCGCGACTCTTTTGGCCGGGGCGGCCGTTTTGCAGGCGCCCCGGCGCGGCGGTTCTCAGTCCAGAGTATACGGGACTGAGTGCCCTTTAGTTGGCGTTGGAGCTCCGGGAAGGCAGAGTCTCCCATTCAGCTGATTGAAAAGCGGACTGAAGTGGGGAACCAGACCAGGAGATTCCCGGGCAGAAAAGCGTCACAAATCTTAAGGCCGCTGTTTCAGCCGGCGTGGTGGGTCGCCGCAGGGGAAGCCTGGTCCCTCCCCACAAAAAAAAAAAGAAAAAAAAAACAACACACAAAAAAACAGCAATTGGAACTGCTGAGGATTGAGACTTTCACAGCAAGTACAGCTGAACCCGGGAAGGTCCAGCTCTGTGGGGGGAGGGGCGTCCGCCGAAGGAAAACTAAGAAACAGAAAAACTTTACCACCAGCAACCTGGACGTCCACTCAGAGACCTAATCTGAAAGTCAGCAATTACACAGACGACAGGTGGGTAGATCCACAAAGATGGGAAGAAAACAGCGCAAAAAGGCTGAAAACACCCGAAATTAGAATGCCTTTCCTCCTACAGAGGATTGCAGTGCCTCATCACCAATTGAACAAGGCCTGATCGAGAATGAATGTGAGAAATCAACAGAATCAGGCTTCAGAAGGTGGATAATGAGAAACTTCTGTGAGCTAAGAGAACATGTTCTAGCCTAATGCAAGGAAACTAAGAAGCTTGAAAAAAGGTTTGACGAAATGTTAATGAGAATGGACAATTTAAAGAGGAATATAAGTGAATTAATGGAGCTGAAAAACACAATACAAGAACTTCGCGAAGTATGCACAAGTTTTAACAGTCGAATTGATCAAGCAGAAGAAAGGATTTCAGAGGTCAAAGACCAACTTAACGAAATAAAACGAGAAGACAAGATTAGAGAAAAAAGGGTGAAAAGGAACGAGCAAAGTCTCCAAGAAATATGGGACTATGTGAAAAGACCTAATCTACGTTTGATAGATGTACCTGAATGTGACGAAGAGAATGAATCCAAGCTGGAAAATATTCTTCAGGATATTATCCAGGAAAACTTTCCCAACCTAGCAAGGCAGGACAATACTCAACTCCAGGTAATACAGAGAACACCACAAAGATATTCCTCAAAAAGAGCAACCCCAAGGCACATAATCATTAGATTCACCAGGGTTGAAATGAAGGAGAAAATACTAAGGGCAGCCAGAGAGAAAGGTCAGGTTACCCACAAGGGGAAGCCTATCAGACTCACAGCAGATCTCTCTGCAGAAACCCTACAAGCCAGAAGAGAGTGGGGGCCGATATTCAACATCCTTAAAGAAAAGAACTTTCAACCCAGAATTTCATATCCAGCCAAACTAAGTTTCATAAGTGAAGGAAAAATGAAATTTTTTATGAACAAGCAAGTACTCAGAGATTTCATTACCACCAGGCCTGCTTTACAAGAGTTTCTGAAAGAAGCACTATATACGGAAAGGAACAACCAGTATCAGCCATTCCAAAAAACCCATCGGTAAGCTGCATCCAGACCCATCTCACATGCAAGGTTATATAGAGACTCAAAACAAAGGGATGGAGGAAGATTTGCCAACCAAACGGAGAGCAAAAAAAAAAAAAAGCAGGAGTTGCAATTCTCATCTCTGATAAAATAGACTTTAAAGTAATAGAAACCAAAAGAGATAAGAAGGACATTGTACAATGGTAGAGGGATCAATGTAACGGGAAGAGCTAATGATCCTAAGTCTATGCACACCCAATATAGGAGCACCCAGTTACATAGGGCAACTTCTTGGTGACTTACAAAGAGACTTGGACTCCCACACAATAATAGTGGGAGACTTTAACACTACATTGTCAATATTGGACAGATTAATGAGACAGAAGGTTAACAAGGATACCCGGGACTTGAACTTAGACCTTGAACAAGTAAACTTAATAAACATTTACAGAACTCTCTACTCCAAACCCACAAAACATACATTTTCTTCAGTAACACATCACATCTATTCTAAAAGTGACCACATGGTTGGGAGTAAATCACTCCCCAGCAATTGCATAACATTTCATAGGTTTAAATGAAATATTGGTTGGCTGTTTGTTTGTTATTTTCCTCCCTTATTCCTTCCTGTCTCCATTGTATAACACAATTATTAGTATAAAAGAGCTTTTCAATACCCATTTTTAGACTGCATTCTAGCCTGGGCAATAGAGCAAGATTCCCGTTCTCTCTCCCTCTTTTTCTTCTTCTTTTTCCCTTTCTTTTATTCTCTTTTTTTCCTTCTTTCCGTAAAAAAAAAAAAAAAAAAAGTTGGGCCAACTTTATTTCCGTCTCCTTTTCCTACAGGTGCAAAGATCCCTCTCCCTTAGAATCTCTCTAACTCAGGGCTTGGCTGTTTGAATTTGCAGGAGGGCAGGGAGTCTGAGGGTTGGAATCATGTCTAGCTGCTTGCCTGGCCATGACTCCCCGTGGACAGACTGGTGGGGGATTCCAGGCAACTCCCTCCCCCCAGGCCAGGCTCGGTGGAAAAGGCAGAAGGTTGGCACTGCCCATAGCAACCCAAACTCACATCTTTCCCTAAACCTGCCCCTTTCCAACCCCGTAGGGGCTGGACCAGACCCTGAGTTCCACAGCTAGAAACATCACCTCCATTTGGGAGGTAAAAATACAAAATTAGCTGGGTGTGGTGGCACATGCCTGTGATCCCAGCTACTCGGGAGGCTGAGGCAGAAGAATTGCTTGAACCCAGGAGGCAGAGGTTGCGGTGAGCCGAGATCGTGCCACTGCACTCCAGCCTGGGCAACAAGAGTGAAACTGTCTAATAAATTTTTTTTCTGCAGTCATTTTATTTATTTACTCATTTATTTATTTTTCTTAGATTCTACCTTTTGATAGAGAAGTGGTTGGGAGAAATTGGCCACCTTTTTTTTTTTTTTGAGACAGGGTCTCACTGTGTCACCTAGGCTGGAGTGCAGTGATGAGAGCTTGGCTCCCTGCAACCTCTGCCTCCCAGATTCAAGCAATTCTCCTGCTTCGGCCTCCCAAGTAGCTGGGACTATAGGTGCCCACCACTACACCTGGCTAATTTTTATACTTTTTGATAGAGAAAAGGTTTCACCATGTTGGCCAGGCTGCTCTCAAACTCCTGACCTCAAGTGACTGCCCCCTTCGGCCTCCCAAAATGCTGGGATTACAGGCGTGAGCCACCACACCCGGCCTGGCTACCATTTTTGCAGGCAATCCAGCATGCCCACCTCCTTCATTCATTCCTTTTTTTTTCCTGGAGATGGAGTCTTGCTCTGTCATCCAGGCTGGAGTGCGGTGGCACGATCTCGGCTCACTGCAACCTCTGCTCCTAGTTCAAGCCATTCTCCCGCCTCAGGCTCCTGAGTATCTGGGATTACAGGTGTGTGCCACCATGCTTGGCTAATTTTTTTTTGTATTTTTAGTGGAGAAGGGGTTTCACCATCTTAGCCAGGCTGGTCTCAAACTCCTGACCTCGGGTGATCTGCCTGCCTCACCCTCCCAAAGTGCTGGGATCACAGGCGTGAGCCACCATGTCCAGCTCACTTCATTCATTTCTGCTCATAAGTCACCCCCTTGGATAGGCCTTCCATGACCGTCCTGAGTATCCTTCAGTCCTGCTCCTTATGCCCACGTTGCCTTAGCAACATTTGCCATCATACTCTTTTTGCTGACTGTCAGTCTTGCCCCCTTGACAGTAAGTGCCAAGAGAGGAGGAACCACATATATTTTGTTCATTGCTAAGTCTCCAACACCTAGCAGAGGGCCTGGCCCATGGTAGGAGCTGAATAAATATTTGCTGAATGAATGAATGTTCCTAAGAACCAATGCAGTCATCAAAGTCCATAATTACATATTTATTCGTATGATGATTTGTGCAAAGTCTATCTTTTCCCTTGACTGTGACTTTCACAGGAAGGGACAGTGTCTGTTTCTACTCACTATTGGAATATGTCCTTAGTTCTTAGTGCAGTGTCCAGAAAATAATGACCTGCAATGGATTTTGGCTGAATGAGTGCCTGCTGAGTAGGAGGGGCAGGATGGAGGCCAAAAAGTAGAGCATTCCCAGAGAGATTGCCCTCATCACAACATGCAGATACTGGACCTTGATGAAGATGGGTTGCTGTACTTTAAAACAGTATTAAGACGTGGGACCTTTTTTTTTCCTTTGGAGGTTGGAATGAAAGTTTAATAAGCAAAAGAAGAAAGCTCTCTGCCATGAAGAGGGGGGCCAAAGAGGGTTGTCTATTTTTTTTGTTGTTGTTACTTTAAGTTCTGGGGTACATGTGCAGAACATGCAGCTTTGTTGTATAGGTGTACACATGCCATGGTGGCTCACTGCACCTATCAACCTGTCGTCTAGGTTTTAAGCCCCGCATGCATTAGGTACTTGTCCTAATGCTCTCCCTCCCTTTGCCCCTAACTGCCTGATAGGCCCGATGTGTGATGTTCCCCTCCCTGTGTCCATGTGTTCTCATTGTTCAGCTCCCATTTGTGAGTGAGAACATTCGGTGTTTGGTTTTCTGTTCCTGTGTTAGTTTGCTGAGAATGATGGCTTCCAGCTTCATCCATGTCTCTGCAAAGGACACGAACTCATTCTTTTTTAAGGCTGCATAGTATTCCATGGTGTATATGTGCCACATTTTCTTTACACAGTCTGTCACTAATGGGCATTTGGGTTGGTTCCAAGTCTTTGCTATTATAAATTGTGCTGCAATAAACATATGTGTGCATGTGTCTTTATAGTAGAATGATTTGTAATCCTTTGGGTATATACCCAAAAATGGGATTGCTGGGTCAAATGTTATTTCTGGTTCTAGGTCCTTGAGGAATCACCACACTGTCTTCCACAATGGCTGAACTAATTTACACTCCCACCAACAGTGTAAAAGCGTTCCTATTTCTCCACAGCCTCACCAGCATCTGTTGTTTCCTGATGTTTTAATGATTGCCATTCTAACTGGCTTGAGGGCCTTGTCATTTTTACAGCTGAATGCAAAGACTTTTATAAGAAACTGAGGAGGGCTGGGTGTCTCCTTTGCATAAGGCATAAATTTCTGGTAGCTCTACACATCCTCCCCGTGCACATGCCAGAGTTTCTCCATGTTACTTTGTTCTCCTTACTGAGCATGTGTCAGGGGATGCAATTTTCCATTCTGGGGAGGTAGGACCTTTAAGAGATGTTTAGGTCATTAGGGCAGAGCCCTCACAAATGGATTAATGCCATTATCTTATTATTTTGGGGAATGGGTTGGCCTCCTCTTCTTTCTCTCTCCCTCTCTTTGCCCTTCTGCCATGTAATACACTTCCACTATGGGATGATACACAGGAAGGCCCTCACCAGATGGCAGCATGTTAGTATCAGACTTCCCAACCTCTAGAACTGTGTGCCAATAAATTTCTGTTTTTATAAATTACCCAGTCTGTGGTATTGTTATAGCAGTACAAAATGAATGAAGACATGGATGTAAATAAGAATTTTCGGAATTGACTTTTTTAACCCCTCAGGGAGCTGGTGTTTAGAGCAGCCACATCCTGATTTTTTTCCCATGATATTGTGTAAGATCACAGCCTTTTGGCTGGGCGTGGTGGCTCACACCTGCAATCCCAGCACTTTGGGAGGCCAACGTGGGCAGGTCACCTGAGGTTGGGAGACCAGCCTGACCAACATAGAGAAACCCCTTCTCTACTAAAAATACAAAATTAGCTGGGCATAGTGGCGCATGTCTGTAATCCCAGCTACTCGGGGAGGCTGAGGCAGGAGAATTGCTTGAACTCGGGAGGCAGAGGTTGCAGTGAGCCCAGATAGCGCCATCGGACTCCAGCCTGGGCAAGAGAGCAAAACTTTGTCTCAAAAAAAAAAAAAAATCACAGCCTCATAGCCTTTCTCTGGGCCTACTGCTCCAGTATTAGTTGGGTGCTTGTGAAAAATACAGGTGCCAGCCCCACGCCAGAAGTATTAATGGAGAACATCCGGGGCTAAGGGATAGGCCCCCCCACCTGCACATCCCAGCAGCCATGCAGGTGATTCTTATGTGCACCACGTTTTGTGGTAAGGTATAATTGTCTTTCCATTTCTGTGCTCTAAGCTGGAAATATCTTGGGCTGGTTTTTCCTTTAAGATACCCTCTCTCTCAGCTAGGCACAGTGGCTCACGCCTGTAATCCCAGCACTTTGGGAGGCTGAGGCGGGCAGATCATGAGGTCAAGAGATCGAGACCATCCTGGTCAACATGGTGAAATCCCGTCTCTACTAAAAATACAAAAATTAGCTGAGCGTTGTGGTGCATGCCTGTAGTCCCAGCTACTCGGGAGGCTGAGGCAGAAAAATTGCTCGAACCCGGGAGGCGGAGGTTGCAGTGAGCCAAGATTGCGCCACTGCACTCCAGCCTGGTGACAGAGTGAGACTCCATCTCAAAAAACAAACAAACACCCTGTGTCTCTTAAGACCTTGGTAGCTTTATTTCCAGAAGCCTTTTTTTTTTTGAAGACAAGATCTCGCTCTGTCACCCTAGCTGGAGTGCAGTGGTGTGATCACAGCTCACTGGTGACCCTCCAACCTCAGCCTCCAGAGTAGCTGGGACTGAAGGTGCACACCACCGTGCCTGGCTGTTTTTTTGTATCTTTGGTAGAGACAAGGTCTCCTTATGTTGCCCAGACTGGTCTCAAACTCCTGGACTCAAGTAATCCTCCCACCGCAGTCTCCCAAAGTTCTGGGATTACAGGAGTGAGCCACCATGCCAGGCCTCCCCAGGAGGCTTTGTAAACAAGAAGCCTGTTCCAGAATCCCTGAAAAATGCAGGAGGTTTATATACCTTTTGAGGCTCATGGAGAGGTGATATGGCCCAGGGCCTTGAGGCTGGGCAGGATGCCACTGAAGCCACACTAGGAAGGGAGGAAGCAAAGCTGGGTTCTCTCCCTCTTCAGATTTGCTATGGGTGGAATTGGGAAGTTTATATTCGGGGTTGAGGGACACAAGGGGTGAGGTCCTTGGCTGTGGTGATGGGGGAGGCGGCTTTAGCATAGTTAAGGGAAAGCAAGTATTTCCTCAGGGGTGGAGAGGAGCTGGGGAGGGGTGAGGGAGGGATAAAGGGGCTAATCTTATGTGAGAGTTACGGAAGAACCAGTTTTGTAACCTCAGGGCGGCAGGCTGCTAAGTTTAGATTTGAACCTGAAACTTTTGGACTTTGAGAGGCATCTGAGGCTGTTGCTGCCTCTGACTATGCTAGCTCTGGCAGGAAAGGCTGCGTCTGTGGCTGGGCGAAACAGTGGCATTAGAAAAAGGAGGGACTTCATGAGTTTTCTGAAAGCTATGATATTTCCAGAGAAAATCCTGAGGGTCAGCCTCCCCTTCCCCCCACAGTCTCTCTTCCAGCAGGAAAGGCCAGAGAGTAGGTCATGGGGGGTATGAAAGGATGGGGTGGGGACAAAGGCAGGGACACTTGTGGACTCAGTGGCCAACCTTGTTGTCTGGCTACCTGTCACTGCCCATGTCAGAGAGAAAGTCGTTCCTGGCAACCAGGACAGAAGAGGAGGTGTTGGTGTTGGGGCCAGTGAGGAAGCAAGCCCTCCCCCAGGTTCGGGAAGAAGCTAGAGAAATAAGAGGTCATAGGCAGTGTGGTCTCAGCCAGGCCAGGTGTGTGGTCTGACACCAGCCTTCAATTGGCCAGGAGAAACCAGTCCTCATTCAGGTGCACGTGGCCATGTGATGGGGGTTAAGGCAGCTATGGGATAGTGCAAGGTTAGACTTGTTGCAGCCTTAGGTAGAGAAACGTGGCCCCTGTTATGTTGCTGCCTGGAAGGATAGGAGGTGGGGAAATAAATACTCTTTTCTTTTCTTCTTTTTTCTCTGTCACTCAGGCTGGATCACAGTGGTGTGATCGTGGCCCACTGCAGCCTTAATCTTCTGGGCTTAAGTGATCCGCCCACTTCAGCCTCCTGAGTATCTGGGATTATAGTTATTCGCCACCATACCTGGATAATATTTTTAGATTTTTCATAGAGACAGGGTCTCACTATGTTGCCCAGGGTAGTCTTGAACTCCTGGGCTCAAGCAATCCTCCTGCTGCAGCCTCCCAAAGTGCTGGTATTACAGGTTGGAGCTAGTGTGCCTGGCCGAAGTTGTGTTTTTTGCAGTCTTTTGTGATCATTCTTGTAATCAGTCCACATGGATGAGAACCTCCCCTTCACGACTTTCCCTGTGTCTGTTTGTAGGGTTTTTTTGTTTGTTTTTTTTGTTAACACAAATGACTCCATTTTTATTACGACACTTTCACACATTTGGTAAGTCACTGGAGGGACTGACTGCGATCTTGGTTATCCTAACAGTTACATTTTATTGCAGGGGAAGGGTGTAGATTAAAATCAGCCAAGTAGGAGATGCATGGGCAGAGTCAAGGAGGGCTCCAAACACAGAGCTTCCACTGTCCTTTCCTGAGGGAGGCATATGGATGGTCTGTGTTCCTCCCGGCGAGCATGTGTGGCAGTACACTTAGAGTCTTGCCAACCAGGAAAACTCACGCGAGCCTTGCCACCTAGAGTTTTTACTGGGGCTCCCTGGTCAAATACACACAGGGCTGACATCATCTCCATTCTCCAGAGATCCAGCTGAGCATGCTGGATGCAAAGTCCTCACCCTGAATCACACATTAGTTTATCCAGTGTGGCCAACCCCACCCTAAATCACATTGTTAGCTTATCTGGTGTGGCCAGCCCCCGCCCTAAATATCCTCCTATCTGGCATGACATTGCAAGTGCTTAGAGATTACCTTCTGAAAGCTGAGGGCAAAGGCCAGGCCTCTTCTTGGGCAAGGTTAAAATAAATTCTACTCTACAGGCAGATGAAACAGTCCCCAGCCCGCGCCAAGGCTGTGAGTCCATTGTTTCTGGCAGATTGACAACCCGTGAGGCGTGATTCCTAGCTGTCCAAGGTGTGTGACATGGTTGGGATATGTGTCTCCTCCAAACCTCCTGTTGGAATGTGAGCCCCAGTGTTGGAGGTGGCACCTGGTGGGAGGTGTTTGGGTCACAGGGGCGGATCCCTCGCCAATGCTAGAGCTGGTCGTTGGAAGGAATCTGGGGCCTCCTCGTCTCTTTTCCTCCGGCTCTTGCCATGTGACGTGCCTGCTCCTTCTTGGCCTTCTGCCATGAATGGAAGCCTCCTCATCAGGAGTCACTCACAGGCCTCACCGGAAGCCGAGCAGACGTCTGCCTCATGCTTTCTGTGCAGCCTGCAGAACCGTGAGCAAATTAAACGTCTCGTCTTTATAAATTACCCAGCCTCAGCTATTTCTTTATAGCAACACAGAAACGGACTAACGCAGTGTGCAACCTGCACAGAGGGGCGATGAGTCACCTGCCTTTATGCCATGCGCCATTCATCATCTCTTCAGTTATGTGTTTACTCACCGTTTCTTCATTCCTAGAATTAAGGCACTCTGGAAAGGACACAAGCATGGACAAAGCAGAGCCAGTCCCTGCCCTCTTGTCCTCACTCTATCGAGGAAGTCAGAGCAAACCATCGATGAAATACGTATAAACTGTGCTACAAGCTGTGAAGGAAACAGAGGGCTGAGCTCAGAATAAGGATGGAGAGGAGAAAAGAACCTGTGTTAGATTTTGTAACAGGGAAGGTAGGTTCAAGAAGGTCCCATTTAAGCAGAGGCCAGAGAGTGAGAAGGCACCAGCTGTCTGGGAAGAACATGCCCCCTACAGACTGTGAAAGCGGAAACACAGCCTTTTCCTTTCGACTGACATAGTCTGGTCAGGACCCAGGGCTTTGCAAGCCGTGCATGGCCAGGGTTTCAGCCCTACGCATCCCCTGTGCTGATGCAGTGTGTAAACCACACAACCCTACACAGCAGGTTTGGACAAAAGTGCCTGAAAGCCAGTGCCCCGTGCAGCTCTACCAGGCTGGCACCCAGACAGCAGGCCATTTGAATTGCATCTGACCTTGTCCACATTTTATTTTTATTTTTGGGTTTTTCATGCTTCCTATCCATGCATTTGTCTACATTTTAAATAATAAAAAACAAAGTGTTGCCTGTTAGCAGAGGCCATGGTGTCAGAAACTGGGACATTCTTCAAGTCCCAGCCACTTAGGCATGAATGCAAGTCAAGGGGAAGAAACAGCTCCATTTTTGGCTCGAGGAAACACTGCTGGGGTCCATTTGCTGGTAGGGTCTGGAGAAGGGGTTCCACATACCTTGCAATACAAGGGGATCCCAGCCTAATTTCTTCCTGTTTTTCTTTAGCCTTTATCAGGGACCAGAGTGTGCTGAGCAAAGGGGGAAGCCCTTGCCTTCACAGCTCAGAGTTTTCTGGTAGGTTTCCAGCCCCATGCCCATTCTCCTTCCCACTCCCCCATCACAGCCATGTGCACAGGCACACATAGTCCCTCTCAGAGAACATCACAGGTACCAGCACTGGGCCTGAGTTTGCTGTACAATAATAATGAGATCTGCACTTACCCCAGATTGCAGTCTGTTTTATGCAGCAAGAACCTCTGCCTCTTTCCTCGTTGTTTGATTTTAATACCACACCCAGCCTCCTTTAAAAGTTGGAGGTTGGATATGGTGGCTCATGCTTGTAATCCCAGAACTTTGGAAAGCCAAGACAGGCAAATTGCTTGAGCTTACAAGCTCGAGACCAGCCTGGGCAACCTGGCAAACCCCCATCTCTACAAAAAATACAAAAATTACCTGGGCGTGGTGGGACCTGTAATACCAGCTACTTGGGAGGCTGAGGTGGGAGGATGGCTTGAGCCCAGGAGGCAGAGGTTGCAGTGAGCCAAGATCATGCCACTGCACTCCAGCCTGGGCAACAGAGCCAGACCTTGTCTCTAAATAAATAAATAAATAAATAAGTATTTTTTTAAAAGTTGGAAAGCAGGCGAAAAAAAAGGAAAAAGCCAGCCGAGTACGGTGGCTCATGCCTATAGTCACAGCACTTTGGAAGGCCGAGGCAGATGGATCACCTGAGGTCAGGAGTTTGAGACCAGCCTGGCCAACATTGTGAAACTCCGCCTCTGCTAAAAATACAAAAACTAGCTGGGCGTGGTGGTGTGCACCTGTAATCCCAGCTACTCAGGGGGCTAAGTCAGGAGAATTGCTTGAACCTGGGAGGCAGAGGTTGCAGTGAGCAAGGATCGCACCATCGCATTCCAGCCTGGGCGACAGAGTGAGACAAGTCTATGTCTCAAAAAAAAAAAAAAAAAAGAAGAAAAGAAAAAAGCAAAAAAAGGCACTTACAACTTTACCATTTGCCTTAGTTCATCCAGGCTGCTATGACAAAATGCCATAGACTGAGTGGCTTATAAACAACAAAGTTATATCTCACAGTTCTGGAGGCTGGAAGTTCAACATCAGTGTACCAGGAGATTTGGTGTCTGTTGTGAGCCTGCTGCCTGATTCATAGATGACACTTTATTTTTCTTTTTTCAACTTTTCTTTTAGATTCAGGGGTTATATGTGCAGATTTGTTACAAGGGTATATTGCATGTGCTGAGGTTTGGGTATGACTGAACCTGTCACGTAGGTACCGAGCATGGTACCCAAGAGGTAGTTTTTCAACCCTTGCTCCCCGTTCCTCCTCTTGTAGTCCACAGTGTCCATTGTTTCCATCTTTATGTCCATGTGTACCCAATGTTTAGCTTCCACTTATAAGTGAGAACATGCCGTGTTTGATTTTGTGTTCCTGTGTTAATTCACGTAAGATAATGGCCTGTAGCTGCATCCATGTGGCTGCAAAACATGATTTCATTTCTTGATTTTTTACGGCTGTGTAGTATTCCACGGTATATATGCACCACATTTTCTTTATTCCAGCCACCACTGATGGGCACCTAGGTTGTACTCCACGTCTCTGCTATTGTGAATTGCTCTGTGGCAAACCTACAAGTGCATGTGTCTTTTTGGTAGAATTATTTATTTTCCTTTGGGTGGAATGGTAGTTCTATTTTTAGTTCTTTGAGAAGTCTCCAAACTACTCTCCACAGTGGCTGAACTAATTTACATTCCCACCAGCAGTGTATAAGCACCCCCTTTTCTCTGCAGCCTCACCAATATCTATTTTTTAACTTTTTAATAATAGCCATTCTGACTGGTGTGAGGTGGTACTCATTGTGATTTCAATTTGTATTTATCTGATGATTAGTGATGATGAACATTGTTTCATGTTTTTTGGCCACTTGTATTTTTTTTTTTTCTTTTTTCTTTGTTGTGAGACAGATTCTCACTCTGTCACTCAGGCTGGAGTGCAGTGACTTGATTTTGGCTCATTGCAACCTCTGACCCCCGGAGTCAAGTGATTCTTGTGCCTCAGCTTCCCGAGTAGCTGGGATTACAGGCACATATCACCACGCCTGGTTAATTTTTGTATTTTTAGTAGAGCTGGGGTTTCACCACATTGGCCAGGTTGGTCTCGAATTCCTGACCTCAGGTGATCCGCCTGCCTTGGCCTCCCAAAGTGTTGGGATTATAGGCATGAGCCACCATACCTGACCGTATGTCTTCTTTTGAGAAGTGTCTGTTCATGTCCTCTGTCTGCTTTCGTTTTTGAGACGGAGTCTTGCTCTGTTGCCCAGGCTGGAGGGCAGTGGCATGATTTCAGCTCACTGCAACCTCCACCTCCCTGGTTCAAGTGATTCTCCTGCCTCAGTCTCCTGAGTAGCTGGCCTTACAGGTGCCCGCAGCCACGCCCAGCTAACTTTTGTATTTTAGTAGAGATGGGGTTTCATCATGTTGGCCACGCTGGTCTTGAACTCTTGACCTCAGTTGATCTGCCTGCCTCGGCCTCCCAAAGTTCTGGAATTACAGGCATGAGCCCACCGTACCTGGCCTTCTGTCTACTTTTTAATGGGGTTCTTTGCTTTTTGCTTGTTGGACTGCTTAAGTTCCTTATAGAGGCTGGGCATGGTGGCTCACACCTGTAATCCCAGCACTTTGGGAGGCCGAGGTGGGAGGATCACCTGAGGTTAGGAGTTTGAGACCAGCTTGGCCAACATGGTGAAACCCTGTTTCTATTAAAATAAAAAAGTTCCTTATAGATTCAGGATATTAGACCTTTGTCAGATGTGTAGTTTGTAAATGTTTTCTCCCATTCTATAGGTTGTCTGTTTACTCTGTTGACAGTTTCTTTTGCTGTGCAGAAGCTCTTAAGTTTAATTGGGTCCCACTTGTCAATTTTTTTTTTTTTTTTTTTTTTGAGACCGGGTCTCACTCTGTCACCCAGGCTGGAGTGCAGTGGTGTGATCATAGCTCACTGTAGCCTCAACTCCTGGACTCAAGCGATCCTCCCACCTCAGTTTCCTGAGTAGCTAAGACTATAGGTGTGGGGCACCATGCCAGGCTAATTTTTGCATTCTTTGTACAGATGGGTTTTTGCCATGTTGCCCAGGCTGATTTTTGTTTTTGTTGTAACTGCTTTTGAGGACTTAGTCATTTATAAATTGTTTGCCATGGTTGATGTCTAGGAGGGTATTTCCTAGGTTTTCTTCTAGGATTTTAATAGTTTGAAGTCTTACATTTAAGTCTTTAATCCATCTTGAGTTAATTTTTATACATGGTGATAGGCAGGGATCCAGTTTTGTTCTCTGTATATAGATAGCCAGTTATTCCAGCACCATTTATTGAATAGGGAGTCCTTTCCCCACTGCTTATTTTTGTCCAATTTGTTGAAGATTAGTTCATTGTAGGAGTGTGGCTTTACTTCTGTATTCTCTATTCTGTCCCATTGGTCTATGTGTCTGTTTTTGTACCGGTACTCTGCTGTTTGGGTTATTGCAGCCTTTTAGTATAGTTGGAATACAGGTAATGTGATGCCTCCAATGTTGTTCTTTTTGCTTAGGATGCTTTGGTTATTCTGGCTCTTTTTTTGTTCAATTTAAATTTTAGAATAGTTCTTTTTCTAATTCTGTGGAAAATGATGAAGTTTGATGGGAATAGGATTAAATCTACAGATCGCTTTCGGCAGTATGGACATTTTAATGATATTGATTCTTCCAATCCATGAGCATGGAGTGTTTTTCCATTTGCTTGTGTCATATAGATGATGCTTTCTGTGTCCTTACATGGCGGGAAGGGTGCACAAGCTCTCTCAGGCCTCTGCCCTGATGATAATCACATTTCAAAAGCTCTGCCTCCTAATACCATCATCTTGGGACTTACGATTTCAACATATCGATTTTAAGAGACAAACATGCATACCCTAGACCCATTCTAATAAATCATTTCTAGAATTGTCTTTTAGAGATTGTATGTTAGTTTCCTATTCCCGTTGTAACGAACTACCACAGACTTAGTGGTTTAAACAACTCAGATTTATCATTTTACAGTTTTAGAGGTCAGAAGTCTGACATCAAGTCTCTCTGGGCTAAAATTAAGCAGGCATCAGGGCTACCTCCTTCTGGAGGCTCTGGGAGGAGAATCTGCTTCCTTGTCTTTTTAGCCTCTATGGGCTGCCTGCCTTCCTTGGCTCATGGCCCTTTCTGACATCTTCAGAGCCAGCAGTGTGGCATCTCCAGTGCCTTTCTTTCTCTCTCTGACCCACTCTGCTCTGTCATTAAATGGCTTTCTCTCACTCTGACCCTCTTGTCTTCCTCTTATAAGAATTTGTAGGCCGAGCATCGTGGCTCATACCTGTAATCCCAGCACGTTAGGAGGCCTAGGTGGATGGATCAGCTGAGGTCAAGAGTTTGAGACCAGCCTGGACAACATGGTGAAACCTCGTCTCTCCTAAAAATACAAAAATTAGCTGGGCCTGGTGGCAGGCGCCTGTAATTCCAGCTACTTGGGAGGCTGAGGCAGGAGAATCACTTGAACCCACGAGGCAGAGGTTGCAGTGAGCCGAGATTGCACCACTGCACTCCAGCCTGGATGACAGAGCGAGACTCTGTCTGAAAAAAGAACTTGTGATTACATTCTTGTGATTACATTGGGCCCACTGGGATGATCTAGGACAGTCTCCCCATGTCAAGATCCTTAACAACCGTATGATCTCACTTAAATGTAGAATTTAAAATAATCATACTCATAGAAACAGAGAGTACAGTGGTGATTGTCAGGGCTGGGGGAAAGGGAAAATGGAGAGATGATGATCAAAGGGTATAAGGGTTAGTTATGCCTGATAAATTCTGGAGATCTGTGCATCTGACGTAAGGTCTAATATCCAAAATCTATAAGGAACTTAAACAATTAAACAAGCAAAAAACAAATAACCTCATGAAAAAGTGGGCAGAGGGGGCAGGCGCAGTGGCTCACACTTGTAATCCTAGCACTTTGGGAAGCTGAGGCAGGTGGATTGGTTGAGCTCAGAAGTTTGAGACCAGCTTGGGCAAACATGGCAAAACCCCATCTCTACTAAAAACAAAGAAAAAAAGTGGGCAGAGGACATGAACGGACGCTTCTCAAAAGAAGACATATAAGTGGCCAACAAACATGTTTAAAAAAAGTTCATCATCACTAATCATTATCTACTATACATCACAGTGCCTACAGCTGACAATACTGCACTGTATACTTAGAATTGCCGAGAGATAGATCTTAAGTGTTCCTACCAAAAAAAGGGAACGGGCGTCGGGTATGTTTATATGCTTGATGGTAGTGATGGTTTCATGGAAATATACTTATCTCCAAACTCATCGACATATACATATTAAACATGTACAGCTTTTTATATGTCAAAAAAGTAGGGTTTTTTTTGTGTGTGTGCATTTTTTGTTTGTTTGTTTTTTACATTCACAGGTTCCGGTGAAAGGAGGTGAATATTCTTGGGCAGCCATTATTGTACTTACCATAGTTTGCCTCCACAGTCTTTAATGCTGGGGTTGCAGTAATGCTGAACACAGATTGCCTTCCATTAACATTGTAACAGAACTATTTCCCGACAGGAAGTTTTTGTAACCATCTTTCCTCAAGGTTGTGAGTGATTTCAATATGCCCAAGCTGGAAACCAGGCTGTGTTCCATACTGGGCTGCTGTCCATTTTTCTGCGGCATGCATTCCCCCATATAAGTATGTGTGGGTTCCCAGCAGCAGGTCAAGGTGAGGTGAAATAAGTTTATGATTCTTATAGAATATAGCCTAATTGCTTTTCAGAAGGATTGTATCACTTTACATATCTCCTGATGAACCTCACAACTTTCTTAAAGCTGAAAAAAGTTCTCTCTTTTTATAATCAAGGTGTTATGTCTTCATTAAAGAATATTTGGAGGCCAGGTGTGGTGGCTCATGCCTGTAATCCCAGCACTTTGGGAGGCTGAGGCAGGTTGATCACTTGAGGTTAAGAGTTTGAGACCAGCCTGGCCAACATGGCAAAACCATGTCTCTACTAAAAATGCAAAAATTAGCCAGATGTGGTGGCATGCGCCTGTAGTCATAGCTACTTGGGAGGCTGAGGCACAAGAATTGCTTGAACCCGGGATGTGGAGGTTGCAGTGAGCCGAGATGGTGCCACTGCCCTACAGCCTGGGGGACAGAGGGAGACTCTGTCTCAACAACAACAACAAAAAAAAAAAAAAAAAAAAATGAAAAAAACAAAACAGAACAAACATACAAAAGAATATAAGGGAAATGTAAAAAGAGCCAAAGGAAAAAATCGCTCAGAGCCTCATAAATAGAAACACAGCTTAATAATTGTGGTTCTGCTGAGACTTGATTACAAAAAAAAAGAAAAAATAATTGTGTTTCAATTAATAAGAATTGATCAATTCTGGCCAGGTGCGGTGGCTCACACCTGTAATCCCAGCACTTTGGGAGGCTGAGGCGGGTGGATCACAAGGTCAGGAGTTCAAGACCAGCCTGGCCAACATGGTGAAAGCCCTTTTCTCCTAAAAATACAAAAATTAGCTGGGCATGGTGGTGCATGCTTATAATCCCAGCTACTCCGGAGGCTGAGTCAGGAGAATTGCTTGAACCAGGACCTGGGAGGCGGAGGTTGCAGTGAGCCGAGATTGTGTCACTGCACTCCAGCCTCGCCTATAGAGCGAGCCTCCGTCTCAAAAAAAAAAAAAAAAAAAAAAGAATAGAATTGATCAATTCTCATAAATATTTCATTAATAATACATTTCTTTCCAATATTTGTCTCTCTGTGTCTATGTATACAAAATTCTTAAAAAACATAGCTATGATGTTGGAATTTCTTAGAACTGTTTTATTTATTTTAATTTTTTTTTAAACTGAGATCACTCTTGTTGCCCAGGCTGGAGTGCAATGGCACGATCTCGGCTCACCACAACCTCCGCCTCCCAGGTTCAAGCAATTCTCCTGCCTCAGCCTCCCAATTAGCTGGGATTACAGGCATGTGCAACCACGCCCGGCTAATTTTGTATTTTTAGTAGAGATGGGGTTTCTCCATGTTGGTCAGGCTGGTCTCAAACTCCCGACCTCAGGTGATTCACCTGCCTCAGCCTCCCAAAGTGCCGGGATTACAGGCACAAGCCACTGCGCTTAGGACACTTCATGTTTTGGGATATACAGGAGAACACTATCGATTGTGTTTATCTTGGGATGGTTCCCATCCTGTTTCCCCCAAGTGATTACTGCTGTCACTCAGAAACTGGAGGCCTGGCTGGGCCCTTCCCTGGAAGCTGAGTGTCAGGGGTCAATGTGGGGGAGTGTGGCCTGAGATCCTTGACCACAAACGCACCATCTTGATTCTTCCTACCCAGACTCTGGTCTGAGGAGTTCACTGGAAAATGATCGGAAGGTCAGGTTTTATGACAATGCAGCTTTATAATCCAATTAATTGATGCTGGTTACAAGCGGAATATTTTTCTCTTTAAAAATGAATTGACATAAGTTACTACCATTTCTGCCTTCATGGACTTTGTCTTCAAGCTCTGGTACTTGGCATAGATGATGCTAAGAAACCACGCAGAAATCCAGGGACATCTGGCTCTGAAAAGAGGAGAATGGGGAGTGTTTCAACCTATGTTCTTAGAAGGTAATCGGCTGCTTTCCATTTTGATAAATATCTACAGTAGAAGCCCTAGGGCTGTAAGTTCGAAACAAGAAAAAAACCCCAAATTCCCTAAAATAAAATATGCTTACATTGGTAACCCATTCCAATATTAACAATAAAAGAAAAATCTCATTTTCCTTGGATGTTTTACATTGTTTTGCTTGAAGGGAGGAGAGGAACTGAGTTAGCATCTGGAAGAAAACAATCCAAACTGGACTAGGCAAAACATGAATCCATTGGCTCAGGCAGCTGGCAAGTACAGAGTGCAGGCTCAGGCATGGCTAGATTCAGGACCTCATCTCTGCCTTTCCCTTATGGGCTGACTTCATTTTTAGGGAAAGCCTTCATTTCTGCAGCCCCAGGAATTCTCATCTGGTCTCATTGGTCCATGCCTGGGGGGAAGGGCAGGACAGGTATACAGGGCTCTAATTGGTCAGGCTGGGCCATGTGGCCACTCCCAGGAAGGCTTTGGAGTCAGCTCCACGAAAGCTTGCTGATGAAAGGAGAGGGAAACAGCGTCATTCCCCCAGAGAAAAACTGAGATTAGGATTGTCCTGTCCCCCATAAACCTCCTTCTCCACTCACCAAGACTCGACTGTCTTCATCAGGGACTTGCTCTAGCTGGGTTAAGCTCAAGTGGGGTTACTAAAGTGACACAGGGAAACCCACGCACGGAAAGAACAGGGGGCATTCAAGGAACAGGGGCCCAGAGCCACCCTCTGCAGCGGCTGCTCCATACTCTGCTCTGTGCAATGCCCTTCTTAGCTTCCCAGCGCCGACAGGGATGCCAGACCCTGGTCTACCCAAGAGCCTTGCAAGCTCCCGCATTTTCCCCTCTGCTCTTCTATTCTCTGGGTTTCTCAGTTCGAATTTGCAAGAGAGGATCTGATTGGCCTGGCTTGGGTAAGGGGCCAAACCAAAGCCCAATCAGCTGTGGCAGATGGAGTGGAGGTGGGGCTTAGGGGGTTCCCCCTCTTCGTCAGGGTTGAGGTGGGTCAATGGATTCTAGTGATTATGGGACCTGCAGATCTCAGCTGATTTTCTTTTTAAAAAAACTTACTGGTACTATTTTTTGAGGCAGGAACTTTCTTGTGGTACAGGCTGGAGTGTAGTGGTGGGATGCTAGCTCACTGCAGCCTCAAACTCCTCATTTGAAGCCATCCTCCTTCCTTGGCTTCCCAAACAGTTGGGATTACCCGCGTGAGCCTCTGAGCCTGGCCCCAGTTACTGAGTGCCTACTCTTCACGTGTCCCATTTTAAATTTACACCAACACACTGAAGCTGAGGCTCTGAGAGGCCAGACTTCTTGCTCGGGGTCAGGCGGCCAGTGAGTAGCTCAGCAGATACTAGGTGGTTAATCCAAAACTAGCACCTAGGGGAGGTGGCGAAAGGCCCAGGGTAGCAGAGGCCATGGAGAACTCTCTCCAGGTTTTTTTTTTTTTTTTTTGAGACAGTCTCACTTTGTCGCCCAGGCTGGAGTGCAGTGGCTTGATCTGGACTCACTGCCCAAGTTCAAGTGATTCTCGTGCCTCAGCCTCCTGAGTAGCTGGGATTACAGGCACACACAACCATGCTTAGCTAATTTTTGTATTTCTAGTAGAGACAGGTTTTCATCATGTTGGCTAGGCTGGACTCGAACTCCTGGCCTCAAGTGATCTGCCCGCCTTGGCCTCCCAAAATGTTGGGATTACAGGCGTGAGCCAACACGCCTGGCCTCCAGATTGGTTCTTGAAAGTGGAGTTGAGAAATGGTGCTGGAGGGAGGGAGCCCTTCCACATTTGCTCCCAGCCTCACAAGTGGGCTACACTGCCATCTGTTCCTAGCCCGTTGAGGTTCCTGGAGCCCCGCCTTGTTCCCGCCGGCCTCCCTGAGGTCCTGCCCTCCTGTCCACCAGTCTCTATGTGGAGGGTAGGGATCACCAGGCTGGGAAGCCCGGAGTCCCCAGGCAACTCGTGGGCCTGGGAGGGTCATAGAATCCATCCTACACTAACCAGGATCTTGAAGAGGGCTCTTCCTCACATTCCCAGTCACTCCTCCCCCAAGTCCCTACATAGGGCCTAGGCATCTGTCTGCACCCCACTCCCACTCTGTATCAGCTGCCTTCTTCCTCAGCACCCCATCCCACTGGAACACCTTTTCTAACTCGAGTCGCCACTTTCACATGTAATCTGCCGCCTCTTTCCCAGCAGCCAGTCCTGATTGCCTCCTCCGCAGGCCCAATTGCCCACTGGCTGTGAGGAGTGTCCTGATTCTGTAACCCGGCACCTCCTCCACAGGGCCGTAGAGGACGTTTGTAGATCAAAGGCGAAGGGCGTGCAGAATCTTCATCCATCTAACAAATTAATTCTTGAAACCTGCTTCGAATGGGCCTCGCGCGGAACACAGGAGACACTCAGTGGCAAACGAGACCGCTCGCTTAGGCCTAGCAGGGAGAAGGTGACGGTTCACTCGACATACACTAACTGGGTCCCGCAGGAGGCCAGGCCTCGGCTGGTCGCCGGTTCACCCGGGCGCCCACGGCCGGCCAGAACCGGCGTGATCTCTTCGCCCCGAGAGGCCCAGCAGGGACCTCGCAAAACCCAATTCACGTTTTATTGTTTTGTTTTTTTACCTCTCAAATGCACGGAAATTGGCTGCCAGTAGCTTTACTACAGGAGAACATCGCTAATCTGCAGTGCAAACTCGGCGAACACGGGTTTTCTCCGCAATTGTCTAGTGCCGAGCGGGCGGGTCCGAAGCGCCAGACACAATGTATCCGGAGCCCGGGAGCCGCAGTCGCCGCCGCTACTCTGTATCTGCGCCGCCCCCGGCGCCCAGCGTCCGCGCAGGGCCTGGGACTGCCCTCGGGGGATGGGGCCCACGCGGGCTTTGATGGGGGATCGGGGGGCCACTTAGTCCACCAAGGCGAGGTTCCGGTCCAGCGCCGGCCACTACATCAACTCCCCGGGGATCCAGCAGCACCGAGGCAGAGCAGGAGCCCGGTGCGTCTTCCATTAGCGCAGGGACCTCAGGGTCACCGCTCAGCGAATCGGAAGGCCTCCTTCCCCTTCCAGAGCGCTGCCACTGGGGCCGAGCTTTCCAGCAAGGACCCGCGTGTCCCCGCGCACGCACACACGGTGCACACGTCAGGCCTGCGCCTCCCCCGTGCCCGGGCGCACGCAGATCCTCCCGCGCCCGCATACGCCCGCAGGCTCCCGTGTCCGCTGCGGGGGCCTCGGGGCCCGGAAGGGTAAGAGCGAGGCTCGGGAGCGGGATGGGGACCTGGGCCCGGCCTGGGAGCTTTCCCGGGAGGGGCCTGGGGGCGGAGCGCGCCGGGCAGGGCGCGCGGGAGGGGAGGCGGGTCCGCGCCGCCGCCGTCCGCGCTGCCCCGCCCTTGGCCCCGCTGCTCGCTCCGATCCGCTCCGCTCCGCTCCGCTCCCTGCCTCCGCGCCGCAGCCCCCACCGTAGCCGCCGCCGAGCCTGCCGCCACCGCCTCGGAGGTAGGCGCAGCGGAAAAGGGCCCCAGCTCCCTAGCACCACGGACGGCGGGCCGGGCGCCTGGGGAGCTGAGAGGGAGGCGCTGAGGGAGGGGCGGGCGAGGGCCAGGGCGAGGGGCCCCGGGAGCCGGGCCCTGGGAGCCCGGCCCCGGGGAGGGAGCGGGAGCGGCCGGCGCGGGCCTGGCTGGGCAGCGGAGGGCTGAGAAGGCCGGGCAGGCGGGCGCCGAGCGGGCCCGGGCTGGGGAGCGCAAGGCCGAGCGTCCAGAGACGCCTGCGGCTGGCGGCGAGAGGCGGCCCGGGCTTGCAGGCGGAAGGGCACGGGCCGCCGCGTGGAGGCACGGCGGGCTGCGCGTCTAGGTGACCTTCCCCGGCGGCTCTTTCTGGCCCTGGATCCCACCAGCGCGGATCCGGCGGGGACCCGTCCGCCGCCCACGCTCGCCGGGCCAGGCTCAGGGGACGGTGCGGGCCACGCTGCCGCCGCGGTAGTGAGCTCACGTGACAACCGTGGCCCCGCGCCCCCAGGCTCACACGCCTTGGCCGGCCCACGCCCGCAGAAGCTGGCGCCCGGCACCGCCCGCCTGTGCCAGAGCCTTCTGGGGCGGAACGCGCCGGCCGAGAGTCGACTTAGGCGGTAGAGGCCGGAGCTCGGGCCTGGGCTGGAGGTTTGGCCTCAGAAAAGGAGGCCTCACGGGGAAGGATGTGGCCTTCTTGGCCTTAGGAGTGATTCCTGGTTCAGTCGTTCATTCATTCGCCAAATGCGGCGGGGCATTCGGGAAACTGATTCGGAGCCTGACGTTGGAATAGAGGCCCGCAGTCGTGGTGATTTGTCCAAGGTCACACAACTGGGAGGACCCCAAACCTTAGTTTTCTCGTCTGTAGAATGGGAGCAGTTATACCTCTCCTTCGTTGACTTTTGGGGAAGAATAAAGTGAATTAACATGAAACCTTTCGAGCAGTGCTGGTATGGAGAAGGGCTAAGTAGAAACCCTGACACCTTTGGGGCTTTTTGGGTGATCCAGCCCATCCCCCCGCAGATCATTTTGCTACACGTGCATTGTGGAAAGGGTTCAATAAATGTAGCTCCTGTTTTTAAGCATTCTTACACTATTATTAACAAGCATTTGTATACCAGGTATTGAGTAACTTTAGGATAATTTGTGAAAAACGTTTTAAGTTTACAAATGGACATTTTCAAGCTCGAGCAGTAAGTTTGCATGTGCAGACCTTGAATGCAGGAGCAGACCCTGGTTTGGAGGCCCGTTTCGCCTGGGGTCCCTATCCCCTTGACTAGCCTCCCCCTTCTCTTGGGGAGGTAGGTTAAAGGGCGCCTCCATTTCCTAAACTCCTCCACTGTTGGCAAGGCCAGGGCAGACTACCCAGCGCCTGCCTTCATTTTGCCCACCCCAGCTCTGGACCGACTGAACTCCTAAGGGTCAGACTGAGACCCTGTGCTACTTTGTCTTCAGTGACTGGGCTGGTGCTGCCTGGCACACAGTAGGTGCTTGAGAAGCGTCTGGGGCGGGGATAAATGCACTCTTGTATCAGAATCCACCCACCCTTATTGACAGAGTTTTACTATTCCAGTAGCGGGAACATCGTAGGTGCTCATTAGGTATATGTGGAATTATTGAAGGAGCATATAAAGGGCTGCAGGCCCAGACCATAGTCCTTTGATCCTGGCTTTTATTTTTTTTATTTTTTATTTTTGGAGACAGGGTCTTGCTCTGTTGCCGGGGCTAGAGTACAGTGGCACCATATCAGCTCATGGCAGCTTCTGCCTCCTGGGCTCAAGCAGTCCTCCCACCTCAGCCTCCCAGAGTATCTGGGATCCCAGGCACATACCACCAGGCCTGGTTAATTTTTGTATTTTTAGTAGAGATGGGGTCTTGCCATGTTGGCCAGGCTGGTCTCAAACTCCCGACCTCAAGCTATCCACCTGCCTCAGCCTCCCAAAGTGCTGGGATGTGAGCCGCCATGCCCAGCCCTGGACATCCTTTTGAGGGACACAGACATCTCACTTGCAGAAAACAGCCTCTCCTAGCAGAGAGTCACAAATATTTAAAGAACTGTAACAGTCTTGAAATAAGTGCTTTAAATATATAGTCTTCCTTCGAGGGAAAGTTGTTGAACTGGTGTTTCTGGGCTTGGAGGGAAGGTGACATGGGTGAATGGGGTTCTGCAGGAGGTGTTGGGCCTGTTACTCCTTCCCTCATGGTGGGTGGATTGATGGCTTGTGCTGGAGTTGTCCTGAGTACGGTGCCTGCCTCTGGGTGGTGGGGACTACTCACTGTTGATTAGTTTTATTTCTGCTATTCTAGAGTCAGGCTGTAGGCAGGGGTTATTTGTAGCACAGATAGCAGGGGACCATACAGGGATGAGGTGCCTGTGGGCCCCGCCCCTGCTGAACACTAGGCGGATGTGGACAGTGAACTCCATGCTGGGGTGGTGAAGGGCATCCACCCTCCACCTTTACCAGGAAGATGCTCTGGAAGCACTGAAGTCCACTTTGCCCTTGCTGGAATGTCCCCTGGTGCAGTGTCTTCGGTGGTAGTGACTGGGAGAGGCGCATGTGTGTCTGAGGACCAGTGCAAGCCTGGAGGCCGCCCCTCCTGGTGCTCTGAGTTTCTGTAGTCTGTGGCTTTGGGCTTTCCATGGACTCCTGTGGTAGCCACTGAGAAAAGGTGACCAGTGGGCTCCTCAGCTGGGTCTGGGCACATCTCTCCATTTAACCACTTACTGAGGGGGTTTGGGATGGGTGGGACTCTAGGTTCTTTACTCAGAACTGTGCTGGAAAGAGCACTGGAGAGCAGCTTGGGCCCACAACACAGGTCTGATGAGTCGTAGGGTCTGTCCCATACAGGTCAAGTCACTTTCTTGTGCCTCAGTTTCTCTGCTGTAAAAGTATGATTGTCATCACAGTGATTGCTGATTGAGGGCTTGCTCAGCACCTTTCTAGAGGCTCGAAGAATGTTCTGTGACGTTGAGTCCACCACCCTGCACACCCTGGGAGAGAGGTGGTGTGTTTCCATTTCACAGGTCAGCAGACTTGAGCACAGAGAGGCAAGGTAACCACTGTGAGCTGCCTGGCAGGAGTGGAGCTGGGATTCAAGGCCTGGCCTGAGTGGTGGTGCTCTTGCCTTGCAGTTGCACTCCACGGGACCCTTGCAAGGAGCTAGTAGATGTGAACGCCTTTTGAAAAGTTGAAATTGCTGTTCAGATGGGAGATATTATTCTCCGCACCAATCAGAGTGAACTTGCACATGGCTCAGTGTAGGCCAGCCGGCAGTGGACAGCGGAGTCACCCCTATTTGTTGCAAGGACAGTGGTACTGAGTGTATTATAAGGATCAGTTTTCCTTGGGATCTGGTGGGAGGCATTCTTCCAGGACCTGGTCAGCTAAACAATGCCTCATTATGGCCCTGAAGGACTCTGGACCCTGTGGTTCAGACTGACCTTTTGAACATGCTCGGCAACCGTTATTATAATAAATATTCAAAATGAAAACTTTTGATAAAACACTGTGTGTGTTCCCTGCTTACCATGTGCCAGCCACTGTACTAAGTGTTGTATATTAATTAACGAGCTAATTCAGTCCTCACGGTGATGCCAATCCAGGCGCTCTTTCCCCATATTAGAGCTGAAGAAAAAGGAGCGGAGAGATTGTGACTTACCCACTAGAAAGTGGTGGGTTGGATTAGAACTCAGGTCTGTTTGACTCCCCGGGTTACCTGCCCAAGCACTGTCTGTCTCAATCCCCACCTGGTCAAGCCGGACAGTGAGGTTCCAGAGAACTTGAGGTGCCTGAGGTCAGGCAGGAGCCCCAGGTGTGCCTGGAATCCAGACCATAGTGTGCTGGCTGCCAGCCCAGGCCACTTCCCCTTGATGGATGGGTGGGCAGGCTGCCCTGAGTCAGCAACCTTCTCCTGAGTCTAGGAGCTCAGCATGGAACTCAGCCGTGTTGGTGGTGGCCCAGCTCTCAGGGTGTTTCAAAATAGAAGCTACCCCTGGAAAGCTTTACTGCCTACTTTGGGACTGTTGTGGAAGGATTGTGGGTAGAGCAGCTGCATTAAGTACACAGACCTGCTATCAGAGCACAGGGCCATTGGCTTTGCTAGCATCCTGGAGCTCGAACCAGGGACTGTTCCCCTGGGCTCTTTCTTCCTGGCAAGAAAGAGAAAGTGCTGTTGTGTAGTGTGTGTGTGTGTGTGTGTGTGTGTGTGCATGTGCATGAGCAAGCTGCTGATTTTGTTCGCCCCCACATGTTGGCTTTTAGAGCTAGGCTTACCTTCTGCTGGGGGAAGTTGCTTTTCCTGGTCCACAGGGCTAGGAAGAGGTGCTGTTGCTGTGATCCCTGGCTGGTTTGATTCCCCTCCTGTAGGCTGGTCTAGTTCTGCCCTGGCAGAGCACCTAGAATGGTGTTGGTGAAACAGTGGAGCCAGAGACTTCTCCACAGTACTATCTTCCTCAGCAGAATCCTAAGATGATGACAATGATGGTGATGATGATTGTGATTGCTCTGTTGCTTAGGGTCCTTGCAGGGATCTCGTGCACACTTACACTTGGTAATCCAAGAGAGTTTAATGAAGACATCATTTGCAAAGCTGTGGACAGGGTGTCCGGTCTGGTCTGTTAACACCCTGAGGCCTGCAAGAAAGGGAGCTTCTTGGCAGGAGCTGGGACCTTGGGTAGAGGAAGGTAGTCATTGACCATCTGAGGCCCAGTAGGGAGGGAGACACGGGGTGAGTACCTCAACTTCATTCTTCCCTAAACTCCCATTTTCTGCAAGTTGCTTGCATCGATAGACTAAGCCCAATCATAAGCCCATGGATAGCAGTCCATAATGATCGGTTCTGGGGGCGCAGAGCAGGGTGGAAGGAAGGAGAGAGATCTGGAGGGGGCAGACGGAGTATCCAACGTAGTGGGTTATGGTTGCCACTGCCCTTTGTTGAACACTTATTCCATGCCAGACACTCCTGCTGTTCTGCCTGTTTCACTTATTCCTTGTAACAACTTCCGTAGGCCTTTCTAAGGTAGGCTTTGTTAGCCCCATTTTGTAGGTGAGCAAAATGAGACCTTAAGTGTAAATGGCTTGCTCAAGATCGCATAGCCAGAAAAAGCTAGAGCTTCTGCCTGGCTCATAGCCCTTTCTGTAGTTACTGTGCCTGCTGCCTGGGCACTTGGATGGGCTGGGAAATGCTGTGGCAGGGTGGCTTCTGGTCTTCAGGTCCCAGCCCTGCCACATCCTTGCCTTTCAAGGCAGTGTCGCAACACATTTGGGTGTTTATCTGTGTTCAAGAGACTTTTCCTTTCAGCTGTTCTAGCTGAGTCTTGGAGACCCGTGGGCACCCTGCTCCCCTGTATCAACCATTACAGTAGTTGTTGGCCCTCTAGGGGTACAAAGCTCATCTGCCTGAATCATTTTATTATTATTATTATTAATTTCTTTTTATTTTTTATTTAAAAGAGTTGGGGGTCTCAGTATGTTGCCCAGGCTGGTTTCGAACTCCTGCATTTAGGCAGTCCTCCTGCCTTGACCTCCCAAAGTGCTGGGATTACAGGCATGAGCCACCACGCCGGCACATGCCTGAACTGAGGGAGCCTCTGCAGAGAAAAGAGCATATTTCTATTATGTGGGGGCTTGTTAGGTGCTTAGTGCAGGGACTGCCCTGAGCTTCCTCTTCTCAGTGGCACCTCGGGGCAGCCCTGCCTGTTAGGCACAGGCTGAGAGGCACGGCAGGAGGAGTTCTGCCTCCTCTGGCAGGCTCTTCTTGAACAAGCACCTCTGGTGATTCTTGTGCACACTGAAGTTAGGGAGCTTTGCCCTGCTCATGGTTTCTGGCAGGGTGGCCAAGGCACCAGTGGTCACCTGGGAGTGAAATGTGCCCCCATGGACCTTGCCTGATAACTCTTCCATCTCAGTATAGTCTAAATCTGTTCTTGGAATCTGTATGGACACTCTAGGTAGCCTTCTGGCATCCCTACTGCAGCAGCCTTGGAATGTGACTTGTGGACACAACACAGCTCAATTTCAGGCACAGCGGTTGGCTTTTAAATTTTTTTTTTTTTTTTTTTTTTTGGGAGGGAGTCTTGCTCTGTCAACTAGGCTGGCGTGCAGTGGCACGATTTCAGCTCATCGCAACCTCCGCCTCCTGAGATTCAAACGATTCTTCTGCCTCAGCCTCCCAAGTAGCTGGGATTACAGACACCTGCCACCATGCCCGGCTAATTTTTGTGTTAAAATTCTTTATCCTTAAACAAATTAACAATGTAAACAAACAGCTTAAATAATGAAGCGGAACAAAAAATGAAAATTTGATGTGAAGTTCACTGCTTCCCTAAACCTCCTTCTCCAGAAGCGTATCTAAACCAGACCCAATTTGCAGATTGCCTTGTACCCTTCCACACGCTTTCCCAGCCATTCATGAACACAGAAAGATGTGTAAAAAGGTTTTCCTCCCATTATATGGAAGTACAAATTTGCTGACTTTTTTTTCATATAACTATATCATAGCTAGCTTTCTATGCCACCACATACAGCCACCTTATTGATTGATTGATTGATTGATTGATTGAGACAGTCTTGCTCTGTCGTCCAGGCTGGCGTGCAGTGGCATAATCTCAGCTCACTGCAACCTCCGCCTCCTGGTTTAAGCTCGTGCCTCAGCCTCTCAAGTAGCTGTCATTACAGGTGTGCACCACAATGCCTGGCTGATTTTTTTGTATATTTAGTAGAGACAGGGTTTTGCCATGTTGGCCAGGCTGCTCTCGAAATCCTGGCCTCAGGTGGTCTGCCCGCCTTGGGCTCCTCCCAGGATTACAGACATGAGCCACCCACCTTATTCTCTTTGATTGCCATGTGGTACTTCTTAGTGTGCGAGTATAGTACCTTAATTTTTTTTCATTCATTTTCCTTTTGTTGGACTTTTAAGTTGCTTCTGGGTTTTGTGTTACAAATACTGCTACAGTGAGCATTCTCATGTACACATCTTTGAGTTCCTTGGTTGCTACAGTGGAGTGAGTTCCTAGAAGTGGAATTGCCACTAGACCAGCCTGGGCAGCATAGTGAGACCCCGACTCTTAAATTAAAAAAATAAAAATAAATCATTAATTTATTAATGCTGCGTTAATTGCTCTCCAAAAAGAGTGTACCTGTAGTACTCCCACTTGGCGTGAATGAGAGTGATTGTTTTCCACACCCTCATTAACACTGGATGTTACCATCTGCGTTTTTGCCAGTCTGCTGGTTAAGTGAGCTTCCCAAACAGAGTGGCATTCACTCAACAGTGGCTCTAGGTGGCCCTTAGATTAAAGTCCATGCTTAGTTTTGACATCAGAAGCAAACAGTGCTCACTTCTGAAGGCACTTAGTCTCCTCAGCCTGAGTTCAGCTCTCTTTAGTCCGAGGCAGGAGCAGGCAGGGAGTGGGGGTCATTGCTAGTTGAGGGGTGTCCCCAATTCCCCCACTCTTGGTGGTGCTGCAACAGTGACTCTGCAGAGGGCGCTCTTACTTCCTGGTTGCATTGTAATTTACTGAATTCCTGTTGTCAGATTCCAAGTTTCTGCTTTATTCCCCACTATTAAATAATACTCTGATGCTCATTGCACATTCACTCATCAAACAGATTTGTATTGAATGCCTATTATGTGCCAGGCCTTAGCATCTTTATATACGTAGCTTTTTTCCACATTTTGGATAAATTTATGCATGACAGGCTCTGGGGTGCTTTTAGTTCAAGGGTGTGATTTGAGGGTAGGTGTATGGGGTTGGGTGGGGTGGGGGCACTGTGAGCAGAGCAGCTGTCACTGCCATGCAGCTGATGAGTCAAGAAGGATGTGTACCCCCCAAGACAGAGGTTACGTAAGTGTTACGCGGACTGTGCTGGGTGATAGATACACTATCCTTCCCCTCTGAGCTTCCAATGTGGGCCGGCCGATTTTCATTCCTCAGCTGGAATGGGGATTGCATAATTTGTTCAAGGTCAGCCAGGGAAAGGTTGGGTAGGTAAACTGGCAGGCTGTGGAGGGGAACCAGGGACTTCTGTCTCCTAGTGTGACTTGCTGGTTCTTCTCAAAGCCATCAGTGACTGCAGTCAGGTCTGCTCAGCCCGGCCCTACCCATCCCTCTGTTTCCCCACCAACCAGTTGAAATGACGCCCCCACACTCAGCCCGGAAGCCATCACTGCGGCAGAGAGGCCTGTGGTTCTGTCTCCCCCCAGTTCACCCTCTGACTTCTGTCCGTCCAGGGCTGGCTGCTTTGCCAATGACAGACGGCCCTGCTTTATGTGCAGCCTCTAGAGGCTTGGCTTGTGAAGGCCCCTGTGGGGTGGATGCTGCAGAGACAGCTGTGTGTCAGTAGCCAACTGTACAGACTGTGATTTGGAGCAGATCCAGGTGGAAGGAGTGGCTGGGAGGGGCCGGGGCCAGGGTTGAGCCTTCAAGTCAGCGCCCTGGCAGGGTGTTAAGTGAAAGCACGTTGCCGACTTTTCTTTCCTCCAGTCCTCGCCTTTAGAAAACTAATGCAGATTATTATTTCTGCCATAAGATGGTCTCTGAAATGGGTTTGAGAGCTGTGTAAAAATGGGCATTTTGGGGGTGCTGTTTGTAGCTCTAAGAAAGCTGAACTTCAGGGAGTGGCAGAGCTGTCTGGGGCCTTCCTTAGTGATGGCAGATCAGTGTAGCAGGGGATGGGCCGAAGTGCACACAAAGCAGGAGCGGAAGCTACCACTACCTGGCAGTTGGGGGCCTTTAGTGAAGGGGTGAGTCAGCCTTTTGCTGTCCTTGGTGGTATCCCCTCAGGCCCAGGAGTGGACTTGATTCCATTCAGCCAGTGGTATCTGTGCGTCTTCCCTGCCAGGTGCTGTGCTGGGGAGAATGCTTACCTGGGGGACCCAGAAGGGAGAGATTATGCTTCATCGTCTGTATGCAAGGAGATGGGGAAGAGCGCATGACACACAGATGAGAAAGCCAGCCTCCAGCATGGCCACAGTGAGGCGTTGGATAAGGATATGTTTTAGTGAACCAGCAGGTTCACTTGCGTGCTGTTGGTACCAACCGTATGGAAGTGTGTGGGACCCCACAGCCCCAGAAGAGCCTGGCCGTGTCGGAGCTGCTAGAGGCCCCAGGCGGGGTCCCGCCTGCTCTTCTGAGCTCTGCTCTCTGAGTCCCTCGTCCTTGGGTGGTAATCTCCTTAGTGGCCTTGTACTTTAGGCTGATGTTTGCTGTGGGTGGGGTGTTTTCTGACTGGTGTCTGTGCTTGTTGGGTTTTGGGGATTAGTGATGAGAGAGGGCATTTGGGGAACATTAAATGGATGAGTGTTCTGCCTTTATCCTGAGCAGGGACCAGTCCAGATGTGAAGGCTGCTGCGTCTGGGAGGTGCCTCTTCTGTGGGATCAGGGGAGAATTGTGGGGAAGGCTCTGGCTCCTAAGGTCCAGGGAAGTCTTAACTGACCCACAGATATTACCACTGGACTGCTTCTCCTCCTGCCTCCCCCAGCCCCCTCTACCGGCTGAGTTTGTGGCTCAGCTGGGAGGGGTAGCACTGAAGCGGGGTGCTTGGTCCACTGATGGCTTGTTAATCCTCTCTAGGTGGAGAATGTTCTGGGCCCTTTGCTGGTATGTTCTGTATCTGCCCTGGGTTACCTTGCCTCAGATTTCAATCCAGAGATGTTTTCCTAGGAAGGGGTCAGGCAAAGGGTATTTCTTAAGGATCTGGTGGGTGGTTTCCTGGTCTATCCCTGGGGTGGGTGTACCTACAGGGTGAGTTTGGGAGGGGGGGAACAAGTAGGGAGAAGGAAGCCCCCAGACGTGAAAGAGCCAGTGGTGGGCAGTGTGAAATGGATCATCCCCCTCATCTCCCTACCCTGATCCTAATGTGAGCTGACCTGCCCATGGTTCCAGCCTGATCATGTGCAAGAAATAACACAGCAGTGACAAAAATAGGACAGAGTCAACAGCCTGCTCCTCTTCTGTGCTCTCTCACAAAAGTGAGCTGGGATAAAATTAACAAAGCATCTGGAAAAAGGAAAGCAGGACCTGGACCACAGCTTCACAATTTAACATTGTAGACATTTATACTGTTTCTTTTACAACGTACTCAGTGAGTCTGTGGCCTCCTGCAATGCCTTTGAAGTTAAAGCCTTGCTCAAGAATGCAACTTCCATTTGTGATATTGTTCCCCTGGGATCACTGGAACCACTCCTACTTGCCAGGAGCCAGTCATGCATGTGTTAATTTGTGTGAGTAGATATACATGTAACTTCAGATGGTGTATATGCAGATGCATTTGATAATTCAGGTATACTGTATTTTAAAAATTAATAGAACGATCCTTCTGGTTAATTGAGACTAATGATTCTAGGGATGGAGAAGGTGCAGGAGATGAGTCTTTCTCACACATGACCCCCTCTCCTCCTGAGCAGAGCACACAGTGTACAGTCCCAGATTAGGATTTTAATCCTGTGTACACAGCATATACGGCATGCCAAAGCAGAGGCTTCCAGGGATGCAGTGTGGTCCTTAGGGCAAAGACTATTTGAGTTACTCTCTTGCCTTGAACACCAAGGTGCTTAATAAATATTTGTTGATTGACTTAGTGATATGTAGCAATCCCAAGTACTCCTTTGATGGTTGGTTTTTAAAATAAAGTCATACTGGAGCTTAATAAATGTTTAAATTAATTTATTTGGAGGATGTAATTGGGTTTTTTTCCATGTGAAGAGCTGCCAAATTGGTTAGGTTTTACTGTATTATGTGTGAGAAATATGAAGTGGGTTCCCATAAAGTCCAAAAGTTTTGGGAGAAATTGGGTCCATCCTGGCATATAGTAGGTAGTCCATAAATATTTGTTGAATGAATGAAATCAGAGCCACATGGAAAATGACATTTCCATGAAAAGCTCTGATTTCTGTGTGGTGCATTTAATGTCCTAGTAGCTGACATTTTGCAAGAGGATATGTTTTATTGGCAAGAGTCCTGCAATTCAGTACAGTCACTGGCTCATGGGAATGTGTCTTTGACAGTTTATTCATTAAGCAAATATTTCCTGACTCCTACTATGTTCTGGGCCTGGGCTCAGTTCTGAGGATGCTGAGGGGCAGAGGTCTAACGGGTTGGTCCTCCTTCAGCAAAGACTCATTGAGTGCCTCAAGCTCTGGCCACAGAATGAAGGACAAGACAGCGAGGGCTTCTTGGCCCACACCTGGGAGGATAAGCTACCTGGAGGTCTTAGTGCTAGGTGATTTCTATTGGTTGCTAATTATATCTAATAATTTTTACTGATGGAAAACTTCATTTCCAATTCTCAAGGTATTCATTCTGGTGATTCTTTATTGTAGCAGAAGATGGCTGTACCACCCACGTATGCCGATCTTGGCAAATCTGCCAGGGATGTCTTCACCAAGGGCTATGGTGAGTGTTGCAGAGAGGGGGTGCCTTTGAGCTAACAGACCGAGTTGGCATGTTTGAGACTTGACCGGTAACTGTTCAGGAGACCTGGGTAGGTCAGGGGTTCAGAACTTTCAGGTGAAGGAAAGAAGAAGCCGTCTGTGGCGAGCGAAGCAGTTTTGGCTCTGCACCTAGTCGAACAGGCTCCTGCACTGGTGCTGTCAAGTGGATATTCTTGTTTTCTCTTCCAAGTGTGGAGCAGCCCTGGGGAAGCTGCTGCAGTGGCGCGCGGCTTCTATATTTAGCCTGTGCTTAGGCACATGCCCACGAGGCCCTGTGACCGAGTCTCTGCCAGCTGTCGGGCGTCTTCTTCTCAATCCCTGCTGGGAGTGCAGGTGGGGCCCAGGTGGACCTGTGCCCATTCTGTTTGCTGCTGTTCCGTGGCAGCTGAGCTCTTCACACGAGCAACAGCAGAGACTGGGTGCTCTCAGCCCTTGTGGCAGGAGTGTGCTTCTTTTAAAAAAGCATTTTGAAGCAACCGTGAGAGAGGCAGAGATGCTGTTCTCTAGTTAGTTATTTAACCTATTAAAAGTTACCTTTTCTTTCTTTAGGATTTGGCTTAATAAAGCTGGATTTGAAAACAAAATCTGAGAATGGATTGGTAAGTAGTCCAACCCACGTGGAACATGAGCATTTATTTATTTTTTAAAAAGATTTTAGATTCAGGGGGTACATGTGCAGGTTTGTTATATGGATGTATTGTGTAATGGTGAGGTTTGGGCATCTAGTGTACCCGTTACCCAAATAGTAACCGTTGTATGGAACGTGGGTATTTGTTGTCGATCAGCAAATAACTGGCATGACCTGGCTGGCAAAACCAAAAGAAGGTATTAAAAAAAAAAATTCTGGCAGTTTGTGGTTGTCACATTCAGTGCATCCTCTACATGATGAGTGGTCCAGGGGAACCATGCCAATAGGCCCCCAGTTCAGCAGCGGGTAATACTAGAGGAGAATGGGGGCAGGTCTCAGTTTTAGTTTTCCTTATGCTTCTTATTTTCAAATTCACCTGTGTTCAACCACGTAAGTGTTTTTAACATAATCTTAGTAGTCCCTTTTAGATTGTGAATGCAGTAATTGTTGGAAGGAAGAAGTTTCTTTGGCTCAGTGCTTTTTCTCTGTACCGGGCTGGAGCCCAGATAGAAGGGGGATGCTTTCCTGTCCAGACTGAAGAGTTACGGAGAGGAAGGAAGCTGTCTGCTGACAATGAATTCCCCATAAGATCTCTTTACATAGCAGGCTCCTTTACTCCTATCTGGACTTTAAATATCTATTTGAATTGTAGAGTTAGCCTTTGCCTGCACCCCGCCCCTGCCCCACAGTCAGGGTCTTGCCTCTTGCAGAAAGGCAAGTATAGTTGGTTAGGAGTGGAGTGAAGCCAGTGAGTGCTGTGGTGCAGGCTGTGCCTTTCTCTCTCCTTTGAAGGAATTTACAAGCTCAGGCTCAGCCAACACTGAGACCACCAAAGTGACGGGCAGTCTGGAAACCAAGTACAGATGGACTGAGTACGGCCTGACGTTTACGGAGAAATGGAACACCGACAATACACTAGGCACCGAGATTACCTTGGAAGATCAGGTAATGGCTGCTGTGAAAAGATGTGGATTTATTAATTCACATCTGCTGGCCTGCCTTGTGACTAAACCTACTGGCAAATTTCTTTTCTGTTCAGCTTGCGCGTGGACTGAAGCTGACTTTCGATTCATCCTTCTCACCTAACACTGGGTAAGATTCTCATCCGTTTTCTCCGCAAGGATGTTCTCTGATGTTGCAGGTGGTGGAAGCCCTCTGTGACAAAATGTTCTGGGGGCTGATATTACCTAAAATATGGCCTCCAAGACCTGGTGATTTAAGTCCTCTGGTTTTGATTTGGTCCCAGGGGATGTATCCACATATATACATTAACAGACTATGCTATAATGAGTAGTTCCTAATTCAGGACTGGTATTTACCCAATGAAGTGCCGCCTATGCTTGGCCCTGTGCCCATCTGGGGATCTAAGGGTGCCCAGGCCATGACTGTTACCCCTCAAGGAGCTCACTTTCTAATATAGGATTTGGACCAGTGTTTAGCACTGTTTTGTAGTAAGATCCTGCATTATGTTAGTGTTCTCCTGGCTTTAGCCATGGAGGCTGCAGGATTTCTGGTTCAGTAATAGCCATTTCATGTGAGTTAGGCTGCTGTTAATGTAAGTGGCCATGGCTAAAGGGCAGTGGGTGAAATTTGGAAGCAGGGCCTAACTGGTCACTGTTTCCAGCCTCGTTTCTTCAGGCGTGGAGGCCCTTCTCCCAGCTTCTTGCTTAGGGACACCAAGACCCTGTGGGTTTAACTGCAAGGTGGCTCCTGAGGCTGCACTTCCCCCAGGCCTTCTGGCCAAAGATGTATTAGGCTTGTTAGTTCTTGACCTATCAGCTGGCAAGTCTGCCTTCAGCTGGCAAGTTCTTGACCTATCAGCTGGCATGTTGGTCTGCCTCAACTCCTGGGTGCTTTTCAGAGTGCCTAGAAGGAATCGTTCTTTTTAGAATACACCTTTGGATTTTTCCACTCAGATTGGTGGGTCTTCTAAACCTGGGAAGGTTGTTTTCTATACTGATAATGGGATCAAAGGCATGTACTGAATTTCAATTTTTAAAAGTGTAGTAAGGGGTCAGGTGAGTAGCTCCCACCTGTAATCCCAGCACTTTAGGAGCCTGAGATGGGTGGATCGCTTGAGTTTGAGACCAGCCTGGGTCTCAAACTCAAGCGAAACCCCATCTCTAATAAAAATACAAAAATTAGCCAGGCATGGTGGTGCGTGCCTGTAGTCCCAGCTACTTGGGATGCTGAGGCACAAAAATCACTTGAACCTAGGATGCAAAGGTTGCAGTGAGCTGAGATTGTGCCACTGCACTCCAGCCTGGGCTACAGAGAGAGACTCTGTCTCAAAAAAAAAAAAAAAAAAAAAAAAAAATGTGGTAAGGTATACATATACAACTTGGTATCTTTAAGTGTGCAGTTAAATGGCATTATGAATTTTTCAGTTTTGCCATTTCATATAATTTTTTTCTCTCTTTTTTCCTTTTCAACAAATATTTATTAGAAGGAGGATCTACCAAGTCCAGACCTGTGCTGGGTGTGCAGTGTCCACAAGTGACTGGGCACACAAGGCTCCTACCCTCTAGAGATGTCTTTTTATAGCCTGGCTATAGATGATCTGAAGAGACCATTGACTGGGGGCTGATTTACCCCCTGTTCCTCCTTTCTGCTGCAGCTTCTCCTGTCAGGAGTACTGCCTTCTTGCAATGCTTGTGCACTTCCCCCCCAGGAACCCTGCCATGATATCAGGGAGAGGTTCTCCAGAGAGATCCTGCCTCCCTTTCTCAAGGGATCCTCCCTCCTTAGCCTCCCCAGGAGCTGGGACTACAGGTGCCTGCCACCACGCCTGGCTGATTTTTATATTTTTGATAGAGGCAGTGTTTCACCATGTTGCTCAGGCTAGTCTTGAACTCCTGAGCTCAAGTAATCTGCCCACCTTGGCTTCCCAAAATGCTGGGATTATAGATGTGAGCCACCACACCCACCTTCAAATGGTAATTTTCTATTGCCGTCCTTCCTTAACTTGTTAATTGGGATTCTACTGTAAGGAAGAGCTCTTCCTTCTTCCTCATGTATTTATTCAATCAGTTATTTGTTTGTATTTGTATAGATGCATGGACATTTACTCTATGGGCTATAATCCATACTGTCATTTATTTTGTTGCTCAAATTGTCCCAGATACGGCCATTGGGAGAATACATCCTGTGTGCTTTTTGACTAACCTCTGTCGTTTTTCAGAGCATGTCTTTATTTCTGGTTTCAGAAAGTGTACCGTGCTCATCTAGTACTTGTTTTTCTCCAGTCCTGCTGTCTGCCATTTCTCCAAGGAGCCTTGGTTCTTTTTTTTTTTTTTATTCTTTTTCTTTTCTTTTTATAATTTTTCATTTTTAGAGACGGAGTTTCACCATTTTGGCCAGGATGGTCTCGATCTCCTGACCTCGTGGTCCGCCTGCCTTGGCCTCCCAAAGTGCTGGGATTATAGGCGTGAGCCATGGTGCCCGGCAGAGCCTTGGTTCTTTATGTTGGAGAATGGTGTTTAGAAACTAAGATTGTGGGTGCTAGGTGTACATATTGCTACTGGGTATTTGGGGAAAGTTCTGATGATGCATGATGGAGACTAGAAATGAAAGCTGTCTTTCCAAAGTGACTGAGGGTGCAGCCTGGGAAAACACCTGGCTCCCAGGATAAGCTGAGTGTAGACCACATCTGGATGAGGCCGCAGACCTCAATAAGAACCAGCATTCACCACTGAGTATCTACCACAAATAAAGACTGCTTGTTAACCACAAGTCAGTCAGGCCTCTCTCGGGTGCTTGTCAAATTAGCACCACTGTTGAAATAGCTTAAAAATAAATCCCAGTGGCTGGGCGCAGTGGCTCCTGCCTGTAATCCCAGCACTTTGGGAGGCTGAGGCAGGTGGATCACGAGGTCAGGAGTTCAAGACCAGCCTGGCCAACATGGTGAAACCCTGTCTCTACTAAAAGTACAAAAATTAGCCAGGTGCGATGGCAGGCACCTGTAATCCCAGCTACTAGGAAGGCTGAGGCAGAATTGCTTGAACCTAGGCAGCAGAGGTTGCAGTGAGCTGAGATCGCACCACTGCACTACAGCCTGGGTGACAGAGTGAGACTGTCTCAAAACAAAACAAAGCAAAATCCCAGGAATGTCTGAAAGAGGAAGACTGCACGGACATGGTGTGCAGTGTTAGAACTGGAGAGAAGCCTGAGCCCAACACTGCTGTTTCTCTGGGGGATCCCGTGTCCTGGCCAGAATCCAGTGAGACAGTGGGTGGGGGTGCCATGTAAACTGGTGTAGGTGGTGCATACCACTGGTCAGAGGCCCTGCCGTAGGCATCATACTTTGTGATCAGCAGCACTTTTTATTAAAAATAAAAAAGGAGGTGGTTAGAAGATGCTGATTTTATATTTCTTGATCTTCTTCCCTTTCTAAATGTCAACTTCTCAACAGCTGTCTAATCATCAGTCATCCCAGCCAGTCTGGTGCCAATCAGATACTTGGCCAAAACCCAGGCTTCTTTCCCTGAAGAGCAGGCGAATGAAGATATGTTTCTTTTTTCTTTTTTTCTTGAGAGTCTTGAGCTCTGTTGCCCAGGCTGCAGTGCAGTGACATGATTTCAGCTCACTGCAACCTCCACCTCCTGGGTTCAAGCAATTCTCATGCCTCAGCCTTCTGAATAGTTGGGATTGCAGGCACATGCCACCATGTCCTGCTAATTTTTGCATTTTTGGTAGAGACAGGGTTTTGCCATGTTGGCCAGGCTGGTCTCAAACTCTTGACCTCAAGTGATCCGCCCTCCTTGGGGTGCTGGGATTACAGGTGTGAGCCACTGCGCCTGACCGGTTTTGAATTTTTCGTATTGAAAGATAATTTGTTTGGTTGTTAATGTTTTCCTTCAAAGCTTGCTGAAATGTACAGAAGTAACTTGAACAAAGTTGAGGTTCCAAGGCATACGTTTCATTGTCACTTGTTCTGTTGGTGAGCAGGGTCTGTGCATCTACCCTCACTGCTGAGGGAGCTGAGGGACCAAAGAAAGAGACTGACAAATCCAGTTTCTTAAAAACATTTAATAGGGACTTACGAATGGAAGTGATATATCAGGCAGCCAAGAGACAGTAGATCCCCGCACTCATCCTCCAGAAAGTATTCTTTATTTTTGTTTTTTATTTTATTTTTGAGATGGAGTTTCATTCTTTTTTGCCCAAGTTGGAGTGCAGTGGTGTGATCTCAGCTCACCTCAACCTCCACCATGCCCGGCTAATTTCGTATTTTCAGTAGAGACGGGATTTCTTCATGTTGGTCAGGCTGGTCTCCATCTCCTGACCCAGGTGATCCGCCTGCCTTGGCCTTCCAAAATGTTGGGATTACAGGTGTGAGCCACCGCGCCCAGCCCCTCAGAAAGTATTCTTTATATAGCAAGCTTATTTATTTATTTATGAGATGATGCTTCACTGCTGCCTCCCGGGTTCAAGTGATTCTCCTGCCTCAGCCTCCAGGGTAGCTGAGATCACAGGCATGCGCCACCATGCCTGGCTGATTTTGTATTTTTAGTAGAGATGGGGTTTCTCTGTGTTGGTCAGGCTGGTGTCTTAAGTCCCAACCTCAGGTGATCCATCTACCTCGGCCTCCCAAAGTGCTGGGATTACAGGTGTGAGCCACTACGCCCAGCCATAGCAAGCTTTTTGAGTAAAGATGTGTGCATGTCTTAGACCATCTTGCAAAAAACTCTTGCAAAACTTGTGACCGCAGGGAGGTTAAATAATCATCTTTTTTTTTTTGTTTGTTTGTTTTGAAAACGAGACTCACTCTGTCACACAGCATTACCTAGGCTGGATTGCAGAGGTGTGATCTTGGCTCCCTGCAACCTCTGCCTCCCAGGTTCAGGCGACTTTCCTGTCTCAGCCTCTTTCAGGTGCATGCCACCACACCCAGCTAATTTTTGTATTTTTAGTAGAGATGGAGTTTTGCCATGTTGACCAGGCTGGCTGAATTCCTGACCTCAAGTTACTCACCTGCCTTGGCCTCCCAGAAGTGTTGGGATTACAGGCGTCAACCACTGTGCCTGGCCGGCATTGCTTCTTTTATGGGATTGTCTATGATGCATTCCTTGGTTGTCACGGCTGTATTAGGCTGTTTCTTCATTGCTATAAAGAAATACCTGGCCAGGTGTGGTGGCTCACACCTGTAATCCCAGCATTTTGGGAGAGTGAGGCAGGCAGATTGCTCGAGCCCAGGAGTTGGAGACCAGCCTAGGCAACATGGTTAAACCCTATCTCTGAACACACACATACACACACACACACACTCTCTCTCTCTCTCTCTCACACACACACACACACACTCTCTCTCACACACACATTCTCTCTGGCTGAGCATGGTGGTGTGCACATCTCTAACACACACAGACACACACACACACACACACACACACCCCTACACACACTAGCTGGGCATGGTGATGTGCGCCTATAGTCAGTTCCAGCTACCTGAGCTCAGGAGGTAGGGACTGTAGTGAGCCATGATCACACCACTGCACTCTAGCCTGGACAACAGAGTGAGACCTTCTCTCAAAAAAAGAAAAAAGAAATACCTAGGATAGGTAATTTATAAAGAAAAGAGGTTAAATTGGCTCATGGTTCTACAGGCTGTACACACATAGCACAGGCATCTGCTCGGCTTCTGGGAAGGCCTCAGGAAGCTTTTAGTCATGGCAGTTGATGAAGCAGGAGCAGGCACATCTCATGGCAAGAGCAGGAGCAAGAGAGACAGTGGCGGGGAGGTGCCACACGCAAACACCCAGATGTCACGATCACTCACTTATTGCAAGGACAGCACCAATCCATGAGGGATTCACCCCAATGATCTAATCACCTCCCAGCAGGTCCAACACTGGGGACTGCATTTCAACGTGAGATTTAGAGGGTACAACATCCAAACTGTATCAATGGTGGTTTTGCTTCAAGATGGTGTCACTCTTGCCATGCAACAGGCTTTTCCTGCATCACTTGGGAGGGGTGCTGGCTTTCTTTTCTTTTTTTTAAACCTGCAATTACTTTTGCAATATTTTCAACTGTGACCTCTAAAATTCTTGTCTCACTGAGAATGTGAAATGTTTAATCTTTATTTTTTTTAAATGAGAAATCTCAAACATACAAAAATATACAGAAAAATATATTTAACCGTCATTCTATTCCTGTCACCCAGCTTTGATAGTTACCAACTTGTGGCCAATCATGTTTTATTTATATAGCCATAAGTATAACACTCCTCCATACCCATATTATTTTAAGTAAAATAACAGCACATAATTTCATCTGTAAATATTTTATTATGTATCTTTAAATGGCGAGATCCTATTTAAAGGAGCATAACTATGGTATTATTATATTGAAAAAAGTTGATCATTTCTTAATATTGTCAAATCTCTAGTCTGTTCAGATTTACATGATTGTTTCATGATTTTTAAAAATAGAATCAAAAATTGTCCAGGGCGGTGGGTGGATCACTTGAGGCCAGGAGTTCGAGACCAGCCTGGCCAACATGGCAAAACCCGTCTCTACTACATATAAATAATTAGCTGGGTGTAGTGGTGCATGCCTGTAATCTCAGCTACTTGGGAGGCTGAGGCATAAGAATTGCTTGAACCTGGGAAGCACAGGCTGCAGTGAGCCGAGATTGTGCTGCTGCACTCCAGCCTTGGTGACAGAGTGAGACCTTGTCTCAAAAAAAAAAAAAAAAATTGGCCAGGCGAGGTGGCTCACACCTGTAATCCCAGCACTTTGGGAGGCCGAGGCAGATGGATCACAAGGTCAGGAGTTCAAGACCAGTCTGGCCAACATGGTGAAACCCCGTCTGTACTAAAAATACAAAAATTAGCCGGATGTGGTGGCAGGCACCTGTAGTCCTAACTACTTGGGAGGCTGAGGCAGGATAATTACTTGAACCTGGGAGGTGGAGGTTGCAGTAAGCTGAGACCACTCCACTGCGCTTCAGCCTGGGTGACAGAGTAAGACTACATCTAAAAAAAAAAAAAAAAAAAAAAAAATTGTCCATGTAAAATTAGGGAAATAGATTAATATGGCTCTTATATCTCTTAATTTTCAAATTCTCCTTGTCTTTTTTCCCTCTTGCCATTTATTTGTAGAAGCTAGATGGTTGTCCTATAGAGTTACATATACACCGATTTTACTGTTTGTATTTTGATGGTGTCATTTAACTTTTTCCCTGTCTCCCATTTTCTGTGAATTGGCAAGTCTAAAGAATTCGTCACATTTAATTCCCGTTATCGGGGGTAGGTCCTAAAACAAAGGTGGTGCTGTATGCTGCCAGTGGGGATGTACACGTGGTTTTCTCTTTGTATGATGTTAGTGCCATTCATGATCCAGTAACTCATTAGATTACAAAACGGTGGTAATTCGTCTTTTAAAAGTTCTTCTTCACTTATTAGCTGGAATATTTCCGTAAAGGGAAACTTCTCATCAACTATTTGGTTATTTGAGGTATAGTTAGTATAGGACAGATGGAATAAATGTTTGATTCCTTCTTTATTTGCTGTTTTTTGCTTGTTTGTTTGTTTGTTTTGAGTTGGAGTCTTGCTCTGTTGCCCAGGCTGGAATGCAGAGGCATGATCTCGGCTCACCGTAACCTCCGCCTCCCAGGTTCAAGCGGTTATATTTTTAGTAGAGACAGGGTTTCACCATATTGGCCAGGCTGGTCTCAAACTCCTGACCTCATGATCCACCTTTCTCGGCCTCTGAAAGGGTTGGGATTACAGGCATGAGCCACCGCACCCAGCTTATTTGCTGTTTTTATTTATTTATTTGGGACAGAGTCTGGCTCCACAGTGTGGCCCTGGCTGGAGTGCAGTGGCACAATCTCGGCTACTGCAATCTCTGCCTCCCAAGTTCAAGTGATTCTCCTGCCTCAGCCTCCCGCGTAGCCAGGACTACAGGCACACGCCATCAGGCCCAGCTAATTTTGGTATTTTTAGTAGAGACGAGATTTTGCCATGTTGCCAGGCTGGCCTTGAACTCCTGACCTCAGGTGATCCAACCACCTTGGCCTCCCAAAGTGTTGGGATTACAGGCGTGAGCCACCACACTTGGCCTATTTCCTGTTTTTAGATAACAAGTTGGTTCTCTAGTCTCTAAAGATGACAGCTCTGTGATTTGTGTGTTATTATAGTTCTTTTTTTTTCAATCTGAGATGGAGTCTTACTCTGTGCCCAGGCTGGAGTGCAGTGCTGTGATCTTAGCTCACTGCAACCTCTGCCTCCTGGGTTCAAGTGATCCTCCTGCCTCAGCCTCCTGAGTAGCTGGGATTACAGGCGCCCATCACCATGCCTGGCTAGTTTTTGTATTTTTAGTAGAGATGGTTTTACCATGTTGGCCAGGCTGGTCTAGAACTCCTGACCTCATGATTTACCCTCCTCAGCCTCCCAAAGTGCTGGGATTACAGGCATGAGCCACTGCTCCTGGCCCCCGAGTGTCATTATTATTCATAGAATAAACATATTAACATATTTCAGCCTATTGCTGATTTTCTTATTGAGGCTCACATTGCTCCATTGTCGAAGCCCTTGGGAGCCTCTTCAGTTAGCTTATAAGTCCTTTTGCCTCAACCCCGGTAGTCTTCGGTAGCTTCGATAGATGCTTTAGGTCACTTTGTACATTTCCTGCCTAAGATCTATAGTTGGCCATTTCTCCAAGGAGCACTGGTTCCTTTCAGGAGGGAATGGTCTAGGTGCTGAGGATGAAGTGTTAATCTCAATGTGAATAAAGCTAGGAGTGGACAGTGCTGTGTAGTCCTTGGGGCTCGGTGAATCTGGTTCCTCCTATGGTCTCTGCTGAGAATGCAGCTTGCTGTGGGAGATGTCTGTCTTGTAACTGAATGATAGAAACAATCAGATAAAAATGGTCCATGTTTTATTTGATCGGTGTAATCTTGTTCCCCAGTGTTTACTTTTGGTAAAAGACATGGTAATAATATGTCTGCAGGTGTCACTAGTCACCTGCTCTTCCTAAGGGATGCCGGGTCTTGAGGAACAGGGAGTAGAGACACTGAACTGCTTTATATACTCACATCTGGGATCATCAGGTTGGACGTGGGGTACTGTCTGGCTAACTAACATTTCCTGGCTCCCATGATTGCAGAGTTCCAGGTTCTACATCAGTACTCGGTTCTCTGAAATATGTACTTAATTGGGGTCTCATGAGTATGGAATTAAAATCCATTTTACTGTTGTATTCACTTAGAAGGAACATAGCCTTTGTTTTCTTACTTAACTGTGTGAGCCACAAAGTAAGAAGATAACCATCTCCTTAAAAGCTGCTGTTTAGGTAGCTGCCTTCATGACAGACAAATCTTTTCCACAGATTGAGAAAATAGCAAAGATGCATCTGTTTCATAATTACATGGTAGCTTTCCATCTAATGAATGCCTGTGTAGGCCGCTACATTAAGCATACAAAGAGAATAGCAGAAGAAAGTTACTTTGTACTTATTCTTCAGGCTTTTCGTGTGTTCTCACCTGATTATTGTGGGGGTTTCTGCAGACTGGGTCCCCGTGGAAGAGAGGCTGTCCTGCTTACTGTGGCGTGGCAGTGGCTTGAGAGAGAACTGGCGCCCTGACTTCACCCCCCACCCCCTCTCCCTTTATTTGACCTGGGATTTTAAATAAAACAACTTGCATTTCAAGGTGAGTTAGCTTCTAATCTTAATACAACCTCTTTTCCTTCAGGAAAAAAAATGCTAAAATCAAGACAGGGTACAAGCGGGAGCACATTAACCTGGGCTGCGACATGGATTTCAACATTGCTGGGCCTTCCATCCGGGGGTGCTCTGGTGCTGGGTTATGAGGGCTGGCTGGCCGGCTACCAGATGAATTTTGAGACTGCAAAGTCCCGAGTGACCCAGAGCAACTTTGCAGTTGGCTACAAGACTGATGAATTCCAGCTTCATACTAATGTGTAAGTGTACTTGGGGCAGTGGTAGACGGGAGGGCAGTGGTGGGGGAGCCGGGGGTGGGGGCTGGTGTGTGTGTGGTAAGGGGATTGCTTTTCATTATTTTTTTCTAAAAGAAGCCCAATTTTTAACCACTGTAAAGTGAGTTTGTTGGTATCAGATGACCCAGATGGCCTGGTGCTATCTTTCTGTTTCCCACCTACCCATTTCCTGAAGTGTCTTAGATCCTTTCCACTGTATGAACAGTAAATACTGCCACTGGTACACAGAGTGGCTGATTAACTATAGCAGGGACCTGGTGTCCATCCAGAGCGTGTCCTTTCCCTGCAGTTTTTGTTTTAGTTAACAAAACAGCTCTCTTTCTCTGTCTAATGCTTGAGGTTTAGCCTGCTGGGCTTGATGACATGTAGACATGGTAGACAAATGTAGGAGCTGATTATCTCAGTTACAAAGTATCTTCTCTGTACAGTGAAACTGTAAAAGTAACTATTGGACAGTATGGTGAAGGGAAACAGTGATTACAGGTTAGGAGAGAGCCCCTTGTAATCAAACTTGAGAATTGAAGTAGAGTGATGATTTAAGTTAAGGGAAACAGATTACATTCATGAATCTTGTTTCATCCATAAATCTTGTTTATTTAGTTTCATGAGGAATTAACCTGTGGCACAAGCTGGGTGTGGAGTTACCAAGTTTATTTCCTTCCACTAGAGGTCACTAGAGAAGTAACTTCTTAACACAAATAAATGATATTAATGTGTAAACTAATATTGTTTTCATTAATAATTTTTTTTGAAATTTTTATCATTAATTTGGAATCTGTTACAGCTAAAACGTCACAGGAAAACCATAGACAGGCAATCTAGTGGTTGCCAGGGGCGGGGGAAGGTATGACTACGAAGGGGTGACTGTAAGGGAGTTTGGGGGAGGGAACTGTCCTGACTGTGGTCACGGTTACATGAATCTGTGTACCTGTGTTAAAATTAACAGGAGTGTATACCAAGAAAATATCTATTTTATTGTATGTTAATTAAGAAAAGGTGAAACATACAAAAAATTATAGGAAACATATCACATGGATAGAAATGTTTTTGAATGTAGAATTCTGATTGGCATGGGAAGTGTTTTCCTTGGTTTGAAATTGGGCACTGGCACCAATTCTAGGAGGAACAATGGCTGTCAGCTATTTCTCCCACATATCTGAGCTTCAACATTTTTAATAAGCAACAAGTGGGTATGGTTTATTTTTGGAGGCAGCACGAAGACAGCTGACACAGCTCCTCTGGGTTGCCCTGGTGCTTGCAGGGGCCCAGATGCATAACGGAAATTCTTTGTGCTTCATGTAGATGAATTTGAACAGTTCCCGTTTATGGTTTTTTGTTTTGTTTTGTTTTGTTGAAGATAGAGTCTCGCTCTCTCACCCAGGCTAGAGTGCAGTGGCACAATTTCTGCAGCCTCCACCTCCTGGGATCAACTGATTCTCCCACCTCAGCCTTGCGAGTAGCTGGGACTATAGGTGCACGCCACCACACCTGCCTAATTTTTGTAGTTTTTGTAGAGGCAGGATTTCGCCATGTGGTCCAGGTTGTTCTTGAACTTGTGAGATCAAGCGGTCGGCCTGCCTCAGCCTCCCAAAGTGCTGGGATTACAGGCGAGAGCCACTGCGGCTGGCGTTTGTTTATGGTTTTGAAAGCTCTATACAGGAAGGCAGTATTGTGTTGCTGGTTTTAAGATATTCTGGAAAGTTTGGTCTTTTAAAAACATGTAAGCCCGAGAAACTTTCCCATTTGAATATATTACTGAAGTCTTTCAGAAACCTGTTGTTTTTTTTTAACAGGCTGATCTTTTGTTGTAGCATACTTGGGCTGTATAAAGAAGACAGGATTCCCTGTGAATCAGGCAGCGCCTGGGTCTCCCTGTACTTTCTGGAAGTATAATGTCTGTCTAGCCAAATTTCATGGGGAAACAAGAATTTCATAATGTGTGGCTCACACGTGTAATCCCAGCTATTGGGGAGGCCGAGATGGGAGGATCCCTTGAGGCCAGGAGTTTGGGACCAGCCTGGGCAACATAGCAATACCCTGTCTCTAAGAAAATTTTTAAAAATTAGCTGGGCATGGTGGCAACATGTCTGTGATGACTTGAGCCCAAGAGTTTGAGGTTGCAGTGAGCTATGATTTTGCCACTGCTCTCCAGCCTGGACGACAGAGCAAGATCCCATCTCTGAAAAAAAAAAAAAAGAAAATTTAGAATGTATTCTCTAATTTAGGGAGAGTGTCTTGTGAAGACTAGAGTTTTTGTTCTTAGGTCTGGAAGCCCTTTGCTGGATTCGCAGTTACCAATGCCATTTCCACTGGAAATGTCCATGGTGATGAGGCAGAACTCATCAGAATTTGGAAGTCTGCCCCCACCCAGCTGAACAGCCTATATACTCATACACTGATCATATGTTAAAGATGATTTTATGTTAAAGATGTTTGAGAGGGTCTAGACAGCCTTGAAGACCATCTGATGCGAGGAGGATGGCCATTCCTTTTTTATAAATTGCAGCAATAAAATTTTTCTTAATTTTTTTAATCAAAGGAGTCTGAGCCCATGGTTTTAAAATCAGACAGTACAGTTGGGCTTATGAAAAGCAGTGATTCCAGCCTGCCTCAGCCTGTTCATCCCCGCTCTCCAGTGGCAGCCACTTGAACTGTTTTTGTTTTCTGTGGTTCCCTCTGTAGAGAAAGTTGCTTCTGACCAGGCACCAGTATGCACTGTGCGTATAAACAACAATCTGAAAGCAGTAATGAGAGGCAGTGTATGATCTGTGCAGACCCCAGCCCGACAAGAGGACAAAGTGTAGACTCTCTTGAGCGCTTCATATGCTTTTTCAGTGGTAACAGTGACTGCATGGTTTGTATAGGCTATTCAACTGGGTGGGGCAGACTTCCCAAATTCTGAGAGCTTAAGCAGGGCCCCCAAAGAGGAAGAGGAGGATTTGAATGACTGGAGAGGGGAAGGGGATATTCCCAGCAACTGGAGCCATTCCGTGTGTTTAGAAGAGAGCAGGTAGCTTGGCCAGCTGGGGTTTCTTTCTGAGTGTTTTGAAAGAGGGAAACATTTTATGATGTAGTAAAAAAGCTCCCTGAGTCCTGCCGGAACTGTGGATGTTGCAGCATGGATGAGCAGTATGCACAGGTGGACAAGCTGAATTGTGAGTTAAGCTCTTGAATTGCTGCTCCTCCAAAAGGCTGGGTCAGTGCCAACTCTATCCCCCCCAGCAGTGGCTGCAGCAGGTTGTGCCAAGGGCTCTAACTTGACTTCTGAGGCATATGTGCAGCCCTGCCTTTCTTGCCATTTCTGGCTGTGTTCTCATTTTCTTCTCTTTCCATACCATTTTTTTTTTTTAAGCCAGAGTCTCACTGTATCGCCCAGGCTGGAGTGCAGTGGTGTGATCTCAGGTCACTGCACCCTTTCCCTCCTGGGTTCAAATGATTCTCCTGCCTCAGCCTTTCGGGGTTGCTGGGATTACAGGTGCCCACCACAATGCCTGGTTCATTTTTATGTTTTTAGTAGAGACAGGGTTTCACCATGTTGGTCAGGCTGGTCTCAAACTCCTGACCTCAAATGATCTGCCCACCCTGGCCTCCCATAGTGCTAGGATTACAGATGTGAGCCACGATGCCTGGACTTCCGTACCATTTTTATGGTACAATTATTTATGAAAGTAATAATATCAGTAGCAGTAAAAACTAAATCACTCAGAATCTCACTGCTCTACTTGCTGCTCTTTTTTCTTTTTCCTTATAGAGACAAAGTCTCGCTGTGTTGCCTAGGCTACATCCCTGGGCTCAAGCAGTTCTCCTGCCTCAGCCTCCCAAAATGCTAGGATTACAGGCGTGAGTCACTGCTTACTTCCTCTCCCCCGAGCTTTTTCTTTTTCTTTTTTTTTTTGGAGGCAAGATCTTGGTCTGTCACCCAGGCTGGAGTGCAGTGGTGCAGTCTAGGCTCACTGCAACCTCTGCCTCCCAGGTTCAAGTGATTCTCCTGCCTCAGCCTCCTGAGTAGCTGGGATTACAGGTGTGTGCCACCAGCCTGGCTAATTTTTGTATTTTTAGTAGAGACAGGGTTTCACCATGTTGGCCAGGCTGGTCTCGAACTCCTGGCCTCAAGTGATCTGCCCATCTCGACCTCTGGGATTACAGGCGTGAGCCACTATGCCCGGCCAGGTGCGTGTTCCATTCTTACCAGGCTTCCTGTAATTGAGTATCTGTTTTGTGAAATTTGGTGAACTTCTGACTTCTCTTAATACGAGTATTGGTTCAATCCATTTCTGGCATCCTGTTTTCTGGGAGACTTGGGTAGATCTGTCTGGGCTGCAGCTCTCCTCCCTGGGAAGCTCAGCATCTGTGCTGTGATCGTTTGCAGGAATGACGGGACAGAGTTTGGCGGCTCCATTTACCAGAAGGTGAACAAGAAGTTGGAGACTGCTGTCAATCTCGCCTGGACAGCAGGAAACAGTAACACACGCTTCGGAATAGCAGCCAAGTATCAGATTGACCCTGATGCCTGCTTCTCGGTGGGTATCTGCGGAATCATGCATCTCACAGGCCCATCTGCTACTTAGGTTGGAATCCTTCAGGTTTGCTGGAGTGCTGTGCTTCAGCTTACTCAAAGTGAGAGATGTGGCTGGGCGTGGTGGTTCACTCCTGTAATCCCAGCATTTTGGAAGGCCAAGGTGGGCAAATCACTTGAGGTCAGGAGCCCAAGACCAGCCTGGCCAACATGGTAAAACCCTGTCTTTACTAAAAATACAAAAATTAGCTGTGTGTGGTGGTGTGCGCCTGTAATCTCAGCTACTCGGGAGGCAGAGGCAGGAGAGTTGCTTGAACCAGGGAGGTGGAGGTTGCAGTGAGCTGAGATCGTGCCACTGCACTCCAGCATGGGTGACAGAGTGAGACTCCATTTAAAAAAAAAAAAAAAAAAGAAAGACTCCATCTCAGAAAACAAAAACAAAATGAGAGGCATTGTCACTTTGAAAAGAGTTCTGAATGAGTACAGTGATCATACTACTAGTACTTCTTATGGGTATCAGGCACTGTGTAGAGCCTTTTGTGATTACTGTGTTTAATCCCATTTGAAATAGGTGCTTTTTTTTTTTAATTTTTAATTTTTTTTTTTTTACTTCACTCCTCTTTGGTGCTTTGTTTTTTTAAAATCATCTCTGGTTTTTTTTTATTTTTTGTTTTTGAGACAGGGTCTTGCTTTGTTGCCCAGGTTGATGTAGTGGTGTAATTATAACTCACTGCAGCCTCAACCTCCTATGCTCAAGTAATCCTGCCACCTCAGCCTCCCAGGTGGCTGGGACTACAGGCACATCATCATGCCTGGCTAATTAAAAACATTTTTTTAGCAGAGACATCTCTCTGTGTTGCCTGGGCTGGTCTCAAACTTCTGGTCTCAAGCTGTCCTCCCACTGCAGCCTCCCAGAGTTTTGGGATTACAGGAATGAACCACCATGCCTGGCCAGTCTGTTATTTATTTATTTTTTTCTTCCTTTTTGAGGTAGAGTCTCCCTCTGTTGTCCAGGCTGGAGTGCAGTGGCACGATCTCAGCTCACTGCAACCTCCACCTCCCTGGTTTAAGTGATTCTCCTGCCTCAGCCTCCCATGTAGCTGGGACCACAGGCACCCACCACCACACTCAGCTAATTTTTGTATTTTTTAGTAGAGATGGAGTTTCACCATGTTGGTCAGGCTGGTCTCGAACTCCTGACCTCAGGTGATCTGCCTGCTTTGGCCTCTTCAAAGTGCTGGGATTACAGGCGTGAGCCATCATGCCCAGCCGATCATTTCTGTTTTTACAAATGAGGAACTAGGAGGTTAGAGAGGTTGAGTAACTTGTCCAAAGATACACAGCAGGAAGGTGCTTGGGACTGGATTTGAGTCAGACTGGCTTACTGTTGAGACTCTTCCATTAATACCAATTCCTTTTCTATAATGCAGACTGTTAAAAAGAACTCTGAAATTTAGAGTTCTAATTGATAATTTCCCACCTCACGTTTCATTCTCCTGTTCAACTCCTGCATTGCCTATTAAGAAATCAGTAGTCAGTTAGCATCTTGCAGACTCTCTTGCATTGCTCACAGGCCCTCAAACTACTTCATAGGTTTTGCAGTGAATCCTACTGGGGCTCCTTTCTGTTGTCACAGGGCACTGGAGGCTGTACCTCTCTCGGGTGGAATGAGGCAATCTCATGTTGCAGAATGGTTTCTGTGCTGGTTTGTGTAATTTATGGACAGCCCATTTTAAGTCTCCTGAACTAGAACCAAATTTGGCTCCCTTAAGAGCAGGCACTTAAAAACAAGAGAAAAGGGGCCCTGGCCCCCAGAGAGGCCTTCCTTCTCTCTGCTTTGTTCTTATGAGGGGGTGTCAGATCTCAGAACACCATCTGAACAGGAAAATATGCACCTAAAATTGGTATATTTTGTATTGAATTTAATGGATCTCATGAACAAGATGGTCATTAAAAAATTTGATTCTGAAGTCCAAGGTTGGTTGACTAAAAAGCTCTTACTGATTTTGGAGATGGAATCACAGAGTGTTAAACTTAATGTTTTCTCTGTTTTGTCATTTCCTTGACTAGGCTAAAGTGAACAACTCCAGCCTGATAGGTTTAGGATACACTCAGACTCTAAAGCCAGGTATGTGTTGCTTGTGTGTGAAATCGATTCTTTGTCTTAAAAAAAATTGTGGTGCTGGTTTGCTGATTTATGTCATAGTAAAATGTTTGTATAATACAGTGGGTATATAATACAGTGGGTATATAATAAATGAGTATATATAAAGTTGTATAATTAAATGTTTATGAAGGAACATGGGGTCATTATAAAACATTTGGAGAATATGAGATGTAGCAAGTAGGAGAAAAAGGCTGAGGCTAACGTATATTCTTTGCTATTTTCTTCCATCCTTTCTTCCAGTGTGTATATAATGCCTGATACTTATTTCTAGCAAATTCTCAAAACTAACTTATAAATCAGCCCCATTGTATAAAGACAAAGAAATACGGAAAGTGGTTTGCAGGTTTCCTCTGCACAGTAAGCTAGGCCAGTCCATGGTGTATTATAGTTCTAGGGTATAATACCACCTTTGAACCATGGAAATCTAAGATTACCAGCTACTCCTTGAATCAGGTTATTTCAGGGAAGGTCAGTTTGTTGTATGCATGTGTGGATGTGCATGCACACTACACGTGTGTGTACACTATGAACATGAAGATGTCAACCCTTAGGTTGGATTCAGGATTGAGGTTTCATTTAAAGGGATGATTGCTAAAGAAGCTTACTGCATGCTGCCAGTGCTAGAGACTAATTATACCAGGTGAACAGTGAGAGGAAAAAGGAAAGTGTGGTTCCAGAAGTAGATTTGGGTAGGCTCTCTGGGCAGTGGGATAATTATAGTTGTTTTATAAGCTCACTGTAGGATACTTGTTAGTTAGATAGTGTTAAGTAACAAGGATTGAAGGGCCATGTAGTTTGGACCCTGCTGATAATACCTGGAACAGGTTCTGAGATTGGTGTTAACCTTTCTTGTCTTTTCTTTTCTCCATTCCTCCTCCTTTCCTCTCCCTGATTTTTCTCCCTGCAGGTATCAAACTGACACTGTCAGCTCTTCTGGATGGCAAGAACGTCAATGCTGGTGGCCACAAGCTTGGTCTAGGACTGGAATTTCAAGCATAAATGAATTGTTTAATTTTAAACTATTTTGCAGCATAGCTACCTTCAGAATTTAGTGTATCTTTTAATGTTGTATGTCTGGGATGCAAGTATTGCTAAATATGTTAGACCTCCAGGTTAAAGATGATTCAGCTTTAAGATGTTACCCTTTCAGAGGTACAGAAGAAACCCATTTCCGAAAAAGGTCCTTTCAGTGGTAGACTTGGGGGGGAACTTGGGGACCCCTTTGAGATGCCAGGTTTCTTTTTTATCTAGAAATGGCTACAAGTGGAAGCTGATAATATGTAGGCACTTTGTAAATTCATATTGAGTAAATGAATGAAATTGTGATCTCCTGAGAATCGGACCTTGGTTTCCCAACCCCAATTGATGAGAGGCTCGCTGCTTGATGGTGTGTACAAACTCACCTGAATGGGACTTTTTTAGATAGATCTTCATGACCTGTTCCCACCCCAGTTCATCGTCACCTCTTTTACACCGAAAGGTGTGCAGGGTGTGGTCACCGTTTCTTTGTGCCATTTTGGGGTGGAGAGGGTGGATGTGATGAAGCCAATAATTAGGACTTATTCCTTCTTGTGTTGTTTTTTTGCCCTTGCACCAGAGTATGAAATAGCTTCCAGGAGCTCCAGCTGTAAGCTCGGAAGAGGCTGTGTGACTGTAATCACACGGTGACAACACTCAGAATCTAAACTGGACTTCTGTTGTCTTCTCACCACTCAACTTGTTTTTTTAGCAGTTTAATGGGTATATTTTAGAGTCTTCCATTTTGTGTGGAATTAGATCCTCCCCTTCAAATGCTGTAATTAACATCACTTAAAAGAAACTTGAATAAAATATTGAAACCTCATCCTTCTTCTGTTGTCTTTATTAATAAAATCTAAATAAACAGGGCATTTGTTGATACTTTTTTGTCTCCATGCCCTGTAAGTGTATTATATTTGTTTTCACTCGATCTATAACAGATTACCATAAATTTAGCAGCTTAAAACACTCATTTATTGCACAGTTCTGCAGGTCAAAGCCAGGCAGGCATGCACGCCTGGGCTCTGCTTAGGTTTTCACAATGCTGAAATTGGGGGTGTCGACCAGGCTGTCTTATTTTTTCTAGGGGGCTTGGCATCCTCTTCCAGGCCCACAGGGTTGTGGAATTAAGTTATTTTCATTTGTAGGATAGAGGTCCCTATTTCTTTTTTGGCTGAGCCACTCTCAGTGCTTAGAGGAAGACAGCATTCCTCTAAGAGGACGTGGTCCCCTCCATCCCCAAAGCCAGAAACAGAAAAACTCCCTCATGTGAAATCCCTCTCATACTTCAGTCTCCTACAGGAAGAGCCCCCACCATTATAAGGACTTGCCTGATCAGGTTAGGCCCACCGAGGGTAATCTCCCTTTCTTAAAGTTAACCGCCAGGTAAACTAATCACTGGTGATACATTTTCATATTTGCAGGTCCCTCCATGTGGGTCATAGGGAGGAGTGATTTTTGAATTCTCCCATATATTTATATATTTTTAATAACTTGATTGTGGAGATTTCAAACACAAAGAATAGTAATGAACTCCACGCATGATCCAGCTTCAACAAATATGAACATTTTTTCCTGTTCATGATTTTTTGGCAGAATTCCTTTTTTTTCTGTTTGAAAGTGACATTCAAAACAGGAAACGTCTACTTTTAGCATTTTATGCAACTGATCATCCAAAAACTGTGGGCCTCAGTATTTGCCATAGTGTCTTCAGGCTTATAAGGACTTGCAGCTATTTCTAAGTCAGTGTCCACAGAACCTGTCCAGAGATTATGGCACATAGCGGTTGATGGGAACATCTAGTCAGATGTCAGGTACACTATTAAAATGTTTTATTTTTTTATTAAAAAAATTTTTTTTGAGACAGAGTCTCGCTCTGTTGCCCAGGCTGGAGTACGATGGTGTGGTCTTGGCTCATTACAACCTCTGCCTCCCAGGTTCAAGTGATTCTCCTGCCTCAGCCTCCTGAGTAGCTGGGATTACAGGCACCCGCCACCACACCCAGCTTTTTGTATTTTTTTTTTTTTTTTTGAGATAGAGTCTTGCTCTGTCACCCAGGCTGGAGTGCAGTGGTGCGATCTCAGTTCACTGCAACTTCCACCTCCCAGGTTCAAGCCATTCTCCTGCCTCAGCCTCCTGAGTAGTTGGGACTACAGGTGTGTGCCACCATGCCCGGCTAATTTTTGTATTTTTAATAGAGATGGGGTTTCACCATTTTGGTCAGGCTGGTCTCGAACTCCTGACCTCGTGATCCGTGCACCCTCCCAAAGCACTGGGATTACAGGCGTGAGCCACTGTGCCTGGCCTAATTTTGGTATTTTTACTAGAGAAGGGGTTTCACCATGCTGGCTTGGCTGGTCTTGAACTGACCTTGTGATCCACCAGCCTCGGCCTCCCAAAATGCTGGGATTACAGGCGTGAGCCATTGTGCCCAGCCAAAATGTTTTATTTTTAGAGACAGAGTCTTACTTTGTCACCCAGAGTGAAGTGCAGTGGCATCATCATAGCTCACTGCAGCCTTGAACTCCTGGGCTCCAGAGATCCTCCTGCCTTAGCCTCCTGAGTAGTTGTGATTACAGGCATAAGCCACCATGCCTGGCCCTAAAATATTTAAAAATGTATAAAGAGTTCTGTTGAGTATGAGGGAGTATTTCCCTCACTATTTATTGTCTGCCTGTTGCATGCAGCATGTTGGAATATCATTGTGCAAAATGCCTTGAGTTCATAATATCTCACCAGTTAAGAGAATTGAGACAATCTGGTATGAGGACACAAATGGACAAAGTGGACAATAAGTCAGGGAAGAGGACTGCAGTATGTTATTATAGATGAATTTTAAAGTCAGCAAGCAGAACTAAGATTGAGAAGCTCATTTGTTAAACTGAGCTTCTCATTTGTTAAACTAGTGGTTTTACAGAAAACGAGTACAGCTCAGAGAAGGGAAGTCCTGGGGGACTGGGAGGACTTTGCACCTTGGCTAAGGTGGAGGGTTTGCAATAAGGGCACCATTCAGTCTGTATGGGCTTGTGGGGGGATTTTGGGAAATGTGCAGATGAATGACTTCTTAGTTTTCTTAACACAGAGTTTGTGTTTCTGAGCTGTCACCAGGGTGAAATAAAAGCTTAGGGGGAAACCAGATTCAGGAGTGAGAACACAGGCCCTTTAGAGAGGCAGCTCAGCTGTGTCTCTGGGGGGATAGCAGCAACCTTCCAAGGGAATCATAGAGACCAGAGTGGTCAAGCTGTGGGCACAATAAATGTCTTGCTTAACATCACACTGATTTTCCTAAAATTGATCAAATGGAACTTTTTTTTTTTTTTTGCTCCCTCCCGCCCTCAAATGGAACTTTTATGATTTGAAGCCTTTATCTGTTTATTAAGGAAACATTCACAGAACGTACACACAGAGCAAAGTATGGCGCCAGGGCCCAAAGTGAATTTCACCTTCTTGGAAGTTTATAGAACTGCATTTTTATATACCGGGGGATTTGAAGTAACAATATTTAACAAGAAAAGCTTAGGAAACCTGGAATTTATTTTCAATGGCAGCCCCTCACCCCTACTTCCTAGCCACCTTCCTTTCTTTTCCTCCATAATTAAAACATTTTTTATTTTTTTATTTTTGAGATGGAGCTCTCTTTGTTGCCCAGGCTACAATGCAGTGGCCAGATCTCAGCTTACTGCATCCTCCACCTCCTGGGTTCCAGCGATTCTCCTACCTCAGCTTCCCGAGTGGCTGGGATTACAAGCATGCGCCACCACGCCCGGCTAATTTTTGTATTTTTAGTAGGGATGGGGTTTCTCCATGTTGGCCAGGCTGGTCTCGAACTCCTGACCTCAGGTGTTCCGCCCGCCTCGGCCTCCCAAAGTGCTGCGAGCCACTGCACTCGGCCGCTGCATAATCTCTTTATCATCTTGTATACTGTGTATTTTACACCATAGTCGTCCTCACAAGAAAATAAACTACAAAGGCAGGGAGGTTCGTTTTGTTCACTACTGTATCTTTAATAGGGAGAGGTGCTAAAACTTCGTGGAAAAAAACAAATGATTGTGGGGGAAAGATTTTTAAAAATTACGTATAATCCATCACTCATTAGATAGGACTAAATAACATTTGTGTTTCTTTCGCCTTTGAGAGGAAAAGCAGTTACTTCGCTTTCGTGATCAGTCTATTCTAAAGCTGGATCTTCCTTTTAAAAATGGTTTAAAATGCCTTTTTTGGTTGTATAGTACCCAATCATGCAGGCGGCAGGGAGGGGCTCGCTTTGGCCCTCTTCAGCACCTTACACCCTACCTTTAACCCGCAGCCAAGCGTGTGGCGTTCTCACACTCTCCCAGCTGCAACTCCCACCTCTGTGCAAACCTTCCTTCTCCTTCTGGTTTCCAGGGCACGCCTCCAGGCTTGACGTCATCACGCTGGGACGTATGTGCGGAGGCCTCGGCGTCTGACGTCATGGCGTAGAGCCTAGCAACAGCGCAGGCTCCCAGCCGAGTCCGTTATGGCCACTGCCACCCCTGAGGAGGATGAGGGGGTCCGCACAAGCGAAACTGCTGCCAGGGTCGGCCATCCAAGCCCTTGCGGGGCTGGCGCGGCCGCTGGTCTTGGCGCTCCTGCTTGTGTCCGCCGCTCTATCCAGTGGTAAAGGGGGCGCGGCGGCAGTGCGGGCTTAGGAACCTGGGAGGGCTCGGGCTCGGGCGCGGGCCAGGAGACAGGCCGGGCCAGGGAAAGGGCGCTTCCGAGTGTCAGGAACAGACGGCGGTGTCTGGTTGGGGCAGGGTCTCCGCGGGCCTGAGGACGGAGGGTATGGTGTCTGAAGGGGTCCAAGGTCTGAAGAGTCTCCAAGGAGCCTGAGAAGTGGGGTCTCTGAGAGATGCAGGAACCCAGGGGAGCAGGGTGTGTAGATGGGCGGGGTGGGAGGAGTGGTGTTGGTGCCTAGAGATTGTTGAAGAATGGGCTGCTGCAAGGAATGGCGGTGGTGGGGTCTCCAAAATTTCTTGGATCGGAAAGTTAGGAGGTTCTAGAGAGAGGGTAGCCACAGGGGGCGGAGGAGATGACCGGGGCTAGGGGGTGTGGTGTCTGGAAAGGGTCCTGAGGTGGGGGGACTCAGGAATCTAGTAGGACCAAGGAAAGGTGGGGATTTTCCAGAATGGGAGAGGTCAGTGGTAAAGACCGAGCACAGGCAGGGGCAATAACCCAGTGACCAGACTGAGTCAATGGAATATTTCTAAGAGGGAGAGTGAAACGGAAAGAGCTGTCTTCTGGTACTGGTGCATATTTCAGGTCTGGGAGGTTCTGGTGTTTGATAAAGATTCAGAATACGGGGCGTTGGGCCTCTGAGAGCTTGGGAGCTGGAGAGGAGTTTGGGGACAGGGGACATCATGATTCTTCTTCCCTATGTTCTGAGTTAACCAGGATAACTCTGCCTCATTTTAATAGATCTGTGGGATTTGATTGATAAAAGGTTTCATTTCTTGCAAATGTTGCATGGCGAAATCAAGAGATTGAAGATTTTTATTGAGAAATTAGGAAATCTGTAAACCAGTGCCTGATACTTGGTGGGAAAAATCCACTAATAAGAACTTGTAAGGATTAAACAGAATTTTGTTTAGTAGTCCCATTTTTCTTTCAGGCCAACACAATCCTGCGTTTCTCCCTAAATTTGAGTTTTTAGCTGCAAAACAGTGTGACCTGGTATAGTGTTTTCTTTCTTGCCAGTAGGGCCTGTCCAGCCCTACATTCCTCTGCTACAGTACTGTGGGTACATACGTATGTTTCCTCAGCAACATTTCAGTGTTGGTAACTGGACTGCCCTCCCAGAAGTCTTTGCAGTCTCTGAGGAAGGACTGCTGTCCATTTCCCAGGGCCCTTTCATCATTAGTAAAATGTAATGAGGATTTTCCTGGTTGATGCAGATATTCCTGTTCCTAAAGTACTTAGGTTTTAATTGTTTTGGCCATTTAATCATCTAAGAAAAATAAAACACAATTAAACATTTATATTTCCTGCTGGAATGCTTAAGGGATATCTGGCAACTGTAGTTTCAGAAACAGCTTTTCCCCCTAAGAGAGGGTTGAAAATCGCATGGGTAAGCAGCGAGGCAGAATGTGGAGTATTAAGTGTCCTTTAGTCTCTGCTTTTATTTGTTAGAGCCCTATAAACATTGTTCCAAATATACTGAGACATTTTAGAGGATCTTTGTCTTTTAAATATATCTTTATATATACCAGTTTAAAATGTCATAAATTCAGATGATTCTCTCCTGAAAATAACTTAAAATGACATACATACTTTTAATAGGTGAGCAGTTCCATTGCAGTACAGTGTAGCTTGGGGTGTAAGTATTTTTTGTAAGCATACCTTAAAATTTCAAAGTAGTCACTCCTGTAATAAGAAAATTAGTCTAGAATGTGTTGAGTTCCAAATTTCAAACAAATTTATTTAAATTTGTTCCATATTAGGTTTTTAAAAATGTCAGTGCTTGGTTGTGTGCTTGTCGGTCTGTAAGAATTTTTGTTTTATGTTTTTGTTTTGATAAAATCTAAAAAAATTAACATAAGCAGTTTGGATTACTGGGCGACTAATTCTTGGTCATGCCGTTTCAAAAATGCCTGCTTCTCTACATTTGCCATTATATTGTTCCCAAACGATCACCTAAACTTAATGCATAATGCATTTCATTTTTAAGGCATTGTTTCTCAAACCAGTGTGTGAATGAGTTCTCAGGGTCCTCTGCATTCTTAAGAAATGCTGATATAGTTTTATTTTAGGACAGTTTTTAAAAAGGGACCAGTAGAAGAGGGGAATTAAATTTAGAAAGTTTTATATTTTTTTATTTCTTATTTTTGAGACAGGGTTTTGTTCTATCACCCAGGCTGGAGTGCAGTGGCACAAACTTGGCTCACTGGAACCTCTGCCTCCTGGGCTGAAGCAGTCCTCCCACTTCAGCCCCCTGAATAGCTGGGACCACAGGTGTGTGCCACCGTGCCCAGCTAGTTTTTGTATTTTTGTAGAGATGCAGTTTCACCATGTTGGTCAGGCTAGTCTTGAACTCCTGAGCTTAAGCGATCTGCCTGCCTCAGCCTCCCAAAGTGCTGGAAATTACAGGCGTGAGCCACTGTGTCTGGCCTAAGTTTTATTTTTCTTATGCTGTATTTGTGTATTACTTTCAGGATTTTACTGTTTGACTAATATATATTCTCCTTCTTGGTGCTAGGTATTAAACAGTTAAACAATGAATAGGATGATATTGCAGGTATCCTTAGAAGAATGAGTGGCATTTTGCTGAGAACCATGGGATGGGCTCCTCAGGGAGTGCAGTAGGTGCATAGATGCTGTGTGGGATGTGGTGTGGGATTTGTGGTGAGAGTTGAGTCGAATCATATTCAGTAAATATTTATTGAATGCCTGCTGTCTATTAAGTAGGTAATGGGGGATAGAGCTGTTAGAGAGATTAGTAAGATAATGAGAGTGAGGTAATGAAGGCCAGATCATGTAGGATCTTGAAGGCTATTATAAAAACTCACTTTTGAGAGAAATGGATGGCCCTGGAGGGTCTTAAGTAGAGGAGTAGCATTTGACATGAGTTTTTGCAGAATGACTCTGCCTGCTGTGTTGAGTGTGGACAGTAGAGGTTAGGGTGGAAGCAGGCAGATTAATTAGGAGGCTATTGTAATAATCCACATGAGATAATGGTTACTTGGATAAGGCAGGAGCAGTGGAGGGTGGAAAGCCCTCAAATGCTGTATATGCTAGAATAACAGATTGGATGTGGGGTATTAAATTACAGCTCCAAGGTTTTTAGTTTTAGTAACTAGAAAGATGTAGTTGCCATTAATTGAGATGGAGAGTAGGTAGAACAAACAATTTCTTTTTGTTTTTTGAGTGGGGCATAGAAATTTATTTCTTTAAATTAAACTTTTTATTTTGAGATGATTATAGATTCACTTGCAGTTGTAAGAAATAGGGATCCTGCATACCCCCTACCCACTTTTCCCAATATTGACATCTTTCAAAACAATACTGCAGTATCACCACCAGGATATTAACATTGATATAGTCAAAATATGGGGCATTAGCATCACCACAAGGATATCTCATGTTGCCCTTATAAAGCCACCCCCTCTTCCCTCCTACCTCACCCCTCCTGAACTCCTGGCAACCACTAATTATCCATTTGTATAATTTGGTAATTTTGAGAATCTTACATAAATGGAATCATGTAGTATGTAACTTTTGGGATTGACTTTTTTCACTCAGCATAATTATCTGAAGATTCACCTAGGTTGTTTCATGTGTCAATAGTTTGTTTCTTTTTTAATTTTTATTTTTTTGAGATAGAGTCTTGCTCTGTTGCCCAAGCTGGAGTGCAGTGGTGAAATCTCAGCTCACTGCAGCCTCTGCCTCCAGAGTTCAAGCCATTCTCCTGCCTCAGCCTCCCAAGTAGCTGGGATTAAAGCTACACACCACCATACCCAGCAAATTTTTGTATTTTTAGTAGAGTTGGGGTTTCACCATGTTGGCCAGGCTGGTCTCAAACTCCTGACCTCGTGATCTACCCGCCTTGGCCTCCCAAAGTGCTGGGATTACAGGGGTGAGCTACTGCTCCTGGCCATTTGTTTCTTTCAATTGCTGAATAATATTCTATAGTGTAGATAGACGGTACTTTGTTTATCTGTTGAAGGATGCCTGATTGTTTGCAGTTTTGGGCTTTTATGAATAAAGCTGCTATAATGTGTTTGTGCCACTGTACTCCAGCCTGGGTGACAAAGCGAGACCCTGTCTCAAAAAAATAAAATGAGTTTTCTGTGGACATCATGTAGTTGAGTCTGCCAAACTCTGTGTTTTAGTTAATGTATTTCATTCATTTACATTTAATGCACTATGGGTATGTTAGGGCTGAAGTCTGCCATTTTATTTTTTGTCTTTAGCCTGAGATATATGAGGTAAAAAGAAAAACCCAAGGAAGTTACCAATGTGTTGTTTCATATACCCTGAGGTTGATAACTGTTCTATTTAGTTCTTTCCACCTTTCAGAGTGTTCTTGTGTTATTTTATACATAATTTCCAGAGCTTTTAGTTGTTATTAGTGGGAGAAATAGGGAAAAGTATGTTTGTCTTCCTGAAATAGCCAGAATTCATTTTGAACATGTTAATGTGAATGTCAGACATTCAAGAGGAGACGTCAAGTAGGTGGTTGGATTTATGAGTCTAGAATTCTGGTAGTTCTTGGAAGTTCTCTTAATTTTTCTCAGAAAAGTTAGGAAGTGATGTCATTGGTTGCAAATGAGGATAACAGAGAAGGCATCTGAAGTTTGTGGACAGAGGATAATGTGATTGGTCTACGAGAGTAGAAGGGTAAATGAACTAGGAAAATATAATTGCCAACAATTTTAATTGCTAACAGCTTTAAATGTACACCTGAATCTTTGGCACTGAATTTAAAATGAAATGAAAACAGTGGCATGGTTGTATATTTTCCAGCCATGTTCAACTGCTGGGTGCAGATGTGAGTACTCAGAGAGCTTGATTTATTAGTAACTAGAGATGAGTGTCTCACCATGTGAATGGTTCAGAGTAGACAAGGGGGAAGGGAATTGAAGATGGATGTAAGAGAGTGATTATAAAGCAGTTATAATAGCTGACACAGAATTGAATCTGGGGTAAAGAGAGAAGAGAGTGTATCAGGCAAGGTTTGGTGGTGGTGGTCAGGGAATGAAAAGGATTACAGGTTTGTAGCTGTTGATGGATTGAGAATGCCAGGGAATGAAATGGAAGGATAGGAGGTCATGTCAGCAAACAGAATGCATGAAATTGAGATTATGGAAGAGTTGTGATAATAGGTAATGACCATGGGAGTGAGTGGCTGAGGTAAAGAGGAGGGCTAGCTCGTGAGAAGAGATGAGGTCAAAGATTTTGAAATTAAGGCAGGAGTGCTTGTCTTAGAGTGAACTCTAGAGCCAGAAGCTCATTAAGAATTAGGGGGCATGACCTTGGAGTTGGTGGATGAAATGAAGTTAGTGGATGATAGCTTAAGGTAAGAGAATCAAAGCTAGAGGCATTTAGGGAGAAGAATGGGAGAATGGTCTGAAAAGGGCAATGAGGAGGAGAGCTGTGCCTTCTTGAGACTCAGTGGTGCCAGGATGTGGGCGAAAAAACAGCTATTACTTAAACGGGCTGAAGGGGAAAGTATGTCCTTAAGGGAGAGTCAGGTTTCAGTAATAACAAGAAAGTGAAGGGTGAAAGAAGGGATTTGCTGATGACTGAATTCTATACTGCATGGTGGAAGTTTCTTTATTATCATTCCTACCATATCAGCTTATGTCTTTTAAAGGTACTCACGCTTGTTCTTTTAAAAGTCAAGTTTAGTTAGTTGGCTCCCAGTTATTTTAATTTTAAATTTTATTTTAAAATATGTTTTTTTGTACTTTGGCAGGGAAATTAAATGTATCAGAAAATAATTTATAAATTCCTGAATTATAACTAAATTGATGTGATAAATGTAAAAATTATTTTCAGAAATTCCTATTAGTAGTTTTCTGAGTAATGTACTCAGTTGTAGGTCCTGTTTATTTCTCTTTCTTCCAGTAAAAAATTTCAAGGAACTCAATTACTGAAAATGTAAAAGAGTTTTACTTTAATTCTAGGACTTTGGGAAGCCAAGGTGGAAGGATTGCTTGAGCCCTGGAGTTTGAGACCAGTCTGGGCAACATGGCGAGATGCTGTCTCAAAAAAAAAAAAAAAAAAAAAAAAAAAAAAATTGCATGAGGCATTGGACAAATATATGAAAAAAATAAAAATAAAAATAAAAAAAGCTGGGCAGGGTGGCATGTTCCTGTGGTCCCAGCTACATGGGAGGCTTGAACCAAGGAGGTCGAGGCTACAGTGAGCTATGATTTTGCTACTACATTTCAGGCTGAGCAACAGAGTGAGACCCTATCAAAAAAAAAAAAAAAAAAAAAGGGAAAAAGAGTTTTACTAATTTACTGTTTTTGTTTGTTTTGTTTTTTTACTAACTTACTGCATTATTTTTCTGAGCTCTTCTATTCCAATTGAGAGCAGCTATTTCTTTTTTTCTACACAAAGTAGATGTCAACTGTGATACACAAACCAGAGTGTATTCACATGTAGAAAGGGTTACCGGTTAGATTGTTAACCTGTGTGAATGCACATGTTTGTGAAAGCCCTAGAATGACTTGGTTTAATCTTAACCCTATAAAATATTTTACTTTAATGTAATAGACTTTAAAATATTGTCTGAATATGTTTAGATCTCACATGACAAGTTTTTTTTTTTTTTTAAGTATAGTAGAGATCCTTGAAGTTCTTCAACAGATAACTACGTTAGATAAAAAATTAGAAATGGTTAAATTTCAGAAGGGATTTCTCTGTTGAATCTCCCCCTGTTGAGTTTTCTTGGGAGAGTTACTTATGTAAAGAATTTTACTTTTAGTAAACTATGCTGAGTAGGTAGCAGCACAGAGAGATAAGAATGTGTGTATTTGCTGTCATTTCCCACACCTAGATGCCTTCCTCCCTCTTTAAAATAATATACTTGTCACTTAGCTCTCAGGTGCCAGTTTCTGATGCTTCTCCTTTAGAACTTTTTAATCTGTAAGGATGCTTCTTTGTTTGTTTTTAATTTAGGAGAGGGAGTCCTCTAGTTCAAGTATCACTTAGAATTACTGTCTACAGCTTGCTTATAGCTTCCCCTGAATTTGTTATACTGTGTTGAAAGTATTTTGGTCCAAACTCCCTGTCTTTTTTGGGACCTAGTTGAGTGAGAATCAGCCAGTTATTTTGTTCTAGGGATCAGGTAGAGTCTGGACGAAATAGCTGAAGTCCACACTCTTTATGAAATGAAAACAGAAGGGATGGGTCAGGGTTGTATGTGGACTTTGCCATTGTGACCTAAAGTCTGACCTTTTTCTTTCTTTCTTTCTTTCTTTTTTTTTTTTTTGGTGGCAGGCTCTATAATGCAGTAGGTCTTTTATGCTGCTAAAGTTGTTAGTATCTAGCAAAGCGGTTATTATCTGAAGAATGACTAAGAAGAAGTGTAACCGATTGCTGTCTATTGAGACTTAATAACTAGTTTTTGAGAATGTTATAGGAATTTAGGGAGAAATACCTAGTGTAAAATTTAGGTAAATATGCTTTTAGCTTGTTGGAAATAAAGTTGGAGATTTCAGTTTAATATTCTTTGTTTGTTTCAGTTGTATCACGGACTGATTCACCTAGCCAAACTATGCACAACTCAGATATTTCTACCCCAAATGTGAATTCTTTAACACGTGAAAACCAAACCAAACCTTCTATTTCCCAAATCAGTACCACCCTCCCTCCCACAACCAGTACCGAGAAAAGTGGAGGAGCATCTTTGGCCCCTCATCCCTCTCCTGCTTCTCTGTCTCAAGAGGAAGCTGATAACAATGAAGATCCTAGCATAGAGGAGGAGGATCTTCTCATGCTGAACAGTTCTCCATCCACAGCCAAAGACACTCTGGACAATGGTGATTATGGAGAACCAGACTATGACTGGACCGTGGGCCCCAGGGACGACGACGAGTCTGATGACACCTTGGAAGAAAGCAGGGGTTACATGGAAATTGAACAGTCAGTGAAATCTTTTAAGATGCCATCCTCAAATATAGAAGAGGAAGATAGCCATTTCTTTTTTCATCTTATTATTTTTGCCTTTTGCATTGTTGTTGTTTACGTTACGTATCACAACAAAAGGAAGGTAAGTTTGGGATTTTTTTAGCGCTTTATTATTTCAGTCATAATGCTTTTGATGATTCATGGTTCCTTTTTTTTTCTTTTTTTTTGCGATTGGGTCTCACTGTGTCACCCAAGCTGGAGTGCATTGGCACAATCACAGCTCACTGGAGACTTGATCTCCTGGGCTTAAGTGATTCTCCTGTGTCAGCCTCTCGAATAGGTGGGACTACAGATGCATACTACCACACCCGGCTAATTTTTAAAAATTATCATTATTTGTAGAGATGAGGTCTCGCTGTGTTGCCCAGGTCGGTCTGGAACTCCCAGGCTCAAGCAGTCCTCCCACCTCAGCCTCCCAAAGTGTTGGGATTACAGGAATGAACCACCATGCCCAGCTCTCTTTCCTTTTTTTCAGTCAAGTTTAAATTCATAGTAAAATATTGAGATGTCTAATCCGCATATAAATCTGTTGTATGTTTTAACACTACAGACAGAATGCTTGAATGTATGTACTTTTAACAAAAATAGTCCTACTTCTTAATGAGGAATACCAAAGCCCAGTGATTTCTGTTGTTGTTGTTGTTGTTATTGTTGTTTTGAGATGGAGTCTCACTCTGTCGCCCCGGCTGGAGTGCAGTGGCGTGATCCTGGCTCATTGAAATGTCCACCTCCTGGGTTCAAGTGATTCTCCTGCCTCAGCCTCCTGAGTAGGTGGGACTATAGGCTCCTACCACCATGCTCGGCTAATTTTTGTATTTTTAGTAGAGATGAGGTTTCACCATGTTGGTCAGGCTGGTTTCAAGCTCCTGATCTCATGATCCGCCCGCTTCGGCTTCCCAAAGTGCTGAGATTACAGCCGTGAGCCACTTTGTCTGGCCGTGATTTTTTTTAATGGTTTATATCTTAATTTGGCATAATCAGTAGGAATACTTGTGGAGAAACTGTTAATTTAACATTTGTCTTTTATTAACATTGAACTTAATGATCTTTAAATTTTTTTCTAGTTATAAACTGTTACATGTTTATTTTAGGGAATTTAGAAAACACAGAGGAGTTTAGAAAATTTAAATATTCAGCATTATTAACATTTTGGTGTATTTCTGGTCTATAAATCTATAAATGTTTATATAATTTACACATACAGGTGTATGTTATAATTTTTTTTGTTTTTTTAAGAGACGGGGTTTCACCATGTTGGTCAGGCTGGTCTTGAACTCCTGACCTCAGGTGATCCACACACCTCGGTCTCCCAAAGTGCTGGGATTAGGCTTGAGCCACCACGCCTGGCCATGTATGTTATAATTTTTAATGAATTTTATCTCGCAGAGTTTTTTTTTTTTTTTTTTTTTTTTTTTTTTTTTTGAGAGGGATTTTCACTTTGTCTCCCAGGCTGGAGTGCAGTGGTGCGATCTTGGCTCACTGCAACCTCCGCCTCCCAAGTTCAAGCAAGTCTCATGCCTCAGCCTCTTCAGCAACTGGGGTATCCACACCCGGCTAATTTTTGTATTTTTAGTAGAGACAGGGTTTTGCTCTATTGGCCAGGATGGTCTCAAACTGCTGCCCTCAAGTGATCTACCCAGTTTGGCCTCCCAAAGTGCTGGGATTATAGGTGTGAGCCACTGTGCCCAGCCTATCTCATAGAGTTTTATGTCTTGCTTTTTACCTGACAAATCATTAGCATTTTCCACATCCTTAATATTCTTTAAAAACTTTTTTTTTTTTGAGACAGGATCTTGCTATATCATCCACATTGGTGAATTCCTGGCCTCAAGTAATCCTCCCACCTCAGCCTACCAAGTAATTGGGATTACAGGCGTGAGCCACTGTGCCTGGCTGAAAACATAATGGATTCATGGTTTATAATTCTTGGTTCAGAAATATGTTGTGATGAACATTTCTGTGCTGTTACCAGTTTGCTGGATTACATGAGGCATAAGAGGCATATATAGGACAGGTTAGATCATTTAGTGTGATGGTACATGTTGGCATTGTATAGGCCCAAAGCTGAGTAGTTAAGCCTTTCAAAATACTTAAAGGAAGATGAAACACACAATTCCTTTTTAATACTTACTGGTCAATAAGTCTTAGTTCTTGACTTTATTGTAACTTGCTTTGTAACCCTGAAAGCCACCTTCCCCTGCGGGGCCTTGATTTCCTTACGTGACAAATAGTGAAACTGGACCCGATAATTTCAAAATGCCTTCCAGCTTTGAGAATCAGTGAATCTAATAATAGTTGGAAAAAAAAAAAAGCAAACCAGCCAACTGTTTTGGTTATTTGTAGTTAGTGATGTATTGCTAGCTTTGTTAAGTGTTTATGAGTAGACAGAACGTTGAATGCTGCTGATATTACATCCCACTGTTTACTGTTTGGCCATCTCTATTATGGACGTCTAAGGTACTTGTTAAACAGTTTCCTGGGCTCCACCTCAAATACTAACTCAGTCTCCGAAGACAGAGCCTAGGAATCTTGAGTCTTTAACAAACATTCCTACATATATTGAAATTTGAGAAGTACTGTTTAGCCTTCTTTACAAGATGGAAAGCAAAATAGCTTTTTTTCTTTTTTTTTTTTGAGACAATGTCTTGCTTTGTCACCCAGGCTGGAGTGCAGTGGCACTATCTTGACTTACTGTGATTTCTGCCTCCCGGGCTCAAGTGGTCATCCCATCTTAGCCTCCTGAGTAGCTGGGACTAGGCAGGCACCTCCATGCCTGGCTAATTTTGTATTTTTTGTAGAGATGGGATTTCATGGTGTTGCTCAGGCTGGTCTCGAACTCCTGGGCTCAAGTGATCCGCCTGTCTCAGCCTACAATAGCGTTTTTGTTGTTGATATTTTATGTTTTGTGTTTAGGAACCTAGAAGAGAGATATTTCACTTGTTATAAAAATGTTTACCATATACTCTGTTTTCTCTTTTGCATATTTAATTAATTTTGTTTTCCAGATTTTTCTTCTGGTTCAGAGCAGGAAATGGCGTGATGGCCTTTGTTCGAAAACAGTGGAATACCATCGCCTAGATCAGAATGTTAATGAGGCAATGCCTTCTTTGAAGATCACCAATGATTATATTTTTTAAAGCACTGTGATTTGAGTTTGCTTATTATGTAATTTTATTTGCTTGACTTTTTATATGATATTGTGCAGATGTTTGCCATAGGCAATTGGTACTTAAATGAGAGGTGGATCTCTCTTTTGCCTTGGTGCTTTGGAAATTAAATGTCACAAACAAGGAGTACATAATTTTTTATCTGTCCTTTTAGAGCTGAGTTTAATCAGGTGTCCAAAATGTGAGTTAAGCATTACCTTATATTTACACTGTAGTTTTATTATTTTAGATTTATTATGCTTCTTCTGGAAGTATTAGTGATGCTACTTTTAAAAGATCCCAAACTTGTAACTAAATTCTAACATATCTGTTACTGCTGACTCACATTCATTCTCTGCCATTCAAATACTATTTTTTAACCACACTTTTTTTTGTGGTCCCAAACTGTAACGTACAAGGATATGTGCGATAATGCTTTGCATTTGAGTAATATTTTTTTCCTTCTAAGAAAACTGCTTTGAATATTTTTAGATAATTTAAACATAATTTAGGGTAATGATATTGCTCAATCTGACCACAATTTTAGGTAAAACATTAAATGTATCGAGAAATCTTGGCAACAGAGACTCTGCAGCTTGCGGTGGACATAGATAAAATGTTACAGAGATACTGTTTTCTTGGTTTGAATTACTATATTAAATTTAGAAGTGGAAACTGTGGTAAAGTATTAAATACATGTACAATTGCTTTTAGTTAGCAATTGGTTATAGCACGAGTTCTTCCAAGGTTTCAAGAAATGGGCAGAGTTTAAAATTATATCAGATTCATTTACTTCATTTGTTATTTTATAGTAAGTTTGAATAAATCTTAGGGGCCATTATCACTTAAATAACACTGTATCTAGGTCTTTCAAATTAAAATTATACCTGAATGAAGTTGTTTGTATACATAAGGATATCTGTGTACAATGACCTTTTCTCCCCCACACTTGTTTTCTTTTCTTTGTTTTTGTTTTTTATGACAACTGGAAATTATTTACTGTGTTTCATTTATGTCTGTCTTCCTATTATAAAGAATTGATCAATATGTAAATATGTGATTTGAACCATGGTTGACTTACAAGTATCACGACAACTTTTTAGAAAACCTAAACCCTAATATATGTTAAGGAGGGCCTGGGTGAGCCAGTGGGCTTGTGCTTTGTGTAGAGCTGGAAGAAGGCCGTCCATCCTGTCTCTTGGGCGGACAGTGTACTTTCCTAATAAGGAAGGGAAGCACAGTGGAAATACCCCTGAACTGTTTTATTACAGTAATTTTTTTCATATCTGAACTGTATTATTTAATATTTTGAATAAGATTTTAAAAAATAAATGGCAAAGATATAAATCTATGATTTCACGAGTGTGTTTCATTTCAGTGATGACATTTAGGTAGTAACAGGGAGTAGCTTATGTCTGGGAGCAATCTAACTTAACTTACTTGTAGGTATCTCAGCAGTGCAACTCTGCCTCTGTGAATTCCGTTTACATTTCTAAATTCTTCTCTAGGTCTAACTTGCTGCTAGGTACTGAAGTTTATTGAAAACTAGCAAAGTTGGATGGTAAAGAAGGCAAAATGGCTAAATCAGTGTGCTGTTTCTAGCATCCTGGGGTCCCTATCTGGGATGGAAGGCTCCCCAAGCTTGGAGGCTCTTCCCCTAGTGGATTGTGGATTCTTGGGTACTTCCTGGTGGTCCAGCCACCTAGGTCACAGTGCTGCAATTAAGTAGCCTCTGTGTTGGAGCATCAGCTCATACATTGGTTACAAATGCCACTGGAGTCTGACAGGGGCACTCGAACTGCAGGAGTAGGCACCCAGGGCCCATGGTTGAGCCTTACAACACTCATGCCGCTACTCCTGTGTGAGATTGTCTGCCCCCTTCTGCAAGATTCACTTTCTGGACAGACCAGAAGCTCTGCACCCGATTTTGGTATTAATGGTATAATGGGTTACCCTTTGGCTCCTGTTTATGTGTCTTAGCTGAAAAGGAATGTGTTGGAACTTGTGAGGCAGACACAAACAGACACATAGAATTTGGACAGGCAGGTAGGCATGTTGTATTAGTCTGTTCTCAAATTTCTATAGAAATCCCTGAGAACTGGATAATTTATAAAGAACAGTTTAATTGGCTCACAGTTTTGCAGGCTGTGCAGGGAGCATGATGCTGGCATCTGCTCAGCTTCTGGGGGAGGCTTCAGGAAGCTTACCATCATTGTGAAAGACGAAGGAGAACAGGTGTCTCACATGACAGGAGCAGGCACAGAAAGAGCAGGGGGGGAATGTACTACACAGTTTTTTGTTTGTTTGTTTGTTTTTTAGACAGTCTCGCTCTGTCACCCAGGCTGGAGTGCAGTGGTGCAATCTTGGCTCATTGCAACCTCCACCTCCTGAGTTCTAGTGATTCTCCTGACTCAACTTCCCAAGTAGCTGGCATTACAGGTGCTTGTCACTATTCCTAATTTCTTATTTTATTTTACTTTATTTTTAGTAGAGATGGGGTTTTAACATGTTGGCCAGGCTGGTCTTGAACTCCTGACCTCAAGTGATCCACCTGCCTCGGCCTCCCAGAGTGCTGGGATTACAGGCATGAGCCACTGTGCCTGGACTTAACAGACACTTTTAAATCACCAGATCTCACAAGAACTCACTATCATGAGAACAGCACCAAGGGAGTTGGTATTATACCATTCATAAGAAACCCACCCCCATGATCCAGTCATCTCCCTCCAGGCCCCACTTCCAACACTGGGGACTACAGTTTGAGGTGAGGTTTGATACAAGTCTAAACCATACCACAGGTCTTGACTGTGCTTTATTTTAAATGTGAACTCCTGAGGGTGAGTGCAAGCTCTTGTGGAATGTGTGTAGATTGCCCCACCGAGTGAGCTGCTTGAGAACAGGAACTGGCTCTTATTCCTCCCCAGCCCCAAACTCATTACTCTGCTGGCCCCGGCTAGGCCCCTTTGAATTGTTATTCTATGAAGTATTTGAGAAATTAGATGAGGAGAAAACCAAGACAACTTAGGCTCTGCAGAAGATCGCATAGGTGGCATATAATCCAATACTGCTGATGTTCTGGATACACAGCTGCATGTGTGGGAGCAGAGCTGAGGGCAGCGTGTCAGTCCTTATCTGCACATCCACAGCTCTATGGGAAGCTAAAGCCCACGCTAGTTGTGTGAGCTATCACCCCTCCCTCCAAATCCCAGGTTCTGATCAGAGCAGGTGCTGCCTATCGAAGGTGAAGGCGGTCACTGCCGGCACTGCTGCCTGTGTTCCAGTTCTCCCCCGTCACGTACGTTGGGTGGGGTAAGCAGGGCTGGCTTTGCCCTTCTGCCTGCCTTCTTTCAGCCTTGTTTCCTGGTGCAACAGTTTGCCCCCCTTCTGGATTCAGCGTGAAGCAGTTCATCCTTCCCAGCAGAAGTTCAAAAGGCTAAAAGTCTTTTGAGGACCGTCTTCCAAGGGAACAGAAAAGAAGGCTGTCCTGAGGTTGTCAATCTGGCCTGACCCAGCACAGCCTGAGCCAGGATATATGGGGTGGTTCTCTTCAATTCGCTGGATTCTGTTTTCATTTTGACGTCAGGAGGGGAAGTTGCTGGGACAGATTCCGGAAATGGAGCTGGGGCTATTTCTGTGTAAGTACCGTGCACTAACCAATTGCCCCACTGGAGCTCAGAGCTGGGGCTGTTTCTGAGTCACATCTCAGTAGCCGTCTGTGGTGATGGCCTGCTGTCTGGGCTTTTAAGTGCCTCAAAGGAGCCTGATTTTGGACCAGGAAGCAGCAGCTTCTACCCCATGAGCTCTAAGCCCACCTCTCTCCTAGCTCCATCCTAGAGTCCCAGACCTGTCTGTACCAGCTGGTACCAATTGGCACCACAAGGGCCGAGACAGCACCTGCTTTAAACCACTCTGTCATCCCAGCATACAGCACAGGGCCTGAGTAAAAGGAATCCAGGTGTTTTGCTTTAAATGTAGTGCCTACCCCATCAGGGGTTTTTTCACCTAGTGAGTCTCTAGATTAAAAACCCCTACTCCTTACTTAGGAAGCCTTTCTCCACCTGTCGTCCTAATCGGTCTGCTCTGAAACCCTAGCCTCTTTCTCTTACAACCTCAAAATTGCCTCATTTCTCTGCTGGGAAACCCAGAGATACCACGTTCTGGGGATCCTTGACTTCCTGGATGCCTTTCTTCCCCTCTGTGCTTCTCTCCCTTGGCGTGTGGATTGGATAGCACTCCCACCTGAGGAGGCTGTGCCTTGCAGTGAGCCCTGCAAGAACTAAGATGGCCGTGAAATCACAGAAGTCTGGGTTGGAATCCCTCTCTGGGCCTGACCCTTAGGCTCAGCGTCCCCCCACAGGCCATTTTTCCTGACTATTCCTTGGAAATGAGGAAGGGTCAAGGGTCTCGAGGGCTAACTCGAATGTCCTGCACCTTGCTGGGACTAAGGTCATCCTGGCCCATGTTGCCCCTACCTGGTCTTCCGGGAAGACAGACCTAGGGAGAAATGGAGGGATTGAGGTCGGGGCTGGATGACCTTAGTCTGAGCTCGCTGTGCCTGTTGCAGCCTCCTACCTTAAAAAATGAGTGAGTGATTAGCTCGCTGGTTTGTTAGAAGAGTAAATGGATTGATGTTTGTGGAAGGACTTTGAGTACAGGGAGGAGTTTTCACTGTGTCACTGACCACATAAGAGCCAGCTTGAGCCTTGAGCCCACCAAGGAGGGATAGTCCACAGTTTCTGCTCAGGAGTGGCCCACAGTCCTGGGGGCTGCCTTCCCTAGTCCCCTTGGGACTACCTTGAGGCACACAACTGGTCAGTGCTGGGTTTCTCCTGAACCATCCAGGCACATGTGGTCCTGTTAGGGAACAGGTGGGGCTCCTTTGGAGCCTCTCGACCCCATTTCCTGTTCTCCATCCTCATCCTTTCCCTGTAATGAGGCCAAGGGGTCCTTCCCATCATTCCCTGGGCTGTTCCCAAGAATAGAGAGGAGAGAGGCAAGGTGACTGAGGCCCCCAGAGAGGTGGCTACTTTTAGGCTACAGGGTATGTATGCCTGAGCCTCTCCTCTGGGAGCAAGGATGGAGGAAGGGCTTGGGCCGTGGAGGGTGACTCTCAGGGGTCCACATTCTACCATGACCACGGCACTGCATTAAAAGCAAAACACCTGGACTCTTTTACTCAGGCCCTGTGCTGCATGCTGGGATGATGGAGAGGTTCAAGGTAGATGCCGTCTCTGCCCTTGTGCCCACTGTCAGGTACAGAAGAAAAAGAATCATAGTGAAGTGTGATGAATGCTATAGGCTGAAAACTGCATATTCCTTTTTTTTTCCGTATAAAGATAATGTAGACATTCTGATATCAGCTAACACAGGGCTTACTACGGACTGAGTATTTGCTGTTTGTGTGTGTGCAACCAACCCAATAAGGCAGTTACCATTATTATCCTCATTTTACAGATAAGAAGCTAGGAGCATAGAAAGTTGAAGCAAGTTGCCCAGGGTCATGCAGCCCATGAGAGAGAGCTGGGATTTGAGGTATGACACAGTCTGTTTCCACACTCCTGGTTTTTGATCACTAATTCTCCATTACTATAGAAAATGAAACAGCTACAGAAGGTACGAAAAGAAATTATCCAAAGCTTCTCTACCCTTAGACCCTCAGCATTTGTGTGTCTTCTCCTCCCTTTTTTATTCCTTTTAAACTTTCCTTTATTATGTTAAGACATAGCACACTGTAGAAAAATACATCAAACAAATGTACAGCTTAACAAATTATTATATTGGTATTCAAGAAGGGTTAGAAGCCAACAACAACAACAAAAAAAAAAAAAAAAACAAAAACAAATTATTATAAAGTAAATACAGTGTAGGTACTGCTCAGGTAGAGAAATCGAATTTTGCAAACACCCACAATCCTCACTTCCTAACCTGTCTCCCCCACAGGAAGCTATCATTTTTATCTTTATGGCACTTATTTTTTCACTTTGCTTTTTAGATTTACTATCTAAGCATATATGTGTAACACATCATCATTTAGTAAGTTCTGAATGTTAGGTAAATCGCATCATACGGTCTGCATTATACACGTTTCTGCTGGCTGCTTTCAGTCAACGTTAGATTGTGAGTTTCATCATGGTAGTTGAGTGTGTAGCCTCGGTTCATTTATTTTCATAGCTACATTGTATTCTATTTTAAAAACGTAGTCACTGCGTATCTAGCCTACATTTGACGGACATTTGAGTTGTTTCTAGGTTCATACTATAGCGGATGATACTGTTAGGAGTATTCTCACACATATCTTTTGTTGCTTGCAGGGGTATTTGCATCTCTGGTGGGTATATACTTAGGAGTTGAATTGCCGGATGTATATGTCCACTTTGAATAGCTAATGTCAAACAATTTTCTAAGGTGATTGGACCAACTTATATTTCTTTCTTATTTTTTTGTTTTTCTTGAGACGGAGGCTCGCTCTATCACCCAGGCTGGAGTGCAGTGGTGTGATCTCAGCTCACGGCAACCTCTGCCTCCTGGGTTCAAGCAATTCTCCTCCTTCAGCCTCTTGAGTAGCTAGGGCTACATGTGTGCACCACCATGCCCAGCTAGTTTTCTTTTTTTTTTGAGGTGGAGTGTCGCTCTGTTGTCCAGGCTGGAGTGCAGTGACATGATTTCAGCTCACCACAACCTCTGCCTCCCAGGTTCAAGTGATTCTTTTGACTCAGCCTCCCGAGTAGCTGGGACTACAGGCATGCACCACCATGCCCAGCTAATTTTTGTATTTTTAGTAGAGATGGGGTTTCACTATGTTGGCCAGCCTGGTCTTGAACTCCTGATCTTATGATCTGCCTGCCTTGACCTCCCAGTGAGTTAGGATTATAGGCGTGAGACACTGCGCCCAGTCTACTTTTTGTATTTTTATTAGAGACAGAGTTTCAGCATGTGGCCCAGGCTGGTCTTGAACTCCTGAGCTCAAGCTATCTGCCCGCCTTAGCATTTCAAAGTGCTGGGATTACAGGTGTGAGCCACCAAACCTGGCCCAATTTATATTTCTTCCAGCCTGTTCAAGTTCCTGTTACTTTCTATATCTTTGCTAACACCTGGCATTGTTAGTGCTCTTAATTTCAGCTGTTCTGGTGATAGCTATGTAGTGGTATCTCCTTGTGCTTTGAGTTTGCCTTTCCCTGATGATTAATCATATTGATAATTTGTCATATGTTGATTGGACATTTGCGTATCTTCTTCTGTGATGTGCTCGTTCAGGTCCCTTGATAATTTTTCCATTGGGGTGTCTGTCTTTTTCTTATTTGTGTGCGTTCTCTGTTCTGGATATAAGCCCTTCATCGATTATACGTGCGATAAATAGTCTCTCATATGCTGTGACTTGCCTTGTCACTTTCAGAATGGTATCTTTTCATGAAGAGTTTTTTTTTTTGAGGAAATTACAGCTCCGTTTTATTGAAGTATACTTTACATACATCATAGATTTTAAATGTTTAATCAGTTTTGACAATTGTATATATCTTTGTAACTGCCACCCCCAAACAACATAAAAAATATTTTCATCACTCCATAAAATTCCCTAGTGCCATTTTCTAGGCAATTCTTCACTGATCTTCCAGAGGTAACTACTTTCTGATTTCTATCACAATAGATTAGTTCTGCCTGTTCTAGAATTTCAGATAGATAGAATAAAAAGTATATGTTCTTTTGTGTCTAGCTTCTTTTGGTCAATATAATGTTTTTGCTTTCTATTTTTCGATTCATCTATATTGTAGAATTATCAGTAGTCATTTCTTTTTATTGGTGAGGTTCATCATTAACACTGAGTAGTATTCATTAAGTTAATAAACCACAATTTGTTTATCCATTTTCCTACTGATAGACGTTGATGGTGTTTCCAGATATTGATCTAGCTATATATGAATTTAATATTATAAACATTTTAATATATACTCATGTACTTTAATATTCAATAATTAACATAAAATATTATGAGTATATATAATTAACATTTTGTTTTGAGATAAACTGTAGATTCACATGCAGCTGTAAGAAATAATACAGGGGTTCTATGTACACTTTACCTAGGGTCCATCAATGTTGACTTTTTTTGTTTTTGAGATGGAGCCTCCCTCCGTCACCCAGGCTGGAGTGCAGTGGCGTGATCTTGGCTCACTGCAACCTCTGCCTCCTAGGCTCAAGTGATTCTCCTGCCTCAGCCTCCAGAGTAGCTGGGAATACAGGCGCAGACCACTATCGCCCAGCTAATTTTGTAGTTTTAGTAGAGATGGCATTTCGCCATGTTGCCTAGGCTGATCTCGAACTCCTGACCTCAAATGATCCGCCTGCCTTGGCCTTCCAAAGTGCTGGGATTACAGGCGTGAGCTACTGCACCTGGCCTGATATAGTTTGAATCTCCAAATCTAATGTTGAAATGTGATCCCCAGGGTTGGAGATGGGGCCTGGTGGGAGATGTTTGGGTCATGGAGGCAGATCCCTCATGACTGGCTTGATGCCCTCCCCATGGTAGTGAATGCATTCTTGCTCTGTTAGTTCATGCAAGAGCTGGTTGTTTAAAGCAGCCTGGAACCTCCTCCTACCTGTCCCCCCTTCCCTTGCCGTGTGATGCACCCGCTCTCCACTTACTTTCTGCCATGATTATAAGCATTCTGAGGCTTTTTCCAGAAGCAGATGTTGGCACCATGGTTCATGTTCAGCCTGCAGAACTGTGAGCCAAATAAACCCCTTTTCTTTATAAATTACCCAGCCTCAGGTATTCCTTTATGGCAATGCAAACTGACTAACACGTGGCGGAAGGGCTAGACTGGTACCAACTACTCCATCACAGTTGGAGTCAGAAGTTTCCCTCTTTCTTTCTTGTTGAAGTGAAGCATGTGTTGGCAAAGGCATTGAGACAGATGCCAGGCAGAGCTAGCCACTCTCTCTGACGCTTTGTCTTTGTCGGGTCTCCGTGAGCAGTACGGCAACTACTTGTTAGACTCTGCAAGTGTATAGCTGTAGTGTCTTGCAACCCCTTGCCTTTAGCATATTCCAAATGAAGGGGCTTCTACTACATAAACACTGGTGTAAGATTTTCTCAGATCCTGGAAATGATTCACCTTACTGTTGCCACACATAAAGAATGTGTTCATTTCTTATTACAAATCCAGTTCTGCCTATATTAGCTTGCCCTTTTACAGTGAAAAAGTGAAGGTTGCCCTGCTGTCTGGTTGAGGGTAGTAGACCCTTTCAAAGGTCTACTGGGCTTCTTTGCTGCTGAAAGTCATTAACTCATGGGCTAGATTCTTGGCCTTGGGCCTGTAGGCAGAGAGCTGTGTAGTAAACAGTGTTCCAGCAGAGGGACGCACACAAGGGATGTCTTTCAGCCCATCAGGAAGGAGGCACAGCCAAATCAAACACCAGAACAGGAAAGTTACCCTGAGACATGCTACACCTATAAAGGAACGTGAAGCTTGGCGTCTCACTCTGCTCTAGGAGCCCACAAGCAACTCATTCATTCAATAGACATGTAGTGATTGCCTGTACTGAGCCAGGCCCTGTGCTGAGTTCTGGGGATAGAGGGCGAGGGAAAGGTTCACCAAAGACATGATGCTTGGATTGGCTCATGGGGTCAAATCTTGGTTCCAAAGAAAATGGAGAAAAAAAATTGCAGTGAGCTCATCTTTTCCATATTTGAAGAAAAAGCATACAAATCAAGTTCATACTTTGTAAAGGAACCCAGAAGTTTCATTTTGGAGCTTGGGAGCACTGCTTGGAGGGGACCCCTGGCCTTGCCCAATTCAACAGCCTCTCAAGAACCCAGACCCAGGTGTATTTCCATAGTGGAAGTTATGAACGAGCTTCTGTCCTTTTTGGAAGCCTGAGGATTCTTTCTGATTCCTTCCTCCTCTTCCTCTGCTCTCCCAGAAACAGATGTCTGAGCTTGAGGACACCGATTTCACATTGCAGGATCAGGTGTGGCCCTTTGGGATCCATCGCTGGGTTACTCTGGGGGCCGGGCCCTCCCTTCTTGTTTTTCTGGCACCCTTAGTCTGTGGTTGGGTTTGTGATTGGTAGAAATGTGGTAGTTCTTTTTTTGGTGTCCTGAGCAGGGAGACTGTATTCTGTATGTTCTTTGGATAAGTGAGTCTACCTCCCTCAAATAAAGTCTTGATGTTTTCTCTGAAAGTTCAGTAACTGTTGAAGGGGAGGTCTCTGCAGGTTCTAAGATTCCAGAGACTTCCTAGGTTTCCAAAGAAGATTTCTGGGCTTCCTTTTGTTAGTTTTATAAATATATCTCCGACTTCCTTTCTTGGTCATGTTCTTGTGACCCCTCTGGCTTTGGGGCCTCAGGTCATGAACAAGGGAAGCAGGCAGAGCGACCTTGCTTGCTGGGTCTGGTTTTTGGGGTTCACTTGGCCACATTGGTGGATAATAACTCAAGTCCAGGCAGGATGGTGTGCCTGGACACACCCTTGACTATATCTTGTCCTGATTCCCCCATCCCCTCTCTCTGCTCTTCCACCAGGCTGCAGAGTCCTTTTCTACCTTGTATCCATTGTCCCTGGCAGGATAATGATGTTCCTTCCATGACCAAAAAGTCTGTGATATGATGGTCAGAATTAGTTACAATGAAAGTTTGTGAATTTAAAAATAAAGCAACGGGGCCTGGAAAATATACTGTAGAGGAGGTCCTCTAAGTGGACATCTGTGAACACCGTGGCATTCTATGTCTTCCGGTTGGAATGGGATTACTGAGTTGGGAACTGGCATCCTGCCCTGGAAACTAAGAAGGCAAAGGGAAGCCCGATCCGCCACCATGAGGGGCCATCAGAAATGGGAGCTGCAACCTTCCTGGGTGATGGTATAAGGCCTCTTTGCTCTCTCAGTAGAGGAAGTATGAATGCCAGTCAATGAAGGGCATAGTGTTTTCCTCATCTGCCCTTCTACATGAAACAAGGAAACCATCTGATAATGTGCCAAGCTCACCAGAGAGGGGAAAAAGTGATGTGGCTTTAGAGTGATATGTTAGATTCTTTGGTAATGTACCAGAAGGGTACAGTTTCCTGACTCAGTAATCCCATTCCAACCAGAAAACAGCATGCCACAGGGTCCACAGATTCCAGTTAGGCTGGGAAGAAAGGGAGTCCATAATTACTTCTGACAGAAAGATACAATGAATAAGTAGGGAAAATACATGAAGCTGTGGCCAGTATTGGAGAAACGCATCCAAAGCTTTCTGAGGGACCAGGTTTCAAGAAAAGGATTTTCCTGATGTATAAACTGCTCTGAGCCCCCAAGACTTTGATTCTTTCCTTCTGGCTCTCCTGGCACAGCCAGAGGAGCGTTTTGTGTAACTGGCCCGTGAAACATTATTACAATCACTTTGTGGCCTCCTTCAGCTTATTTTTAATTACAAGGTCTATTGCATTGTTAAATTATTAACTCTGACAATTACTTATCTTGGCATTTTCTTATCTTGATGAAAATGAAAGCAGCAAGGTCATGTTAGCTCACTTGAGGTTTTGGTCTGCTACAGCTTAAATTGAGCTGAATCAGATGAGCAAATGTTTGCAGTGCGGGGACCAGTTGAGTTGCAGAGAGTCTGTTCGGGGAACAGGGGGCAGAAAGAACTTGGCAACACAGGGGCTGGTTCAAGGGCGTTTGGGGCTCAGTTGGTCAGAGCCCGTCTGTGGAAGTGGGAGGTGCTCTTGTAGGGATGATGCCAGTGAGCAGCTTCCTCCCCTCGAGAGCTCTGCGCACATCTCCCCTGGGATGGACAGCCTGAGGCAGAACCAGGGAGCAGATAGTGTCCCTCTGCCTCTCCCAGTGTGCCCTGGCTCCAAGCCAGTTCCTAGACCCCCACCTGCCTTTTAAAATCCCACTTATCTCCTAAGGCCAGTTCCAGACCCCTTATTTCTGACCCCTCCCAGCCCATAGTGACTTCGTTCTCTGACCTGTGGTGGTCCTCACTCTATGACAATAGCAACTGAACAATACCAGTAAGTGACCGTTACTGAGTGCTTGCTGTGTGTCTAATGCGTTGCCCACGACACTTGGCAAATATCCACAAACGCTGGGCACGGCAGGCCCTCATCGTCATGCTACCTTCTGTCCAGCAGGGGGTAGTGTGACTACACCATAAGGGGGGACCTCCTTTACCTGTGTTCTCAGGAAAAAGCAACTTCACATTTCTGCTGGATGTTGGAAGGATGCTTCTGGCTTCGACAGTGAGTGCAAATCTCCAATAGACAGTGAGGGCAAAGAGTACAATTATCATCCCTCCCTCAACCTCAGGGGACCTGCGGGTCCATTCGTCCCAGCCCAAAGTCCTTCCATGTTCAGTCCCCCGGCTCCACTGACTTCACCAAGGGCAAAGGGCGGGCATGAACTTGGAGAAATGGCTTCAGCCTCAATGGACCATGCTGGTACCACAGTACAGTCCTTGGCAACATGCCTCCTTAGAGATGTACAGATGGTATCTCAACCTGAGAGCCACTTGGTGGGAAGTAGAGATGGGGCACACCCATCCCCAGATACGTTATGTGCATTAGTTGATGGGCACTGCTGTTGAGAGACTGCTCGGCCATTTGGAGCAGCTGACTCAGAAGGCACATCCCTCAGATGTCTGCAGCTTCTCAGACAGAAACCTGCGAAAAAGTTCCATCTTTCCCATAGGCTGGAAGCCAGTCATACCCAGGTATAATACTGAGGGGGAAGGGAGCAACACTGGTGGTGGGACATGGTTGTGTCAAGTTCCGACTGCCCTGGCCCTCTGCAGAGCCTCCTGAGAAGGCAAGGTGGTGGCTGACTCTCTGCTCTGGGTGACTTCTGCTGACCCCGCTCTGGGAGTGGTTTCATGGCTTGGGGAACAGGCAAGAACTTCCCAGAAAGGACTGCACAGAAATTTGTGACAGCCCCAGGGCCTGCTCAGGACTCTGAAGGCTGCATTTTTTTTTTTTAATCTTGGGGAGAGAGTTTTGGCTATGGTCCCCAGCAAAGACAGGCTGGGGGGATTTCTTCTAGCCTCCGTGAGGAGTTCAGATCCCGGGTCCCTCAGCACAGCCCACATCTGAGGCCGTAGCTGTGTTGAACTTAAAAATCAATACTGCCGCCCAACCCCTCGGCTTCAGAAGTGCCCTTGCTTCAAATGTTCAAAGCAGCCCTGAGTTAACTCTGCAGCTCCTCCAAATTCCTCCACTACTCTCTAGGCCCTGAGAAAGGAAAATGTTAATCTGTCTCAGACTGCCAAGTCCTCCAGCCCCAACCACCCTCCCGCTGCTAGGCTGGAAAAGTTGCCAGCTGGAAAATGTCTGCATGCTGGAGGGCAATGCCTGTACTCCAGACCTCTCCCCAGCCCCGCCTCATCCCAAATCTAGTCTTTCTTAAAGTTCTAAAACTTAAAAAGCTGTGTGTGTGTGTGTGCGTGTGTGCGCGCGTGCCGGCGGGCACGTGATGGTGGTGGCACTCATGGGCGCATTTGTGGGCCTCTCCTTTGGAGAGATTTGCCTTTCACTGCCTGAGAAGCAGCTGAAGAGGAAATGTTCCCCTGATTCCTGATCTGGTAGGTCAGCTGGGGCACTGTGTGCTCTAGTTTATAATATTAACAGGAATACTGATACTACCTACCATTTCTTGAACACTTTAACTAGGTTCTTCACCGGGGTTGTTCAATTTAATTCTCACAAGAGCTGCGTGATGTAGATGCTATATAGATTATATATATGTAAATAAAATGATGTAGCTTTTTTTTTTTTGAGATGGAGTTTTGCTCTTGTTGCTCAGGCTAGAGTACAGTGGTGCAATCTTGGCTCACTGCCACCTCTACCTCTCAGGCTCAAGCTGTTCTCCTGCCTTAGCCTTCCAAGTAGCTGAAATTACAGACATGCCTGGCTAATTTTGTATTTTTAGTAGAGACGGGGTTTCACCACGTTGGTGAGGCTGGTCTCGAACTCCTGACCTCAGGTGATCCACTCGCCCTGGCCTCCCAAAGTGCTGGGATGACAGGTGTGAGCCATCACGCATGGCCCAAATAATATACCATTTAAAATATCTACATTTATCACCCCCATTTTACAAGTTGGAACCTGAAGTGTGGAGCGGTTAAATCAAACGTCTCTCAGGGAGTGAGTCCTAGAGCCAGCAACTTGGGGCCAGGGCTCAGGGAGGCTGGGTGATGAGCAAAGACACGTTTCAGCTGCCTCTCCTCCAGCTGCTGGCACCCACCTGATTTGGAGGATATAGGACACTATGCACCCCACACTGTCCCTCTCCGCTGCCCCAGCAAATCTTAGGAACAGGAGTCGCTTTGCCCTTCAGGTTTGAGAAAGCTGTTCTGCCAGGCTTTGGTCTGACGGATAGGATTGACTCACTGGAATGCAGGGGAGGGTGGCAAGGCAGAGAGTTAGCAGATGAAAAAACTGAGGCCAGAAAAGTGAACAATGGGGCTCGTTCAAGGCGCCACAACTTCTCAGTAGCAAAGTTGACTGCTCGCCGGCCCCTTCTCCAAGACCACATAGCCCTTGAGCGGGGACTCTGAATGTTTCTGCCTCAGAAAACAGTCCAGTAAGGTCAGAAGCAAGGAAGGCTCTTAAGAAATACCTGATTTAAAATGGGATGAATTTTTATTTTTTGAATGAAAAGCATATGCATAACAAATTAATTCAAGCAGTGCAAAATGATAAATGGTGACAGCTAAGTCTCCATTTCACTCCTGGCCCCTGTTCCTCTCTGTGATACAATCACTGCTACTTGTTTCTTATGTATCCTTGCAGAGACAATTCATGCGTATGTCATTATATGTGCATATATGACACATTGTTAAAATGCGACCTTCTACCTAAGTTTCATCTGGAGTCCCAAAAGCTGCTAGTCTAGCAAGAGGGGCTTAGGAAGACCAATTAAATAGCTTTGATGCAGCCTCTGGAGTTGGGGGAGGGCTGCTTTTTTACTTTCATTTTCTTTTCTTTTCTTTTTTTTTTTTTTTTTTTTGAGACAGAGTCTTACTCTGTCACCCAGGCTAGAGTGCAGTGGTGTGATCTCGGCTCACTGCAACCTCTGCCTCCCAAATTCGAGTGATTCTCCTGCCTCAGCCTCCCAAATAGCTGGGATTACAGGCATGTACAACCATGCCTGGCCAATTTTTATATTTTTTTAGTAAAGACAGGGATTAACCATGTTGGCCAGGTTGGTCTCAAACTCCTGACCTCAGGTGATCCACCCACCTTGACCTCCCAAAGTGCCGGGATTATTGTGAGCCACCGTGCCTGGTCACTTTACTTTCTTTTTTTTTTGAGACAATGTCTCGTTCTGTTGCCCGGGCTGGAGTGCAGTGGTGTGATCATTGCTCACTGTAGCCTTGAGCTCCTGGGCTCAAGGGATCCTCCTGCCTCAGCCTGTTTTAGTAGAGATAAGGTTTTGCTAGGTTGCCCAGGCTGGGCTTGGACTCCTGAGCTCAAGTGATCTGCCCACTTCAGCCTCCCAAAGTGCTAGGGTTACAGGCCCTGTTTTCTGAGATTCACCTGAGGAGTCATAGAACTTCAGGGGGGATGGGGAAGAGAAGAACGGCAGGGAGGGGAGGAGACAGGGTAGAGGGGGTACAGAGAGAGATAAGAGAGAGAGAGAGAGAGAGAGAGAGAGAGAGAGAGAGAGAGAGAGAGAGAGAGAGGTGTGAGGCACATTTGGAGCCAACTGTGCCTCTACCAGTAGGTAGATCACTGAGGCATAAGTAAGTGTTTCTTACAGACATGGGCCACATGGGGCAAAGGGCTGGCCTCATAAAACTGCCCAGAAAAGAAAGGTGACCCTGAAGACAGATGGACCCCCAAATTCCTGGAGATTGAGGGAGGAAATCAAGCAGCCACACAGAGAAACATGCAACCAAGTGTTCCATTTGGGGTCCCCAAAGAATCCACAAAGCACCCATGAGGGGGAAGCCTCAGGCCAAAGAAAAACCCTCCTTAAATGTGAGTTGTGAGCAAAAAAAGGCAATGCCAGGTGACACTGGTAACAGTCAAATAACACCGTTATTGCCCTCCTCCTTCTCCCCACTTCACACGTACGCAGTGTGGGAATCAGAATGCCTTGATGGACAGGCTCTTTGGTGGTAGCTGCTTTCTCTGATGCCTCTAGGATTGAAGTGGATGGACAGCACACTGAGCCATCTCTCAGTCAGTGTCACAGGACAAACACGATCTGGTGGCCAGAAGCCAACTTCTGTCCCCCACAATGCAGTCATGGTCCCCCATGCAGTTTCCCAGACCTAAGCCAGTTCACATCCTGGAACCATGATCAAAGGGGTTCTTGACCTTTTTGAGGAAGAAATCTGCCACGTGCCACAAATACATCCATATATATACTGCAAGACGACTCCTAAGCCTTGACCAAGGGGATTTGCAGACACTGGATCTGAGGAATGAGGAAATATGTAGTCCTTTTAGGGGCTACTAGACACTAGATTTTATTTTATTTATTTATTTTAAATTGTACTTTAGGTTCTGGGGTACATGTGCAGATCATGCAGGGCTGTTTCATAGGTACATACATGGCAAGGTGGTTTGCTGCCTCCATCCCCCCCATCAACTATATCTGGCATTTCTCCCCATGTTATCCCTCCCCACCCCATGCTGTCCCTTCCCTAGCCCCCTCAACAGACCCCCAGTGTGTGATGCTCCCCTCCCTGTGTCCATGTGTTCTCATTGTCCAACACCTGCCTGTGAGTGAGAACATGCGGTGTTTGATTTTCTGTTCTTGTGTCAGTTTGCTGAGAATGATGGTTTCCGGATTCATTCATGTCCCTACAAAGGACACAAACTCATTGTTTTTTGTGGCTGCATAATATTCCATGGTGTATATGCGCCACATTTTCTTTGTCCAGTCTATCAGCAATGGACATTTGGATTGGTTCCAGGTCTTTGCTATTGTAAACAGTGCCGAAATGAACATACATGTGCATGTGTCTTTATAGTAGAACGATTTATAATCCTTTGGGTATATACCAAGTAATGGGATTGCTGGGTCAAATGGAATTTCTATTTCTAGGTCCTTGAGGAATCGCCACACTGTCTTCCACAATGGTTGAACTAATTTACACTCCCACCAACAGTGTAAAAGTGTTCCTATTTTTCCACATCCTCTCCAGCATCTGTTGTCTCCAGATTTTTTAATGATCGTCATTCTAACTGGCGTAAGATGGTATCTCAATGTGGTTTTCATTTGCATTTCTCTAATGACCAGTGATGATGAGCTTTTTTTCATGTTTGTTGGCCTCATGTATGTCTTCTTTTGAAAAGTGTCAGTTCATATCCTTTGCCCACTTTTGAATGGGTTTGTTTGTTTTTTTCCTTGTAATTCTGTTTTAGTTCTTTGTAGATTCTGGGTATTAGCCCTTTGTCAGATGGGTAGATTGCAAAAAATTTTCCCATTCTGTTGGTTGCCGGTTCACTCTAATGACTGTTTCTTTTGCTGTGCAGAAGCTCTGGAGTTTAATTAGATCCCATTTGTCTATTTTGGCTTTTGTTGTCATTGCTTTTGGTGTTTTAGTCATGAAGTCCTTGCCTATGCCTATGTCCTGGTTTTTCCTAGGTTTTCTTCTAGGGTTTTTATGGTGGTAGGTCTTATGTTTAAATCTTTAATTCATCTGGAGTTAATTTTAGTGTAAAGTGTCAAGAAGGGATCCAGTTTCTGTTTTCTGCACATGGCTCGCCAGTTTTCCCAACACCATTTAGTAAACAGGGGATTCTTTCCCCATTGCTTGTTTTTGTCAGGTTTGTCAAAGATCAGATGGTTGTAGATGTGTAGTGTTGCTTCTGAGGCCTCTGTTCTGTTCCATTGGTCTGTATCTCTGTTTTGGTACCAGTACCATGCTGTTTTGATTACTGTAACCTTGTAGTATAGTTTGAAGTCAGGTAGCGTGATGCCTCCAGCTTTGTTCTTTTTGCTTAGGATTGTCTTGGCTATGTGGGCTCTCTTTTGGTTCCATGTGAAGTTTAAAGTGTTTTTTTTCCCAATTCTGTGAAGAAGGTTGTTGGTAGCTTGATGGGAATAGTGTTGAATCTATAAATTATTTGGGCAGTATGGCCATTTTCATGGTATTGATTCTTCCTAACCATGAGCATGGAATGTTTTTTCATCTGTTTGTGTCCTGTCTTATTTCGTTAAGCAGCGGTTTGTAGTTCTCCTTGAAGAGGTCCTTTACATCCTTTGTTAGTTGTATTCCTAGGTATTTTATTCTCTTTATAGCAATATGTGATGGGAGTTTGCTCTTGATTTGGCTCTCTGTTTGTCTGTTATTGGTGTATAGGAATGCTTGTGATTTTTGCACATTGATTTTGTATCCTGAGACTTTGCTGAAGTTGTATATCAGTTTCAGGATATTTTGGGCTAGAGGATGGGGTCTTCTAAATATACGATCAGGTAATCTGCAAATAGAGACAATTTGACTTCCTCCTTTCCTAATTGAATGCCCTTTATTTCTTTTTCTCGCCTGATTGCTCTGGCTAGAACTTCCAATACTATATTGAATAGGAGTGATGAGAGAGGGCATCCTTGTCTGGTGCAAGATTTCAGAGGGAATGCTCCCAGTTTTTGCCCATTTAGTATGATATTGGCTGTGGGTTTGTTATAAATGGCTTTTATTATTTTGTGATATGTTCCATCGATATCTAGTTTACTGAGGGTTTTTAGCGTAAAGGGCTGTTGAACTTTGTCGAAAGCCTTCTCTGCATCTATTGAGATAATCATGTGGTTTTTGTCTTTGGTTCTGTTTATGTGGTGGATTACGTTTATAGACTTGTGTATGTTGAACCAGCCTTGCATCCCTGGGATGAAGCCTACTTGATCGTGATGCATAAGCTTTTTGATGTGCTGTTGCATTTGGTTTACCAGTATTTTATTGAAGATTTTTGCATCAATGTTCTTCATGGATATTGGCCTGTAGTTTTCTTTTTTAGTTGAGTCTCTGCCGGGTTTTGGTATCAGGATGATATTGGTCGCATAAAATGATTTTGGAAGGATTCCCTCTGTTTGTATTGTTTGGAATAATTTCAGAAGGAATGGTACCAGCTCCTCTTTGTACCTCTGGTAGAATTTGGCTCTGAACTCATATGGATCTGGACTTTTTTTGGTTGGCAGGCTATTAATTGCTGCCTCAACTCCAGCCCTTGTATTGGTCTATTCAGGGTTTCAACTTCTTCCTGGTTTAGACTTGGGAGGGTGCAAGTGTGTAGGAATTTATTAATTTCTTCCAGATTTACTGGTTTATGTGCATATAATTGTTTGTAGTAATCTCTGATGGTAATTTGTATTTCTAAGGAATTGGTGGTGATATCCCCTTTATCATTTTTTATTGCATCTGTTTGATTCTTCTCTCTTTTCTTTTTTATTAATCTGGCTAGTGGTCTGTCTATTTTGTTGATCTTTCCAAAAACCAGCTCCTGGATTTATTGATTTTTTGAAGAGTTTTTTGTGTCTCTGTCTCCTTCAGTTCTGCTCTGATCTTAGTTATTTCTTGTCTTTTGCTTGCTTTTGATTTTTTTTGGTCTTGCTCCTCTAGCTCTTTCAATTTTGATGATAGGGTGTTGATTTTAGATCTTTTCTTGCTTCTCATGTGGGTATTTATTGCCATAAATTTCCCTCTAGACACTGCTTTAAACGTGCCCCAGAGATTCTGGTACATTGTGTCTTCATTCTCGTTGGTTTCGAAGAACATCTTTATTTCTGCCTTCATTTCATTGTTTATCCATTCGTCATTCAGGGTCAAGTTGTTCAGTTTCCATGTGATTGTGCAGTTTTGAGTGCTTAATCTTGAGTTCTAGTTTGATTGCACTGTGGTCTGAGAGACTGTTTCTTATGATTTCCGTTCTTTTGCATTTGTTGAGGAGTGATTTATTAAAATTTACCACATAAACTTCCAATTATGTGGTAAATTTTAGAGTAAGTGCTATGTGGTGCTGAGAAGAATGTGTATTCTGTGGATTTGGGGTGGAGTGTTCTGTATATGTCTGTTAGGTCCAGTTGGTCCAGATCTGCGTTCGAGTCCTGGTTATCCTTGTTGACTTTCTGTGTCGTTGATCTGTCCAATATTGTCAATGGAGTGTTAAAGTCTCCCACTATTATTATGTGGCAGTCTAAGTCTCTTTATAGGTCATTAAGAACTTGCTTTATGTATCTGGGTTCTCCTGCATTGGGTGCGTATATATTTAGGATAGTTGGCTCTTCTTGTTGTATTGATCCTTTTACCATTATGTAATGCCCTTCTTTGGCTCTTTTGATCTTTGTTGGCTTAAAGTCCATCTTATTAGTGACTAGGATTGCTACCCCTGCTTTTTTTTGCTCTCCATTTGCTTGGTAAATCTTCTTCCATACCTTTATTTTGAGTCTATGTGTGTCTTTGCATGTGAGATGGGTGTCCTGAATACAGCACAGCAATGGGTCTTGCCTTTTTATCCAGTTTGCCAGTCTGTGTCTTTTGATTGGGGCATTTAGGCCATTTACATTTAATGTTAATATTGTTATGTTTGAATTTGATCCTGCCATTTTGTTACTGGCTGGTTGTTTTGCCCATTAGTTGATGCGGTTTCTTCATTGCATCATTGTTCTTTACCATTTGGTACATTTTTGCAGTGGCTGGTACTGGTTGTTCCTTTCCCTGTTTAGTACTTCCTTCAGGAGCTCTTGTAAGGCAGGTCTTGTAGCAATGAAATCTCTCAGCAATTGCTGGTCCGTAAAGAATTTTATTTCTCCTTCACTTATGAAACTTAGTTTGGCCGGATATGAAATTCTGGGTTGAAAGTTCTTTTCTTTAAGGATGTTGAATATTGGCCCCCACTCCCTTCTAGCTTGTAGGGTTTCTGCTGAGAGATCTGCTGTGAGTCTGATGGTCTTTCCTTTGTGGGTAACTTGACCTTTCTCTCTGGCTGCCCTTAGGATTTTTTCCTTCATTTCAACCCTGGTGAATCTGATGATTATGTGCCTTGGGGTTGCTCTTTTTGAGGAATATCTTTGTGGTGTTCTCTGTATTTCCTGGATTTGAGTGTTGGCCTGCCTTGTTAGGTTGGAGAAGTTCTCTTGGATAATATCTTGAAGAGTGTTTTACAACTTGGATTCATTCTCCCCCGTCACATTCAGGTACACCGATCAAGCATAGATTAGGTTTTTTCACATAATCCAATAGTTCTTGTAGGCTTTGTTTATTTCTTTTCACTCTTTTTTCTCTTTTCTTGCATTCTCATTTTATTTCATTGATTTGATCTTCAATCTCTGATATCTTTTCTTCTGCTTGATTGATTCAGCTATTGAAACTTGTGTATGCCTCGTGAAGTTCTTGTGCTGTGTTTTTCAGCTCCATCAAGTCATTTATGTTCTTCTGTATGCTGGTTATTCTAGTTAATATTTCATCTAACGTTTTTTCAATGTTCTTAGTTTCTTTGCATTGGGTTAGAACATGGTCTTTTAACTCAGAGAAGTTTGTTATTACCCACCTTCTTAAGCTTGCTTCTGTCAGTTTGTCAAACTCATTTTCTGTCTTGTTTTGTTCTCTTGATGGTGAGGAGTTGTGATCCCTGGGAGGGGAAGAAGTGTTCTGGTCTTTGAAGATTTCATCCTTTTTGCACTGGTTTCTTCCCGTCTTCATGGATTTATCTCCCTTTGATCTTTGAAGTTGGTGATTTTGGGAGGAATCTGAGTGGACATCCTTTCTGTTGCATTTGGAGCTATATCTTTTTTGGCCTGTAGAGGCACTGCTGGGCTGCCTCGGATTCAGTCAGGCTGCTGGGTGGGTGGTCTTTCCTTGGAGCTTGTTTGCAGGTGAGATTAGCCCTGCCTTCCCAATGGCGTCTCTCCTTCCCCAAGCTGGATCTTCCCAGTTGGGGTCAAACTGGTGTATTTGCTGCCAAGCTCTTTAGTGCATGGGCTTTAGTTTGAGTTTTGTGGGGGGTGGGGCCTGCCAGGCCTTATGGCCTGTTTCCTGGCTTTCAAGTCTGCCTCTTTCTGTGGGACGGGTTGTCCGTTCCACTGGCCTTAGTCCAAACTTCTGCTCAGGTCCGTGCTGACAACTTTCAGCACCAGGCAGGAGCTGTCGCTCAGATTTGCATCGACAACCCACAGTGCTCCTCAGTCTGGCGGGGCTCTCGTGGGCCGTGAGTTGCAGGAGGGATGACCTAGGTAAGCACAGGATCCCAATCGGAGCACCGAGGGGGTGAAGTCCCTGACCATCCGCGCCGGCTGCATGTTCCAGGTGGGGGATGCGCCCCGCCCTGTTTCGGTTCACCCTCCCTAGGTGGCTCTCACCCTGCTTCTGCTCCTTCCCTGGGCTATTTTCAGAGTCCTACCGGTCCCACCGAAATGTACCTGGCACCTTGCTTGGAATCGTGAAGTTCTCTAGCCTGCTGTGTCTCATTCACTGGGAGCTGCATTCCGGTGTTGCCTCCTCTCGGCCTTCTTGGCCAGGTCCTCTGGTTGGTTTTTAACACATGAAACAAATATTTAGCAATCTCACTTCATGTTTAATATCAGTTTACATTTTATTCCTCTCCCCAAACGCTCTCAGGCCCTCTGAAAGTTTCTGCAGTACACAATTTGAAATTGCTTCTTTGTTTCACAACTCAAGGGATAGCTTGAGGTAAAAGTCAGAGCCCAAAAGGAAGTCACCTTTGCACCCCACTTCTCTTTGTTATGATGTCCAGTGATGCCTACTTATTGGGTCAGCAATGAGGTCTCAGGTGTTTATGTCAGACCTTTGAGAATCTTATCTGGTGGTGTAAGTTTCACTCAAAATTAATATGCTGCATGGTGAGGGGGATGAATAAACTCGTTAGGAGAGTGAACCGATTTCCTCATTGTCACCTAATAGCATTCATTGTGTGTGTGTGCTTAGAATAATGTCTTTTCTACAAGCCAAATGGGAAAACGCTCTAATGTATTTCCCTGAATTTGGCCTGCCACTATTGTAAATTACCTTGCTTAATGGACTTTGGGATTCTGTTATCTATTTGGAAACTTCTGAGCTCCTGGAGAACCAAATCAAGTGTCTTAGTCCCCAGGAAGGGAAGACAGGCTTAGAAGATTTACAGCTCTATGTGCATTATTATTGATGTCTGTTGTGTTTTGCAAACAACTTGCCTGTGGAATAAGTGCTTATGATGAGGCCATGGGCAGTTTTTTTGAAAAGTCGTCTTGAAATAATGACTACCAGGGCCCATAAATTCCCTCTGGAAATCAACATTCCAGGAAGGTATTTGGCAATGATTTCAACCCCACCCCACCCCCACCCCAGCTGCCTGTGGGAACTCTGCCAAGTTCCTCAGCAACCTTCAAGGTATTTGCTAAGAGTGGCTCAAATAATCATAACGACGACTCCAACAACAACACCAGCTCCAACAGTCCACATTTGTAGAGCACTTTGCAGCTTACAGAGGGGTTCACAGACTTTAATCTCACTGCGGAGGTGTGGAAGTTGAGGCCCAGGGACACCAGGCCAGCAGTGAGGGCTGCTGGAAGGAGAGCAGGGCTCAGCCTTCCTGATTTGCATCCACTGTCTCTACTCTCTACTCCTGTGTTGGTTCATTTTATGTGTTGACTTCACTGGGCCACATGCCATGCAGGTATTTGGTTGCCATTATTCTGAGTGCTTCTTTGAGGGTGTTTTTGGATGAGAATAACTTTTTAAATTTATTATTATTATTTCTTTTTTGAGAGTCAGAGTCTCGCTTTGTCACCCAGGCTGGAGTGCAGTGGTGTGATCACAGTCCACTGCAACCTTGAATTCCTGGGCTCAGGTGATTCTCCTGCCTCAGCCTCCCAAGTAGCTAGGACTACAGATGTGCACCACTACATCCACCTGTTTCTATTTTTATTTTTGTAGAGATGAGGTCTTGCTATGTTACCCAGGCTGGTCTTTTTTTTTTTTTTTTTTTTTTTTTTGAGACAGGGTCTCACTCCATTGCCCAGCCTTCAGGCTGGAGTATAGTGGTGCAATCTAAGCTGACTGCAACCTCTGCCTCCCAGGCTCACGCGATCCTCCCACCATAGGACTACAGGTGCACACCACCATGCCTGGCTAAGTTCTGTATTTTTTGTAGAGACGTAAGTTTCACTATGTTGCCCAGGCTGGTCTTGAACTCCTGGGCTCAAGAGATTCACCTGCCTCAGCCCCCCAAAATGCTGGGATTACAGGCATGTGCCACAACACCTGGCTGAGAATAACATTGAAATCAGTAGACAGAATAAAGCAGGTTTTCTTTTCTAATGTGGTTGGGCCTCATCCAATCAGTTGAAGGCCTGAATAGAACCAAAATGCTGACCCTCCCCCAATTAAGAATTCTTCTGTCTGATGGCCTGTGAACAGGAGGAACATAGGCTTTTCTTGAGTCCACAGCAACTTCTGGACTTTGGGCTTAAACTAGGACATCGGCTCTGCAGATTTTGGACTTGCCAGACCCCATAATCATGTGAGCCAATTCCTTATAAATTTCTTTCTCGCTCTCTGTCGCTCAGTGGCCATGTTGACAAACGGTTTATGTGTATATGTGGCTGCTATGGGTTCTGCTTCTCTGGAGAACTGACTAGTACAGCCACTCATCTCATGGTGCTAAACAATGTACCTCCAATGGCCCCCCTTGCCAGTCCCTGAGCTGAGCTGCAGGCTTGAGCTGGGGGAGACAAAAGGCTAAGATTGCTTGTGAGATTAAAGTGTTTTTAGATTTTTAAAAATTATAGTTGTGGTAAAATACAGATAAACATTTACCCTCTTGACCATTTTTTTTTTTTAAGATGGAGTTTCGCTCTTGTTGCCCAGGCTGGAGTGCAATGGTTCACTCTGGGCTCACTGCAACCTCTGCCTCCTGAGTTCAAGCAATTCTCCTGCCTCAGCCTTCCAAGTAGCTGGGATTACAGGCATGCATTACCATGCCTGGCTAACTGTTGTATTTTTAGTAGAAACAAGTTTTCTCCATGTTTGTCAGGCTGGTCTGGAACTCCTGACCTCAGGTGATCCACCCACCTTGGCCTCCCAAAGTGCTGGGATTACAGATGTGAGCCACCACACCTGGCCCCTCTTGACCATTTTTTAAGTGTACAGCTCAGTAGGATAATATATTCACAGTGTTGCATAAGGTTTTGATTTTAGCTAGACTAGATAAGACTCTTTAATACCTGAAGATGACACCATCCTTAGAGCCAAAAGTGACTCCAAATTATGGAATTTTCAGGGAGAAAGAAAAAAACAAACAAAAAAAGCTCTTGCCTGTTTGCCCTGTGGAGCTGAGAACTTTCTCCAAACCATGGCAGGAGCCAGCTGTAGAGCTGTGATAACATCAGGGTCACGAGGAGGCACAGAACCAGAGGAAGAGCCACAGAACCAGGGGAAGAGCCAGAAAACCAGAGGAGGAGCCACAGAGCCATAGGGGGAGCCACAGAACCAGAGGAGGGTCCACAGTACCGGAGGAGGAGCCACAGAACCAGGGGAGGAGCCATAGAACCAGGGGAGGAGCCACAGAACCGGAGGAGGAGCCATAGAACCAGAGGAGGAGCCACAGACAGAACCAGAGGAGAAGCCACAGAACCAGAGGAGGAGCCAAGGAGTCACAGAACTAGAAGAAGAGCCACAGACAGAAAGAGCCATAGACAGAACCAGGGAGGAGCTACAGAACCAGAGGAGGGACCGTGGACAGAAATGGTGGAGCCACAGAATCAGAGAAGGAGCCAGAGACAGAACCAGATGAGGAGCCACAGAACCAGAGGAGGAGCCACAGAACTGGAGGAGGAGCCACAGAACTGGAGGAGGAGCCACAGAACCAGAAGAAGAGTCACAGAACCAGAGGAGAAGCCACAGAACTGGGGAGGAGCCACAGAACTGGGAGGAGCCACAGAACCAGAGGAGGAGCCATGGAACTGCAGGAGTAGGCACAGAGCCAGAGGAGGAGCCACAGAACCAGAGGAAGAGCCACAGAACTGGAGAGGAGCCATAGAACCAGGGGAGGAGCCACAGAACCAGAGGATGAGCCACAGAACCAGAGGAGGAGCCATGGAACTGCAGGAGTAGGCACAGAGCCAGAGGAGGAGCCACAGAACTGGAGGATAAGCCACAGAACCAGAAGAGGAGCCACAGAACCAGGGGGAGGAGCCAGACAGAACCAGGGGAGGAGCTACAGAACCGGAGGAGGAGACACAGAACTAGAGGAAGAGCCACAGAACCAGAGGAGGAGCCAAAGAACTGGAGGAGGAGCCACAGAACCAGAGGAGTAGTCACAGAACTGGAGGAGTAGCCACAGAACTGGAGACGGAGCCACAGAACCAGAGAGGGTTTGAGGAGGAGGAGTCATCCTAGCTGCATGTTGACGAACGGTGGATCTGAACAATTGAAGATGGGGAGGGAGAAGGGGCCTGAGGTGGCCAGTGCAAAGAACAGCCTGAGTGCAGCCCAGACTTAGCACACACACCTGCCACCCTGCAGCCAGGATGGTGGGCATGTGTTCTCGGGCCATAGCCACCTTGATGACCATACACATTCCTCTTGCCTCTGCAGTCGCAGCTGGTTCTCTAGCAGCTCTAGAATTCTGGAGGAGCACTGTGCCCATCCTCTACTCCCTCTGAGCTTCCTATCCACGCCTGAGAGGCATTCTATAAATAGCCTGTTGACAAAACCTTAAAAATAGCACCCCTGGGAGCTAAATTACCCAGTGGCACAGCTGTAAGTATGTAAAGGCCATTTGGGGTGTGAGTAGTGGGGTTGGCAGGTGCAGGGAGGGGCAGAGCATGACCCTCTGCCCCCACTCCATGTCCTGAGTATGACCAGGCCTGGCATGCAGGAGTGGGATAGGAACTGTCTGATCAGAGAGCCCTTCCTTAGGGTCCTCTGTCCTGACCAGCTTCTTCTCTGAGACCATGAAAGAATAGAACATATGTCTGGGGCAGTTTGGGAGGAGCCAGCCTCTGGGGTCAGGCCTGGGACCCTGCATGCAGGATTCCACCTGAAGCAATTCAGCCCCCAAGCAGTGGACTGTATCCCAGGCCTGGGGGTCCAACTTCGGCCTGCTGGCAGGCCCCACTCACCACATTGTGGCCACAGGAGCCTTCTTCCATGACCTCATATGCATGAACCCAGGCTCCCTGTGGGGTCCCTCGCCTGCCAGGAACACACCCTCCTCTTCTTACTCTTTTGACCAGCTTCTTCTACCCGCCCTTCAAATTCCAACTGAATTCGGGGCCCTTGGGGTACACTCCTGTGTCCCTCTGAGTTCTAATAGTTATTATTAAATACTCATTATTAAGTATCATTGTCATTGTTGGCTGAATGCCTGCCATCATTGCAGGCTCTGAGGACAGGGCAGCATCTGGCTGTTGCTCCCTGTATCTCTGGCACCTAGCATGGGGCCTGGTGCACAGTGGGTATGCAGGGAGTGTGACTGAACGAAGGACAGAATCTTTAGCAGAGTCCATACCTCTCTAAAACCAGAAGCACCCATACCCCAACAGCTGGAACCTCCCTTCAACTCCCTGGAAACATCTGGCAACCTCCAAAATTCAGTCCAGCTGTAGGAAGTGGAAGGGCCAGCCAGCCTTGGACCGGGATGTACTGCAGACATACAACTGGGAGCACTGGGCTAAGATTTTTTTTTTTTTTTTTTTTTTTTTTAGATGGAGTTTTGCTCTGTTGCCCAGGCTGGAGTGCAATGTTGCAATTTCGGCTCACCACAACCTCTGCTTCCTGAGTTCAAGCGATTCTCCTGCCTTAGCCTCCCGAGTAGCTGGGATTACAGGTGTGCGCCACCACGTCAGGCTAATTTTAAAAATTTTTTTTTAGTAGAGACGGGGTTTCACCATGTTGGTCAGGCTGGTCTCAGACTCCTGACCTCATGATCCACATGCCTCGGCCTCCCAAAGTGCTGGGATTACAGGTGTGAGCCACCTCGAGGGCTGCAATCTTTAGCCAGGCATGAGTGAGATGGCAGCAGAGGTGGTGCCTGCACTGGAGGATCCTGGTTGATGCCATCGTGTCGAGCCACCCAGAGTGGGCCACAGGGGACAGCAGAGGCCACCCTACACCCTACAAGGCAGGTAGTGGAGGGGTGAGGCCTTCTTTGGGCAAGGGCAACTGGGCAGTGTGGTCTGTTAGGGTGTCGGGAGTGTCAGGTGGGGATGCAAAGCTCCAGGCTGTGCCAGGATGTCGGGAGATACAGAAACGAGGCCACAGGGAAGGTGGGACTCGCCATAGTTCCCACATAATGAAGCCTTTCCTGATGAGTCCAGGCTTTGCTGACCACACCAGCAGCATTCAAGTGAAGACACGGTCATGCAGATCTGGAGGGTTGGCGTCCCTGGGACAAGCCACAGCTCAGTAGGTCCCAGGTGGGAGGAACAGGGTTAGGCAGCAGTGAGCAATTGGGCCCACCCCGGGGCCACAAGGTCCCCCACAGTCTTTCAGGGCTCATATGTGTGAGTGGGGGTGGGGGAGGAGGGGGAGGGGCAATGGGAGAGGGTACAGGGAGAGAGAAGGATGGGTGGGAGGAGAAAGTGGGGGATGAGGAGGAGGACGGGGAAGGGGATGGAGAAGGAGGAAGGAGGATCAGGGAAAGAAGGAGGAATAAAGGAAGAGGGGAGGGAGGGTAGTCCTGGCTGTGCGGTCGTTGGGCAGGCCTGGTGCAGGCAGTGCCACCCACATGCTGCCCCTTGAGACCTGGGGCTCAGCCTGGTGGTTGGGGGCAGGGAGCCTCTTGGCCTAAGCCTCACATTCACAATTGCCTCTTTATATTTAGATGTTGGGAATGATTCCAAGTGAGGTTTTAACGTTAGGAGGAGTAATTTGTTAAATGTAAGCATTTAAAACCTGCCACAGGATTTATATCCACATCTTGGTATGTCTTTGGTTTTTAATCTATAAAAGGCCATATAAAGTGGATGTGGTCCAGATCTCCGGGCCTTGGGCAGCCCCACTGAGAGAGCCTTTCTGGGGGATAGAGCCCCAGACCGTGGGAGCCCGAGGCCCAATTCCCACTTGTACACCATGCGGATGTCCCACCTCACTGGCTCTGCCAGCCCCGGCCAGCCACCAGGCCTCCCCAGCACTGGGAGAACTTAAGGTGTTTTAATCACTTCTTTTTTACTCCATTAGTGAGGAGGATCTCCCCCTATGGTTATGGGATGTGTGAACACTTGACACCCAGCACTGGACAGATAGATTGAGAGTTTATCAGTCACATGCTCACAGCCCCGGGAGGACTCAGCACTCCACACCAGGCACAAGGGGAGTCACACTCAGGAACAACTTGACCCACTTGGGGCTGTGGAAGCAGGCTTTGTAGTACCAAGAGCGCGAGGGGCCCCTGCCTCCCACGAGAGGACGTGGTCTGACTTGGCTGAATAGTTCTGAGGGTTCCAGGGCACCGAAACCCACTACTCAGAGAGAAGCAGGAACTGCATGTGGTCTCCTGGATAAGGAGGTCGTCTGGCCAGGGACCTTATCCACAGGAACAGAGGTGGAGGGGAACTTGTGATTAGACCCTCTGAGGCCCCTCCCCATTTTACCAGATGCCGCATAGTAGGCCTTGATTTTAGGCCTTATAGCACAAAGGAACTAATGAGCTTAGAGCTTCTGCTTCAAGTACAGGGTGAGGAGGAAGGCTGGGCAGAAGGCAGCATGGGTAACAGCTCAGTGAGGGCTCGGGAGAAGCTGTGGGGGACTGTGAGGACCCCAGGAGGTCACCCAGGATGACACATCAAAGCTCTCTGGTGCATTCTTGCCCCTGCTGTGCTTAAACCAAATCAAACTTATTCCTGGTAGAGAACCGTTCCATTTTGCTGACCCAATGGAGAAGAAATACATTGACTTGAATGAAGATACATTGAATATCTTCAGGCCAGTAGTCTCAAGGCCCAGCCACTGAGAGGGCAAACTGACCTTGACAGGTGCAGGCGCAGGGTCCTGGGATGTGGGAAGCCCCAGAGTATCTTCCGTCCCCCTTCTCCCCTTGAAACCCCTGGATCTGGGCTCACCACGATGGCCTTGGGGGAGCCATGAGAAAGATGGAGATGGGCTGGGAGTGGTGGCTCATGGCTGTAATCCCAGCACTTAGGGAGGCCGAGGCTGGTGGATCAGCTGAGGTCAGGAATTCGAGACCAACCTGGCCAACATGGTGAAACCCCGTCTCTACTAAAATACAAAAATTAGCCAGGCATGGTGGTGGGTGTCTGTACTCGCAGCTACTCGGGAGGCGGAGGCACGAGAATTACTTGAACCCAGGAGGCGGAGGTTGCAGTGAGTTGAGATCGCACCATTGCACTCCAGCCTGGGCGACAGAGTAAGACTCTGCATCAAAAAAAAAAAAAAAAATATGGTGAAGTGGCCCAGGGCCGCACATTCCAGATCTCGAAGTTTTCCTTTGGAGTCGTTGTCTCCCTCTTTTCAGACGGACAGGTCAAGTCCTCCAGTGTGCCCTTCACCCCAGCGGCCTCTGTACCTTCTCCTACTTTGGGCTTCACTGCTCCTCTGAGCCCAGTGCCAGACTCACGGGCTACGCAGACCCTACCCTTGTTTTTCTGGCCCTCATGCTGTGGTTCCCTCTGCCTTTGCATGGCCCTTTCTGACTCCATAGGTGCTGGAGCTTCTTCCTCCCATGGAAAAGTGGTCCATTGTCCCTGTCACACTTTTCTGACCCCAGTGAGGGGACAGTGTATTTGGATATAAATCTGTTTTGCTCTCACTGCAAGATTTGGGAAACTTTTCCTAAAGCTGGGAAGGGGCTGGTGGTTCAGTGTGCAGGTTTCACAAGCAATACAGAATGGTACACCCGGCCTAGGCACTTCCTAAGACCTGGCAGGACCTCAGGGGGTATCTGGCAAAGCCCTAGCCTTGCTGCCATATCAGGGGTGATGTGAGACTCTTCTCTGAATGTTGTGCTGTGTACAGGACCCCCAAGAATAATGCATGACCCTAGGGAGGGAAAGAGGCCTCACTAAAACCTGACCAATGCTGGCTTTCTCATCAGCCTTGGAAAGTTGCTCATGAAACACTGCACACTCATTTCCCCCCCTAACCATAAAAGCAGTTCATCTTAGAAAATTTAGAAAATATGGAAGAATGTGAAGATGACCAGACTCACCCAGAACCCCACTGCCCAGGAGAAAGCACTACTGCCATTCAGGTCTCTTTCCAGTCATGATTCATGCCTGGTTAGTGATGAATATATGCAGTTTGTAAGATGAGAGTTCCACTGCAGAGAGAGTTCTGTTTGCTGCCTTTTAACAGCTGCACAATATTCTTCTGTGTGGATCTGCTATCACACAACCATTTCCCCTTTTTTGGGTTATTTGGATTGTTTCCAGTTTTGTTTTTTTTTTTTGCTATTATTAATAATGCTGCTGAAAACGTCCTTGCACATTAGTCTTTATGTATGTCTCTGATAACGTGATTTGTCAAGTGTCACTGTGCAAAGACCCAGCTTGAGTGTAAGGAGGTGTCTTGACCCAGAGGTCCAAAGCCAGATGCAAACATCCATTTCCAAAGCTCCTGTCATTTAGTGAGGGTGTAGTGTGCACCAGGTTAGAGCTTACCCTCTCTTTACCTGCCTGAAGTGTCCAAGTCTTCCTCACAGCACTTTAAGGTGACAGTATTTCTGCCCCTGGTTGACAGTCAAGGGAACTGAGGCACAGACAGAGGCTGATGACTTGCCCAGGATCCCAGAGTCAGTGGCAATGCTGAACTTAAAGCAAACCACCCACCGCAGTGCAGGACGGTGGCTCTGACACAAATGTAAATCACATCGTCACTAGCTGACTCCCACATGCTCGTTCGCATTTTCACTTTCTCTGCTGCTTGGGTTTTACACACCCATCTTCCGGGGTGGGTGTCTGAACACTTCCAATTCAGGACTGTTGAGCCTGACACTTCCTCTGCATTCATTTAGCTCAAAGCTCCTGTCCACCTCCATGCACCACATCTGAAACTTTGAGAAGGAAGCTTCAAAATGTCACTGGAGCTGGAGAAGCATGGTTGCCGGCGGGGGGCCCCGCTGTGACTCACTGTTGGGCTCAGAGCCACTGCGGCCAGCGGAGCTTTGCAAGTGCAAGGCCCTGACAGAGCTACCCGCAGAGGAGGCACCATGTGGTGCTTCCAGAAGGCCCCCCACGGTCTCCCAGGGGAACAGGGACCCACGGATGTGCTGAGGAGAGAGATGCAGACTGGGGGTATCACATGCAAGTGCCCAGTTGCCACACATGCTGGACCCTTCCCAGTTCAAGGAGCCCGCAAAGCTCCTGGGCCTGTCTTTCAGAATGTTCTTCCAGCCAAAGTCTGAGGTACTGATGAGGAAAAGCAGAGTAAGACTGGATGGCGCTGGAGAGTGTGTGTGTGGGGGGCTGACATGGGTTACCTGTGCCACCCAAAAGACATGTTAGCCTCCTAGCCCCAGTATTTCAGAAGGTGACTTTATTTGAAAATAGGGTCTTGGCCGGGCGCGGTGGCTCACGCCTGTAATCCCAGCACTTTGGGAGGCCGAGGTGGGTGGATCACGAGGTTAGGAGTTTGAGACCAGCCTGGCCAAGATGGTGAAGCCCTGTCTCTAATACAAATAGAAAAATTAGCTGAGCGTGGTGGCGCGTGCCTGTAATCCCAGCTACTCGGGAGGCCAAGGCAGGAGAATCACTTGAACCTGGGAGGCAGAGGTTGCAGTGAGCTGAGATTGCGTCACTGCACTCCAGCCCGGGCTACAGAGCGAGACTATGTCTCAAAAAAAAGAAAATAGGGTCGTGCAGATGAGATTTGTTAAAATAAGGTAATACTGGACTACGGTGGGCCCTAAATCAATGGCTGGTGTCCTTATAGGAAGGCCGTGTGACAATGGAGGCAGAGGTTGGTGAGCTCCAGAAGCGAGGAGAGACACGGAATGGATTCCCCGTGGAACCTTCAGAGGGGACATGGTTCCGCAGACACTGTGATTTTGGACTTGGCCTCCGGAAATGAGAGAATACATTTCTTTTGTTTAAAGCCACCCAGGTTATGGACACTAACATAGGGGTGAATTGGAGGGCTTGGCCCACCCTGAGGCACTAGACTCCATTCCTAGAGACTGGAATGATGTCCTCCAGAGAGGCAGGAAGGGTTATGGCAGGATTTTCAACCCAAAAGTCCAGGTAGAAGGAAACATATTTGAAGCTCGGCCCCTAAGTCTGTGTTCTTGGCCATCTCAATGGTCAGGCTCTGGGACCTGTGTGGGCCTGACAGTGCATATCCTCTGTGCACTGAGGACTGGTCTGGCTGAGAAGTTTCTGTGTGTTATGGGATCAATACCGAGACTGGACTTTGTATGTCCAAACCAGAAAGTAGAAAGTGATTTCCTTTAAACCATCTTAAAAAGTTTCTGACTAGAATTTTAAGTCTGTTTATCAGCACAAGGGATGCTATATCACTCTCTACCATCCCCTATTTCTCTATTTTAACTGGAAGATAAAAATAGTTAATCAGAGAGTCAGAGTTGAATGGGGAAAGTACCTGATTCTCACATTCTTTCTTTCCTTTTTCTCTCACTTTCAAAGTGAATTTGGAGATAGGGAGCAGCTGGCTGAGAAAGGAGTGCCTCAGCGTCTGTACTGATGGAGAAGAAACCCGGCTGGACCTGCAGCCGCCACCATCAAAGGCTGAGCGAGGGTGAAAGCTTATCTGGGGGGGAGCTCAACTTCCCCTTCCCCAAAGCCAGACAGCAACCTGAGTGATCCCGCTCAGAGTGAAAGCCTTAATCCTCCCCTTCTTTCTCTTATTTGTCATCATTCAAAAATCCTTCAGTCCCCTTCAGGGTTCAGACCTTATTGCTATTGATGCCCCTCCCCACCTTCTTTGAGACAGGATCTCACTCTGTTGCCCAGGCTGGAGTGCAGTGGCACCATCTCAGCTCACTGCAACCTCCGCCTCCTGGGTTCAAGCTATTCTCCCACTTCAGCCTCCTGAGTAGCTGGGATTACAGGTGTGCACCACCATGCCCAGCTAATTTTTTGTATTTTTAGTAGAGATGAAGTTTCACCATCTTAGACAGGCTGGTCTTGAACTCCTGACCTCCGGTGATCCATCCGCCTTGGCCTCTCAAAGTGCTGGGATTACAGGTATGAGCCACTGCACCTGGCTCCCAATGCCCATTTTTCACGCATATGGTTGTTTATTATGTCTGCTCAGCCCCAGGAGGACAGGGATTTTGTTCCTTTGTTCACTGCTGGGTCCTCAGTGACTAGAATGTGCTTGTTTGGTAGTGGCTGCTCAGAAAATATTTATCGAGTTAATTAATCCAAAAAAGATTGCTGCTTTGCAGAGACACTTGCTGACTATGTTCTCAAATCCAGGTGGAAGGAGACCGAGAGGGCACACACTTTTTTCCTGGAAAATGAAGAAGAATCCAAACCACATATTCACAGTGCCTGTAATTCTCCAGAGTGCCTTCACAGCTATAAGGTGCTGGAGTCGGCATTACAATCACCGTGTCACTGATGAGAAACTGAACCTGCGTGGAGTGAAATAGCTCGCTCCTGGTGACACAGGGTTAGGGCCAGGACTGGGCCAGGAACCCCGCTCTCCTGCCTGGAGTCCATGCCCCGTGTCCTGGACCAGTGTGGACTGTAAAAGTCCTATTTATTAATTTAGACTCGAATCATGGCATTGAAAAAGAAAACCACCTGATCCAGCATTTTCCAAAATGTATCCTAAGACCTTTAAGCCCTCAAGACGCTTTGCGAAAAATCTGCAAACTTTCATCCCTCCCACAGAGGATGTAGGGGAATGTGTCACACACACATCCATCCCAATCTCTAAGTCCTGCAGGAAGGGGGCGCATTTACCTTCATGGAGTCCTGTGTTCTCCTCTGATTTTGAACTTTAGGAGCCCACCGTTCCCTCCCCGTTCTCCCTCCTCCCTCCTCCCTTCCTTTCTAGCAGTAAACATCCTGCAGTGGGGAATTTGGATGCCATCCAATTCCTTGGTATCTTCCTTACAAGGAAAGCCCTCATTCACCATTTTCAGATGGTGGCATGGAGGGGAGAAGGGCCTAGGGCTGAAACCTCACTGCTAAAGCCTCAGGCCTGGCAACAAAACCCTCCTGGGCTCTTGTGCTGGCTGGTCCTCTTGGGAAGGATGGTGGGGCTCTAGAGGGGTGGGTGACTGGGCTGTTGCTAGCAGGATGAGGGTTCTGGGGGAAGGAGCCAACTCCCATAGCTGGCAGCGGCCCTCCTGGAACTGAGTGGAGCAGTCTGTGGTTAATTATTTGCTTCTCTTGAACAGCGCTGCCTACCCCGACCCACAGCTCCCTGGGCCTGATTACATTACCCCTTCCACGCAGATTCATCTCAAACTTGTTTGATGCCTCTCCAAAGAGCTCCATCTGGTTCCCTCACTGTTCCTGACAGGTGGCTAACACAGCTCTCTGAAGCCCCCCAAACACCAGGAAGCATCTTCTGCAGAACTGACTTGGCTTTTATGTCACATTGCTGTCTCCCCATCGTGTATTTGCTGCAAGCACAGACATTTGTATGGAAATGGAATCCGTGTTTGAACGGGCTCATCTGCTCAGGCTGCCTGTGAGCAAGCACTTGGGGACAATCTGCCCGGCAGGCGCCCACCCATGTGGCTCCGAGGCTCTTGGGGCAGGAGTTCTCCAGCCTCTGAGAGTGGAGGATGCCATTGGGCTGGGATTTATGGCCCAGGTGAGCCTCCCTGGGCCACAGGAGCATCTGCTTCAACATTGCAACAATGTCGCTCTGTCTCTAAGCATATGTCCAGAGCGGGGCTGGCCCTCGCCGGTCTGTGGCCTGTGGGCTGTGGGCTGCAGTCTGCATTGTGGAGTGCTTGGCCAGAGGGTGGGGCTCTGCCGTGTCAGCACCAGCCGTGGGGAGGCCTGGGCCATGGAGTGTAACAGAGGCGCAGAGGAGCCACGTGTGGCACATCAAGAGAGGGGTTAGGCATGACTGCACCTCTTCTTCCTTTCAGATACACCCCACGTGAGCATGGACTCAGCGTTTACAAAGCGCTTACACTTCCTTTTGGAGTTTTTCTTCAGGAGGGGAGTTATCGAGTGAATGCCTGGGTCCTCACCAGATTCATCTGTTAGAGGCTAACTGCCATTGTTAAGGCATTGGGAGTGAAAGGTGATGAGGGCTGAGGGGAGGGTGTGTGAGTGGGGCCCTCCTGATGGGATTAGTGTCCTTGCAAAAGAGGAAGAGGAAGAGACACCAGAGCTTCCTCTCTCTCCCATGTGAGAACCCAGCAAGAAGGCAGCAGCCTGCAAACCAGGAAGAGGGCCTCCTCAGAACCTGGCCATGCTGGTGGCCTCCTCGGAGTCCCAGCCTCCACAGCTGGGAGAAACACGTGTCTGTTTTTAAGCCCCCACAGGTTGTGGTATTTTTTTTTTCTTTTTATAGCAGCCCAAGCTGGCCAAGACAATGGGAGGCTTCGGCTCGAAAGATATAGGAGGCTTCAGCCTGCAGGAGGAAGAGGTTCAGCAGCTCCAGGTCACACAGTCTGGTCCTGCAGTTCCAAATTCCAAACTCCTTGCTCAGTACCAGGGGGTCAGGGTCAGGGAATTCCAAGGAAGGCCAGGCTGGGGAGGGGCACCTGAGGGTGGGGATGGGTACAGTCCACCTGAAGATGGGGTCCCACTCTGCCACATGGTTCAGAGCAGGCCCTTCCTTGGGGATCCTCCCCTCCATCACTCTCAGGCTGCATGATTTGGGGGCCCCCAGCCTATACCACCCCCACCTTTGGGAGTGCATTAGACCTAGGCCTGGCCAAGCCAGCAAATGCCTATTGAGCACCGACTACATGGCAGATGCCGTCCAGGTGCGGGGGTAATAGCAGTGAATAAAACAGGCAAAAATGCCGGGCCGTGGACTTTACGTGTTGGTGGAGGAAGAAAGACCATAAACAAAAGTCAACTATCCACTGGATTAGAAAATTAGAATGGTTGGGGAGAAAAATAAGGTGAGGAGGGGGGACAGGGTATATGTGGGTGGAATGGAAGTGGGAGGACTGAGGAGGTGGTGTCTGAGGAAGGACTTGAAGGAGGGGGAGAGAGGAACTCGGCAGAGGGAACGGAGAGGGCAGAGTCCTTGAGGCAGGAGCACTTGTGGGCGGCTGGGTTTGAAGAGCAGCAAGGAGCTGCTGTGACCAGAGCAGAGCAAAGAGGATTTGGAGGCGGGGGCAGAGGTAAGGCATTTGGCTGGTGCTCAGAGGACGATGGGAGGCCATTGAGGGGTATGGGGTGGAGAAATGCCGCCATCTCACCCACATTTTGACAGGAGCACTCTGTTGTGATGAACAGCCCGGCAGGGAAGGGCCCTGCTAGAGGCTGGTGAAGCAGAATCCAGGTGAGAAATGGTGGAGGGGGCAGAAGGAGTCTGACTCAGTATGTATTTTGAAATGTTTGCTGACCACCTGAATATGGAGTGAGAGAGGGAGGCAGTGAGGATGCTTTCAGCATCAGCAAATGGGAGGATGGATTTCCATTGACCGAGAGGCGGATGAATGTAGGAAGAATAGCCTTGCGGCTAAAGACAGGTTTTCCCCTCTTGGAAATGTGAGGTTTGTCATGTCTCTTAGAAATCCAAGCAAGGCTGTCAAGTGAGCCTCCAGCTCAGGGTGGGTTGGGGCTGGAGATACAAAACTGGGGGAGCACGTGGAGGGCATTTGAAGACAGGAAGCTGCACAGTGTTGCAAGCTGGTGACTGCTGGTGCGACGCGGAAGCCCGAGGCTTGCATCCTGAGATATCCAGTGATAAGCGGTGGCACAGGCCGGGAGGAATCCACAAAGGTTCTGGAAAGAAGCTGCCAGGGAGGTGGGAGGAAAGCCAGGAGGGTCTTCATGCTGGCGGCTGAGCCTCCTGGCTTCTTCTCACCCCAGCCACTGTGTCGCTCATGGTGCAGGCACAGGACCCCTGCTGGCCTGATCATAGCACAGCCAGGGCACTTACTGTAGTTACAGAGCACAGGAAACAAGCTCTCTCGTCTCACCCTGCTTAGCTGGGGAGAGGGATGAGTCTGGAGCTGTTGGTAGCCATTTTCCCAGCCCAAGTAAGAAGCTGGCACCAGATCAGAATTGCCAGATGCAAGACACAGAGGGAGGTAGGGTCCCAGGGCATTTCAGTTCCACATTCAACCGTGCACCAAGCCCCTGGCTTTTAGTTTCATCAGCCGATAATTTCCTAGTTTTGCTCAAATCTGTTGGAGCTGGGTGTCTGTCATTTGCAACTCAAGCAGTTCTGACAAAGCATCGATATACCCACATCCACGTGGGGAGATCCTCCCCCACTGTCGTTTTGAGGCTGTGCCCTCCAGTTGAACACCTGTTCTCTATGGCACCATCTCCTCTTTCATAGGGGCATCTTACAGCAGTCGCCTTTATCTGAGGTTGTGCAAAGAGGAATGGAGGAGAAAACAATGGAGAATCAATGGCGAGGATTTTGTTGTTGTTAAAAGAAACACTTTAGATAAATGTATCAGAGTTTAACTGAGCAAATAATTTGTGAATTGGGAAGCGCCTGGTTCTAGAGCAGGCTTAGAAAGACTTTGGTGCTGTCCTGTGGTTGGAGAGAAATTGCAGACAGAAAAAGGCAAGTGAGGTAAAGAAAACAGAGATGACCAGAAAACAGAAGGGAGGTACAGAAACAGCTGGATTGGTTACAGCTCTGTATGTGCCTTTTTTTTTTTTTTTTTTGACACAGTCTCCCTCTTTGCCCGGGCTGGAGTGCAGTAGCATGATCTTGGCTCCTTGCAACCTCTGCCTCCCAGGTTCAAGTGATTCTCCCGCCTCAGCCTCCTGGTTTTCACTATGTTGCCCAGGCTGGCTGTGATCTGCCCACCTCAGCCTCCCAAAGTGCTGGGATTACAGGTGTGAGCCACCACACCTGGCCCTGCATGTGCCTTATTTGAACATGTTTTGACAATTGGCCGTCTGTGAGTGGTTGATGTGTGGCTGTTGTGATTGGCGGTCACTTGGCTACTTGTTATAAGATAGGTTATAGTCTGCTTATGTATTTAGTTACGTCATAGTTTACTATGTATAGAGAAATCTTTAGACCAAACTTAAAATCTGTTAGGAGGCAACTTTAGGCTAAAATTAATTTAACATTTTGTTTGCCTGATGGTTCGTTATTTTCCTTATTTATTTAAAAGAGTTGGGGGCCAGGCATGGTGGTTCATGCCTGTAATCTCAGCACTTTGGGAGACCAAGGTGTGTGACTCGCTTAAGCTCAGGAGTTCGAGACCAGCCTGGGCAACATGGTGAAACCCTGTCTCTACAAAAAATACAAAACTTAGCCGAGTGTGTTAGTGTGTGCCTGTAGTCCCAGATACTCAGGAGGCTGAAATGGGAGACTCGCTTGAGCCTGAAAGGTAGAGGTTGCAATGAGCCGAGATCGCACCACTGCACTCCAGCCTGGGTAACAGAGTGAGACCCTGTCTCAAAAAAAAAAAAAGGTAGAGGTGGAAATGACAGGACCATGCTTGTACCTTCCACCCCAAGAGCTGTGATGAGGTAAACTGGAGGGGCCAAGGCTCTCCAGAGAGGTGGGCTGGGGGGAAGATATTAGAAAGAGCTCCTGAACTCAGGAATAGGCAGTATGATGGGTTCAAGAGAAACAGAAATCTTCAAGAGTGAAGACATTGATCTGAGGGGGACTAGGAGGAGAATGGAGTGTTGAGGTTTTTTTGGCTAAAGCAACTGGGTGGACGGTGGTACAGCCACTGAGTCAGAAAAGGAGGTGGGAGAGGTCAGCCCCTGGGAGAGGGAAAATCCAGGTCTGAGCTCCCAAGGCCTCTCTTCATGTTATTAATCTCTTGCTCTATCTACATGTTTGCTTTTGAAGGACATTTTCCCTCCATACTTTGAAGCCACTTAATTCATTAGTTCTTTATCATTTATGTCCTATTTCATTATGTTATAATCTTTACAGTTGTTAATTTGCATTTCGTTTCCTGCAGCGACAAAAAAAGTTCTACCCATGAAAAATGTTATTGTTGTAAATATTAATATAAGTCACAAATGATCACCATCCAGACCCATTTATCATAGCAGCAGCTCCCTTTGTCTGAGGCTGGGAGGATTCAGGGTAATTACTAAAAGCTAGAGCTCTGTGTGCCCCCAGGGCTCAACGAAGCAGAGCTGGTCACAAGCCCTGAGACAATGTTAAAAGAGGCAGAAAAAACAGTACCTGACTACAGCCGACTACCTGGCTGTGTACCTCCTGTGTCACTGTTCACACAGACCTCACACTGCCTGCACCTGAGCATCTCAGAGGCCAGAGAAGGACAGATGGCTGCTTTCATGCCCAGCAGCGGAAAGTCTGTGACCAGGAGGGGATGGAGCAGGGAAGGAGCTGAGGTGAGGTCTTCCTTGGAGGAGAGCCAGGAGAAGGCGTGCTGCAGGACTGGGAGGGAAGGGGGCACAATCAGTGTTGGGGGAAGCGGGGGGTTACACATATCCTGGCCCCCACGCCCCTCAGTGGCTTCCCTCCCAGCTTAGAACTGGACGCTCACCCCTGGGACTTCTTAAGGAAAATTGCACAGCAAAGAGTCATTTCACTGCCCTGGAGATCAGAGATGATGAACACCTAGCCCCTGAATCAGCTGCCTCGATACCTAGGCCTGGTGGGAAATGCCTATTACTCTATTTGTTTTTTTGTTTATTTGTTTGTTTGTTTTTTCTTTTTTGAGATTGAGTTTTGACTCTTGTTGCCCAGGCTGGAGTGCAATGGTATGATCTTGGCTCACCGTAACCTCCACCTCCTGGGTTCAAGAGATTTCCTGCGTCAGCCTCCTGAGTAGCTAGGATTACAGGCATGTGCCACCATGCCCGGGTAATTTTTTTTGTTTGTTTGTTTTTTTTTTTTTTTTAGAAGAGATGGGGTTTCTCTGTGTTGGTCAGTGCTGGAAACAGATGCTCAGTGCTGCAAGAAAAATCAGCACTGAGACAAAGGATCTCTTAGCAAGGCAATTTTACTTTCTGCAGAAAGGGGCTCCTGTTAGCCCTCTTGCCACCAGGGTACAACGAACAAAGGAAAAGCAGACAATTTTTTTAGATGGAGTCTCACTCTGTTGCCCGGGCTGGAGTGCAGTGCATGATCTCGGCTCACTGCAACCTCCACCTCCCGGGTTCAAGCAATTCTCCTGCCTCAGCCTCCCACGTAGCTGGGACTATAGGCACGTGCCACCACACCTGGCTAATTTTTGTATTATTAGTAGAGACAGGGTTTCACCATGCTGGCCAGGCTGGTCTTGAACTCCTGACCTCGTGATCCCCCTGCCTCAGCCTCCCAAAGTGCTGGGATTACAGGCGTGAGCCACCACGCCTGGCCTAAAAGCAGACATATTTATCTTTCATGCATTTGGGGTCGATTCTTACTGCTGTGTCTGATCTCTGTTGGTTGGAGCTAGACCTCACAATCTAACACTGAACCTGATTGGCTAATAACTTAAAACTTTCTTGAATAGGTAAAGGCAATGGAGAACAAAAGGAAAGAGGAAGTCTAAATAAGGAAGGGACAGGAAGTTGCTTGCAAAAGGATTTAGAAAAGTAATAACATAAATATCTTGCTTAAAGTACAGGACACAGAATGTACTATGTGCCTGTGAGCATGTCTAGCAGCTACATAGGATAGGGCTTAACAAAGAGTTATCAGCACAAAAGCAAGAAGGCTTTGAAGAAAGTCTTTAAAACAAACTATTATTTCTAACACTTATGATTTATTCTTTAAGAAGAAAGTTAACTTTGAAGAGGAACTTTTCTGCTTCCTATAGTCAGGCTGGTCTTGAACTCCCAACCTCAGGTGATCTGCCTCCCTCAGCCTCCCAAAGTGCTGGGATTACAGGCGTGAGCCACTGTGTCCAACACATACTCTTTAAGAAATGCTGCAGCACAGCAAGAAGCACTAGGAGCAAAACCAGGTGGCGGCTGGGTCAGAGCTCTGCCAGCTGGGGCCCAGTGCTGTGCTGTGGGGCTTGAGGCTGTGAGTGCTGTCCCTGCCAGGGGCCTGTGGCCTTGGCTCTACTCCAGAACATATCTAAGTCCCAGCTCTGATCCATGACGAGCCCGCCGTCCCACATCTGACCTGTTCTGCCTGGATCCCACCTCCAGACTAGGCTCCAACTCTGATGCCCATACCCTTACACTTACCCTGGCACGGTGACCACCGCTTCTCTTCACTCTAAAGTCACATTTTCCTCTTCATAAGTATTAAGTAATCTGTGGGTGGTGCACTGAGATCCTGTTCCCTAGCATCCTTTCTCCCAGTAGGCTTAGCGTCTATTCATGATTCCTAGTGGACTCAGTTTTCTTTTTTTTTAGACAGAGTCTCACTCTGTCACCCAGGCTGGAGTGCAGTGGTGCAATCTTGGCTCACTGCAACTTCCTCCTCCTGCGTTCAAATGATTCTCCTGCCTCAGCCTCCAAAGTAGCTGGGATTACAGGTGCCCACCACTACACCCAGCTATTTTTTTTTTTTTTTTTGTATTTTTAGTAGAGACAGGGTTTCACCATGTTGGTCAGGCTGGTCTCGAACTCCTGACCTCAGGTGATCTGCCTGCCTCAGCCTCCCAAAGTGCTGGGATTACAACTGCACCCGGCTTCAGTTTTCTAATTTGATCATTTGTTCTACATGTATTGGTTGCCATTCTCTGATAAAAAAGAGATTTTTTTTTGTTCTCCTTTCTTCCTTCCCCTGATCTCCTTTATGCTGTGATTTCAGAGATTTATTTCTTTTCACTAAATGTGTTAGTTAGGCTTTCCATGTTTACCATTCTTTTTGTTGTGGAAGTTGTCCCAAGTTTGGCCCATGGGACCCCCTTTCTGTTGGCGCATGTGTCTTTTAGACACGACTCCTGGTCTTTGATTTTTCCCTTGCTTTCTGGCCTGGGATACTCCAGGTACACCTGTACTTCCCCTGCTTAATTGTTTTTTCCAAGAAGACCTGCTTCCTTTTTCTTTATCTCTGCACAGGCTGGGCATAGAGCACCTACCCACCTGCCTACTTCTTGTGGAGTGGGTTTTTTGGAGAGATCTTCTGTACCGTATTGCTCACTGTTTGAGCAATATGTCTCAGTGATGGTGGTCATGACAAATAGAGATGACCTTTGGGCAGTCACAAATCATCAACCTGAATGGTTGAAACAAGCATGGATTAGGGTACCAGCAAAGCAAGGGCTTTGTGGTGGCTGACCTTGGTCCCCTTAGAAGACATGTCCATGTTCTGGAGCCTGTGAATGTAATTACGGTCAGGATCTTGATAAGAGCCTCCTGGGCTACCCAGGTGAGCCCTACAGCCAATGACAATTGTCTTCATAAGAAACAGAAGGGAATAAGATGCAGACATGGCAGAGAAGGGCAGGTGAAGGTGGAGGCAGAGATTCGTGTGATGCAGGCACAAGCCAAGGAACCCCTGAGCTGCCAGGAGCTGGAAGAGGAAAGGAAGGTTTGCCCCTAGGGCCTTCGGAGGGGGCGCGTCCTGGCAACACCTTGATTTTGGACTTCTGGCCTCCAGCATGGTGAGCGCTAAATTCCTGTTGTTTAAGCCATCTAGCTGATGGTACAGTAGTCCCCCCCGTATCTACAGGGGGTATGTTCCATGACCCCCAGTGGAGGCCTGAAACCGCACGTAGTACCCAGATCCTACATTCACTACTTTTTCCTGTACAGTAAAAGGTGAGTAGTGTACACCACCCTGCTCCGTCCCACCTGGGACAAAGGGATAATTCATATCCCAGGTGGGACGGAACAGGACCGTGTAAAATTTCATCATGCTGCTTAGAATGGTATGCAACTGAAAACTTAGGAATTTTTCATTTCTGGAATTTTCCATTTAACATTTTCAGGCTGTGGTTGACCGTGGGTAACTGACACCTTGGAAAGTGAAACTGTGAATGAGGGGGGAGCTACTGCACTTCACTATCGCAGGCCCAGAAAACCTACACAGGCTCCTAGAAAAAAATGGACTGAAAATGCATCAAAGCCATTGCCGTGGGGGAAATCAGAATGGTGTTGACCGCTCACACTTACAACTGGTTTGCCATTGTTTTTATTTGAAATTACCATTGGATCCTTTAAGGTCTTAACCCACTGTAGCCCTGTGCCCTGCCACCTGGCGCTGTAGTGCGGTGGCATTAGCCAAGGTCACAGAATAGTTGGCACAGCCTCCAGATTCGGGGTGACCTGCTCAGGGCCCCGTGCCCAGGAGTCCGTGGGGCTGCTTTCCACAAGAGGCTGCTGCTCCAGCCTGGCAGCCCTTGTGCTTCAGATAGAAGGGCATATATAGTGGACACAGTCAACCCCGTACTTGACTCTGCTATTCCCTGGTCTGTGGACCTCGGGCCACATAATTGGAGGGGCCTAGGCACAACTCTAAGGCGATGCCAAGGAGCTGGTGTGGGGCCACAGCCATCACAGCTGCACACACCTCTGCCAGTTCTGAAACTGCCTGGCTGTGGGCAGCCCCCGTAGGGCAGGCCTGTAGGCCAAATTGCAAGGCCAGGGAGATGCTCATGGTGGCTGGAAAGGCCAGGGGAGTCTGAATGCTGAGTGTGATACTGGGCAGGCCAGAGAGCGCCACCTGATTTGGTGAGGATGTCTGCTGGAGGGCATGATCGGTGAGCCCTGAAGGGGCGAGAATATGGACCTGAGGCAAACCCACCCCGTGACTATCCGACCACGGGAAGAGGTGCTCAGAGGAGCCAGAGGGAGTCCCCTGTGGAGACTGGTCTGACTCCAGGCTTCACTGAGTGTTTTTGCTCACTTAGTGGTTTAGCGTTTTTGAGAAAGTAAGTCCTCCGAGGTGAGCCAGGATAGGGGACCTAAGTCCAGCCTTGTGGCCTGGGCCACAGGGATGCAGGGAATCTCAAGGAGAGCTTTCCACAGAAGTCCCTGCCCTCCATCCCTGAGATGCACAGGACTCTGGCCTTCAGACCGGAGAAGGGCAGGGGCCGTGACCTTGGGCCCCAAGCCTGGCCCAGGCCTCCAGCACCAGGAAAACAAAACTTCTGTGACTCTCCTTATCTCCACTCAGAGCCCGACAGAGCCATAAATTCCGATTAGGGAAAGATGCCGGTTGGCAATGACATACAAAAAAGTTTGTGATTAGTGAACTGTAAAAGCTAACATGACGTGCTCGTAATTGGGATGTATTTACTGCGTGAAAAACGCCATGCTGCCGTTTGGGCAAAGTGACTTTGAGGGAACTTTCTAAAGGAGACTGACACAACTACTCTCTTTTGCTTACCAGACAGCAATAACCATTATTGATGGTGCTTTTCAAATGGCAGCTACAGAGAGAGAGGGGCTGTGATTTCTTGTCAGAGATGCTTTACGGGGCTGTATTTTCCGGGTGTTTAAGGAACCCTGTTCATTTGCGGCATTATCCTGGGTGATTTATGGACCCTCAAAGAGCTTACTTCCTTTCAATGTTTTAGGCGTTTCACTTCTTTACAACAAACCTTATTCCAATATAATCAATGGAGTTTCCTCCTTCTGGCCTGGGAGGGAGTGACATGTGGGTTTATAGCAAAATCAATATGAGGATAAATGGACAGCAAAGAAAGTCCATTGTCAGAGCGGAAAGAGGTGTGTAAGTCCCTGGCCCAGCAGCAAAGCCATCGGGAGGCCTTGTCCAGAGGCTGGCCTTGCAGAATGTGGCTGCCAGGTGCACTCCTCATTGACTGGCCCAGAAGGACTGGGAGCAACATAGTCAGACGGTTGAGGAGAGGACTGAGTCACGCTTTTACTAAACATAGTAATATGTTGGTTTGTACGCGACCTCCCTGCAAGTCTTCTTAATGTTTGATGCTGTTCAAATGTGTATTTTCTTATTAAGGTAAAAAATGATTCTCGAACTCATCAAAGTTCCAACATTTGCTTTCTGGGGGATGAGAAAGCAGATGAGTAGCTCACAGCTGGGCCTAAATGTCTCCTGAAGGAGACCTGGCAGCTGCAGAGGCCCCGGAGGAACCCCAGGTTTTCTCGCTCACCCCTTCCCCCCGTCAGCATCAGGAAGTCCTCGTATCTTCTCTGGAGACATGGAGGGGAACCATAGCATGTCGCTACTTCCAGAGGGGGTTGGAGGTTGGGAGAGTGTGGGGTACCAAGATGGGGTTCACCATGAGGTAATTGAGGTAATTTAAGACACATGCAAGTTTGCTTTTATTGGAGAAGGAAAACCTATATGTCTCTTGCGGTCCCTTGGTGGAACATAGCAAATATTAAATCAGTGAGCAAACAAGAGAAGAAGTTCAGGCTGGAAATGAAATCAAGCTCCAAGCAGAGTGGATGCACATGTAGGGGGTACCTTCCTCCCCCTGGGCAGCCTCATCGTGTAGGCAGACGCTCACTGTCCCACCAGCCGGCCTTGCATTCATTCTCTCGTGTGATCCTTCAGTGAGCACCTAGGTGGGCCAGGGCCTGGCCAGGACCCTGAGAACACAGTGGCTCCCGGGACAGGCAGGCTGCCCTCAGGGAGCTCACAGTCTAGAGCGGGAGGAGATTCTAAAGAAGCAGGCATGGAAATAAATATAAAATTGCCAGTGATAAGTATCATGAAGGAAAAGAACCAGGTCCCTTCCCCTGGTCCTTAAAACACCCGTGCTACCTTCTGACCAGAGAGATCACTCTTGTTCCTAGTGCTTGATGTATATTCACCTCCATCTCCAGGCCCTTATTTAAGCTGGTTCCCTTAAAATCTAGTAACTCTCTCTACCCACCAGTACTCCTACTAAGGAAGGCCACAGAACACTCATGCCACTTTCCCTTTCTCTGTCCCATCTTCCCAGACAGCTTAAGTGGGTGGGGAAGGGGAACTTTTTTTTTGTTTCTGTATTTTTAGTAAAGACAAGGTTTTGCCCATGTTGACCAGCCTAGTCTTGAACTCCTGACCTCAGGTGATCTACCCGCCTCGGCCTCCAAAAGTGCTGGGATTACCTGTGAGCCACCGTGCCCGGCCAAGGGAACTTTTGAGGTTTGGCTCTATGCTAGTTCCCATGCTGAGCACTAACAACTCAGTGGTTAACACAGAGATACAGTTCCTCTCTTCAAAAACTGTACACCTTCCTCTTTGCTCTAGGCACTGTTCAGCGTTGAATTTACCCCCCCTGCTTTGGACTGGCTCCTGCTGATTTTATGTACTAGAGTCCCAGCAAGTCTGGAGGTCCCTAGACGTTCCTTGGTCTCTTCTGCAGTGTATCTGAGCATATAACGCCACACACAGAGTTTGGGCTCCTACTAGACTTGCTTCTACCTGCCCTAGGAAACAAATTGTCTTGCTCTTAACTGCAGTGACTCCGTCACTAGTCTATAGACTTCTAGAAGGCCTAAGCCATGTGGCAGAGATGGCTGACTCCCCATCAAAATCCATTCTCCTCTGGCCGTAGCAAAGAGCTGTAGATGGAAAGTCCATCAGAAACTACATTTTCCAGCAGCCTCTGTTCTCCCACCCTCATCCTCTGCATCTCAGCATGGGTGTGAGACCAGATTTTACCAAAAGAATTTGAACAAAGGTGATACGCATGCTGCTTCCAGGCCACGTTCTTTCTCTTTCATCAGCTGACTGATGACCACAGGGTCCTAGGACATGGCGGAGTTACAGGATGGAAAGATCCTCGGTCCGGGAATCACTGAGTGGAGAACAGCTCTCCAGCCACCTGGTACCCTGGCTTTAAACTGATTTATAAGCAAGAAATAAACCACCATTTATTTGTGTTTGAGTCTTTACACATATTTAGGTCTATTTGTTATAGTAGTACAGATAGACCTTAACTAAAATGGCTCTCTCATCCTCACCTGGCCTGGAATATAGGGAACACTAAACAAAACCCTGACAAATGAATAAATTATGCATCGTTAGTAGCTACTTCTTGGCTTCCATTAATAGTCTCCAGAAGGAGGGGTTACTCTCCTAGGATATCAAGAGTAGGAAAGTGAGCAGAAGTAACATGACTAGTCTTGGATTAGATTTTAAATTCAGTGGTGGCTGAGGGTGGGACAACGGAGGATAGTTCTAGAAACAGATCCCAGGAGTCTCTTCTCCCTGATCTGGGCACCGAGGTAAGCCCTGTGCTTCTGGCTTCTGCCGGGAACACTTTCTCTACAACTGGCTCATCTCCCCTCTGCCTGTTGCTTGTGAGGGAATGATGCCTTAGCCAGGGCAGGTCTCTAGAATCACCATGCTTTGCTGGTTTTGTTTTTAAACTTAATTACATCTAAACATATATAGAAAAGCAGAGCAAATACTGTAGTGAGCACTCATTTGCCTATCCCTAGATTTAGCTACTGTATATATCTTGCCGTATTTGCTTCACCTTTTTTTCCTAAGATATTTAAAAATAAATGACAGGTATTTTACCCCTATTTCAACATGCACTTCTAAAAAGATAAGATACTTGTGGCCGGGTGCGGTGGCTCATGCCTGTAATCCCAGCACTTTGGGAGGCCGAGGCGGGTGGATCACTTGAGGTCAGGAGTTCCAGACCAGCCTGGCTAACATGGTGAAACCCCATTTCTACTAAATATAAAAAAATTAGCTGGGTGTGGTGGCACACTCCTGTAATTCCAGCTACTTAGGAGGCTGAAGCATGAGAATTGCTTGATCCTGGGAGGCAGAGGCTGCAGTGAGCTGAGATTGCATCCCTGCACTCCAGCCTGGGCAACAAAGCATTCCGACTCAAAAAAAAAAAAAAAAAAAATACTCCTATATAATCATAATGCCTTGATTGTACCTAACAAAGTTAACAGTTTCCTGACACCATCTAATACCTTGCCTATGTTCAAATTCACCCAAATGTGCCGTATTAGAAAAGGTTCTTCAGAGTGGTGTCCATCAGGGACCAAGCTTTGCATTTGGTTGTTGCCCATGACCTTCGTAGAAGCCCAGTGGTCAGGGTCAGTGACTCCTCTAGGCCTGGGGGATGGAGATGTTTGGATGTGACTGCAGGATTAAGAGGATAATTATTCATTATCGAGAACAAGCACAAGCAAATCATCATAACACTCAGGACTCCATCCCTGGTAATTTATGGCCCCAGTGGTTGAGCACTTATGTCTCTAAGTGCTTTACATCATTCATTAGATAGACCTGGGAGCCCCGGTGAGAGCGAGTCAGCATGACCAGGGTTACTTGCGGCAGAGCATGAGATGCTAAGTGGCTCACACAAGGTCACCAAGCTTGTTTGGACCTGAGTGTGGGCAGTGGTCTCTACACCCAAGGCCTGGCCCCAGGAAGCCAAAGCCCAGCCTAAGAGGGGCTTGGGCACCCCCAGGTCCTGGCCAAGCATTTCCAGGCCTAGGACTGGATTTGACTTCCTTCCCTGCAGGGGAAGCAGGACAACAGCTGAGGAAGACGAGGGACAAATAGTTTCCCCATCAGGTCACGGGCAGGACACCAAAAATCCTAAGTCACATCACATTTTAAGTGCATTAAGGAAGTTGTGCTTAAAGTCTAGGTGTATCCTTTCCAAAAGTAAAAGATCCTTTTGTTATGTGAATAATTTTTCCCCTAAAGGATCAGATTTCTGTGAACTGGCTTTTCTGAAACTGAGCAAAAAAGCACAGGAGTGGAAAGCATGAACCCTGGAATCGAACCCCCTGAATTCCAGACTCTGCCTCCCCCACAGGTGACTTGCCTGCTTAATCCTCAGTTTCCCCATCTATAAAATGGGGATTATAACTCTACCTTAAAGACAGATTATGAGGGCCATAAAAGATAATGCTTATCTTAGTGGCTGGCACATAACTTGCAATAAATGTTGGCTAGCTGTCATCATTACCATTATATTATTGATTTATTAACCAGACAAAGCTGTACAGGAGTTAGCTCAAGTCCGAGGACTCCTAGAGATCACTCGGACTATACCGAAACCCGGAAGAAGTCCTCATGTCACGATGGCCGCAAGCTTGGGTTCCTGGTGGGATGGGGATGTCAGAACAGGACAAGGGAGTTTAGACTTGGGAGGGTGTCTGGGGCTGATCCTAGGTATTATCTATCACCAAGCTCTGGAAGAATCCCAAATGTAGACCTTGTCCAAGGTTCGGCCAGGACTGAGACTTTGTCATGCTACTTAATCTCCTTTTAGTGTTAGTTTCCTTGTCTGTCAGATGAGGATAGAAATGTCCACCTCCCAGCGTGGTGAGGACAGAATGGGATTTAGTGTAGGAGTTCTTTGCCCAGGGATTGGCATGAAGTACTGTGGAGTAGCTGCTCTAGGTGTTGACCTGAATCTTAGCTCTCCCCAAGGGGTGGCTCCAGAGATGGCGGCTGCCACCGGGAGCAATGACGCTGTAGTGCCCTGACATCCTTCAGCAGGTCCAGGGCCAGTCTGGCCATTCCCAACTCCGTATTCCAGGTCAGGAGAGGAGAATTCCTCTTGGAGGGTCCTCCTGCTGGGGTGAGTGGACTCTCGGCTCCAGGTGCTCCCTGTGGTGAGTTCTCTCTCTGAGGAGCAGTTCAGGATGTTCCTGCTTGGAATTCACAGCAGGCTCCTCTGCTCCCCCGACCACATTATTTTTCAAAGCAATGACCCAATGAAGCAATTACTGTTCCAATCGGGATGGAGATCTCTGCAACCCCTGGCCAAGCACGGCCTCTGCGGCATCTGTTACTCTCCTTATCTCTCCCCGGGCCTCTGAAGACCATCTCCATTTTCACATCCACGGACGATTTATAACAGCTCCAACAGCGAGGCCAGGATCCCCTCTGAGCAGAAACTTTTCTTAAGGAAAGGGGCTCCACATTACCCCAAGCATCTTTGTGAAGAAGCCTTTAATTCCGCACATGCTGTTTGGATTCTGAGTGATTTTTTTTCTTCTTTGGATAGCAAACTTAATTACATTTTAATTTTAATTATTTTTTATTATTTATTTATTTTTTTGAGATGAAGTCTCATTCTGTCTCCCAGGCTGGAGTGCAATGGTGCGATCTTGGCTCACTGTAACCTCCGCCTCCTGAGTTCAGGTGATTCTCCTGCCTCAGCCTCCCGAGTAGCTGGAACTACAGGTGCGTGCCACCACACCTGCCTAATTTTTTTTTTTTTAGTAGAGATGGGGTTTCACTGTATTAGCCGGGATGGTCTCGATCTCCTGACCTCATGATCCACCTACCTTGGCCTCTCAAAGTGCTGAGATTACAGGTGTGAGCCACCGCACTCGGCCTTACATTTTTATTTTTTGAGACAAGGACTTGCTCGTTGCCCAGGCTGGAGTACAGTGGCACCATCATGGCTCACTGCAGCCTCAACCTCCCGGGCTTAAGCAATCCTCCCATATCAGCTGCCTAAGTAGGTGAGACGACAGGCACATGCCACCATACTTTGGTAATTTTTAAAAATTTTTTTGTGGAGACAAGGTTTCACTATGTTACCCAGGCCAGTCTCGAACTCCTGGGCTTAAGACATTCTCCCACCTCGATCTCCCAAAGTGCCGGGATTACAGACATGAGTGACCACACACGGCCTTACAATTACGTTTTAGTGATAAGCCAATTGTGTCTGCAGAGTTTAATTGTGGAAGGGCAGTTCCACAGTGCTTGACTGGGCATTGCTGGTTTATGAAATGACTGCTCCAAGGTACCCTCTAGCACAAAGAATTCCAGAGTGGAAGGAAGTAAGATGGGGTAGCCCCAGGAGTTGCTTTATATCTGATTGACAGTGTACAGACCTGGCCATGTGGAGCCACACTCCATCTTACCTGGTGGAGATGGATCCCCAGCCTGGAATTGTGGAGAACAGGGGACAGGTGGCATCCAACCATGGGGGGCATGTAACTGCAGCCATGGGACATTTGCACTTTGAAACAGGCAGTGTGGGCAGAGCAATGCTTGAGACTTTCTGTGAAGCCTTTCATTCTTACTCCTCTGTCTCCTAGAAGTGTCCCTCCAAGAAGCTTAGCTGGCTTGGGCTCTAACAGGCCCCTCCTTGACCCCCACCTCCCTTGCAAGCCACCAGGATGACTGTGCCTGGTCCACTCTTCTGTCTAGCTGTTCACAGGGAGTTCTAGTTCCCCCAGTGTTGTCTGTCCCTGCAGCCCATGGGCCTCAGCCATTTCTGTAATGAACATGGACCAACCTAGGGCTGGGGTGGCAGAGACCTTGCTTCCCCCCCCCTGCGCAGGTCTGTGAGCAGACACTCTGAGCTTCACAAGAGGTTGAAAATCTACGCATTCCAGTTTTCCCAGTTCTGAGGCATTGTGTGCACATGCTGGTGATTCAAGAAATTGCAGCCAGGATGGCCTTTCACAGGAAGGACAATTGGAGTTCATGCCTGGCCTCTTCAGACTGCGGTGAGGCACACTGGCAGTGGTACAATTCCTGACTGTAATGTTATTGCTGTGTTATATCCTCTTCTTGCAATAACCATAGACTTATAAGCACTGTGATTGGGTCCTGTGCGTCGTCTTTAACCATCGAGCCCTGTCTAACTGCCACCACAGGTCACTTTGCTGAGGAAGGGGGGGTCTTGGAGGGACCATTTCCTGACATGCTTCAGAACTTGTCCCAGCAGCCCCGCCTGAGGCCATCCCCACTGCCTGCCGAGTAGGACACAGTGGACACCTGGGCTTACAGGCAACTCCCAAGCCCTGTAGGTAGGGTCCCCAATTTTTCCCAAAGGGCCCCGGCTTCAGAGCTGTCAAGACAATGTGGTGTTTTTGAATTCCAGTGCCTGGCATCCCTGCAGGAGGACTCGGAACTGCACTCTCCCAAAACAGAAGCAATGGCAGAGCGACTGTCATCACATTTCTTATTCTCCACCTGCATTTACATAAGATTTCTGCAAAGTGCTTTATAATCATTTCATTAGTCGTTCATTTGCTTAATTGTATAGCCTTCAATTCAGTTAGAAAATCTGATTTGAAATTCAAGTTTCCACAACCACAAGTTTTAATTCAGGAAAGCTTTTCTTCCCCCCAGAATTTGGAAACGTTTCCAAATTTTGAGTGAGCCCTATCTCACCAATAATGACCGGTTCTGGAGTACAAAGTGAAAAGACAAATTTATTTTATTTTATTATTATTTTTTTTTGAGATGGAGTCTAGCTCTGTCACCCAGGCTGGAATGCAGTGGTGTGATATCTGCTCACTGCAACCCTACCACCTCCCGGGTTCAAGCGATTCTCCTGCCTCATCCTCCTGAGTAGCTGGATTACAGGTGTACACCACCACGCCCAGCTAATTTTTGTATTTTTAGTAGAGACGGGGTTTCACCATGTTGGTCAGGCTGGTCTCGAACTCCTGACCTTGTGATCCACTTGACTCGGCCTCCCAAAGTGCTGGGATTATAGGCGTGAGCCATTGCATCCAGAGAAAAGACAAACTTAAAAGAGGCTGCAGTGGTGGCCTGGTTCTAAGATCTAATTTGGAAAGGCAGAGAAACCCTGCCCAGCAGTTGAAACAGGAAGAGTGCTAGAGAGAGCACTAAGGGTGGCAGTTAGACAGGGCTCAATGGCTAAAGAAGACGCTCAGGACCCAAATGACAGTGCTTATAAGTCTACGGTTTATTGCAAGAGGATGTAATACAGCAATAGCATTACAGTCAGGAATTGTACCGCCGCCAGTGTGCCTCACTGCAGTCTGAAGAGGCCAGGCATGAACTCCAACTGTCCTCCCTGTGAAAGGCCATCCTGGCTGCAATGTCTTGAATCACCAGCCACCAACATGTGCGTGGAATGCCTCAGAACCGGGAGACTCGCAATGCAGTCTTGCCTGGGGTTTCTGATATCCTGCTGGTCACATAGGCATATTTCTTGCCAGGGCACCACCCCGGTGGAAATGAGACCAGGTGCAAATCATCAGTCTCGCTGGTATCAATAAACAATGTGTCCAGCCGGTACAAAGTGCCCTGCAACTCTGGCTGGAAAGCAACACTGTTAATCAGTAAGATTCTCACCCTGCCTGGGGCTCAGCACTGTGTAGGTGTGGCTCTTACTTCAGTAGCACAGCCCAGATGAATTCCAGGCCTGCTAGAAATAGCCCTCACAGCTCAGCTCAGGGAGTGTGTCTAATTAGAATGAAGAGGACATAGAATCCACCCATCCTGCCACTGTGAGCTTGGGGGAGCCACAGGGTTCAGCCTGCAGGGGGACAGGGCTCCCCAATCCTGACCACAGCCCTAGCCCCCCCAAGTGTGGCCCCAGTCTTCCATCTTCCCCTGTCTCCTATTTGTTTACTGTATCATCACCTAAGCAAACTCCTGAGCATGCAGATTTGACCATGTCCTTACTCCGCTGTCACCCTCTCACTGAGCCTTTCACTACACCCCCTCCTCCCCTTCCCTACTTTCTCTTTCCACTGGTAACTGACATGATGCATGTTTTGCGCTCTTAGGTTTGCTCATTGTTGTCTGTCCCACTGGAGTGTAGATGGCATGAAGCAGGGTTTTCATCTGTTTTGTTCACTGTGCATCAGTGCTAGGGTGGTGAGAGCTTGGCACGTACTGAGTGAATGTCTCCACTACATCGCTGGCTCCCCCTGGCTTCGGAATCCCAGTGGGGGCCCATCTCAAGCTGGGCCAGAACATTCCCCTTACCTCTTCTCCCATAGCTTCCTCCATCTCACCCAACATGTACCTGTCCTTTGCCTGCAGCTGCTTCCTAGGCCCTTAATAAGCCTTAATTTCAACCCTTCCCCATTTTACCCATGCTGTTTCCTGCCTGGACTTCACCCTCATCCTTCTCCTTCCTGCAACCTCCAGCATCACTGCCCCATCCACACCCCCGGCTCCCCCTCTACCGTTTAAGGCCCAGTTGAAATAATGCCTTCTCCTGGATGCCTGCCCCATGCTGCTGCCTCCAGACCCAACCCTCTGTCCTGGCACCTCCCACATGCCCAGCCGCCTAGCTCTGCTCCTGTGTGGTGATGTCCCGTCTGTGACCACCTGCCTTCTGGACTGTGAGGCCTTGAAGGAGAGGCTCAGATAACTTCCACAACCACCACAATGACCAACACAACAGCCACCACCATCATGTGCAGGGGATTGGGTTAAGGCCTAATGTGGATTATCTTTTTGATTTTTCAGTCTCCCCAAGAGGCAGGTGTGTGGCTATCCTCATTTTGCAGAGAAGGAAGCTGAGGCTCAGAAAGGCTAAGAAACTTAGCATCACACAGGTAGTGAAGCCAGGAGTAGAACCCAGGCCTTACTTGGAAAGCCTGTGTTCTCTCTTTTTTGAGATGGAGTTTCTCTCTTGTTGCCCAGGCTGGAGTGCAATGGTGTGATCTTGGCTCACTGCAACCTCCGCCTCCCAGGTTCAAGTGATTCTCCTGCCTCAGCCTCCTGAGTAGTTGGGATTACAGGCACCCGCCACCACGCCCCGCTAATTTTTTGTATTTTTAGTAGAGATGGGGTTTCACCATGTTGGCCAGGCTGGTCTTGAACTCCTGACCTCTGGTGATCCACCTGCCTTGGCCTCCCAAAGTGTCGGGATTACAGGCATGAGCCACCGTGCCCAAACAAAGCCTGTGTTCTTTGCCACCCCTGCTCTGTGCCCCCTCCCACCGGCTTGTTTGTGTTTGTCCATGCCATGATGTTAGGGAAATAGCACTTCCCACACCTCTGCTTTCCCCGATCGCTCCTGGCTGTTCCTGGCTGGCAGGTGTGGGACAGGAAGGGCACGTACCCCTGCCCATCTCTTTCCTCCTGGTCCTGGGAGCCAGGATGCTTCTCTACAGTGCGCGCTCCTAACTGTTCTCAGTGCTATTCCATGTTCTCACCTAACTGGATGGGACAGTCTCCCTAATTTTTTTTTTTTTTTTTGAGACAGAGTCTGGCTCTGTTGCCCAGGCTGGAGTGCAGTGGCGTGATCTTGGCTCACTGCAGCCTCTGCCTCCCTGGTTCAAGCAATTCTCCTGTCTCAACCTCCTGAGTAGCTGGGATTACAGGCGAGAGCCACCACGCCCAGCTAACTTTTTTTGTATTTTTAGTAGAGATGGCGTTTCACCATGTCACCATGTGGTCAGGCTGGTCTCAAACTCCTGATCTTGTGATCCACCCAGCTTGGCCTCCCAACATGCTGGGATTACAGGCATGAGCCACCGCGCCTGGCACAATCTCCCTAATTTTGAGGTAGAGGAGGAGAAAGCCATCTGCTCTTAGACACAAGTTATGGTCTCAAATTTGGACTGTTCAGAAATAAAGGTGACTTTTGGTCCCCTATCTACTTTAATGTCTTATTCGTCAGCTGGTTTATGGTTCAGGTGGAGAAGCAGGTGCTACTTCCCAGACTCCTGAATGTGGGCACCATGAAATATTTCCTGAGTTGAACTAAAATGGGAGAAGAGTGTGTGAGCCATGGGAAGGGAGGGCAGGGTGAGTCAGGTTCTTTGCACAAAATTTAGGTGTTCTCCAGGCATAACAAGAGCCTAGGGACAAAGGAGCAGCCAGAATGACAGTTCAGGGTAGTAACCCTTGGCCCTGGGTGACCCACGCTGGGGCTCAGTGAGAGCGGGGTTAAAAGGGAGATGGCAGTCCCTCTGATCGCAGCTCTCAGGGTGGCCTCTGAAGATGTCCTTGGTGCCTGTCCTGTTGGCCCGGCCTCCATCTGTTTGGCATGCTGCTAGGGGCCCCGTGGCCCTTCTGCAGAGATTCTGTGAGGCTGTGTCCTCTGCGGGGGAGGTGGAAGGCCTCTAGGCGTTCCTCTGGGCCCCATGAGTAAGCCTGCACCTGCTCCAAGCTCAGGGCCTGCCATCTCGGTCTTCCAGATGCTCGCCCCTCTGCACAGTCGGCTTCTCTCCAGCTCTTGTCTGTGAGGCAGTCTGGAGCTCCTGTGGCAGGATCTCACCTCCCACAGAGCAGGGTCTTCAGTCCATCTGCCTGGCTGGACCTCGCTAGGCCCTTTCTGCGGGTTGGAGTCACATGGAGCCCAGCACAGGCGGCCTCCCTGATGTGGGCATAGCTGCTCGGAGCTGTGACTCGGGCTGCACGGTCATTTTCTCTGCCAAGGTTTAGCTCCCGAGCCCCAGGCCCAAGGGCTCCGTCTTGGCAGTCTGCCCCTGCGGCTTGGAAGAGGGAAGAATGCAGAGGCCCAGCGGCTTCCACAGCCTCAGCCAGGGTCTTCTGCTTCCGGCCTCTTCTCCACTTCCTTCTGAGAATGTCAGCTCACATTTAGTAAGCGCTCGTTGTGTGCAAAGCACCTTCCATGCAGCACCTCACTGAATCCTCACCAATCCTCTTCCCCCATTATGGCTGAGGTCAGAGAGGCCAAGCCTGAGGTCCCACGAGCTGTTCCGATAATGGGACGACGACTGCCGACACATTTCAGGCTGATCACTGCTTGCAGTGGGTCAACGTCATCACCAAGATAGAGGCCACAGCGTGATCCAATCCTCCAGGATAGAGATTCCCCTCATAGAAAAAGACCCTTCTTTACTTGACTTTTCAAACCACCTCCTCTGTCATATCATTCAGTTCTGCCAGTAACACTGTTAGCAACTCTCTGGGCTGACTTGTTTTTTGATAGGCAAAGACTCTGAGAGCCCCTTAGGGGGTATGCTGCATGGGGGGCCGGATTTCTAGAGGGGCAGGTGGTCTCTACTAGGACCGCCCACCTCCCATTGCCGTGAGATGTGCATGAGTCTGGGAGGCCCAGCTTGGAGCCAAAGTGTCTCCACCCGTGGGAAAGTTCTGGCCAGGACAGAGCCCATGAGGGCGTCTGTTCCTTTTCTGTGTAGCTGATGTCTGATGCTTGCCAGGATCCTAATCCTCAACTATCACTCTGTGAAGGAAATGTGACTTAAAGCGCTGGGCCTGCAGCCAGTTGAGCTGGGAAAGGAGACCAGGCACTACTGGTCACAGTCCCTTGGGTGCCTGGGATCTATCAGGGAAAATACTTGCTGCTGAGACAGAAACTCCTTGTCATCTCTGTAGCTGAGCTCAATAACACTATAAAGTGTCTTTCCTTTTCACACCCAGTCCAGTAGGAGTAACCGTGGTCAGGCAGCTCTCCTCCAGGCAGTGATTCGGGGGACCCAGGCCCCCTTCTGTGTTATGACCCCGCTGACTTCAATGACCTCCTATCACTAAGGGGTCATCTCCATCCCAGCCAGAATGGAAAGCAGCAGGGTGTATCTCCCATGGAAGGTCTGGATGGGCCAGGCTGGCAAGCCCATCACTTCTGGCCACATCTCACTGGTCGGAACCCAGGTACATGGCCACCTCTAGCCACAAGGGTAGCTGGGAAATGCCTTGCAACTGAGGGCCCGGGAGGAGAGCAAAACGAATTCGGGTGCACATGGTCCACTGGAGTATGACATGAGGCCTTCTGGGCATTTGCGTTTCTTCCCTTCCCTGTGTCTGGTGCTGACATCCCAGCAGGATGGGGCCCTGCGGTCCTTGTTCTTATCGCCCCTGCATTATGCAGTACTCTGCCATAAGGTCTGGCTTGGCCACATGGGAGGGACTTACTGCAGCCTCAGAATGCTGATGTGCCTCCTTGCTCCTCCCTGGGGCGTCTCTCAGGCTGCATGGGCCCCTTGCTGGAGGCCCCAGTGCCTCTGTAGGAGTAGACCGTGGCTAGACTCCAGCCCTGACTGAGGCACCAGCTAACCGTGGATGAGGCCTCTCATCCCTTGTGGCCTCCAATACTTGATAAGCCCATCTTGCTTCTTGAGACAATGAGGACCCCTAGACCCGATAAAGTGCTGTAGGGAAGAGGAGCAGGGGGAGGTAGACTCGGAGCTGAGAATGCCCCACAGAAAGGCCCTGACGCCTGCCCTGAGGATGCCCAGGTACCCAGCAGGCATGAGTCATTAGGCGCTGCCCTGCCTCGCATGGCCAGACCACCCACCTGGACTCATCACTCCGCACCATACACAAGGCTCAGGGATCGGAACACATTAGTTGCATTTGATCCAGCCCTGTTCCACTCCAGTTAAAAATAAGGCTCATAAATTGAGGCCATGCCCTAAGGGACAACAATGTTATAAGCTCATCACCTGATGATGTTCAAACCTAGTTATAAAAATACACAGCACCTCTGCACCAGGGAGGGAGTGACCTACTTTATACCTTGTGGACCGATACTAAGTTGTCAGGGGTAAGGGCCAGGCCCTCATTCTGTTTTTAAATTCAAGACAGCTCATGGATTTGGCTGGTTGTTCTTCCTAAAGTCTGAAGCCCCTACCAGTGTGTTTCTGGGATGAATGCTGCAGTCTGCTTGGCTCCTAGTCCACCCAGCAGGACTCTGAAGGCTGGGCATCTGAGCCAGAGACCTCTTGAGTTTCTTCCTGTCTCTATCCCCCACGTGGCCAGTCCCCTGGAGTGAGGCACGAGGCCCTCCCAGGTGTTTGTCTCTGTCTCTGTGCCTAGACCTGAGGGCCCAGCAGGAGGTGGCCCCTGGCTCTTGCTCTTTTTATTTTTTATTTTTTGAGACAGAGTCTTGCTCTGTCACCCAGGCTGGAGTGTAGTGGTGCCACCTCGGCTCACTGCAAAGTCTGTCTCGGCCTCCCCAGTAGCTGGGATTATAGGTACCTGCCACCACACCAGAATAATTTTGTGTTTTTAGTAGGGATGGGGTTTTACCATGTTGGCCAGGCTGGTATGGAACTCCTGACCTCAGGTGATCCGCCCTCAACCTCCTAAGGTGCTGGGATTACAGGCGTGAGCCTCCTCACCCAGCTGCCCTGGTTCTTATTATCTATAGTCAGTTTGGAAATCTTTCACTTGGGTGCCTCTCTGGGGTCCAGAGCCCGAGAAATATTCACTCCCTCTTCACTCATTTGGTCAGCAAATGTATCCTGGGTATGTTCTGTGAGGCAGATGTGAAGGCTTCGCTGGTGGAGCCCAGCCTCTGTTCATCACCTGCACACGTGAATTTATAGTGGTGGTAAATGCCAAGGGAGAGGCACACATGAGGTGCTAGAGAGCCTAGTGTGGAGGTCGACTCAGCCATCGAAGTCAGGAAAGGCTCCCTGAAGGAAGTGAGGAGGGAGCTTAGCTCCGAAGATGGGGAGGAGTAATCTAGGTGGGAGAAGAGAGGGGCAGGATCAGGAAACAGACCCTGGAGCAGAGAGAGGGAGGTCAGCTGAGGAAGCCTTCTTGAGACCACCTGGGGTGTATTGCATCTGGCTTCTACGGGAGTCTGCAAGGGCTGTGGAGAGGGGGTCTCCTCCTGACCCTCTCCCTTTCTGTCTCTGCTTCCAGCAACCTGGGTGCACTGTAGGTGTGCAGCAAGCCCTTGCTGGGTTGAATTCAAGAACAGTTCTTTCTTTTTCGAGCAACCTGCTTAAGCCCCCAAGGTTTATTTAGCTACTTTGAGGTCACACTGCAGCTCAGAATCACCTGTCCAGTCGAGGCTGGCAGAGCTGACAAGGTGAATACATTCTGTCTTTCGGTCACCTCGGTGGCAAATGCCCATACTATCACTGCCCGTCCCTGTGGATTTCAAATATACTTTTTTTCCAGATAGTAATATGTATATTTTAAAAATAAATTTTATTGCATACATATGAAACTTACAACATGATGCTATGGGATACAGATAGGTAGTAAAATTGTTACTATAGTGAAGCGATCAACAGACCTCACATAGTTTCTTTTATTGGTGACAAGAGTAGGTAAAATCGGCTTATCAAATACACTCTCGCCATTAATTTTTTAAAGAATGTATTTGTTTGCCTGCACAAAAAAATGAGGAAATTGTTTTCGTGCTTTGGGAGTGGGGGCACTATCCTACTTGATGTATTGAGAAGCTGGGCCTGAGCATGGCCTCCCGGTGGATCTCAACTTCTCACCCTTTCGTTGGCAGATGGCCCTGCTGTCAGGTCTGTGGGTGTCTAACGTGCTCACTGTGGCTGGGTCTGGTCTGACGAGGCTCCAGGGGGAGGCCACTGGGCTCATAGGAGCCACCATCTGGCAGAAGCCTTGGGGAATGGCCCTGAACATAGCAGGTGGGGGACAGTGATAAGATGAAGTCACTCCAGGCAGCACAAAACGCCTCTGTCCCCTGGGGCCCTCTGGAAGGCTACTGTCAGACCTGGAGGCTGCAGGCCCTGCTCCGGTCTGGATGCCTCGGACAGCACGTGGTGCCTCCTCTCCTTCCACATCTTAACCCTGCACTCCTGTCACGGTGTGGAGCTGGTGTGCTCTGCTGTTATCCTGGGAGGGGTTGCCAGGGCTCCAGCTTTACTCATGAGTGCAGATTCTAATGAGATCCTAGCAACTTTTTTTTTTTTCATTTTCTTTCTTTTCTTTTCTTTTTTTTTTTTGAGACCGAGTTTCCCTCTGTCACCCAGGCTGGACTGTGGTGGCACGATCTTGGCTCACTGCAACCTCTGCCTCCTGGGTTCAAACAATTCTTGTGCCTCAGCCTCCTGAGTAGCTGGGATTACAGGTGCCTGCTGCCACACTCAACTAATTTTTGTATTTTTAGTAGAGACGGGGTTTCACCATGTTGGCCAGGCTGGTCTCCAACTCCTGACCTCAGGTGATATACCCGTCTCATCCTGCCAAAGTGCTGGGATTATGGATGTGAGCCACTGCGCCTGGCCCCTAGCAGCTTCATGTTAGAGCTGGACCTGTCACTTCCCTGATTATTTTCTGAGGCTGTACCTCTGTTTATGGAAACATTCAACCTGCTAAACCAACCTCCAGGAGGCAGCCTCTCTGGAGGGAGAAGCCCTCCCCAAATTCTGCCAGTCCAGGACTGCCTGGAAGACCTAGGACATGAGCACAGAGCGGTATCCAGGTCTCGAAGGGCCTGAACTTGGTGTTAGAGATGTGGCTAAAGAGATTATGATTGATATTACTGTTATAATCATCTAATTATTGTGGAACAATTAGAGTGTAATTAGGTGAAGAAATGAATTGGTAGCACTGACTTACTGTGACACGTTGATACTTCCTGAAGAGCTTTCCCAATTGGGCTCTCATGTAGGATCATGAGATCATCCTTCTAAAATGATCCTATGACATCAGGTACTGCTAATCTCATTTGCCAGAGGGGGGAGATTGAGGCCCAGAGAGGCTGTTGACTTGGCCAGGTTTTCTCATGAGGCCCGGCAGAGCTGTGAAGCCCTGACGCACCACAGCCCCCTGTCCAAGTGCTTAGGTGCACAGCCTGAGAAGCACAGATGAGGAAGTTTGGGCTCTTGCCTCCCACCGTCCGATTATAAAAAGCCTCAGAGCCTGGCTGGTGGTGCTGCTTTGCTTTACCACAGCCACTGTGAGTTGCCTGTGACTTCTGGGGTCTTGTGTGTTGCATGACCCACAGGCAGATTTCCCAGGGCGAGAGAAGGATATCCAGTTGTTCATCAGGGAAGGTGCTGGGTCTCTCAGCTAGGCACCTTCAGAGGCCGGTGTCAAGTCTCCCTTACCTCTGTGGTGTGAAGTCAGCTCATTCATGACCTGGGCAGGCTGAGAGTCAGAGAGGCAGATGGAGCACTCCTGGCCAGATGAAGGTGAGCCTTGGGGACACCTGAGGAGAGAAGCAGGGACCCTGGGAGGGCCAAACACGCCCATCCTCAAAGAGGAAACAGATGCGTGGCGTGGCCCAGACTCAGGCACTCTTGCTGGAGGCTGTGAGTGTGAGGCCCGTCCTGGAAGGGCCTGCCGGAAATGGGGCTCCCCCATCAGTATGCTCGGAGCTAAGTCCTCCAAGCTCCTGCTATCCTGCCTGCCCTGCCCAATGCACTATTAATGAGGCAGCCTTCATTTCCAGTTTTTGGGTGGCTAATTTGTTCCCACAATCATGATTTCAAATATCACATGAATAATTCAGAAAATGATTTTACTGTAGTTAGATAAGACTGTTAGCTGTCACACATCCGAATAAATTAGCTTCTCCATCCCACGGGGCATGGAGGGGAGGTGCTGGCTACACAGCAGGGGACCTAGCACCGGCCACCATCGCACTCAGAACTGTACTTCAAGAAACCAAGTCAGCCTCGGGGCTGAGGGAGTAATAGGCACCGTAATTTGTCGCAGAGGAGCTTGGTCACTGCTGAGAGTTGGTTGGTCACAAATGGCAATTAGTCTCCCCCTCCCAGATCTGGATTAGAGACACACGTGGCTGCTTGCCAGGCCCTGAGCCATGACCCCTCCAGCTCAGAAACGCAGGCAAGTGTCCGTTCTCTGCATGTGAAGCAGCCAGCTCTGCCATGTGGCAGTTAGACACAGAAAGACCCCCCTCCCCGCAGCCATATGCTCTCTTCAGAAAGGCAGGGCATAAGAAATTCACCTGATTTTTTTTTTGATGGTGGTGGTGGAGAAGGGAAGGCACTGGCTCTGTCCCTTACTGCCTGTGTTACATTAGGGAATTTACTTCCCGTCTCTGAGCCTCAGTTTCTTCATCTGTAAATTCAGCACAATATTCCCAGGACTGCCCCATCCACTGGTTTTTGCGAGAGATGAGGATGAAATAATGGGCGTGTAAAACTTTGCAAATGAGAGACTGCTGCAGAAATATAAGGCTTGCCCCTGTGCCTGCCTCCTTTAAGAGAGGGACTTCTCTGCGTTCCTGATCAATAAATACCCGAGAAAAGGCAATTCTGGCCCTTCCCCCTGATACTCATTTTGGCGTTGAAGATTTACGTGGTCCCTCATTTATGGAGCAATCACTCACCGTGGCCAGGCACCTGCCTTTGACCTCAGTCTCTTGCATCCCCAGGAGATCTCTGGCTGGGACAAGAGGTCACCTGTGCCAGTGACAGTAAAACTTCTGACCCTGAGCATGGAGCTGGCTCTGGTGTAACCATATGTCTGAGGAGGTCCACTGGTGAGGACAGAGTGTCAGGGTGCCCATAATGAGAGAGCAGCCTGAGAACCACAGGGCAGGGGAAGGGGGTGTGGTCTGGTGTCATGCCCACCTGTGCCTGGCATCATGCTGGCCACAGCACGTGCTCACCCTACACCTATGGAAGGCATGGCTCAGTGGCACATTCCTACTTGCGGGGAGGAGGCCCCGTCCACATGTGGGTTCCAGCTGGAGCACAGCTTAAGGCTGCACGTGGGAGCAGCCAGGCCGGGGCCTCTCAGGTGGACGTGGGATCTGCAGCTGGGGCTATTGGCTGCGGTCAGGATGAGATCTGGGGTCCTGCTCGGGGGAGGGGAGAAAGAAAGCACCATGGAGGGCAGAGGGAAGGACAGGAGAGGAGGGCAGAGGCCAGGGTACAGGGACCAAGCTGGGATGCCCAGGAGAGTAGGGGTGGGGGTGATCAAGGGCACCACAGCACACGAGGTTCAGAAGGTGGTGCCGCCACTGGGCAAGAGGCATGACCTTCCAGACTTCAGTTTTCTCAGCGGTAAAGGGAAGATGATGGTAACATTCATCTCTTGGCACTGTGGTATGGGCTACATGAAGTGAGGCCCTGAAAGTAGGTGGCAGGGTGCCCGGCATGCAGGGAGGGCTCAGTCAACATCAACTCCTACCACTGCCATTATCATGACCGTTGCACCTATGGTGATCCTCACTGGTTGCCAGGAACGTCTTGGCTGCCCCTGACTGCAGAGCTTTCCCTGCAGTCCTGGCCAGGCAGGCACCAAGACATGGAGATGAGGGTGTGTGCACAGTTTCCACCCTCTAACTGGCTTCCCCAGAGGCTCCCAAGTGAGCATCTTGTCTGGTACTGCCCACTACTCGCTGCCTGGGAGTCCAGAAACTGCTTGTTTCCGGTTTTCCCTCAGTCTTCTTCTCTGGTCAGACCCTCAGGCCCAGCCTGTATACCCCTAGGCATGCTCGGAGGAGGTGGCCGGATGATATCCTTAGAGACACTTGGCAAACTTAGCTGAGAGATCAGCCACCGAAGCACCTGCTGCTGGCTGAGTGGGTGGAGAATGTCCTGGGGGGAGGCAGCAGAGGGGCAGAGTGGTCCCCTCTTTTGGTGGAGCTTGAAGACAGAGTGGGGAGACCAGACCTGGCCAGGGAAGAGGGGTCAGAGTGCTACACGAGGCCCTGATGGAGGGAGGAGTGGGGGAGACTGTGCAGAAAGGGGGATGGCCAGGCTGAGCTTCTGGATGTAAGCAGTGCTGCTGAGCAAGCCATTTATCAGGATGGTGGTGACAGGTGTTTAAAAGGAAAAATATTTGCATGTGTATTTTTTTTCAAAATGATTAATATTCAAATTAGTATTGGAGATCCAAATCGCTAAAGTGTAACTAGGCAGAAAACTTCTCTGATAGCTTGTAATTTTCAGAGCATTCCACCATTCCCGCTCCATTCCCCCTCCCCCGCACCCCACCTACTTCTCAGAACTGGGCTTCTACAAACTTGTCCTGGAATGGCAGCGGCTCCTGGACTCAATTCCCAAGTCTTGCCCAGCTAAGGGCACCTGGCCCTCCACGGTTTCCCTGTGTCCAGCCAGAGCCCTGGAAAGGCCACCTCCTGACACACTCCCCTTTCCACCAAGGTGTCCTCCTGCACGCATTGCCCTCCTGAGTGCCTTCCTGAGGCACCGCTGCAAGCACACCGAGCCCTGCTCTGGTGACATCAGTGTTCCTTCCCTGCTTATAGAACCAAGTTCCAGCTCCTTTTTCTGGAAATTATCAACAGGCTCCAAACTAGCTTTCCAGCCCTGTAACCTCTGCCTTTCTCCGCCAGGCCCGCATGGCTCCTGGGGCATGAATCCATTTCCCACTCCGTGCTGTTGCTTTGCTGCCGCTGCAACTGGAGTGCTTTCACTCACTTGCAGCCTCAAAATTCATCAGGGCCAACGTCCCCTTAACCGAATGTGATCCTATTTTAGAGTTTAGAAAACTAACCTGGAAGGAGGTAATCTCAATAGTTAGTTACCTCAATCATCTCAATACTATTATTTCTCAGGGTTAGAGCAGAATCTACATGCAGCATTCTAGCTTAGAGACCACACCTAATCCTACAATGCGTGCATGGAAGAAGGGCGTTCATAGCAGCACTGATTTTATAACCTTTGACAGCCCTGGTGCCCCACCTGTGAGAGCTTTTGTCTGGGGAGGTTTCACGGAGCATGCGCCCCATGAACCAGCTGCTAGACAGACTGATACGACCAGGCCCTCACATGTTCTACCCACACCTAGTCACCTGCATCCTTATTCTTGGCTTGTCTTTTCTCTTCTAGACCGAGTGTTCCTCAAAGGCAGGCGCAGTGTCTTATCACTCTCCATGTCCCTAGCATTTACCATTCATCTACCTATTCATCCATCTCCCTATTTATCCATCCATTTATTCACTCATCCCCCCCATGTATCCACCCATCCACCCACCCATCCACCTACCCATCTACCCCCCCCATCCATCGCCCTATCGATTCATCCATTAATGCACTCAGTGAACACTTAGTGACTTTTAAGCCCTTTCCGAAGTGCTGGTGATAGAGCAGCAAACAACCTGCCTTCCATTTCTGCCTTCGTCTAAAAGCTTCTCGTCTAAAGGTGAAGTCAGGAAGGCAAACAAGCAATTACCCATCAGCGTAGCCACAGGCTGTGGGACCAGAGGAGGCACATACCATCATGGGGTAGGGAAGGAGCAGAGGGTAGGGGTCATAGAAGGCCTTCCAGAGCCAGTGATGGGTGCTCGAGAGTACAGACTTTGGAGTCAGGTGGTCCCAGACGTAAGCCCCAATTCTCCAGGGACTATGGATGAGCAGCTAACCTTTCTGAACCTCAGTCTCTTGATCTATGAAATGGAGATAACATCTATCTATCTCATATGGTTATTATGAGGATACAATGAAATAATATATGAAAATTACTCAGCATAGTGCCTGGCACTTAGCATGTGCTCAAATCTCTATTAAGCTGAGACCTGAAAAATGAGTAAGAAAGAGCCAAACGGAGGCAGAATATTCTAAGCGGTGGGACTAGCACAGGGAAGGAAGAGTGATTTCTCCTGCCTCTGAGAATCGGTGGGTGGTGGCGAGGGAGGCGAGACAGGCCCAGGGCCAGTCTCTGGAGTGAAAGCAGTGATGGCCTGTTGGTAGCTGGTTGGGGCTGAGCCAGGGAGACCTCAGGAAGGAAAGGCCTGATCAGGCATAGGGGTGCCGCTTCAGAGAGCTGGAGTGGGTGTTCCGAGGAGGGCGGCTTTGCCTCCTGGATGTCACCGGAGATGGGGGAAGGAGCAAAGGCCTGGCCATATCCTTGTCTGCCTGGCCTCAAAGGCCCCCAGAACACCCCCAGAACTTTGCTGCTGACTTCACAGACCTGCACCCAGCCACTGGCTTCAGATAGGGAGAGCAGGGCCCCTGTCACAGGTGTGACAGGATGGAAGCACCCACGTTCTCTTCCTCTCTCACCTCCTCCCCTGCCCATCCCTGGCTGAGAGGACTCTAGTCTTTGTAGGGTCAGTTCAACAGGCAGATGTACACTGGGAAGGCCACAGAAACACAGGCTGGAAGCAGAAAAACGGTCGTAAGGAGGAGGAGGGGCAGAAGAGATCAGCAGTTGAGTTGGCAATTACAGCAGAGTCAGTGATCACACCTGGAAGCCCAAACAGTGCGCTTTCCCTAGAGCACCTCCGACTGTGGGTAAAACTCCACTTCTCCACGTTCCCAGCTGTAGCACAAGAAGGTTAGAAATAAATAGAAAGCAATGGAATTTGGGGGCTCCCCACTAACGGACAATAAAAAGAATTGTCTTAAAAGATGTCTAAGCCAAGAAGAAATCCAGAACAAAAATCATATTTTTAAAAAAGTATAACATATCAAAACATACGGGATATTGCCAAACGAATACACTTAGAAAAATGGTATTATTTGAAATCCTTATGTCTGTAGGGGAAGATTAAAGACACACACCTATATACACAGTAAAGTAAGTCTCCACCCTAAAGATCATAGACATGTGAGAAAGAGGTCAAGAAAATCACAAAAGCAAGCAATAATAACGCTGAATAAATAAGACAAAAAGTGAGTATTGATGGACAAAACCAATAATTGAGCCTTTGAAAAAATCTGCAAAGCCATTAGTCTAACTGATCAAAGAAAGAACAAAAACATAAACTAATAAAACCCGAAATAAAACATGAGCTGCAACAAATAATATAAAAGAGATTTGTGGAGAATATTGATTTCATTTATATGAATAAATGCGTGGATGTGGAATATCTGCAAAGAGTCCACGTCACCGTACCGGCTGCCACTAACACATTTGCAAATAAAATGCATCTTCTTGCTTTGCCCTTAGGTTCTGTTGTGGGTTCAGTCATGTCCCCAGAAATACATGTTGAAGCCCTGGGCATCTGTGAATGTGGCCTTATTTGAAAATGGGGCCTTTGCAAGTAGAATCAAGTTACGATGAGGTCATTAGGGTGAACCGTAATCCAGTATGATTGATGTGGTTGTAAGAAGAGGGAAAACAGAATACAGACAGAAGGAGAGAATGCCGGTGATGTCAGAGGCAGACATTAAGGTAATGCAGTTATAAGCCAGCAAGGAGTGACCACGAGAAGCCAGAGGGAGGTGAGGAAGGGTTCCAGCCAGGGTCTCAGAGGAAGCACGACCCTCCTGACACTTTGCTTTCAGACTTCTGGCCTCCAGAGCTGCACTCTCTGGAGAGGACAAAATACGCAACAGAAGAATTTTCTCTTTCTCAACAGAGTAACTTCCTGCCCTGTTGTTTTAAGCCTCCCAGCTATGGCACTTTGTCACGGCAGCCGTCGGGAATGAATGTAGGCTCCTTCCATTTGTTGGCTATTAGATCACATTTGCCACATTCTTCCGGCTTATAATTTCTCTGTTCTTGGACTACCTGATCTGTCACTTAGTAGACCGTAAGGGCCATAGAAATGTCCATCTTTCTTGCATCTGTTTTGTGGCCGTGGCGTTGAGCTACCTATTTATCGGCTATCATTCTTGTTGCATTTTTTGAAAATCTTCTGTCGTAACTTTGCGTATCCCACACTTGTCTTTGCTACCGAATCAACATTATCTGTTGTAATGTAACTCTTGCTTAATTTTTTTGCTATAGGCAATATCAGGGGCATATTTAAGCTTTTACTACTTAGAGCAAGGGTTTGTTGGGGTTTTTATTAGGGGTTCTCTAGGCAGATATACATGCTGATTTTGCTTTAGAATTGATTCTTAAAGTTTTTCAAGAGTTACTTATTGTGCAGGTATTGGGTGCAGGCACAGGGGTTAGCCCTGGGGACCTGACGGGGACATACTTTGCTGGATTTGCACTCATAGATCTTGGAGCCCAAGGAAATTCCATCAGCGGTGGATCTTTTTTAGCAAAGAGGTCAGCGTGTGCATTTCCTGCAAGAGCTGATGCAGAGAGGGAACGCTCTGTCAGTGTCTTTAAAGAGACAGTGAACAATGGAGAAAAGCAGACACAGGAAAAACTCACAGGGGAGGCAGAAACGAAGAGAGGCAAGAGGACAGCAAAGAACATGAGGGCTTTGTGCTGTGCAGCCACTCTCTCAGGGTCTTGAAGGATGCTGCTGCACAATGTTTAGAGAAGGGCTGTTTTCCTGCAATCAGGAGTTAAGAGGCAGCGTCCCTGGTCCCGTTCCATGGGTCAGAAGTAATCGGGACCAAGGTGGGGTTAGCGCCACAGGCAATCTTACCTTTCTCTTTCTAGCATTCTTAAGCCCCAAGTTCCTTCTTGGCTGAACCACTGTCTCTGCCCTTGGGGAGACTAGAAGTAGCTCTGATAGTTCTTTGTTTTCAAACTCCTGAGTGAGCTGGACCCCCAAACCTGAAGCTCTCATCACAACTGAGAAGTCCCTGGAAAATTGCGTTCCTCTGGGACAAGATACCCCGTTTCCCTCTTCAGTGCCTCGTGATCTGATGCCTCATGCCTCTAACTTTGAGGAGCTGTGTCCTCTAACGTGAGAGCCTTCAGCCAGCTCACAGGACATATGAAGGAACTGAGGCACAGTGTGATGAAGACACCAGTCTGAGCGCCCATGGTGAGCTGGTGGTGGGTGGCCTGACTCACAGGTCAGGGCTCCCTTGGCCCTGTGGGTGGGCATTGGTATGGCCCTCACTGGTCACTCAACTCTCAGTACCCAAAGGGACAGCCAAGCCTGAAAGCAGCCAGTGCCCTGGCTGCAGAAGGCCCTTTTCCAACCAGCACACGTCCACCCCTCACTTTGATTTCCAGCTCCTGTCCAGCCATTAGAGTGAGTGCATCCATCATGCCACAGCTCCCGCCCCAGAGCCTTCACAATTTAAGAGGCCTTTGCTGAAATATGCTCTATTAATGGAAGCCATGGGCCCAAGTCCTCTGCGAGCTTCTCTGGACTAGAATTTCTACCTTAGCCAAGTTTATTTATCTGGTCATCATTGGCCATGATGGGGAGGCCCTAAAAGTTCATAAACCAAGCAGCATGCGGAGCGGGTGAGGAACTCAGAAATAAGTTACCAATCCTGGGGCTCTGTGCTCTGACTCTGAGGCCCAAGGATGCAGGGTGGCTCCCTTGCCCAGTCTTAGGAGCTTCAGCCGGCTGGCTCATTGCAGAGGGTGGTGGGACGACCCTGCATGGGGCATGTTCTGAAAGGAGCACTGGGTGAGTGGACCTGGAAGTGTTACATACATGGGCGACACAGCAGCTTCCATTGCAAAAAGGAGTCTTGCCCCAGGGCACACAGGCTTACCCTGTGTGCTTCTGGAGGCAGCGTCTCCGTGCCCGCCCTGGATCTGCCCCCAGTGGTGCCCTCTGGAGAAGCTAAGAGCTTTCCTTGCAGCATCTCACCAAAGACTCACAGCCAACTCGTAAACTGGGTATTATTATTCCCATTCTTGAGGTCACGTCACCTGTCCAAGGTCTCAAAGCCACAGAGTGGCAGAACTAGAGTTGGTACCCATGCATTTTTGACTCTAGAGTCTGTGCTGTTAAGCATTCACTGTTGTCCGCTGCCCAGTTGGGAGGGGTTGGCTGGAAGGGAGGCCAAGTCTTGAATCCTTTCTGATGACCCTGTTCTTTGAGTCCTTTCTTTATACCAGCCAGATCCACTAAGAGGAAAGAAAATGGCCATCAAGTTCAGCTGGCCCTCAAGGCCAATAGCTTAGTGGGTCCCAGGCCAGAGGTGGGAGCTGGCTCAGTGATGTGCCCCCCAGCAGGGCTGCTTACCTGCAAGACTCCTATATTCCAGCTGCACTTGAATTCCAGACCCAGCCATCCTCAGAGAGCAAAGAGATATCCCAGAGGCCAGAGCAAGGACTCAGCTCATCTCCATCCTGACTGCCCAGGGCCATTCCGTGCAGTCAATCCCAGAGGCAGGGCTGGGTGGATGGCCTCCAATGGCTCCCCTGCAAGCCTCCTCTCCATCTCAGCCCACTGGGCAGGATTCTCTCCAAAGATTAGCCAGAACACTGACTGTCACTCCACCCCCCACCCCAGACACCCACAGGTGGCTTTGGGATACATCCAGGGCCTCAATTTCCATTTTTTTTATAGATAGCAAAAACCTATGTCAGTTTTTCTTCTCTGAATTGCTGGGCAGTGATCAGGGCCCAAGGGACATAGAAACCAGAATGAAAGTTGCATGTTCACTCAGATAATTCACACTTGGAGAGAAGCTGCCTGTGACAGCTCTGAAACTCTGGGAAAACTCTGGAAAGGGTGCAGCCTCACAGAGAATGAAAAGGGAGGCCTGTGATTTAACCCTGAGACACCCGTGTTAGTTTCTAAACCTTTGTTATTCCAATTTGATGTCTCTGAATCTTCCAAAGAGCAAAAATGTCATAAATACGGACCTTGGTTTTTTGGGCTTCCATCATCAACCTGTTTATCTTGGGTGGGAAACCAGGAGATTTGGAATTTGCAGATCTACTGAATAGCTTCCCCAGTATGTCTCTAAGAGACTTCTAAGCTCTCTGGGCATGTGGGGGAGGTGAGAGGTAGATTTGGGGGAGGCTGATGGCTGGTTCCTGAGCCTCCGTGTCTCGGGGGCCAAGGTGGCTCTCCCAGGGCAGGTCACACTGCCTCCAAGCCAGGCCCCCACCTTACTACCCGCCCCTCCTCCACAGCAGCTAAACACAGTCCCCGAGCTTGCCCGCCTCGGAGGGGACTGGTCCCACCTCCGCAGCTGCTGCCTCCTCCACGGACGCACACATCTGCAAGCTCCTCTCCAGCAGGGCCCCAGAATGTTTGCAGCCTTGGAAATAGTATGTGTTAAAAATGCAGTGACAACAGCTGCCTTTGGAGGGTATTTTTAAGGGTGATAGGATCTGAGAGTCATTAGTGCCAGAAACCTGGGGCTCATCTTATTTTTAAAAGCAAAGTGGCACATCCCCAGATGCTGTGGCCCACACCTCAGGCCATGTCTTCCAACAACCATGCCCCTGGTGTTTATGGGCCAAGACCCTGCCACAGAGTGCTGGAGACTCAGCCAGAAACCATTCCTGCCGGGTGCCCGCATTGGGCTCAAATCTTTATGATTCCAACTTGAACAGGTATTCCAGTCGCAGAGGCAGGGCTCCCATCTCAGCCGCTTCTTTGACCTCAGTGCATTCCACAGGAGACTCATGCAAGGGAGTGGCCATGTTTTGGGTCCTCTGGGCACAAAGGCCATCTCTGGCAAAGGAATCTCCCATGGAGGCGGCACGGCTGACCGTTCTAGCCAGTGTTTGAGGCCCAGGCTGCAGGGGAATTGGAGCTCCATCAGCAACACTGAGGCCAGTGCTTCCTGGCTTCAGAGGAGGACACGGCTTTCTTGTTTGTTTTGATGCACACGCAGAAGCAACTCTGGGAGGGAACGTGGGGGACCACAGAGGAAGGCCTCCCACCTGTGCTCAGCATCGCTTCCCGGATGGCCTTTTCCCTCCAGATCAGTCCTGTCCTACACATATACGATGTGAGCTACACATACAACTTTGCATTTTCTAGTAGCCGCATGAAAAAAGTGAAAAGGAGTAGGTAGCATTAATTTGAATAATGCATTTTATTTGACTAGATTTCTCCAAAATACTATCATCATTCAATGTGTAATCAATATACAAAATTATTAACGAGAGATGATATTTACATTCTTGTACCAAGTCTTTGAAATCCAGAGTATATTTTATGCTCACATATGTCAGTTTATATCAAAAGCCACATGTGGCTGGTAGCTACTGTATTGGACAGCACAGTTCCACCTGTTCTAGGTGGGCATGTGGGAGGGCCCACAGGAGGGAGGGGACAGTCCCTGGACCCGGAAGGGCAGATCACATATCATCCACTGTTAGCTTTCATTAGGGGATCTGGGACAGCAGGCAGTGATGGGCCAGTCCTCAGGCCTTTGTGCATGCGGTTCTCTGCCCACATGGCCACTGCTCAGGGTGGGTGTGGGCAAAGGGCTAGGTTCTGGGGCCCTCGTGGGTTATCACACAGGCTGGAAAGAGTTCAGAGGCAGACTTGCTGGGGATGTGGGCCGTGTGAATAGACAGCCTCCCACCTCCCTTACAGTACAGTTTCTCTATGAGACAGGCGAGGTCATGCAGTCTTCACCAAATATTCCAAAGCCCTGGGTACACATGAGGCACTGCTTTAGGGGCTGGGAATACACAGAGCAGTAACAATCATAGATCAAAATCGCTGCTTTCATGGGGCTTACCTTCTAGTTGGAGGTGGGGTGGGACAGAGGTAAAGACAATAAATGTGTGTATATATATATACCTTCTAGTTGGAGGTGGGGTGGGACAGAGGTAAAGACAATAAATGTGTGTATATATATATATATATATATATATATATGAATTTATGAGGTGCTAAGAAGAGAAATGAAGCAGGAAGTAAGGGAGATGGGGTGTCCTGCGGTGGGGGGGGGGGGGGGGGGTTTGCACTTGCATTTGGAGGAGTCAGAGAAGGTGTCTCTGAAAGATGACCTTGAGCGGACACTGAAGGGAGGGAAAGAAGGTCACAGACATCTGGGGGAAGAGGTCCCAGGCAGGGGGGAGTGACCCAGGCCGATGTCCTGGAGCAGAGATGCAGTTGGTGCATTTGAGCAGCGGCGAGGAGAAAGCCGGGAGGAGCTGGGAGAGCCAGTGGGGAAGCATGGCAGGAAAGGGCAGGAGGGGGGAGGGCCCAAGCCATGGGCCTTTCCAGCCTTTATGAGGACTTTGGCTTTGACCCTGGGTCAGATTAAAAGCCACTGGAGGGTTGTGAGCAGAGAAGTGACATGATCTGACTTCCATTTTGCCAGACTGCTGGATGGGGAATTGGATTAGTTTCCAGCTGTTGTTGTAACAAATTACCACAAATTTAGTGGCTTAAAAAACCACAGATCTATTACTTGACAGTGCTAAGTCAGAATTCTGAAAAGCTCTTGACCTTGGCTAAAATCAAGGTGTCAGCAGAGCTGTGTTCCTCTCTGGAGGCTCTAGTGGGGGGATTGGTTTTGCTCACTCTTTCACATACTGGCCGAGTTTGGTTACATGGGTTGCAGGCCTGAGGTCCCGTTTACTTGCTGTCAGCTGGGGCTGCCCCTGCCTCCTACAGGCCCCGCTGGGATCCTTGCGTGGAGCCTCCTACCTCTCAGAACCAGCAATGCTGTTGCGTCCTCACGCTGTCTTCTCTCTGACCTCCTCCTTCCATTGTCATGTCTGTGACCGCAGCCAGAAAAGGTTCTCTGATTTTAAGGACGCCAGTGATCAGGCTGGGCTCACTTAGGTAATCCAGGCTGCTGTCCCTGGCTTAAGGTCCTGAACCTCAATCCCATCTGCAAAGGCCCTCTAGCCATGTAAGGCATCATAGTCATAGGTTACAGGGATGAACAGGTGGGCGTCTTTGGGGACATCATTCTGCCTATCATAGGAACAGCCACGAGACCAGGAGGAGGCCAAGGCGATAATCTGGCCAGAGAAGGTGGTGGCCTAGACCAGGGTTGTAGGACGGAGGTGGAGTGAGGTGATCAGATCCTGCACGTGTTTTGAAGGTGGACCTGGCAGGACATGCTGACAGATTGGACATGCATGTGGTCTTCGAGAGAAAGGAAGGAGTGAAACATGACTCCTAGGCTTTGTCCTGAGCAACTGGAAGGATGGCGTGGGCCCTCTCTGAAATGGAAGGCTGTGGGAAGAGCAGGCTTAATGTTTGCAGGGTCAGGATGGGAATCAGGATTTCTAAGAAATCCTGGCTCTTGCAGAATCCTGATCTGAACTTAGGGAGGAAGAAAGATAAACACCACCACCAAATGGTCAGCCAGCAAGCCTCCCGGAGAGGGCTCACTGTGGCGGCAGCTCATCTGATGAGCACCACTTACCTGCCAGGTAGTGTGGAAGGACTGACCTCATCAGCTGAACACTGTAGCAGGAGCTGACAGCACTGGGGACTGCCTTGCTGCCTTCCCCTCTGGGGAGATGTGGCTCTCACTGAGGAGACCAGAGCCAAGCGCAGGACACGCTAACCTCCAGGGCCAGGGAGCAGCTGTGGACAGTCCGACTCCAGGGTCATGTAGAGTCTGACTTTGATGTCTCTCAACTTGGTTGCTTTTTCTTTTTCTAAGGGTTATGCACGAGGTTTCCAGCTGCAAATGAGCATTGTCTGGTCCTGGCAGATGGCCGAGGCACCTGATAACAATACTTTAAGCATACCCTGAGAATGACCCCGAATGGCAGATGTACCTGACAGCGATGGTGTGGCTTGAGAAATGAGTGTTGCCACGAGGAGGTTTCTGGGGGGAGGGTGCTAAGTGAAGGTACTATATAAACTACATCCTTTTTTTTTTTTTGAGACAGAGTCTTGCTCTGTCACCCAGGCTGGACTGCAATGATGCGATCTCGGCTCACTGCAACCTTTGCCTCCCGGGTTCAAGTGATTCTCTCACCTCTGCCTCCTGGGTAGCTGGAACTGTGGGCACATGCCACCACACCTGGCTAATTTTTGTATTTTTAGTAGAGACGGGGTTTCACCATGTTGGCCAGGCTGGTCTTGAACTCCTGACCTCAAGTGATCCACCTGCCTTGGCCTCCCAAAGTGCTGGGATTACAGGCGTGAGCCACCATGCCTTGCCAGGCTGCATGCTTTTTGTAAGCAGTTGTAGTTCTCCTCAGCCCACAGCCACTGGACTGTCCCTCTATGTAAGTTCCCCCAAATAAAACCCTGTTTCTTTTGCTGGCTTTGGGTCTCTTCTTCAGCCTCTTGAACCTGGTGCCATCTCTACTGGAGTCAATAGTGGTCCAGCACGACAGTAGGGCCCCAGGGGAAAAAGCTGAGGTCTGCCCTCCAGACAGTCTTGTGAAGGAAGAGTCCTGGGCTCCCCGCCCAGTCCTGAAGCCATGGTTGCCCTCTCCCACAGTTGATGTCTGTGGTCTCCCCAGTCTGGTGTTCAGGGTTCCCCATGTCCCATGTCCTTGGTCTCCTGCGCCTGTGTCTGTGATCCCTCATGCCTAATATCCACAGTCTCTCATGTTGATGCCTAAGATCACCCGTGTCCAATGTCCATCTTCTCTCACATCTGGAATTCTTTCCTGAAGCTGCTGGACAGGCTAGGATAGCCCACATGGCAGGATGCCTGGCCCTGGTGACCTCATTCTGGTTGCACAGGGCTAACTTGGGGAGCCAGCATGAATTTCTGTAGGATTTCCTCATCCCTGAAAGAAGGAGGTATGTCTGCACTTGAGAAACAAGCTCCACAATTCTTTTGTATATCATGAATGGTGAAACAGAGTTCTCTTGCAAAAAATACTGGAGCCCATTTGACTATCAGATAAGACACTGACCCCCCGGCGTGGAGAGAGTGCCTGAAAGTATTGTAAAGAGAGGATGAGGGCAGGGTGGGGGCAGCCTCTAAGTGTGCCTGCTTTAAAAGAGGCGGGTCCTAGTTAATTTGTTCTTTTTTGCGTCTCACTCTGCTGCCCAGGCTGGAGTGTGGTGGTACAATCATGGCTCACTGCTGTCTTGAACACTTGGGCTCACGTGATCCGATCCTCCCACCTCAGCCTCCCAAGTAGTTGGGACTGACTACAGGCATGTGCCATCATGATCAGCTCATTTATTTTAAATTACTCTTTTGTAGAGATGGGGTCTTTCAGTGTTGCCCAGGCTTGTCTTGAAGTCCTGGGCTCAATTGATCCTCCTGCCTTGGCCTCCCAAACTGCTGGGATTACAGGTGTGAGCCGCTGTGCCTTGCCAGGTCCTAGTTAACTGATGTGGGATTTGTATTCTATTTCAGGTTTGAAGGTAAATTGAAACTTTGTTTTGTAAATATATGTGTGTGTGTGTGTGTGTGTGTGTGTACATGTATGTATCTATGTGTACATATGTATATATAAAAACAAGGCTTCTGGATGGGTTAGATAAGGACTTGGTCCTTCAAAATTCAAAAGATATTTGTTGAGTGCCTGCCCTGTGCCAGGTATTCTAGGCACTGATGTACAGCAATGAACAAAACAGATGAAATCCCTGCCCTCACAGGGCTTATATTCTTCTTGGAGAGTAGACAGGAAGAAACAATAGCCAATATAAGTAAAATGTCTGCTACAGTAGGAAATCGTAAGTGCTAAGAGAGAGAAGTGGCAGGAGGGGAAGGTGGGGCCTCAGGGTGGCCAGGGAAGGCCATACAGAGAAGGGGCCTCTTGAGGAAAGACTTGAAGGCAGAGAGGAAGGAGGCCTTGGAGATACCTCAGGGAAGGGCATTCCAGGCGAGGCACCAGCAGATACAAAGACCCAGGGCACTCAATAAATATCTTCTGAATTTTGAAGGACCAAGTCCTTATCTAACCCATCCTGGCTTCCGGGTCCAGCCAGGGAGGAGGCTAGTGTGGCTGGCGTAGGGGGAGTGAGGGAGAAGGTATGAGCTGCGGGCCAGATCCTGGAGGGCCTTTACAGTCCTGGATGAGAGGCTGGCATTGGAGGGTTCCGAGCAAAGGGGTGACATGAACTGACTTCCATTTTAGTAGGACCGCTGTGGCTCCTGTGCGGAGAATACATTGCAGGAAGGCAGGGGCACACGGAAGGAGAGAAGGTGGTGGTTTGGACCAACCATGGTGTCAGTGAGGGTGAAGGCTGCCCTAAGTGGTCACTGGGTCCAACTCCCTCTGTTTTAGATGGGGAAACTAACTGAGGGGCATAAGGGGAAACCCTTGTGAAGCTCCCCCTAGAGACTGGTGGCTGGACGACACTCCAGATCCGGCCTCTGGCCTCACACACCATTGCCCTTGAGTGGCTTTTCTTCCACACCTGGTGTCGATTGGCTCCTGACTTTGGAGGATAGTGAGTGGGGCCTGAAGACCAAGTCTGCTCTGCTTGTCCTCCATCGCCCTTGCCCCCCCGACAGCTCTTCCTCCTCACACTGCAGCAGCCTCCTCCCTCGTCAGCTGTCCCCGCTTTTCCCTCCCTCCTTTCTCCACCTCTTCTGCTTCATCTTCCACCCCCTATTTCTCCTCCCCCTTGAGACCAATTTGGGGGTGGCCTGTTGCTGAGGTCTGGGTGCAGGGGGTGGTAGTCGGTGTCCACCAGCTGTCTGGGCCCTGTTGTGGGGGATGAGGAGGAGAGGCCTTAGGTGGCTCTCCTGCCCCAGGCTCTGACTCATAGGGAAGCAGGGGGACATCTGATTTTCTATGTTGGGGGAATCCCTGGAGCAAGGACTGCCTTGGGGCAGGTCTTCTGCAAGCTGAGGAGACCATGTTGGAGGAATGCCTGTGACTGTGACCTTCAGAGGGCTCCATTTGTTGGGCTATGTGGTAAGTAACGTCATTAAGATGAATATGTGTTTTGGCAAAGGGTGTAAATATATGAATAGTGTCCTCTCCAGCCCCATATATCACCCTGTGTTTATTCAGTGCCTGGTGCATAAGCTAGAAGGCACACATTGCTATCTGGGGCTGTGAGTTTTAAAGTACATTAAAGGAGTTTACTGAAAACTCTTGGCAAACAGATAAAATACAATTACTCTAATTCCCAAGGCATTGCAGTCAGAATGTCCTGAAAACCTGCAGTGTAATAATTCACAGGGAGCCGTGGCAGGCAGTCTTTGAGGCATCAGAAGCGCTGCTTTTGTAAACTTCAGAGGCAGCCAAGAGTTGTCCCTCGGGAGACCCTCGTCCTGTGTTTTATTAACCTCCCTGTTTCTGGCTGAAGAGCTGCAGGGGGTGTCTAGCCCACAGGGCTGGCTCCTGCCCTTGTCAGCTTTTCTAGGGTCACGGTGTTGGGGAGGAGGAGAGGAGACCTCCTGTGTTCTCTGGCTGCACGCCTGCCGTCCGTGTGACCTTCAGCAGCAGGTTCTGCTAGTCAGTCCCCTTGCATGATGGGGAGCTCTGAGTCCACATGAAGCGTCGTCCAGGACTCTTAGCCCTTCCTGAGAAATGGATACTTTTGGAGGAAGAAGGATATTAGTCATCAGGATCATTCCTGGTGCAGCCCATGGAACTTGGGCAAGACCCCACAGGTGCCCTGGTCTGCCCCTGCTTCACCCGACTTGCCAGGGAGATGAGCATGCAGGCTGTAGGTGGCAATGAGCAAGCAGTAATCTGTGTCACAGTGGGTGCTATCGCTGTTCTCCAGAGCCCAGGGAGAGCCAGGACGGTCCTGGGGAGGAGAGCTGGTGGACGTGGCTGGCTTAGCTTCTGGGTCTCTGTGTAGTCTGAGGTGGATGACAGTCAGAGAGCCAGAACTTTGAGGGCCTCAATCCCTTCTCCTGGAGCAGAGGGAGCAGAGGATGGGCTTTCCTTGAGCAAGCCTCCTCCCTGGCTGCCAGTCCTGAAGCTGAGGGTGGGCCAACCCCCTACAAGCTGGGCCTGGGTCTGCTATGCTGAATGCCACAGGTAGGCCCAGAGCATTTGTGGGAGGTGAACAAGGGGTCTCTAGCCAGTGATGCACAGAGTGGGCAGAGGTGGCTGGAGGGCAGGGGCAGCTCAGCCCCTTTGACGAAGGCCCCTGCATCATCCAGCATCTGTGACCAGGTGTCAGAGCAGAACACATCCTTGTGGGAAAAGCATCTTCCACGAACCAGAAACATTGCAGCAGCCAAATCCAAATCAATTTCATGAGCTAAAACGTTGGGGGTCTGAGGAAGGTGTCAGATGGGACGAAAGTCTGGAGAGAGAGATTTCTGGACACCCACTCTGTACCTGCACTGATAGTTGATTGTGACATTGCACTCTCACCTGTGTCACAAAAATACAATACTAATGAATACCTGCCCAAATGGCTGTGCTTGGGATTCACAAAGCATGCACTTCTGGGGGCCAGGATTGCTGGTAAAGGGCCAGAGGGAGTGCGGTGCCTGTGGCTGCCTCAGTGGTGTGATTCTTGTGCTGTCCTGTAGGGAGGTAGTCCCAGGACCTCCAGCCAGAGTCTGACTTTGATGTCTCTCAACTTGGCTGCTTGTTTTCTTCTTTTAAAGGGCCATACATGAGGTTTCCAGCTGCAAATGAGCATTGTCTGGCCCCGGTGCTTAGCGCGCACAGCCTCATAGCAAGGTGTCATGCTTGGAGTCCAGGCCAGGCAGGGCTCTCTCTTGGTGTGGGGATTGGGAACACTCCAGGTGGCCCACATGGACTTGACCTGGACTTTCAGTCCCAGGCTTATTGAGAAATTGATAGCTTTGGCTAAGATTTAATTGCTCGGATAGAACAATATAAAGTCTCTCAAGGGAGATCCAGAAATTAGACCTGCTCAGCTTTCTGGACTGACCCGTTCTCAGCCACAGCCGCTGTTTGAAAGCAGCCTCTTCCACCACTAGTGAGACCGTGTAAGTGGTGGTGTTTGAAGTAGTTGTTCAACGAGGCTACTTATTAATCTGGCATTAGTTATGGTAGTTAAGCTTTTAGAGATAATGAAATGTGAATGTGCCTCCAGAACACGCCACGTTTCCTGAAATTGAACACATTCGTGAAGAAAAATGGTTGCGGTAAGATTATGAAGAGTATTAATCGTGTGGGTTTACATACTCTACAGAGGGCAATGCCGATGCTGGGGACGGCCAGGAGCCACACCAGAAGCGGCAGAAAGAGGGGCTGGCCTTTCTTTGCTCTTCCTGTAGAGGATGCTGCCTTAACTAGATACCGAAACTTTCTTGCTGGAGTTTGTGTGTATGTGTGTGTTTTGTTTTATTTTATTTATTTATTTATTTTGAGAAGGAGTTTTACTCTTGTCGCCCAGGCTGGAGTACAGCGGCATGATCTCGGCTCACTGTAATCTCCGCCTCCCGGGTTCAAGCAATTCTCCTGCCTCAGCCTCCCAAGTAGCTGGGTTTACAGGCCTGTGCCACCACTCCTGGCTAATTTTGTGTTTTTAGTAGAGATGGGGTTTCTCCACGTTGTTCAGGTTGGTCTCGAACTCCTGACCTCAGGTGATCTGCCCGGCTCAGCCTCCCAAAATGTTGGGATTACAGGTATGAGCCACCATGTCCAGCTTATATTATTTTATTTTTAAGAGACAGGGTCTTGTTATATTGCCTTGGCAGGCCTTAAACTCCTTGGCTCAAGCAGTCCTCCCACCTCGGCCTCCCACTGGAGTTTTATGGATGGAGAAACAGAGGGTCAGAAAGTTTAGGAAGCCTGTCCACACAGGGAGGAGCGGCAGAGCCGGGCTGCAGGCCTGGGCAGGCTGACTCAGGCACTGGCTTCACCAGCTGCCCACAGAGGCGCTCCCAGGCTGCCCTGTCCGCCTGTGTCCCCGGTGGGGGCTTCAACTCATCACTCGGCATCTGTCCTGACCATTCCCTCCTCCACAGCCCCCTTCCACCGGGATAGTGACCCTTAAAGTCAGGAAGAACCAGTGATGATGATTTTTAATCAACAGGTGTTAATCACAGAGCACCTGTGCGTGCCAGGCACCATGCCAGGCTTCAGGTTATGCTCATCTTGGAGCTGGCATCCCAGCAGTCAGCAGATCACCCCCAAGTAGATGTGCGGCCACCACCTGCGAAAATGACTGGGCAGGCAGAAGAAGGAGAGTGATGGGAGGTTAGAAGCGATGGTAAGGATAACAACAGCTGACACTGGTTATTCGCTGGGTGCCCCACATGATTCACAACATTTGGAGAAGACGACATTGTCTTTTTATCTTCATAACAACTCCATGGATTAGCTTTTCTTTGAGATGAGGACACAGGCAGAGAGTGATGAAGCAGCTAGTCCATGGTCCACAAGCAGGTGAGCAACAGACCGGGATTTGAACCGGGACGTCTGACTCCAGATCCCCTGCTGTCCACCGCCGTGTGTCACTGCTTCTTACAGAAGAAAAAGCAAACTTGGATTACACAGGAGGCAGGGAAGCCTCGCCAGCGGAGGGCATGCTCACACTGGACCTGGGAAGTAGTTGGCCACGTGCAGGCAACAGGGAGAAGGGAGTTCCAGGAGGCGAGCTGGAGTGGGGGGAACCCCAAGAAAGAAAGAGCTGGGTGCCTTAAGGGAGCTAACGGGTTCCTTGGTACTGAAGCTGGAAGGCCGGGCCAGTGGGGTGTAGCTCAGCTTCACGGGGGCCCCTGGGGCTAGTGAGCTGTGAGTCTTTATCCTAAAAGCCACAGGAGGCCGGGCCAGAGTTTTGAGCAGGGAAATGGCAAGACTGATCATTCTTTCTGTGGAAATTCCTCACTGAGAGGGGATAAGCCCCGCCCCACTTCTGTGCTCCCTTCAGCTTGGGGAATTGACATTTGGTAAAAGAGGAGAGCACTGAAGTCAATGGCAGTCTGGGTGTAGCACAGGCATCTGTTGGTTTGCACGGAGTCCATTTTCGGACTTTGAAGAGGGAGGGGAAGAGCCTGGCCACATCACCTTCCGAGATGGTGTGGTATACAGGGAGGATGAGAGGCCAGCCAGCCCTAGAGCTGTGTGTGTGTGTGTGTGTGTGTGTGCGCGCGTGTGATGCCATCTGAGACAGGACAATTGGTGAATGCATTACCATTGGCATGCACATTAATCTTGGAGGGAACCGCAGCCCAGCCCCGGCTCATTGGAAAGATTACAGCCCTGAGGAAGGACACACATTGGCTAGCAATGACCGGCAGTTCATGAGTCCCAGGACCACTGACTCTTAGTGGGGAATGACTGTTTGTAGCACAGAAAGAAGGGTCCCTTTGTGTTGAAAAGGAAGAGGCTACAATGCATAACTTCGTGGCTGTTACACACATAAAGCAGAAGGAGATGGGGACTGAGGAAGTGTCCGATTCTGCCCCAGAGTGGGGTTCTCTGGCAGAAAGATTTTGGTTGCTGTGTTATTTTGTCAAGCTCCAGGAGAAGGCCAAGGTCTCAGTGACGAGAGAGGGTTGGGAGCTCGGAATGTACAACACATTGTTTCAGAGAAAATGGAAATACCCCATGGTATGGTTGAGGAGGTGAGAGGAAGTGAACACACCAGCTATAAGGAAGTACCATAGGTGTTCACAAGAGGGGCAAGTCCAGGAAGGCTTCCTGGAAGAGGCAGGCCTTGAGCTGGATTCTGTGACTCTCAGGATAGTGATCATTAAAGCCTTGAATGCCTCAGCAGAATGTCCCAACCCTGGGGGATAGGCTCCACTTCTGTTAGATCCTCACAAGTTTCCATGCGCTGAGGTTCAGATAACAGCTCTTGGGACCAAGTCCAGGCTTCTCATCTTGCTGGCCAAGCTTTGGGGCAGTGGTTCTCTGTCTGTAGCTCTGGAGTTCCTCTGTGTGAAGGAGAGGCTCAGGGCAAGGGTCTATGCCAGGACAGAGCTGGAGGACTAGCTGTGTTTGTATGGCGCTTCACATGTGCAGGGATATGGGCAACTGTCCTGTCAAGAGTGGAGGCACTGATAGAGCTGTGGCCTCACAGACACCCCCAAGCCACTTGCTATCTCTGCCACTGCTCTCAGGATCTGGTCTGAAGCTATTGCTGGACTGAGGGAGGCTTACCAACAGCAGCCCTCTCTTCTGTGCGAGAAACAGACTCACACAGTTTTCAACCCACCAAGGGCTGTTCTTGACCCAGAACAACGCCTCATTCTTCTGTCTGCCAAATTCCAGCCACCCTTTGGGACTGTATCCCAGTGCTTCCTTTCCACTCCCCAGAAGCTCCACAAATGCAAGGATTCCTGACTTCATTCCTTGATGTTTCCCTAGAACAGTGCCTGGTATGTAGTAGGTGCTCAGGGAATACCTGGGTAATGAATGAATGAGGCTTTCCTCTCCCTCCAGCTTTGGAGGTCCCATGGGATTTTTACAAACCCCAGCAGGCATTTATTGAGTTCATTCCTACAGTGGTTGAATAGTATCCTCCCAACATTCATGTCCATTGCAGAAACTCAGAATGTGACTTTATTTAAAACAGGGTCTTTTTAGATGTAATTAGTTAAGCATCTTGAGATGAAATCATTCTGGGTTTAGAGTGGGCCTGAATCCAGTGACTAGTGTGTTATATGAAGAGGTGAAGACACAGAGTACATACAGAAGAAGGGCCTGTGAGGGTGAAGGCAGAGATTGGAGTGACGCATCTGAAAGCCAAGGAATGCCAAGCATTGCCAACTGCCACCTGAAGCTGGGAGCGCCACTGGGCAGATTCTCCCTCAGAGTCTCCAGAAACAGCGAACCCTACCAAGGCCTTGATTTTGGACTTCTGGCCTCCTGAACTGTGAGGTAATAAATGTCTGTAGTTTTATGTTACCCAGTCTGTGGTGACTTTTTAACGGCAGCCCCGTGACACTAAAATAATCCCTATTATTACTGTTTTGTAAGCTCTGACTCCCTTGTAGAGCTTGGTCAGATCAGGGAGCATGTCTTTTTTACTGCAGGATGCCCAGTGCCTAGCGTGTGGGGTGATCAAGCGTCCAGGTTTACATCAGGACTGTGGGATGTCCTGGCATGTAGGACTGTGACTGGTGGTGAATCTGTAGGGTTCTGCAGCAACCTCAATTCTTGCTTCCTCAGAAGAAAGACTTTGACCAAGGGGTATAAGTCAGAGTAAGAGACAGGCAAGTTTTAGAGCAGGAGTGAAAGTTTATTAAAAAGCTTTAGAGCAGGAATGGGGCCAGGTGTGATGGCTCATGCCTGTAATCCCAGCACTTTGGGAGGCCGCGGCAGGTGGATCACGACGTCAGGAGTTCGAGACCAGCATGGCCAACAAGGTGAAACCCCGTCTCTACTAAAGATACAAAATTAGCTGGGTGTGATGGCACACACCTGTAGTTCCAGCTACTCGGGAGGCTGAGGCAGGAGAATTGCTTGTACCTGGGAGGCAGAGGTTGCAGTGAGCCGAGATTGTGCCACTACACTCCACGCTGGGCGATGGGGTGAGATCATCTCAAAGAAAAAAAAAGAAAGCTTTAGAGCAGGATTGAAAGGAAGGAAAGTACACTTGGAAGAGGGCTAAAGGGGTGACCTGCAAGATCAAGTGTGTAGTTTAGCCTTTGACGTGGGGTTTTGTATGTTGTCGTACGTCCAGGGTCTTGCGTTACTTCTCCCCTGATTCTTCCCTTGGGGTGGGCTGTGCAGCCTGTCAGTACTTGGGAGGGGCGGCATCCACAGCGTGTTTACTGGAGTTTTGTGCACATGCTCACTTGAGGCGTTCTTCCCTTACCAGTGGCATTTTCCTAGAAGGTCATAGACCAGTTCAGCTCTGCCATTTTGCCTCTTAGTGTGCATGCCTGAGCCCACACACCCAACGCCTGAGATCTTACTGGGAAGCTGATCACCAGTTTCAGGGTTTTCTTCTGTCTACTGGGAGACTGCTTTTCCCTGTTGCTGGCTGTGACCAATTATTATTTTTGAGAGACAGTGTAACAGCTGCCTGACCACCCCCTGATGGTCATTTGACATTTCTGGTTGCAGAACAGAGCTGGGGAGCGTGGGGGCTCTCTCCTTCCCTGCTCATGTCTGCCTGACTGCCTACTGTAAAAGGACTTTCAGAGCTAAAATTGAGACAACTGGTCACCCTGCCAGCATAGTGCCTGGCACCAGGCTGGGGAAGTTGTGTCTCGTGTGTGGGAAGACAACACGGCTGGGCCTGCTGCAGGTGGTGTGTGCAGCGATGCTGTGCAAATGAGCCCGGAGCTAGATACAAGAGGACTGAAAAACTCGCACCTTCTTCTCTGGGCCAATGGGGAGCTGCAGCAGGTCTCTGAGGGTTGCAGGGCTATTCCTGTGGAGGCCGGGGGATTCCTGGGCTGGAATGGGGGGGGTTTCCTCCTAGGTCTGCTCATGGGAGGTCCAGGCATTTCCCCTCAGAGCTGGCTTCCCACCCCCAGGCTGTAGCTGGCACCTGCCAAACCTAGGAGCTTCTTCTGAAACCCAAGCTCCCATTTGAACCTCCTCCCATTTGAATATCCAAATGGAGCTGATTGCCTAAATTGAAGATATTATGCTATAATGATTGTTATAATTAAAACTATTATCATCTGAAAGAGACCAGAACATGGAAACCACTGCAAAGACTTTTAAAGCTTTCAAAGCAAGATAAAAATGCCTTTGTGTGGAGTGTTTTAAGGAGAGGGAGACTGAGTGGGCTCTGAAATGCCACTCTCGCTGTAGCCAGGACAGGGAGCATGGTTCTCAGTGAGGTGGGTGGGGGTGGCAGGGATATGTGATGGGGGGTGGCAGCCGCCCATTTGGCCCAGACCAGAAACTATGCGTGATGCGGGCAGAGAAGGCATTTTGAGGACCCAGGGTCATGCTGCAATTGACAGAGCATTGTGAATGTGCGGCTTGTTGAAACATTTACATCTGCCCACATTTGGGGTATACAGCTTGTCTTTTGCAGGAGAAAAGGAGGCAGTGTCTGGGCCTGAAGGTGAGAGACCTTGAGGTCTCCAGAGGGTTGCAGGAGGGGACAGAAGCTCTAGATCTGTGGGCTCCGGGAAGACCTGGTTTGGCAGTGTTACCGGAAATGGGTTCCAATCCAGACCCCAAGAGAGGGGTCTCATACCTGGTGTAAGAAAGAATTAGGGCTGAGTCCATAGAGTAACAGGAAAGCAAGTTTATTAAGAAAATAAAAGAATGGCTACTCCATAGGCAGAGCAGTGGCGTGAGCTGCTCGACTGAGTGTATTTATGGTTATATCTTGATCATGTACTAAACAAGGGGTGGATTATTAATGAGGTTTCCAGGAAAGAGGCCAGGATTTCCTGGAACTGAGGGTCTCTCCCCTTGTAGACTGTATCGGGTAACTTCTGGACATTGCCGTGGCATTTGCAGACTGTCATGGCACTGGGGAGAGTGTCTTTTAGCATACCTATGCAGTATAAATGCTTACTATGAGCAGCGAGGATGACCAGAGGTCACGTTCATCGCCATCTTGGTTTTGGGCAGTTTCTCTACTGCAGCCTGTTTTATCAGCAGGGTCTCTGTGACCTGTATCTTGTGCCGACCTCCTATCTTATCCTGTGACTAAGAATGCCTAACTGTTTGGGAGTGCAGCCCAGTAGGTCTCAGTCTTATTTTCCCCAGCCCCTATTCAAGATGGAGTTGCTTTAGTTCAAATGCCTCTGACAGCAGGACCTGTGCTTTCAACAAGCTCTGGGCTTAGTGCCCCAAGGCTCAGGTTAGCCAGGTGGGTGTGGAGCTGGTGTGGAGGAGGAAACACAGCCTGAGAAGGGGAGGTGCTGACATGGGCACCACATAGGGCAGCCACACTCCTAAGATCATTTAGACTCTCACTCTGCCCTGCCTCCCCACCCTGCATTGTACAGGTTAGGAGACTGAGGCTCTGAGAGGGAATGGGTGGGCCAAGGTCACCCAACTGGTAAGGGATAGGGTCAAGCTCTGGACCCCAACCCTAGGGTGCTGGACCCTTCACCTTGATCCTTTCTGGCAGCTGCTGGTGGTGGCCATGCTGGGCAGGCTCTTTTGGATAGGTACTGTGGGTGTGAACTCTTGGCTTGGTTTAGCTCTCTGTTATATTTTGTCCCAACTTGGTTTCACTTTTTTCTTTTCCTTCTTTAAAATGAAAAGATTACATAATTAATATATGAAATAATTCTTGTTAAGAAATCAGAGAATGAATGATAAAAGCTAACACATAGTCCTAATTTTAGATATCTATGTGTTTGAATATATATATATATATATATATATATATATATACTACATTTAATCCCCATATAATCCCATGAGGTAGGTATTATCTCTCTTTTATAGATGAGAACATGGACACCCTTGCCTGAGAACACACAGCTAAACTTAGAACCCAGGCAGGCCAGAGCCTATGCATTGGATTCCTATGCTATGTTGCAAAGGGTAGCAAAATATGCCTGGGTATATGCCACTTTGGCATAAGGATTATTTTGAGCTAAAGGCAATTGAGGTTAAGCAGATACAAAAAAATTCTTTTTCCTCCTCTACGATCCCTTCCATTTATCCTCTCCCTTGAGAATATTCCCTCTCACCCACCCGTCTTACTCTCTCCCGCTCTCACAGAGGCCCGCAGTTATACTTTGAACTGTCTTGTTTCATACCTTTTCCCAGGAACTTATACACACAGTTTATCTGCCCTCCCCATCTTTGCCTAACACAGGACATACATTTACAAAGGAGTCCCTCCTCCTCTCTCCACCAGGAAGGACAAAGGTTGATCACAGAAGACAATTTAGACGCTGGTTAGTCAGGAGACCACACCAGAGGAATCTCCGTACCAAAATTTAGTAATTAGTCTTTACCACTTGTTTCCCATATATTTGCCTTCCCACAGTTTGCCTCCTTTAGAGATTTAAGGTTTTTTTTTTTCTTTTGCCTTGTCACTTATCCAAAACTTTATAGTTCTTTTTTAAGATGCTATATACGCCAGAGTTGAAACCACCTCTTTGAGAGTTACTCTTTCCCTGACTTTTTGCCCATGTATATATGAAATGTACATATTGATAAGCTTTTGTTTGTTTTTCTCTTGCCAGTCTGTCTTTTGTTGCAGCAGTCCTAGCTAAGAGCTCACAAAAGTAGAAGGAAAATTATTTTCCTCCCCTACAATTGCTTCCATTTATCCTTATGGAAAAGGTGAAAGTCTCCCTTGAGAACATTCCCTCTCACCCACCAGTCTGACTCTCTACCCGTCTCACAGAGGACCACAGTTATGCTTTGGTCTGTCTTGTTTCATGCTTTTTCCCAAGAATTTGCACACACAGGTTTTTGTGTTGTTGAACGTAAGTAGTATCATTTGCTACATATTGTTTGCAACTCGTTTGCTTCACTGAACAATAAAACTGTACCTATAAACCTTATAAAATTAAGAAAAAAAGGAGAGGGCTGGGTGCAGGGGCTCGCACCTGTAATCCTACAACTTTGGGAGGCCGAGGTGGGCAGATCACTTGAGGCCAGGAGTTCGAGACCAGCCTCGTTAAACTGGTGAAACCCCATCTCTACTAAAAATACAAAAATTAGCCAGGCATGGTGGCGTGTGCCTGTAGTCTCAGATACTTGGAAGGCTGAGGCACAAGATTTGCTTGAACCTGGGAGGTGGAGGTTGCAGTGAGCTAAGATCGTGCCACTGCACTCCAGCCTGGGTGATGGAGTAAGACTCTGTCTCAAAAAGAAAGAAGGGAGAGGGAGAAATGACAGCACACCCAGCATTGATCATGAGCTCAGCTTGCTCTCTAAACTGCTTCCTCATAGTTGTTTGGTGTCAAGGGCCTCAGCATCGTGTAGATCCCATTATAAGATTATAGTTCCCCTTAACTGCTCTATAGACAACTTGAACACTATAAAATGTTGTTTTCCATTTGAGATATTCTTTCAATGATATTATTTCAATAAGATATTCTTTCAATACTGGTATCAGCTGGTGTGAAGGACCCTACAGGAGCTGACTCACCAAAGTATGCACTTTCCACATTTAGATGATTTAATCCCCCTTACCCTAACCAATCAGTGACCACAATTTTCCAGCCCTTCACCCTCCACAAAAAACTCCTGAAAAACCCCAGTCCAGAACTCCTCAGGGAGATGGATTTGAGGGTCTCTTCCCCATCTCCTTACTCAGTGTTCTGTGATCATTAAACTCTTCCTCTGCCACAAACCCTGCTGTCTCAGTAGATTGGTCTGTTACTGTGCAGCAAACACAGGAACCTGTTGGTCCTATAACAACAATACATTTTAGAGAATTTTCCTGCCAATACCTTACTCTTTTTAACTGCTATAGACTATCCCCTGTTTATTTACTATAGAATATATGCCAGTAATCATGAAGGTGCAAATTTAAAAAAAGAGAGGCAATTTTTTTCACCTGGCAGTTTGGCAAACATTAAAAAGATTGCTATTATCAAGTGTCAGCAAGGATGAGGGGAGAACTTCTGCCTCCCTGCTGGTGTCAGTGTATGCTGGTATGCGGCCTTTGCAGGGGGCAATTTGGCAGTATCTATTAAAATTTAAACCAGGTACACCTTTGTCCCAACCACTCAGCTTTCAAGATCTCTAGCCAAGAGAAATAACTGCAAACATGAGCAAAGAGGCATGATATTCACCATAGCACTGTATCAGTGCTAAGAAACAGCCTGTTTTCTTTCCTGGTCTTGTTTCTCAGCTGACTTATAAGTTCCAGAGGTCAGGAGCTGGGCCCTTGGCTGTTTCTCAGCCTCCCTGAAGTGGATGCAGATTTGACTGCATGCCAGGAGATCAGCAGACACTGTTTTTTTTTTCTTCTTTAATATTCTATCCAGGTTCTGTGTACGTAGGTATCAGAATAGAACTACTGGGCTTGTAGTGAAAGATGGTAGTGCCCTGCCCCTCACTCCCCTCTCCCATCTCCTAGGTTTCACCTGTTTTCAGTGTTTAAGTGAGTTTTTCTTGTATTTTCTCTGTATTTCTATGAAACTGGATTTAAGTGCTATTTTTTATTGTTTATTTTCCATTTTAGGTGTGATCCATTGACTTCCCTTTGTGGAAGGGAAGGCTTTTTTATCATTATTACCTGCACAGCCTCCCCCGTGGCCCCCACAAGCCTCCCCTTCCCCTAGCCTCTTGAGAATGTTAAATCTTCATTTTGGGCTAAGTCAATATTCAATGTTTACATTATTATGACTATGCAGCCATTATTCACAGCGAGCCACATGTAGTACTGTGATTATCTTTTCTTTCTTGCACAACTTTTAATTTTCTCAGAAGTTAATAATTGCCCCATTTCTTCCCATTTATTTGTTTTATAGGTACTAATTACAAATTATTTCCCAAACTCCATGACAGAACTGAAAATCTCTGAATATTTCAAACGCCTCAGGCAATCGGCTTGTTTGCTTACTTGTCAGACAGCCCTGCAGAGTCCCCCAGCCCCACTCTGCCTAGACCACTGTTCTCTAGCAGGTTTCCACTCTAGAACTTCGTCACATCATCCAGGGCATTCCCTGGACCCTGGATTCCATTTTCTTGGATCATGCTTTTTCTTGGATTTTTCTCTTCTTTGGGGGGAAATATTTCTGATTACTTCCTGAGAAAGGGTGAAAAGGTGCTAAGTGTTTCTGAAACCTTGTTTATCTGAAATGTCTTTATTCTAGCCTCATATTTGATTGATAGTATAGCCGACTCTAGATTGTAAATCATTTTCCCTTAGAAATTTGAAGGCATTGTTCCATTGTCTCTTAGTTTCCGTTGTTGTTGGAAAGGAATCAGATGCCTTTCAGATTCCAAGGTTTGTATTTGAGCTGCTTATTTTCTTTGGAAACTTTTAGGATTTTTCTCCATTTCTGTGTTCTGCATTTCATGATTATATTCCTTGGGATGTGTTTGTTTTCTTTTTTATGTTTAATTCATGGTGCCATGCACTTGGAGAATCCATAAAATCTTGGAATACATTACCTTTGATTCTGGAGCAATACCTTATATTGTTTTTTATAACTGCATCCTCTGTTTTATTTTCTTTTTCTGTAACTTGTTAGTTGAATGATGGACCTCTTAGATTTATCCTCAAATTTACTTATCTTTCTTATTTTTTAATTTACCCCCAATTTTAAAGCAGATTTTCTTTAGTTTTCAAAAATTTTATTGATTAAAACATTTCTACTATCATATTTTTAATTTCCAAGATTTTTTTTGTGAATGTTCTTTTTTTTTTTTTTTTTTTGGTTTTGTAAGAAACTGCCAAGCTGTCTTCCCAAGTAGCTGTACCATTTTGCATTCCCATCAGCAATGAATGAGAGTTCCTGACACTCCACATCCTCACCAGCATTGGTCATTCATTCACATATTCAAATAGGAATATGTGAATAAATGTGGTATCTCATTACTTTAATTTGCAATTTATTTCTTTTCTTTTCTTTTCTTTTCTTTCTTTCTTTCTTTTGTTTGTTCTTTCTTTTTCTTTTCTTTCTGACAGGCTGTACCTCTGTCACCTAGGCTGGGCAGCAGTGGCACAATCATGGGTCACTGCAGCCTCAGCCTCCTGGGCTTAAGCAATCCTTTTGCCTCAGTCCCCTGAGTAGATGGGACCACAGGCTACTTAAAAAAATTTTTTTTTTGAGGTGAGGTTTCACCATGTTACCTAGGCTGGTCTTGAACTCCTGGCTTCAAGTGATACTCCTGCATCAGCCTTCTAAAGTGCTGTGATTACAGGCAAGAGCCACCGTTCTTGGCTAAATTTGTAATTTTCTAATGACATACAATGTAGGGCATCTTTTTATTTGCTTATTTGCCATCTGTATAGCTTCGATGAGGTGTCTGCTCAGGTCTTTCACCCATTTTTTAGTTGAGTTGTTTATTTTCTTATTGTTGAGTGTTAAGTTCCTCCTGTTTTCAGCCCCACCTATGCCTCTGCCTCCTGAGGAGTTGCTCTCGCAGATTCGGGGTTTTCTGGGTTCTGAATGGGCTCACTCATACAAACTAAGCCTTAGGTTTCAGCTTCCTCTGATCTGCTAAGTCAGGTAGCTCTTGCCTCTGCTTTTTAGCATTCAAAGTCCTGCTGATATAACTTGTTTCTGCCAGGTTCTCTCGTCTTTGTCTTTGTGGGTTTCTGTCACTTTAAGATGCTCGCTGCTATTTTAGGGCATTTTTTGGGGGGGGATGGGGATTGATACCAGTTTATATTCCCATCGGCGACGTGCGAGTGGGCCGTTTCCTCACACCGATAGCATGTGTTCTCAACCTTTTGGATTCTTGCCAATCTGGTGGGTGAAAAATGATTCTTGTGTCTCTAAGAGCTAAGAAACCATTCCATTCCCAGGAGCCTCTCCAGCAGACTTGTTCTCCTGAGCAACGTCGCCTTGGCCAGAATTTTGTAATGTGCTTATTCCTAAGTTAGTCATCGGCAAAAGAAATGCAATTGCCCTAATTGGTTTAAGGTTAATCCAGCCTCACATCCTGTGGTGGGGCTGGGATACAGGCCAGCCTTCCTGCTGCATGGATGCCTGGACAGCACCACAGTTCCATTAACAAGGGAGATGGGGTTTGTGGTTGCATGTCTGTGACTGTATTTCTGGTGTACCCACCAGCTAGGGGGCTTGGCCTCCAACCTGTGCCTCCAAGGTCAGGCAAGGCTGCTCTTAGGAGTCTCCATTCTCCTGTGGTCAAAGTCACTTGGCTGCCTGTGATGAGAGGATGGTTTTTGATTGTGAAAATAGCCTGTTCAATAATCAGATCTAAGATATTGGTTGTAGAAACTGGGTAAAGGAAGAGTCTAGGCATTAGAACTGGGCAGCCTGGGTTCAAATCCCCCACTCTACCACTCATTAGCTATGTGACAACTTAACCTCTCTAAGCCTCAGTATTCTCAGTAGTAAAAGTGGGCCAGGAACTACTATCTTAGGACCCATCAGGAGACTGAGAGGTTTGTCTATAGCATGTCCAGCCCAGGGCCTGGAACACAGCGAGTACCCAGCGGGGGAGCACCCTGACTCAGGTCTACCACCTTCCAGAGGGCAGGGAGAAATGTTCCAGCTCTGCCCTGGGTCATGAGCTCCTGGGGGATGGTGATGGGAGGCTCAGTTGTTCCTGTGTCCCCCAGACTTAGCACACAGCCAGGCTCACAGAAGGTGCTCAGTCTCTGCTTGTTGAGTAAACAAGAGAACAGCAATAAATTAGGGCAAAAGCAGCTGCTGCACGTCCTAATGGTGTGCAGTGTTCTCGGCCATATTGAGGGAGAATTTCCCCAGGTACCAATCTGTATTTGAATCATTTAAACATGCCGTGCCTCCTGATGACTCGCACTGTTTATCTACCGCATCAGCTCCGTATTGATTTATCAATGCCCATTTTGCACGAGGATCAATAACTGAATTGTATCTCCAGCTGACATGGGGATACAACCTGTTTGCGATGTAGAGAGCAGGCCTGAGTTGAGACCTGCCAAACCCTTTGTTTGCTCCTTGTGAGTTTTCCTGCACATGGTGCAGCTTTAATGGCCAGTGCCCAAGTCCTGAGTGACCTGCCATCGTCACTGTCCTGGCCAAGGGCTGTTACTTCACCCAGAGGTCAGAAGGGACCTGGCGGCTGTGTTGGCTGTATAAAGGGGTCTGAGTGGATGAGGGAGAGGGCTTTGCCTGTTCATGGCCAGTCATCTGGTGGGAAGCGATGGGGCCTGTGGCTGACCTGGGCTTGTCTCTTGTGACCATCATCCTGTGGTGGGTGTCACCTCGTTTAGCTCTGCCTCCCTGGTCATTTCCCTTTTAGACTGAACATCTTGGAGCGGGGATGCATTTTGTCTTGTCTGTTCTCCCCAGGGCCTGCCACATACAGAGTAAGAATTGGCTGAAGGCTTGAGAATAAAACGCACTTTTTCTTATAGAACTATAAATGGCAGGTGTGCGAGAACTATAAATGGCAGGCGAGGCTCGAGCGGTAGGTGGCGCTCTGTCAAAGTCTGAGATCCAAGCCCGGGGAGGAAAGCCCGTCGCACGCAAGGGCTTCGAGAATCTACCCAACTTTAAAATTAAACAGAAAATGATGATTAAGCGTTTCAAACATCTTGACATGATATTGAAAAGCTTAATTTTATAAATGTTAGGGAATTTCGATCAATCAAGTAATATAATATCCATTTATTAAGCACCTACTAAGTGCCAGGTACGGTATTAATTAGTATATTCATTCTGATGGAGTATTTCTTTTTATGTAACATGTCGCCCCTCGCCCCCATCTAATCTTTCTATATTACTTACCTTACAGAGGAATACATTGATGAATTGCTCTATTAAAAGAGAATAAAGATATTTAAAGTCTTTAATGGAAGAGGAATCACAAAGGAGTTTTTAAGATTAACTTAGAATTGTATAGAATGTTCAGCACATTATGCTAATTTGTTTTCAGAAGTTGAACAGCTTAGAGGGGGAAAAGAATCAGCCTGTTCCCATCTTGTTGCAGAAGCTGGGTAATCTATGTCTCATCAACATTAACAAATATACTTCCTAATAGCATTTTGTGTTCATAACAGTGAGAGATACTTCCCTGGAAAATATTATTAGCACTTATGTTATCTTACAGATCACACTCTCGATCAACGACGGTCCCAGTAAAAATATGATGGCAGATTGCAGCCGATGGGCTCTCTGTTTTTATGTTAGAGATGTCATTATTTCGCAAAGTTGAAATTATTTGAAAGTGCACACACACACAGGCACACGCACACTCATACACATGCATGTACACATACCCCCCGCTTCTGTCCCCCCCCCAACACCTGCCAGAGCCCAAGTTGGCTAAGAGTGCCGGGCTGGGACAGGTTACAGCCTGGAGGTTCCAGGCAACTCCTCTTCTGTGTCAGGGAAGCTGGGGAAGTGGGCAGAGTGTGGGGTGGAAATGATGCTACCTTACCCAGGATGGAACCGCCCCAGCTCTCACCCTGAGCTCTGCATGCTCGCTCACTGGCCATCTTCCAAACTGGGCTGTTGGCTCCATGAGGACAGGGTGCAGCGTGTCTGATTCCTGCTGTTCCCTCAGCACCCGGCACTGTGCCTGGCACACCTTAGGGCTTCAGTAATTGTGGATGAGATAAGGTATTAATATTTAATGTACAGGACAAGTGATCAGAGAGCCAGGCTAAACGTCACCTGGGGGACCCAGCGAGCACTTCCGCCACTGCCTGGGTCACCTTTTGAGGCCATGGAGAGGATCCCCAGGCTCAGGCTATACCTGAGGGCAGGACTGTGGCCCTGGAAAGCTTACTGTAAGGACGAGTGGATGGTGAGATCTGCCTGGACTGAGTGAGCTGGTGATGGCTTCTGGAAGAGACGGTGCAAGTTATGAAGAGGAGAGGGAAAGGTCTGGGAGCAAGAATGAGATTAGAGTGTCTGTTGTGGATCTGAGGATAGGGCAGGGCAGGGAAGAACATGGCTTGATGTGGATCCAGGCTTCCGGACCCCAAGGGACCTAAGTTCACGGCTCCACTTTCCATCCTTTTTAACCTTGGAGGAGTGCTTGGGGCTTTTCTCCTCTCGGGAGCCTCTTTTCCTTTCTCAAAACACCATTTCCCATCTGCAAAGTAGGGCGTGCGATCAGCTGTGTCTCTGCAGACTGGAGTGCTGGCCATCAGGGGGTCCGTGGACATGTCTCCACCTGTGTGTTCAGTTCACATGTGTCATGAAGTGGCTGATGCATTTCTCTGAGGGTGGCTGTGTGCTGAACAGGGAGGGAACTCCCCTGAGGAGCTCATGGTCCAGTGGAGGAAGCAGAATCAGCTCGTGGGATGATGTGGTTCAAATGCCATGTCAGCAGTCTCATCCTTAAGACTTTGTGGCCCCTGACCAAGTACACAGCTTGGGCCTTAGCAAGTCCTGATCTCAGTGAATGGAAGAAAAATCATAGGGATGTCAGGGACCAAGAGTGGGGGCTGGAGCTGAGCTACTTCTTACTTCAAGTATGGATAGGGCTGATAAATAGGAAGGGGAAAGGCATTCTGGGCTGAGGCAGTGGCAAGACAAAAGCTCAGAGGGAGAAAAAGATGGCAATGTTAGCAGCAACCCAGGCTGTCTTGCAAGGGGTGCAGTAAGAGGGGCCAGTGCCTTTGAGGTCAGACAGCAGGGGGCCTGAGAGGCCAGAGCGAGATGTCTGCACTTGCTCCTCCTCTGTCGCTCTGCTTGGGGATCCCGAGCAGGGTGTGCCCAGAAGGGGGTGGCATCCTATGGGCAGAACTATGGAGTCCTCTGAGATTGGAGCTGCTCCCCCGACCTGGAGGGCTGAGCGGGTTGGAGAAGGGGTGACAGGACAAGGGGCTCCAGCCTAAAGCTTGAAGTCAGGGAGGGCTGGCCTCCCACCTTGCAGATGCTGAGAGGGATACCACACCTTATTCTGGAAGGAAAGCAATACCTGAGGAATGTGATGTTGGCTTTCTGGGTTTCTGGCAGGGCCAGGGGCTGCCTTATGGCCTGTCATCCCCTAGCTGGAGATGGAGCTCAGGCTTCCAGGGGCTATGTGACTCTAGGACCGGGCAGTCTCTAGGCCCAGGCAGTGTACACAAGGAGAGAAGAGTGAGGACAGACACTGCAGACTCCATGGGTCCCTCACATCCCTATGGCTCTAGAGTATGGCTTCTGCATCTTCTACAGCGCTGCCAGAGTATGCTTATGCTGGTGGGGTTGTGCTTCGGGAGATGGGCCAGTAAGGGGTGGCACCCAGTGGCCAGGCTGCCAGGATTTGCTGGGCTCTGAGGAGTGCTGGCCCTGGCTGCTGTGGGAGGGAGGCAGGGAAGAGAGGCTATGCTGCTTATGGAGGCTCACACTGCCTCTCTTTCCTCGGGTGAGAAGCAAGCCCAGGCAGCAGCACAGCAAGGAGGAAGGCGGCCTCAGAGCTGTCTGAACTCTGTGTCCTGCTCCCTTGGGGAAAAGGTTGAGTATCCTATTAAATTATAGCTCTGCAGAGCTGGGCACATATTTAAGAGTGAGGCACTAAAGAGTGGAATGGAAGTGTGTGTGTGTGTGTGTGTGTGTGTGCGCGTGCATGCACCAGGGTGCTGGCTGGCAGTGGACTTCACTGCAGAGGGTAATTGGATTTGAGGGGTATCGTATCTTTAGTTTCCTAAAGATGCTGCAACAAATGACTATAAACAGTTCTGGAAGCTAGAAATCTGAAACCAAGGTGCAGGCGGGCCACCTCCTCCAAAGCCTCTTCCAGCTGCTGGTGGCTCCTAGCGTCCTTGGCTCATGGCAGCACAGCTCGTCTGCCTCGGCCTTTACACTGCTGCCTCCCCCACGTCTCTCTCTGTCCTTTTTTTGTCTCTTATATCTCACTGGATTAGGGACCAGCCTAACCCTATATGATCCCGTCTTGGTTTTTACCTCAACTATTAATATATCTGCAAAGACTCTATTTCCAAACAAGGTCACATTCTGAGGTTCTGCGCGGACGTGACTTGGGAGGAGAGCACTAGTCGATCCACCAGAAGGGGGCACCCTTGCCTGTCTGGATGCGCAGGTCTCTTTTCCTGAGGCTGTAATCTTCCCGTGAGCCCGGGCACCAGCCTTATCAGAACCACGGGAGGAGCGGGGACTCTCGCCGCTTGGTAAGCAGGCTTCCATTTCATTTATCTTTAGGGTGAGCCTTGCACTCAGCTGGGCCTCGGGTCCTAGAGAGCAGCCCCTGGGGGACCAGCCTGTCCTAAGAGCAAATTTCCAGCCTGCCAGAGACAAGTGGGGGAGGGTGGGGGTGGGGCGCAGCTTCCTCCCTGCAAGGTGGGAGGGCGCCGGGGATGCAGCGCTCTTCCATAGATTTCAGGCAGCCCGTCAGTGTGCAGCGCCACCTTCCCCCGACTCTCACAGGCGCGGGCCTCTCATTCCAGAGCCCGGGTGGCGTTGAGGAGGCTGCAGATCAGCTGCTTCCAGCCTTCCCCCTGCTGGCTTCGACTTGGCTCTTCCTGGTCGGCTATGTCATCTGTTTACCCATCTGCTTTCCAGCTGCCTAAGTTTGGATGCCATTTGCCTCCTATCCCATTCACATCTTTGTGGGTGCTACCCCTTTACTGTCACTCTCTTCCTAAAATCCACCAGTGGACTCTAATCACATTCAGAATGAAGCCCAAACTCTTGCCACCCTCTTCCGGGCCTGTGAAAGCTGCTGCTGCTGCCACCTCCAGCCCCCTCCTACCCTGAGCCTCCTCGCACGCCACGTGCCTGCCTCCAAGGTCCTGAGCTCACCCTTCTTATTGCTGTGCCCCATGCTGCCCAGCAGTCATTTGACTTTCTAAGTCTGTATTGTCTGCTTGTCCCTTTAGACATACTCTGCACCCCCTCGCCCCCTGCTCTGGGCTGGGAAGCTCCCCTGCATGGGCCACGCCACCGGGCTCCCTTGCCTCTGGTGTCCTGTTGGATTCATTCAATGCGGGCACAGGCCAGAGACTGGAAGGTGGAAAGAAAGGGAGATGGGCGTGTTTATGCATTGACCCCTGTGTCTCTTTATGGAAACCCACAGCCCCCATCAGGGGGTTCTCTCCACGCAGTTTCCCTCCCAGCATTCCAGAAACTTTGCTCTTTCCTTGACTCTCAGGCCTCGAGGTCACTGCTTCCTCCTTAAGTACTGCCTTACACACACCTTAGTCAGTAGTCCCTGCTCCAAGTCTGATGGTGCCATTACTACTCGGACTCCTACCTACTTTTAAATTTATTTGTTTACTATTCATCTCCCCTTCTAGACGATACACTCTGGGGAACCAGCACTGTCTGGTTTTCTGCTGAATTCCCAGGGTCTGGCACACACAGGGGTGTTCAATAAACATCTGTCAAATGAATGTGCCCACCCACGCATGTGTGCCTACATACAGACATGAGCCTGAGTGTACATGCAGACGGATCCACACACCAGAAGCCTCTGCAGGCTTTGGCAGTTTGGGGCCTTCAGATAGGAACAGAGGTTGCTCCTGAGCAAGCGGGCCTGGAGCTTCTTGACCTACTTCCATTTATTAGTGATCCGGTTTGTGGAAGCCACCAGTGTTCCTACAGTGTGGCCACACTGTGTCAGCTCAGCCTCTCTGGGCGTCAGCTTCCCCTGCACAGGGATAGCAGTACCTTCTCTGTGACCACCTTCCTTGGTGATCCATGAGCATATGTGCCAGCTCCTCCCGGTCTATCAGTGACCCCTGGAGGTCACAGTGTGGCATGTGGGATGTGCCAGGTCATCTGTGGCAGCAGAAGGAAGGTCACAGGAGCCTGGAGGGACATGCTCAGGAGTAAGGATGGGGAGAGACTCTGTAGGGGGATTATGACATCAAAATGCCTTCTCATTAAGGTTTTACTCCAGGCTATCATCAAGTAGCTGATGGGTCTGGTTGTTTATGGGATTTGCATCCAAAAGAAATGTGAGGCTTGGGAGAAGTCAGCTGGGCAGCCAGGAGCCCAGAAGTGATGCCCCGCTCAGCTGGGAGGCTGGAGAGGGACAGATGGGCCTCTATGCTGGGGAGCAAGTTGAGGAAAGCAGAGACCCCCTCTGACTGTTCTTCTCCTCCACTTTTCTTCCTTCTGCAGATTTCTTTTTCCCTCCCTTTCTCTCTCCTGGTCTGCCCAAGAGAGCCTGGAAATTTCTGGAAGGTTTCTTGGGGAGTCTGGGATATGAGGCTCATTCTCATTGAGGCTTTACAAGGAGGCCATCAAACCTCTCCGAGATCAGGTTTCTATTACATGTGTGGAATGTCGAAGCTGATGATAGTCTATGAAAATTCAATAAACCTTGAAAATGGCATCAGGGTTGATGTCTGTAATTTAAAATAATGGGTACCAAGAAATTGTTTCTCATTTATCTCTACTGCTGAAATGTTGGCACCAAAGAGACTTCATTAGGTGTAGATTTTTTTTAAGTAAAAAATTGTGTCATTTATCTCAATCGATGACATATCCAGGAGGTGCTGATGGTTGTGTTTAATAACACCTAAGCCACAAAAGCCCCAGTTCTTTTCACAGTTTGGGATAAGTAAATGGATACACCAGAATTGCTTCACAGTGGGAGAGGCACAGAGACTTGAAAAGCCTCATTCTGATGTAAAAGTGCCACTTTTGGTTTGTTAAGCAGCACATTTGAATTGCGCTGTTGTTCAGAAACAGGGGAAGGTGGCAGGAGGGGCTGCCAACGTGGCCAGGTCCTGGGCCGTGTTTGATCAGAAGCCCTCCTCTCTGTAGCCCTTTTCCCATCTAGGAACCTTGAGCCGAAGTTGGGAAGGTACCTGTGAGAGATGGCCTTTTTCGAAGAACTCACTGGCTCTTAGCTCCCAAGATGAGCTGTGTTCAACTGGAGAGATTCCTGAAGTGTATGTGTGTAAACATACATGAGTGCGAGTATATATGTATGTTCATGTGTGTGCATGTGTGTCTGTGTGATGCCCAGGCTTCTCCCTAATGAGTCAGGAGTAGCATTCCTCTTTGGCAGTATTCTTGTTACCTGGTGTCTGTATTTAACCCCTTCACCACTCACTAGTTGAGAAGTTGATTTGTGAGCCAGGCTCCTGCTTCTTAATTCTACGGCCATTAAATAAAGCCTGTACTGCTTGATGCTCACTTTTGGTTCTGTGTATTGGATTTGTGGCACCAAATAGGGAAAGACCTCATTTTCTGGGTGGGGAGGACTGGCTTTGTAGGTAATATTCTTATTTTAGAAACCAAAGATCCAAGCAAGTGTCCAGTTTCCTGCAAGTGACAATTGGCAAAGCAGAAGACAATCCATCTGAGGGTGATTAGTTAATTCCTTTGTTGAGACAAAGAACAATTACATAAGATCTTTTTTTTTAAATTATACTTTAAGTTCTGGGGTACAGGTGCAGACGTGCAGGTTTGTTACATAGGTATACACGTGCCGTGGTGGTTTGCTGCACCCATCACCCCGTCATCTACATTAGGGATTTCTCCTAATGCTATCCCTCCCCCAGCGCCCCCAGCAAGCCCCAGTGTGTGATCCTTCCCCCATCCCCCGACAGGCCCCAGTGTGTGATGCTCCCCTCTCTGTGTCCATGTGTTCTCATTGTTCAACACCCACTTATAAGTGAGAACATGCAGTGTTTGGTTTTCTGCTCTTGTGTCAGTTTGCTGAGAATGATGGTTTCCAGCTTTATCCATGTCCTTGCAAAGGACACGAACTCATCATTTTTTATGGCTGCATAATATTCCACGGTGTATATGTGCCACATTTTCCTTGTCCAGTCTATCATTGATGGGCATTTGAGTCGGTTCCAGGTCTTTGCTATTGTAAACAGTGCCACAATGAACATACGTGTGCATGTGTCTTTATAATAGAATGATTTATAAACCTTTGGGTATATACCCAGTAATGGGATTGCTGGGTCAAATGGAATTTCTATTTCTAGGTCCTTGAAGAATTGCCACGCTGTCTTCTACAGTGGTTGAACTAATTTACACTCCCACCAACAGTGTAAAAGTGTTCCTATTTCTCCACATCCTCTCCAGCATCTGTTGTCTCCTGGTTTTTTAATGATCGCCATTCTAACTGGCATGAGATGGTATCTCAATGTGGTTTTGATTTGCATTTCTCTAGTGACCAGTGATGATGAGCTTTTTTTCACACCATTACATAAGATCTTAAACTCCTCCACAGTCCAGGTTTGGCTGCAGGTGGGAGGCAAGGACTGGTACTGAGTCCAAACCTACAGGACATCTGGAAGTAGAGGTTTTATGGAGCCCCCCAAATTTGGATCAATTGTTTCTTAGACCCTATGCTAGTTTTGTGCTGCGTGCCCAGCAGGGTGCTGCCAAAGCCATGGTAGGGGTAGCAGTAATGCAAGCTGACTGGGTGTGGGTGGCCCTGTGGGTGCTCTGCTGGGCAAGGCAGGGGATTCCCAGGGAGACATCCACTCTGCTAACTTGTGAAACCCTGCTCTCCTCAAGTCTCATTTAGACGCCCCCTTTCTCTGCAATATGGGCTGCTTGTGCTTCTGTGTTTCATGCACAGGTCACAGGTGTGTGTGAGCCTCTTCCCCCTTGCACATGCACGTGCACACACTTGCATACACATGAGCCCACACCCACAGCCACCTTCTGAAACAGCGAGCCTCGTTCATCCTGTGACAGCAGCCAGGGACATCCTACTGTTAGTAAATGGATCAAAGATTGCAAATTGATCAAATATTAAATGCTAGTTAAACACCTCACTGAATAATTCACCTTTTTTCATGTGAGCAACTTTGTAGCTACTGGAACAGGAAGTAGGAATTTCGTGCTGCTATCAGTGTTAGAGACGGGGGGAGGATATGTTGTTTGTTTTCCTGAAGTGTTGCAGAACGTGTGAGAACCAAAATCTTCACTTATTAAATTCAGCCCTGTGGGAATACAGTGTCAAGATTTCCTATCTCAACCCGATTTTTTAAAGAATCAGGTGGCAGAGATATGGAGAACATTGGGAGGAGAGGTGGCGTTCAGATGAATTTATTTCATTTCATTTTTGAGCTGGGGTTTGCTTTGTCACCCAGGCTAGAGTGCAGTGGCACAACCATGGCTCACTGCAGCCTCAAACTCCTGAGCTTAAGTGATCCTCCTGCCTTAGCCTCCCAAATAGCTGGGACTACAGGCACATATCGCCATGTCCAGCTACTTATAAAAAAAAGATTTTGTATAGATGGGGTCTTGCCTTTTTTGCTGGGGCTGGTCTCAAACTCCTGGGCTTAAGCAGTCCTCCTCCCTCAGCCTCCTAAAGTGCTGGGATCACAGGTATGAGCCACTATGCCTGGCCTGGAAAGGAATTCTTTGGTGGAAGGAACAGGGAGCAGCCTTGACTGGAGAAGAGAAGGCTTGAGACCAAGGAGGAACCCTGCTGTAGAAGGCTGAATCATGTGCCCCAAAATGTCCATGTCTTCATCTCCAGAACTGTGCATAGGTTCCCCTACACAGCATCAGGCACTTGTAGATGTGAACAAGTGAAGAGTCTTGAGAGAGGGAACTTACCCTGGGTTATCGAGGTGGGTCCAATTAAATAACAAGGGTCTTTTTAAGAGAGAGGTGGCCAGGTGCAGTGGCTCACGCCTGTAATCCCAGCACTTTGGGAGGCTAAGGTGGGTGGATCACTTGAGGTCAGGAGTTCAAGACCATCCTGGCCATATGTGAAACCCCGTCTCTACTAAAAATACAAACATTAGCCTGGTGACGTGGCACATGCCTGTAGTCCCAGCTACTCTGTATGCTGAGGCAGGAGAATCACTTGAATACAGGAGGCGGAGGTTGCAGTGAGCTGATATTGTATCACTGCACTCTAGCCTGGGCCACAGAGTAAGACTCTTTCTCGAGAAAAGAAAAAAAAAGGGGCAAGAGTGTCAGAGTCAGAGAAGGAGATGTCACAATGGAAGCAGAGTTCAGACTGGTGTCACCGAGACCCAAGAAATGTGGGCAGCTGTGGAAGCTGGACAGGGCCAGGACTGTATTTTCTATTAGAGACTTCAGAAGGAACACATCTCTGCCGACACCTTGGTTTTAGCTCTGTATGATCCATTTTGGACTTCTGACCTCCCCAGCTGAAAAGTAATGCCTTTGTATTGTTTTAAGCCAGTATATTTTTGGTAATTTGTTACAGCTGGAATGGGAAATGATACATGCACCTTTGACTCTCTACCTGCAGCTTGCTATGTGCCCATGATGATACCGCCAGATATCATTTGTGGGAAGCAGATATTATTTATTATAATTAGCAATATTTGTAAGACTTACTATGTGCCGTGCTCTGTGCTAGGAGCTCTACCTGCACTCGCCTGTTCACTCCTTACTACAACCCTGCAGTCAGGTACCGTTACTATTTATATCGTATTAGTTATCTACTGCTGTGTAGCAAATAACAGCTCAAGATGACACACATGTATTATCTCTCAGTTTCCATGGGTCGGGAATCCAGGAGAAGCTTAGCTGCGTGGTTCTGGCTCAGGGTCTCTCATGAGACTGTTGTCAAGGTGTCAGCTGGGGCCGCAGTCATCTAAGGGCTTGACTGGGGGGAGAGCCCACTTCCCAACTCATGTTCCTGGCTGTTGGCTGGAAGCCTCATTTCAGTTTGTCATGTGGGCTTCTCCAGTGGGCTGCTCACAGCATGGCAGCTTGCTTCCCCCAGAGTAAAGGACGAGAAAGAGAATGAGAGCGGAAGAATGCAAAGTGAAAGCCATAACCCTCAATTTCAAAAGTGAATCCTGGCCAGGCACAGTGATTCAAGCCTGCAATCCCAGTGCTTTGGGAGGCTGTGGTGGGAGAATTGCTTGAGGTCTGGACAACATAGTGAGACTCTGTCTCTCCAAAAATATAAAAACAAAAAATTACCTGGGTGTGGTGGCATATGTCTGTAGTGCCAGCTACTCAGGAGGCTGAGGCAGGAGGATGGATTTAACCCAGGAGCTGGAGGCTGCAGTGAGCTATGATCATGCCACTGCACTCCAGCCTGGGCAATAGAGCAAGACCCTCTCTCAAAAAGAAAATAAAGAGTGACATCCTATCGTTTGTACCATACTCTATTTATTAGAAGCCAGTGGCTAGATTCAGTCACACTCAACTCAAGGGGAGGGGTTTCCACCAGGGAGTGAATACAGCAGGCAGAGTTCATTGGGGATCATCTTAGAAACTACTTGCCCACCCACTTCACAGGTGGGATAACTGTAGTCCTGAGAGGTTAAGTTAGTAAAAGACAGGGCTGGGGTTTGAATGCAGCACAAGTTGAGCTCAGAGCCCACCTTCTTAACCATTTTGCTGTCTTGCTTTCTTGAGCCTACATTATTTAAACACTTCTGCTGTCCTCAGACCATTTCAATGGCCCTGCTTGGTGTGCTGATGGCCCTCATGTACACCTCGGTTCTAGCATGGGCTTCCCTGCACTGCCATATTTGGTTTCTTATTTCTCTGTCCTGCTAGATAGGATGGCAAGCCAGTCACAAGACAGAGAATTGAAAGTAAGGAATGAAGGCATGGGCTCAGGAGAGTTTGCTATTTAAGAAAGAGTGACCTGGCAACATGGGGCCACAGGATGAGGAGTCTTCCCTGATGGGGAGGAGTGTGGGTGGACATGTGTTTCCGTGTTTGGCTATCTCTGTGTGGCGGTTTCCTGGGTCCTCAGAAGCTCACAGCTTGGCAGCTTCCTTGACCCGCCCTTCATCTCTCCTGTCCCATATCTTTGGACCTCAGGGCACAGTGGCAGGACAGAGGAGTGTCCAAAAAAGTTCAAGGTGAATGGGTCTTGAAGGGCCCATTCTGGGAAAGGGAGAGGTCAGCAGTGTCCTCTGGACACAAGTCAGGGACACAAGTGATGTCCACTGTGCATTGTCCACTTGCCTCCTTTCCTGTCGTACTGTGGTGGTGGTGGGGCGGCGGGCGTTGGGGGGGGGGGGCAGGTGGTAGTGGGACAAAGCTAAGGGATCCCTAGAAGGTAAGTGTCTTCCTGCAGCTGTGAGGAGGTATTTCCCCATCATTGATTCAGCATGGTGGCGTTGCCTTCTTGCTAAATGCCATCTGCTGGAACTTCTAGGACAGTGGTTTCCAAAGAATCTGGACCCCATCAGTCCCACCTGGAGCGTGTTAGACATGCAAATTTTTAGGCTTTCCTACCCAGACCTACTGAATTAGAAACTTCAGGCCTGCGGCCCAGCAATCTGTGTTTTAATGAATCCTCCGGGTGATTCTGATGCAGATAAAATCTGAGGACCATGGCTCTAAGTATTTTTTTCTTTAAATCCTCCCAAGCTTTTACATTTTTAAAAATAAAAATTTCCCAAAGCAAAAATGTTCAGTATATAAATGTGGGAAGATCCAGGGAAGCACAAAAAAGAGATTTTAAATAATCTGCAGATTAGCATTAATTTTTAGTGCATATCACTTCATTGTTATAGGTATATGCATGTATTTATAAATATACGAAATGTTTCATAAGATTGAGATTTTACTGTAAATATTGCTGTGTATGCTGCTTTTTAAACATTTCTCCAAGTCTTAAACATTCTCCCACTGTGCCATTTATGCCTGGCTGCGCAGTATTCCATGGCTGGAATGTACCATCATCTAACCAATCTCTGGGACTGAGGCATCCATTCCTTGGAGAGGATGTTGATTGTGAACTCTGCTCAGATGTGTTTAGAACGCAAACAGATGGTGGGCAGAACCAATTAACCTCTCCCTCCTCCTGGGTGAGGAGGGCAGACCAGAGCTTGGCCTTAGGGCACTGGGGGCCTGATTGCAGCCACAAGGCAGTGAGAACGCAGATAAAGGGACAAATGAAGGAGGTGCCACAAGCTCGGTGAGTGCCCAGAAGTGGGTTTTGGGGGAGCAGGAGTGTCATAGATTCTGAGTCTGTGGGACAGAGAATGCACCTTGATAGGAACGGAGACAAGGAAGTCAACATTCAGATCCCATTTCTGCTTTAGAAAAACACCCCACAAAACCAGAAATCTGTCTTCATATGCACACAAGAATGTGTGGAAGACCATAAACCAAAATGTTAATGTGATTTCTGAGTGGTGATATTATGAGATATTCTCATTTTCTTATTACGGCTTTTCTGTATTTTTTGAATTTTCTGTAATGAACATCTATGACTTTTGTAATAAAAACATGGGAGAGACGAGGGAAGTCCGGGGGAGTCGTTTGCGTGAAAGATGCTAGATGAGTCTGTTGAGTTTTGCTGGGGTGACAGGCCCCATGGCATTTAGGAGAAGCTCAGAGTTCAAGGAGTGAATTTGTGAATCTTTCTCTTGAAAATGCCCCAGGGCCAGATTGAGCATTCTGCAGGTGCGATGATGACCTGGGGCTCCTTGGTAATTGATTGAAGGACCCTTGCTGGGTGAGAGAGGGTGCTGGCAGGGGAGGGGCGCTGTGGCCTGGCCTCCACAAGCTTGCTGTGTGTGTGTGTGTGTGTGTGTGTGTGTGTGTGTGTGTGGGATGTGTGCACGTGTGCACATTTGTACATTTGTGTGTTCCCAGCCTGGTCAATGTGTGAAGTGACCATGAAGGCTGAGCCCTGATTTGGGCTCCACAGATCTTTGGCGAGGGGCTTTGGCAGGCAGCAGGCACCAGTCCCAGAATCTCCTCCCAGCTGAGGCTGATTAGAAGGGAGTCAGAACTATTAACCTCACCTCCTTCTTGGCTTTCGCTCATTGCAATGCCCTGCGGAAGGAATCTTGAAAGACAGCGCTCAAATGAGTTTCAGTGACATCTATCTAATCTGATGCTGAAGGGGCTGTGCTGGTTTTTTATTAAAGTTCATTACTTTCAATTACAAAAGAGGGGGTTTAGTGGGCGTATGCCTTAAACCTAATTGAACTGTTTCTCCTGTTCTTCTCCCTAGTGTGAAAGATTCTCACCCTTTGGGGGGAGAAAAAAATTTCTTCATTTTAAGAAAACATGTTTATCCTTGCAGGGCATTGAGAACTGAAGAAAACCTGATGGGCTTGGTGTGGAAGTGAGGGAGGGAGCAGCTGCACGGAGAGTCGGCAATACTGGAGGCCCTTGAAATCCGACACCAGTGGGGAGGGTCTGTAGTGCCAGCTCCAAGAATTCCTGGGTCCCTGATGAAACTCCATAGGCTGGTTTGTTTGCCTGGACTTAGGAGCGGCTTCATAGTGAAAGCTTTACAAAGCTGATGGAGGGCCCATTGGTGAATGACAATGGATTAGTTCCAAGGCTAGCAGATCTCTTTCTCTCTACTCTTCCATCCTTTCAACGAGATTTCTGGCCTGGGAAAAAGCAATGATGGCTGGAAATGGTGCTTGAAAAGTGCTGAGCTAAGTAGGCTGAACTTCCATGGGGGCCTCCCAGGGACTTCATAAGGAGTGTGTGGTGGAGGGGCTGCAGGGTGCTGGGAAGCTCAGTGTTGTACTCGCAGTCACCAGTTTGTTTTGTAATGTTTTTCCTAAAGCATTTCTGCAGGAAGTCTGATTTGAGAAGGCATGCAATCCAGTGAATGGCAAGAAGTGGGCTGGGGGTGAGGAAGCAGGGTCCTTGGGGCTGGTGCTGTGTGAAGTGGGCTGGGGTGAGGAAGCAGGGTCCTTGGGGCTGGTGCTGTGTGAAGTGGGCTGGGGTGAGGAAGCAGGGTCCTTGGGGCTGGGGTGTGAGGGGGAATTGGGAGGCCAAGCTGCCCTTCCTGTGCAGGAGACCCCTTTACTCTCTGTTTCTGCTGAAGGGGACTGATGTGGGGGACACGTGTGACAGTCCTCTCATCTCCCCCACATCAGTGCCAGAGTGGAGGTGGCATGATTAGGAGAAGTGAAGCTTGGAGAAGTATCTTGGCCGAGTGGATGCTGATTACTTTGTTCCCTACCTTTTATTTGAATCTGAAGGAAGACGGAGGAGAAGGGGCACAGAAGGGAGGATTTGCTTTTCTGGTGTAGCTGTTGGAGAGAAGGGGATGATTATTCTGGAGCCCAGTTTACCGTCTCTCTGACTCTAGGAAACTTGGGCTCCTAGCTCTTAACTCCACTGTTAAATCTGGGTCCCTGGAGAATCAGCAGAGAGACTCATCTCTAATCAGAGCTGACAATACCAGTTCTCTTTCTCCTGTCTTGGAGACCAGAAACCTCTCATACTGGTTGCCTGGGTCATACCTAGCCATGTGCCCACCTGGGCCTTCTGAGGCCATCTACTCCCACTAGGCCCCCTGTCTTCTGGTTCCCCCGGTCCAGGGCCCAGAGTCCAATGTCAACACCATAGGAAAGCCTTGAACACTCTGAAGACTCTGCCAGTGGCAGGGCTCTTGGGGAACCCACGATGGTAGGTGGTGGGGATGAGGAAGTCCAGAGCTGGCACTTGCAATGTGTCATTGTTTTATTAAAGTTTAACATTTAATAAAACAAAATTTATGGGGGATGTTCCAGCTCCACGTGCATCATTCGACTTCTCGCTGACACAATACGTTAGCAAGTGCACAGCCCGGCCTCCTGTCTCCGGATGTCAGAAATGGTAAGGGTTGATCCTTTGTGGTTCCTAAGTGTGATGACTGGGTTTTCATACTCATGTGAGATATGCCTCCCTAAGCTTCGTTATGACATCAGCACATTACCTGTCTGACATTTAAAAAAAAATAGGCTTGTGGTTGTTTGAGGACATATAGGGATGGGGGTGTGCTGGTGGCATGGTCCATACTTGCCAGGGCTGGGAGCAGTACAGGGCCTGGGTGGGACAGAGCCTCACTTCCTTGGTGCTGCTGTTAGAGGCCCCAGACTCTCAGCCCACCAAACAGTTCTGCCTCCATTACAGCAGCATGTCCTCGAGCCAGCCGTGGAGGGTAAGCTGAGCGTGCTTACCTACCCACGGAGAGGAGGAGTGGAGCAGAGCCGAGAAGGAACCGACTGCACAGCCACACAGCCAGATCCTGGCTCTGCTGGTTACTTGCTGTACAAGATCCTTCTTCATCTGTAAAATGGCAATAACAAGAGACCTTCGTCCCTCATTGGCTTATAGCCAGATAGTGCCTATGAGATACTATCAGTGAGCACTAAATGTGTGATCACTTTTTATTGTAGGCTAGACGCCTGCTGGGCATTGGGTCACTGCCTCACAGAGCAGGCTGTGAAAATGAGGAGATTGGAAAGTTCACAGACATCTGAGATACTTAGAGGTGTGCTAAGTCCTGAGAGGTTGTGTGCCTGTGTGTGCACATGTAATCTGGGGCGACTTCTAGGAGAAGGTGATTTTTGATGTGGCCTTTAGGGAGGTGGGAAGATATCAATGAAAAGATCTAGTGAAGCTTGACAAACACTCCTTCAGCTAGGTGACCCATGTCAACATCAACAACGATAAATCATGTCGATAGTATGTACCCCACGTATGATATGACGAAAATGACACTTTGCCTCTGTGGTTTTCCACCCATAAACCCAGTTTAATCATGAGAAAAAACATCAGACAAATTCCAATAGAGGGTCGTTCTATAAAACACCTGACCAGTCCCCTTCAATATGGTTGAGGTCATCAAACTCAGCAAAGTAGGAGAAAAATCTCACAGCCAAGAGGAGCCTAAGCAGATGTGACAACTAAGTGTCATTGGGATCCTAGAGAAGATCCTGGAACAGGAAAAGAACACTAGGCAAAAACTACTAAAATCTGAGTAAAGTATGGACTTCAGTTAAAAAACAACAGGAAGTAAGTTCATTTTCTCTGAAAAGGGAAGACTCAGAAAAGTTTAGCCTATGATGGTTCTAAGGGGGTCTTAACGGTGATTAACCCATTTATGCCTGAGGTTGCAATTTTTTGAATTTGAAAAATCAGACCTTAGTGATGACCTTGAGCAGTAGGGTATAAATAACTCCCACAGGCTTAGCATTCCAATAATGGAACACTAGGCATAAATGGAGGCATTAGCTAAAGGCTAGAACTGCAGCCATCACTGATGAATGTTGGTAATAATAACAGCAGTAACTAACAAGACCAAGCAAGGCTGACTACGCCGGTGTCTATTGGCCGGGGTTTGGGCTCCTTCCGGACGTGTCTCTTGGTGTGTGTGTGTGGGACGCACTGTTCTTTAGTTAATCTCACTGACTGCCCAGAGTAGGGCAGGGTTCCTGACCCCATGGAAGCCACACAGCCTGGTGGCCCAAGATGTGATGAGTATTGTGAAAAGGGGACACCGAGGTAGCCCCAGATGAGGGAGGCCTCCTGGACCAGGTGAATGTTCAGGGAGCCCGTGGAGGGGCATAGGTGAGCATGGACCTCTTCGGGATGGCGACTCCAGGGGGCACCCCCCAGCACCAGTGCTTGGCCCCTGTTCAGAGCCTCCCCCTCCTCAGATCTGAGCCCACCACCAGGGACAGAACAGAGCCCCTCAAAGCAGGTGGAGTGACAACATTTTTTTTAAAAATCAGAGAAATGATTACAGTGTGGCCCAGATTTCTGGGACCGACAGAGCAGTGAGACATTTGCATGAAGGCCTCAGAGGCTCTGGAGCTCTCAGCTGTCATTTATAGCTTTCCTTTTAATCATGTTTTATTTTTAAGTATCTATCTAATGTATAATACAAGCTTAGGCTCTTGCGGCCATAGCCTCTCCTTTCAGCACTGTTTCTAAAATCCCATTTACGGAGGACAAATAGCTTTTGGGTAAAGAGTCTTCGCCTCTTCAAAGAAGCAGTTAGCTGGCTGTTCTCCCCTGACTGTGCCTATCTGTGGTTGGGGCAACGAAGTGAGATTATTTTATTTCCATTTAAACTCTCTGGGGGTCTGGCTGTTGAGGGAGGCAGCTGCTGTGTTTGTTGACTGCTTTTCCTCCTGAAAGTGCTGTGTAGGTTTCTTGGGGTGGGGAAAGGGGGCAGGTAGCGGCACTGGCAGAGGGCCTGTCTCCACCCAGCTGCCCCCATCTTGGCCTGAGGAACTGTGCCCAGCATTTCTCTGAACTTCAAAGGCACTCTCAGCAGGATCTTTTTGGTCATGGCTCAGGAGGGTGTGTTTGCTGAGTCTGTGAGTTATTTGTGTGTGTCAGTGCCCTGGGTCATGTGGTTGGCTGGATTTGTTAGAAGAATGCTCATTCCATGAGCGAGAATTTTCAGAGTACCAACTGCATATACCAGTCACCAATCAAACAAAGATGCCAGGTTACCTCCCAGTTTCCCTTGGGAATGGGGAAGGATGGGGTTCTGTGGGAGCCTGGAGGAGAGGTACCTGACTCAGCTGGGGAGAGCTTCTTGGAAGAGGTGATGTCTCAGTTGAACTCTGAAGGGTGAGCAGAGGTCATCCTGCTGACACTTTCCTCCTCCAATAGAGAAGCATGGGGCACTGGGTTCACCATATGCGGGCCTGGCACCTTGAGAGGAATGCTGTGAGATATGGGGACACACATGGCCAGACACGTGGAGCTCAAAGGACTGTGAAGGTGACAGCAAGGGGCAGCTGGCACCAGAGTCCACTTGGTATGGTGGGGTTATCTTAGGCTGGGGAGGGAAGACTGGGAGTGTTTCTTATCCTCAGACCTTGGACGAGTTGGGGGGACAAAATAGCTTGGGGACAAATGGTACGTATTATATCACCGAGCAAGGAGAACTTGACCAAGAGGTGGTTCCAGTGGGTAGAGTAGGGGATTAATTATTTTTATTAACTTCATCGAGGCCCAAAAGGAGATAAGTGAGTGCCCTCATATCAAGGGTGATGTAGGGACCAGGGACCTCTCCTGCTGGGACTCTCATCTGGGGATTGCTGGAAGATGTCATGGCTATCAGACCCACCTTTCCTTTCCAGCTGGCGCAGGAGTCTGTGGGTTCTTCTTGCCTCTGTTTAACCTAAAAGCTCCCTCCAGTGCCTGGAGATGCTTGGTTCCTGGCTGGGGTTTGGAGGACTTGTGGGCATCTCCTTCAGGAATGTGAGACAGGCAGGCTCTGAGGACCCCTGGCTCAGACTCTGTTAGTATGACTGAGACAAGACTGCCTCTTGACCAGGGGCTGGAAGAGTCCGGAGCATTGGTGGGAGGTTCATTGCTGTCTCAGAGAACCAGGCTTGTGAGCTGTGTATGTGGCTCCCTGGAGGCTGGGCCAGGCACTGTGCCCATTGGTGCCCCAAAGGGGAGCCAGACGTGGACAGTTGGTTCACCTGGCATCCGCTGGTGCAGCAGCATCACAGGACCAGGTACTGGAAAGCTCAGTTCCTGGCTTAGGGATTTGCTGGGTTATGTTGTAAGGTCACCTAGCCTGGCTTTACCTTTCCCCCTCCTGCTCCTTTTCCTCCTTCTCTTCCTACAGGTTTGATATCTGTAAAGTGTAGGTAACGAAGATTATATGTGGCATTCAGTGCTTCACTAGTATAGGCTGGTATTCAAATCTCATGCCCCACCCTGCTCCTAAGTTCTACAAAGTTCACTTCTCCCAAATCCCTATTGGGCCTCAGAGATTCAGGAAGTGGCCAGACCAGAATACCCACCTGGACCAGCCTCTCTGGTGCTTCAGCTCTTGAAGCACGGGAAAGGTCAGAGCAAAGGACATGAAGATGAACTCAACAGCAAGGACCTGAAAATAGCCCCTCTGATAGCTTGAGATGGGTGGGCAGCCTGCATTCCCTTGATTCACAGTGACAGCAAAGTGCTCTTCCTAAATAGGGCCAAATTGTTCAGGGTGGTTTTGGAGTGGGTATAGAGCCCCTGCAAGCCTGCCCAGCCCCCCAGGACACTCGGCATGAACAGTGAACATAGAGACTCTCTTGCTGGAGCTCTCTGGAGGGCTCAGGCCCCACCCTGGGGGAGCTGGGTATTATTGCCTGGAGACTCTAGGTTTCTGCTCTGCAAAACCCAATGCTGACAAGCTCCATAAGCTGGGAAAAGTGTCTTGCCCCGATTTTGGGCCTAGTGATGGTCAGGCATTCCTATACCCATTTTATTGGTGGAAAGGGCTAGGTCCAGAGTTTACCTGACTATCTTCAGGCAACAAACTGAGTGACAGGCAGGGCTGAGTCTAGAATCCACTGCTATGCTCTTCCTGTATTGTCCCAAGGCGAGTCCCCAGTGGCTCCTCCTTGATTTTTCTTCTTTTCTCTCATCTTCTTTTCCTTCTCTCCCATCCCCTGGAGCTGCACCGTCCAATACAGCAGCCACTAGCCACATGTGGCCTCTGAGTGTGGAAATGTGGCTAGTTCAGATTGACATGTGCTGTAAGGGTAAAATGCACCCTGCAGTTTGAAGACTGAGTACAGAAAAAGAATGTAAGCTATCTCATTAGTAATTTGTTACATTCATTATTTGTTGACATAATACTCTTTTAGACACATTGGGTTAAATAAAATACATTATGGCACGTACTTCTTGGTGTGTTTAGGAGACAATTGAAAATGACTTACGTGGCTCTGCTTCTACTTCTCCTGGGCAGTGCTACTCTCCAGCTTTGCTACTCAAAGTGTGGTCTGTGGACCGGCAGCATGGGCATCACCTGGAGCATGTGGGAAGTGCTGAATTTCAGGTGCTGCTCAAGACCTGCTGAGTCCAAACTGGCACTTTAACAGGATTCCTAGATGATTCTACAGTTCTAGAAACTCAGAGCTTAGCTGAAGCTAGATAGGGCCCTGCTTGCTGTGAGCCTGAGCTCACTTGTAAAACAGGAGTCCTGGCTGGGTGTGGTGGCTCATGCCTGTAATCCCAGCACTTTGGGAGGCTGAGGCAGGTGGGTCACCTGAGGTCAGGAGTTTGAGACCAGCCTGGCTAGCATGGTGAAACCCCATTTCTTTTTTTTTTATTTTTTATTTATTTATTTATTTATTTATTTTTATTTTTTTTTAGGTGAAACCCCATTTCTACTAAAAATACCACAAATTAGCTAGGCCTGGTGGTGGGTGCCTGTAATCCCACCTACTTGGGAGGCTGAGGCAGGAGAATCGCTTGAACCTGGGAGGTGGAGGTTGCATTGAGCCGAGATCATGCCATTACACTCCAGCTTGGGCAACAAGAGCAAAATTCGGTCTCAAAAAACAAAACAAAACAAAACAAAACAAACTCCTCAAAAAACAAGAGTCCCGGCCCCAAAGGTCCTTCCTAGAATCCCAAGTCAGAGCAGCAGCAGGCCGAGGGCTATGACAAGGATAATTCTGCTTCAACCCCTTGGTAGTGGCTCTGGGGAGTATTTTCACCTTGGGGGCTGGAAGAGGGACCTTGGGGAGATCCCTGAATCCTCAAGGACCATATCTGAGGTCACAGCGACTGAGGGAACTTCCCCAGGGAAGGAAGGAGCAATATAGGCTTGAATCTTTCAGTTCAAAGACCTTCCAAGAGGAACACTGGAAAGTTTGGGATTTGCAGTCAACCAAAACAGAGACTTACCGGAATAACCCCAGCAGTGTCAAACATAACCTCAGGGTTTGCCTCAGCATGTTTGAACCGTGTTTGCCCATCTACACCCTGCCTCTGTGACTTTCCCTAAGGTGTAATTAATGACTTGTTGGGCTTGACAGATGCAAACATGTTCTCTGACTCTCCAGGTCCCAGGCGCCAGGGAAAATGTGGAGACACAGGGGGATGGCGGCAGGACTGCCACGTGTAGCTATCCCCAGGACATGACCTAAGCTCACCCCCTGCCAGGACCTTCCACCCGGCCTGTTCCCTGAGATTTGCCCCAAGGCTTGGGCGTGGGGGTGGTTTGCTGCCAGGAGAGAGGCGCTGATGCCCAGCAGCTCATAGACATGCCAATGGCTGTGGCCGCCTTTATTCTAAAGTCAGAATCTGTTGCCATGCTTCAAGTCTTTGTCCCCTGCCACTCGAGTTTAGGGGGTGGGACAAGGGTTTGAGGTGAGGTCCCCCACCTTCCAAGAGATTATTCCTTAAGAAGTTGATTCTGGTTACCTGAGTCTGTCTCTCATTTGCAGATTTTGCAAACTCTGGCTTTTTTTTTTTTGGTGAAACAGGGTCTCACTCTGTCACCCAGGCTCGGGTGCAAGTGGTATGATCATGGCTGACTGTAACCTTGACGTTCAGGGCCCAAGCAATCCTCCTACCCTCAGCCTCCTGAGTAGCTGGGACTGCAGACATACACCACCATGCCTAGCTAATTCAATTTTTCTTTCTTTTTTTTTTTTTTTAGAGACAGGATTGGGTTTCACCATGTTGCCCAGGCTGGTCTTGAGCTCCTAGGCTCAAACAATCCTCCTGCCCCAGCCTCCCAAAGGGCTGGGGTTACAGATGTGAGCCACTGTACCTGGCCGGATCTTGCAAAATCTGATGACTCCAGCCTGCAGGATGTGCTCCCTGGGATGGGGAGGAAGGGTGTGCTTAGTCTTGCAGGCTGGCAGGGTGGAATTCTCAGGCAGGAAGACCCTGTCCTCAGAGCTGGGGAAAGCTGGCCTGATCTGCACTGCTGAGGAAAGGGCAGGATCTAAGGGTGGCAGGGAGGTGGGGGCGTAGCAGGGGGCCAGAGGGAGCTTAGCAGTACAGCACTGGCTGGGTGGGGCCAGGCCAGAGGAACTACCTTGGGACCCCTTCCACACTCTCAGAGGCTGGGGACCCTACTGGGCCCAGCTAGGTACAAGGCCCATCTCAGACTGGTCACAGTCTGAGCAGCTGGGCTGGGTACCCGGCTGACAGAGAGGGGCTCTGTGTGCCCATGGTTGCCAGGCCCAGCACCAAGGGCAGTGCTTACCCTGAGAGTGAAAAAAGATCTGTGCTCCTTAAAAGCCTCCTTCTTAGATATTTGCATTTTCTTTATACATTCTGTTCTTTTTTCTGATTTTCCTTGAGCGATTTTTTTTGAAAAATTCAAAAACTTGAAAATTGGAATTCTTGCTTCAACTGCTTTCAGTTGGGGGAAAGGGATTTTCTTCTACCTGGGCTGGGTGACTTGGGGAGGGGGTACTGTAAAGACCCTCCAAGGCTGGGGGAGACAGTGAGGCCTGGAGTTCCCGCCTTTAAGGAGACTAACAGGTCGGCTATCAGACGAGGCCATTTACTTTCTGTAATGCTCCTCTTCCCTTCTTTACATCCTGCTCAATCTTCCTGGCCTGCTCTGTGTCCCCTCCTCTAGGAAGCCTTCCTGACACTCTCTTACACCTAATTTTTGCTGGGTACTTTCCTAAGTGATTTCCATGGGTTCTCTCTTCAAGCCTCACAACAGCCTGTGAGGTGTGAGTGATATGAGTATCACCCCGTTTTTCAGATGGGGAGACTTAAGGCTCAGGAGAGTTAAAAGCTTTGTTCAAGATTATGTTGCTGAGACTCTAAGTCAGGACCTCTGTTGCACATAGTAACTGCTTAATATGTTTTATGGCTGTAATTGGACTGGATGTTGATTTCAGGTCTTCTGTGTCAGCTAGACTGAAGGGAGCATGTTAGGCCTGGGTACTGTGGGTGGGGTGTGTGGTAGGAGGGGAGGAGCCTTGAGAGAAGACCACTGCCTGGCTGGGCAGGAGTATGGTGGGGTCTGGGATGTATTGCAGGAAGCCTGACCCTTCATGTAGTACCTTGGTACAAACATCGCAGTCTGAATTTGGGGCTTCCTGTTGGTGGGAGCTTGGGGTGTCACATACCCAGGCAGCCCCTATCTAGTGGCCTTGGCCACCGACAGCCCCCATGACTTGTAGACAGCAGTTGACTGGCCAACAAGCCCCTGAGTAAATCTACATTTGGCATCTCAGTGGTCAGGTTTTGTTCTCACTGGTAATGTCTTTAAGATGAGCACACAGTGGGAAGAAAAACCAGGTTTCAGTTCAAGCCAGTTCCCTCAGCTCAGGCATAAATAATTCAGGCTCCTTCTTCTGTGTCCACACAGTACTCGACCATCTGACCTTGGCCATCACCTTAAGCCATCACTTAAAGGTGGCTCAGCCTGTTCTTGGGCTGGGGCTCAAGACACCACTTTGTCTCAGGGGAGGTGGGTGTGAGGACAGGGACGAGGCTTCACAGCGTGCCATGACCTGAAGTCCTCAAGCTGGAAAGGCCATACTGGCCGCCTCCCTGCCCTCACCAACCTAGCCAGGAGGTTGTCCTCAGCCCTGGGCTGTAGTCCAGGGACACACTCCATCCTTCTCTCTGTAGCCTGTCCGCTGCCTTGTTGGGGCAGTGGCTGGCAATCACTGGCTTCATAGACGTGGGGCAAGACTAGTTGGTTATTTTTGATATATTTATTCATTCATCCAGCAAATACCTGTTAAGTGTCCACCAAGGGCCTGGTTCTGGGCTGCGTAGTAGGACATACAGATTTAAACATGATCTTGCCCACAGCCTGGCCACGATACAACATCTAACAAGTGCTGTGATAGAGATAATAACAGCCGCCACCTACCAGGCACTTACTAATTGCCAAAATTTAATGTGAAGTTTCTTCATTGATACTGGTTTTATTTTTATCATTTACATCTTATAGATGAAGAAACTGAGGTCCAGAGAAGATAAGAAACTTGCCCAAGGTCACAGAGTCAGTAGGTCAAGAAGCTGGGCATTGAACTCAAGCTTGTCATTCCAGAGGCTGCACTCTTAGCTACGATGCTATGCAGAATGCTCTAGGAGCACAGAGGAGGGCGCAGAACCCAGCCTAGGGGTAGGTGTGAAGGGGAGAAGAGGAGGAGCTGCAAGTCCACTTGAGCCCTGTCCTGGTTATCCATAACAAACAACCTAAACTTACTGGTGTAAACCACCGCCAGTCATCTACTATTATTATTTCACAGCTAATCTATGAATTCTCACTCTGGGGGTCTCATGTATTTGTAGTCAGATGGTAGCAGGGGCAGGAGTTATCTCTGAAGGATTCTTCACTCACTTCTCTGGTGTTGGAGGCTGGCTATTGGCCAGAACCTCAGAAGGGGCTGTTTTGGCCTCCCTGTGTAACCTGGGCTTCCCCACAGCATGGCGGCTGCATTACAAGAAGATCTGTTCCATGAGAAGGAAAACCAGGCAGGGTTTTAATTCCAATGGGTGTGTTTTCATATATATCTGATTCTTAAAATCAAAAGCCAATTTGTTTTTGCTTCCTCCCTGGGCTTAAAGAGCTCATTGAAAGCAGCTGGATCAGGGCAGGGCCCGAGGCCTACTTCTCCCTCAGAGCCCCTGGGCAGCAGCTCTGGCTGGGAGCTTTACAAAGGCAGATCCCATTTCTCTGGGTCCGCTGATCTGGGGGTGGGGCCCGGGAATCTGGGTGCCCAGAACCAGGTTGAGGAAATAACCTGGTGGGTAATGGGATTTGTTTTGCCTCAGTAGTTGGGGGAGGGTGAAAAAAAGAGGAGATTTTTTTTTTGGGAGAAGCTGTAAGAAGGTCTGAGGAAGGGCCTTCTTTGGATTGGAAGTGAATTGTTGCTACTTGGTGAAGAGAATGCTTTTGCAAATACCTGTTCCGTGTTGTGCAGCCTGGGGAGGGGCTGCTCAGTCCATCCCTTGCACACCCACGGTACCTGAGCCCACTGCTTTCTTCTCTACTTGGCCAAGGCTGGAGGCTTGGTCTGGAAGAAGAGACGCAAGATGTTGTGGGATTGTTCTCCGATGTGTGGGGGGAAGGGGAGTGAGATTAGAACCAAGGTCCAGTTGTCAGCAGAACAGCTGCCTACACACAAAGACAGGCAAGTGGAGGATCTTAACATGGAGTGTGGTGGGCAGGATTCCCAGGTGGCAGGACTCCAAAATTCCCACCGCTGGCGTACATGGTCTGCACAAGGCCCCTTTCCCTGAGCGTAGAGGGACCATGACTAGGAGGAGATGTCACTCCCCCAGTTAGATTATGCAGTTTAAGACTGAAGGGAGACTGTCCCACTGGCTTTGCAGAAGTTACCATATTGTAAAGGGGGCTGGGGATCAGGACCCGAGGCAGCCTCTAGGAGCAGACAGTGAGTCCTGGCTCACAGCCAGCAAGAAAGCAGAGACCTCAGTCCTACAGCTGCAAGGAACGGAATTCCACCAACAGCCTGAATGAGATGCACCTGGGAGTGGATTCGGCCCCTGTCCAGCCTCCTGCTGAGAATGCAGCCCAGCTGACACCTTGACTTTAGTCTGCTGAGCCCCTGAGCAGAGAATTTAGCCAAGCTTGGCCTTCTGACCTACACAACGATGAGATGATTACTGGGTGTTGTTTTAAGCTGCTAAGTGGTCATTTGTTATGTAGTAATGGAAATACAGCAGGGAACACCTCTATCTGAGTTTCTGGTGGTGTCTAGGTCCTTGGAAGTCAGGGCCTGCAGGGTTTTGGCCATGGTGGCTCAGTTCCTGGTGGCCGGTCTAGAGCCCGGGGCCCCGTGGCTTACCTCCCACACAGCCCCCAATCACACAGCAGCCTACTTTTTATAGCCTGGCACAGCCATATTTTATTGTCTAATTAGTAGGAATAACAGCGGCATTTTAGTGGCTGATTGGGATCCGTATATTAGCGATTGTATTAATAAGTGCACAGTGACAGGAGACCAGTGAGAGTGAGGAAATGAGACAGAGTATTTATCCCCAGTGCAAAATCTTTTTTATTATTAAAGACATTGGGTTAACCGAGGATAGATTTAATGCCTGCCAATAATGTTACGGATAATCAGTGGCCCAGGCTCCCCACGGCAGTGTGAGCTCTGGAGCTCTCATCTGGGGCCATTGGGTACCTTGGTGAAGCCACAGAGGTGGAAAGTTGCAAATGTGGACACTTTCTCGAGACTCTCCCCTGGCCTGCTGCTCCCTGTGGGTGGATCCAGGGCAGCTGCTATGACCTGGTGAGTCCCTCACCCATTTGGAGATGAGCAACTTGAAGTTTGTGCAAGTTCTAGGCGTCTGAAGAAAGGGATTGCAGGGATAGCATTGGAATTGATGCAGGCCCACCTTAGACCTGGGACTTGCAGCTGGGAGCTTTGTTTTTCTAAGGGAAGCTGCCCAGGAGAGGGTCTTGTGTTCTGGGACAACCAGCCGTTGCCCCTCACTAGTACCCTGTCATGTCTGGTGCCTAGCTGGTTTTGTACCACATGTGCCTGGCCTTGGAAAGGGGCTGTGTATGCTTGGCACTGGCTGGAGGAGCCCCAGGGCAAGGGCCATCCAGTGGGACCGTTTGGGCTGGCAAGATTCCCTGCAGGCTCTTAGTCCTCTGAACATTTTAGAAGAGAGACGGAGGATGGAAGATGAGACAGGAGAGAAAAGCACGGAATCCAGAAATGCCAGCAGCCAGTGATCCTGGCCGGGCCTGCCTCCTATGGGCAGATAAGCCAGTGGTCCTGGCCGGGCCTGCCTCTATGGGCAGATAAGCCAGTGGTCCTGGCCGGGCCTGCCTCTTTGGGCAGATAAGCCCTAGTCCCCTTTGCTGCTTCCCCATGGTGCTCCTTGGCAGCCCTGCCCAGCCCTTTTTTGCTGGACTCTCTCAAGGACTCAGGAGTGGACTTCTTTTTGCACCTTCCACCTCCTCTCTCAGCAGACTCTGCGAGGAGAAGACAAGTGATGGCAGGTGATGGGCTGATGTGACACTGGTGACAAGGAACATAGCATAAGGGAAAGAACATGGGCCTTGGAGCACCATCCACCAGGGCCTTTCCCACTGGCTCTGCCCTGTGTGTTGGGTGGTGTTGGCCCTGGGCACATGGCTTGCCGCTCTGAGCCTTACTGTCCTCTGCTGTCAACAGTGACCACCATCTCTACCTCACAGTGAGGAGTGGTTGTAAGGACCAAAAGAGAGAATGGACATCTGTAAAGGGCTGTGTAGGCCATCTGGTACATAATAGGTGCTCAGTATGGAGCATCTTATTATTTCTAAAAGAACTCAGGCTCCTGCATTATTCTCAGAGGAACCTCCTGGTGGATATGGAGGCCAATTTGCTCACTTGTTTGTTCTTTCTGCAAGTGTTTGGTGCTGGGTGTGGTGGTACTGTGCATGGTAAATAGTAGGTGCTCAGTAGATATTTATTGTCCGGATGGCGGCAGAGATTGTAGACAAAGTTCTTCCCCTTTGGGAACTTAACCTGGGTTAGAGTGGTAGAGGAGCTGATTAGTGTGGATATTTTCTGATTTTCCCAGGCCAGTTGATCTTACTTTGATTCCCAGGGTCAAAGAAGCCTTGAAGATGCCCCCATCCCAGTGGGCCAGAGAAACTGCCTCCTTCTGCCATAGTCTGACCCTCTTGTGCACACCAGCCAGGGATTGCAGGGAGAGAGGTGACTGTGATTTCATCCCACTTGGAAAAGGCAATGCAGATGTCCTCAGCCAGTGGCAAGGTGTCAGTGGTACCTTGTGGACATATCCTCCCCGTGGGCTTTGGGAGGTCTCCATCCCCTTCCTAACCATGCAATTCTTTTGCCTTCATCAAACCTGGAGCAGAAACATAAGTGCACAGCAAGTGCTTAGCTGAGAAACAAGCAGTCACTTCTGGGAAATCTTCATGTGCTACTCTGGAAGACTTGAGTGAATTCCTGGGGAGGGGGATCCCCTGTGGAAAGATTGACAAGGGAGTGATTTACCTCCCCTTATACTTCGGTTCTTTTTGGAGTACACGTCCTTGCCTCTAGGTTGAACTCCTCATTCTCAAATCCTCTGTAGACTTTTGGCCTGGTAGCTCTGGCTTGAATAGCCAGTTTTAGAAGCTGTTGGTAAAATAAAGGTTGACCTTGCTGCTGCTAAAGTCGGAAAGCAGATGGGCCTGTGAGCCTGTGGAGGGCATCTCAAGGGCCCGGGAGCTGGCAGCCTTTGGACCCTGAGACCTTCACCTTCAGAGGCTAATTGTGCAGAGACCAGCAAGAGTCCAGGACTCTGTGATGGTTCAGCCATTCTGAGACTGAGGACTGGAAAATCTGAGTGTTTATTGCCTCCATTTTTTATTATCAGCAAAACTTTAATTACAGCTCTCACTAAACCTACTACCTTCTGCCAGCATTTATAAGGCAATAAATTTCCCCTTTTCTCCTTACACAATCTGAACCTCCAATAGGACTGTGCATATGCACTGGAAGATATTGATTCCCCCAAAGAAATTATAACAGCATTTGTTCTCAAGTAAACACACAGAGAGGCTATTTAACACCGAGGAAGAGTCGATTGTCTCTGTTTTATTAAACAGCTAGGCTCTCAATTGGAAGCACATCTAAATTATCAAGAGATTGGTAGAACAGACAGGCAGCAATGCCTGGAATGAGACTTTGAGTGGGAGGACTCTAATGTGGGGTTAGAAGGAAGGTTTTATCCCTTCCTACTTGTTTCTTACTCCCTCATCAAACCAACTTGCTCCCCCGCCCCCCCACCTCTCACTGCTGCAGCCCTTTAGCATTGAAGGGGCATTGATCATGGCTCTCAGCTAAGGGGTGGGCAGCTCACTGTAAGCTGGCAGAAATGAAGCTCACACAAGACCTGCCAGCTGGCTAATGGCCCCATGTGTATTGGCAGACAATAAACAAAAGCCTTTTAAAAACTTCTTGTTGTGTTACTGGCAGGTGGAAAAGGTTGATGCATTAATCAGCCTAATTTGGAAAATGGTACATGGCCCATCTTTGCTTTGGAACACCCAAAAGAGCATACCACTCAGCAAAGGGGCGCTCAGCCATGACTTAGCTCCCATAAGGTAATTTGAGGCATAGTGTTTTATTAGTTCCACAAGAGCAGTGGTGGGGTCCGAAGTCTAGGGATGCTCAGTACAACGTTGGCACGTTCTACACAGTGTTCATGGGGTGTCAATTTCTGTCCTGTTAATAAAAAGATACCTCCTCAGCCAGGCGTGGTGGCTCACGCCTATAATCCCAGCACTTTGGGAGGCCAAGGCAGGCAGATCACAAGGTCAGGAGATCCAGACCAGCCTGGCCAAGATGGTAAAAGCCCATCTCTACTAAAAATACAAAAATTAGTCAGGTGTGGTGGCGGGCACCTATAATCCCAGCTACTTGGGAGGCTGAGGCAGAGAATTGCTTGAACCCAGGAGGTGGAGGTTGCAGTGAGCTGAGGTCGTGCCACTGCACTGCAGCCTGGGTGACAGAGCAAGACTCCGTCTCAAAAAAAATCCAAAAAACCAAAACCAAAAACCTCCTCGACCCACTTTCTGTGATTAAATAAATTCATGAAAATGGGGATGAAACAAAGAATGTTTCTTTGCTACAGGACTTTTCAGAGGCTTTATGCTAATATGCATTATGAATCTGGAAGGGAGAAACAGTATGTTAAATTCCCTGAAAAAGCATTTTAGCAGAATTCATATCTTGTACAACCAGGGTTTTTTACAGAATGTTGTTTGTGCAGTACTCATCTAAGGGGATGAAGCAAAGGTAGAGTGGACATGAGGAGTGGTGTGGATTTTCTTAGTTGGGCTTCTAGAAACCAGCCTTGGGAGTGAGTCTGATTGAGGCAGCAGGAGACTCCGGCCGTGTCTGCCTAAGCTTTGCTAAAATAGTACCGAAGCTCTCACTGGGTCTCTGAGAAGATGGGTTCAGCTGAGCTGACACAAAGGCTCCAGCGCAGAGCTTTCTCGATTAGAACGTAGTCATGGCAGTCTTATCTCAATGAAAGAAAACTCCAGATTAACAGAGAGGGAATTTTCTACTCCTGGAAATGGCAGATTGAATTGTTTGAGACCAACCTCCTATCAAGAACACCTGGAGCCGTTGTGGCAGCTGTATTTTCCAGGTGGCCACATCACTAGCTTGCCCATGTGTGTGATGTCTCCTTACAGGGAGACATGGACTCGCCTGCACTGAGGGGGTGGCTTTTACGTTTCTTCCCTTCAACACAGACGGGCCTTTGTAATTGTCATGACCAGCAGAATGCCGTAGAAGTGAAGCTGTGTGACTTCCAAGACTATGCCATAGAAATTACCTGTTGCCTTTCCTTTTCTCCCCTGGGATACATGCTTTTGAGAGCCCTTAGCCAATTTGTAAAAGTCCAGCTAATCTGAAGCTTACATGTGGTAGCAAGTTATATGGAGAGAGTACACAAAGATAGGTAGAGACACTGGAGAAGCCCAATTCCCAGCAATCTGAGTCTTCTCGGACTAGATACCAGATTTGTGAGTGAAGCAGCCTTTGACATGAGCCCAGCCAAAGCCGGTATCTGACTGCAACCTCATGGGAGGCTCCAAGACAGAATTGTCTAACTGAGCTGCTCCTGAATTCCTGACTATAGTAACTGTGGGAGATAATAAGTGATTGACATTGTTTTAAGTCACTAAGTTTTGGGGGAATTTGTTTTGCAGCTATAGTGATTGGAATATAACTCTACAAAATTAAATAAAACATGAGTTGAAGTTTCAGAAAGCTATCAAGGTGACAAGCGGTTGGCTCAAAAGGCCAAGATTCTTGAAAGAAGGGAAATCCCTGCTGGGCGCTGTGGCTCACACCTGTAATCTCAGTACTTTGGGAGGCTGAGTGGGGTGGATCTCCTGAGGTCAGGAGTTTGAGACCAGCCTTACCAACATGGTGAAACCCTGTCTTTACTAAAAATTCCAAAATTAAATGGGCGTGGTGGCAGGTGCCCATAATCCCAGCTACTCAGGAGGTTGAGGCAGGAGAATCACTTGAACCGGGGAGGCAGAGGCTGCAGTGAGCTGAGATTGTGCCATTGCACTCCAGCCTAGGTGACAGAATGAGACTCCATCTCAATAAAGAAAGAAAGAGGGGGCAGAGGGAGAGAAAGAAAGAAAAGAAAGAAAGCAAAAGTCAGTCAGTCGCAAGGGGAGAACCAAGAAAGAAAGAGTGAGAAAGAGAGAAAGAAACAAAGTCCCAAGGGGGAGAGCCATGCACATGGTGCTACTCTTTACCCCAAGTTTGCTGACTTGAATGCAGCTGCTGAGAGGCTGAGCAGAAAGTGACTGGAGATGCCTGAGATGTTGATCATAGCTTTTGGTATTTCCACGGGACTTCAGGGAAAAACTGTGATTTTACCTGGTAGGAAGTCCTGGTAAACACCTCCCTAACTTTGAGTTGCAATTTGTAAGAGTAAAGTTGACCTTGAAATAAGCCAGCTCTCACAAAAGCAAAAGGCCATCATTAAATCAGCTCAGTTATTTCAGGTAATCTCTCCCTACTTTATCTGCCACCAGAAACAAAAACGAACCCTCTCTTGAATGAGGCCACATTATTCTCACATTATCTCTACAATATCTGGAATCCAGTAAAGAAATAACTAGGTATGCACAAAGACAAGAATTGACTGGGAAGCAAGAGAGAATGCCTGCAGAAGCATAGACTTAAGGGGGAGCCTGGAAATTGGAGTTATCTGTCACGAGCTTTAAAATGACTGTGGTTGATGTGTTTAAGTATTTGAGCAACAGCATTGAGACTTCTGTGGAGAATTGGAAACTATAATCAAATGGAAATTTAAGAATTGAGAAATCAATAACTGAGACTTCAATAGAGGGATTTAATAGCATATTAGATGCAGTGGAGGAGCAGATTAGTGCACTGGAAGAAGGATCAGTAGATAACTTCCAGTTTCAAAGACAGAGAAAAAAAAATAGGAAATACAGGAAGTGTAGGGAAATATGTGAGATGGTGAGATGGTCTGAACGTGTAACTGGAGTCTTAGGGAGGGGGTAGAAGCCATATTTGAAAAGATAATGGACAAGAATTTCCCAAAACTGACTAAAACATCAAGCCGCAGATTCAAGAAGCACTACGAACCCTATGTAGAAAAAATTAAAAGGAATACACCTAGGCACATCATGATAAAATGACTGAAAATCAAGGAACAACAGGAAATCTTATAAAATTCAGATGAAAAAAGGACGAATTTCCTTCTAAGAGCAACAGTGAGCATGACACTGACTTCCAAGAAACAGCAGAAACTTGCAGGCAATGAAATATTGCTCATGGTGAAACAAAATAATCTCCAACTTAGAATTCTATATCTAGTGAAAAACTTCAGAGACACATTTTTAGGCAAAAATTGTGAGAAATTATCATATCCACCCTAAAAAAATTCTTAAGACAGAAGGATGTTGATCCCAGATGGAAACATGGAAATTGAGGAATGAATGAAGAGCAAACAAAAGTATAAATCCATCCACACACATAAATGTGTATGTGTATATATGTATATGTATGTGTAAAAATATGACTATGGCTTCTAGGGTTAAAAATATACAATTAAAACACACAATACAAAGCACAAAAGGCAGTGGGTTTTGGATAAATGGAATTAGTGTTCTAAAACTTTTAATTTGTTTAACAAGTAATCCAAAAATACTAATTTACTTTAGGCTGTTACAAGTCAAGAATGCACTCAATATAGGGTATGCATTATAAGATTTAGAAAATAATGAATGCATAACTAACTAGCTAACAATGAAGAAAAATGAAATAGTGAAAATACTTGATTAATCCAAAAGAAGATAAGAAAACAAGAAAAACGAACATAAAACAGGCAGGACAAGTAGAAATTAAACAACAAGATTATAGATTTAAACTCAAATATATCAGTCATTACATCGAATGTAAATAGACTAATTACAGGATGAAGATTGTTATACTAAATAAAAACAAACTGGACTGGTAAAAACCACCTTATGGAACCAAACTTCATATGGAACCAAAAGAGAGTATGTATAGCCAAGACAATTCTAAGCAAAAAGAACAAAGCTGGAGGCATCATGCTACCTGACTTCAAACTATACTACAAGGCTACAGTAATCAAAACAGCATGGTACTGGTACCAAAACAGAGATATAGACCAATGGAACAGAACAGAGGCCTCGGAGGCAACTCCACACATCTACAACCATCTGATCTTTGACAAACCTGACAAAAACAAGCAATGGGGAAAAGATTCCCTGTTTAATAAATGGTGTTGGGAAAACTGGCTAGCCATGTGCAGAAAGCAGAAACTGGACCCCTTCCTGACACCTTACACTAAAGTTAACTCCAGATGGATTAAAGACTTAAACATATAAGACCTAACACCATAAAAACCCTAGAAGAAAACCTAGGCAAAACCATTCAGGGCATAGGCATAGGCAAGGACTTCATGAATAAAACACCAAAAGCATTGGCAACAAAAGCCGAAATAGACAAATGGGATCTACTTAACCTAAGAGCTTCTGCACAGCAAAAGAAACAATCATTAGAGTGAACTGGCAACCAACAGAATGGGAAAAAAATTTTTGCAATCTACTCATCTGACAAAGGGCTAATATCCAGAATCTACAAAGAACTAAAACAGATTTACAAGAAAAAAACAAACAACCCCATTCAAAAGTGGGCAAAAGATGTGAACAGACACTTTTCAAAAGAAGACATTTATGAGGCCAACAAACATGAAAAAATGCTCATTATCACTGGTTGTTAGAGAAATGCAAATGAAAACCACGTTGAGATACCATCTCATGCCAGTTAGAATGGTGATCATTAAAATATGTGGAGACAGATGCTGGAGAGGAAGTGGAGAAATAGGAACACTTTTACACTGTTGGTGGGAGTGTAAATTAGTTCAACCATTATGGAAGACAGTGTGGCGATTCCTCAAGGACCTAGAAATAGAAATGCCATTTGACCCAGCAATCCCATTATTGGGTATATACCCAAAGGATTATAAATCATTCTATTATAAAGACACGTGCACATGTATGTTCACTGTGGCACTGTTTACAATAGCAAAGACCTGGAACCAACCCAAATGCCCATCAATGGTAGACTGGACAAGGAAAATATGGCACATATACACTGTGGAATACTATGCAGCCATAAAAAATGATGAGTTTGTGTCTTTTGTAGGGACGTAGATGAATCTGGAAACTATCATTCTCAGCAAACTGACACAAGAACAGAAAATCAAACACCGCATGTTCTCACTCATAGGTGGGTGTTGAATAATGAGAACACATGGACACAGGGAGGGGGAGCATCATGCACTGGGGTCTGTTGGGGGGGGAATAAGGGAGGGACAGCAGCGGGTAGGGAGGTTGGGGAGGGATAACATGGGGAGAAATGCCAGATATAGGTGACGGGGGGGATAGAGGCAGCAAACCAGCTTGCCCTGTATGTACCTATGTAACCATCCTGCATGATCTGCACGTGTACCCCAGAACCTAAAGTGCAACTTTATATATATAAACAAAACAAAACAAAACTCGACTATGCTTCTTAGAGACATATTTTTATATGTAAGAATGCAAAAATGTTGAAAGTAAAAGGGGAAAAAGTAACGTTTACTGTGTATTTACTATGCAAATATTAATCAAAGGCATAATGTGGAGTTAGAGGCAAGAGTCATTACTAGAGATAAAAATCATTTCACTATGATAAAGGGTCAACATACTAGGAATCTATAACAAATCCAATTCTACAGGCACCTAATAACATAGCTTCATAATATAGGAAGCAAAAATCGTTAGACTTAAAAGGAGAAATAGACTTATTTATAATCACGGTAGGAAAATTTTTTTCAAGTTAATAGAGTTTCCTCAACTTTAAGTTTTCTCCCATATTTTTTTCTTAAATCTCTGGGTCCTGATACCTCTTATTTGAAGTAAGCACTAGTAGATGACAAAATAAATGAACAAAGGCAAGTATCAATGAAAAATAATAGTGGGGCAGGCATTTTCTTAGAGCTTGCTTTACCTGTGGTCTAATGTATTCATGGAATTTTCCATATTCTCTGTAAATACAGATTGCTCACTAAAAGAGATCTTCCTGGTTCATATGATATAGATCAAGTATACGTCTACATCCAAGTGTTATGTGGTAAGTGCCCTGCTTCCTGGGTGTCTAACTACCTGAACACATTTCAGGAACTGGTAAGAACTTTAAAGAAGGCCAAACCTCCATTTCGGTGCTCTTCCAGAGCCATACTTTTCTTACTGCCTGATATTTTATAGTCAGTCAGCAAATTGAGGCTCACATACAGAACACACATGGGCTGATGGGTATTGGCTGTGAGATGCCCAAAAGTGGAAAGACAGAATATCAGAATCGGGACCTTGAGAGTCAGTAGCAAGAATCAAAAGTGTGTCTCTAGTCTTAAGGGTGCTGGGCTCCCACGTTTCCTCCTGCCTCTTCCAGGCAGCCTGTTCGTCTATGCAGTGATGATACGGACCATGGAGGTTGCTATCTTTGTGTGTGTAGGAGGAGGGGACTGGTCTAGGTGACTTATTTAGCATTGAGAACAAACCTTCCGGAAGCATCTGGATCTTTCTTAATTCACTTATTTTTAAAGAGTTTGTTTTCCTTTTTATTTACACATACGTGTTGAGTGTAGAATAATCAGAAAAAAGATGAGCGAGAAGGAAATCCAACTCTACCCTCCAAATCACTTAATTTTTAATGCATTTTTCAGAAAATATATATCATAAATATCTTAACGATATTTCTAGTCTTTTTAAATTAGCCATCAAATAACATGTATACTTAGATCCTATTCTAACTATACATGTTATTTGATGGCTAATTAAAAAAAACTTTCCAATTGTGTCAAGAACACCTTTTGAAATCAATAAATACATAGATTTATACTTTTTAGTTTTCACTTCCCTTTAATGTTTATTTTTTCTGATTCTATAACAATTATGGAAAATGAAAAGTAGAATTCAGAAAATTAACACTTCTAGAGATAACTACTTTCATTTTGGTATTTTGATATTTTTGATATTTGGTATTTCCATTTTGATACTTTTCCAGTCCTTTATGTATGTCTATAATTTTTACTCCCCGCCCCCACCGAGCAAAATTAGGCTCATATAATGTATGCAGCATTATCTTCAGTGGCAGGATGGTACTTCACTTTACCAAGGTACCATTCTTAATTTATATAGTTCCTTACCTTTAGTCACTTACTGTTTCTAATTTTTTTGGTCATTAGAAACGATGCTGCATTCATCAGTTGAATTATCTATGTCATGTGCTTATCCAATGTTCTGAAAAAAAAAAAAGCAAAAACCCAAAAAAAACAAAAAGCACAGTAGGTGTAGTGCTATTGCTTGGTCAAAGGGGTGCTCATGTTTATAGCTTTCAATACATATTGCTGTAGAAAAACCAGGCCAACTTACTTCCTCATCAGCACAGGGTCTCTTCACTCCCTCCTCTTACCAACACGGGATACGATCCTCCTTATGAATTCTGGCAAAGCCAGTAGTTCTTCGGGGAAATGATTCTTGAACTTTAAATCTATATTACTCTAATCCCTAATGAGACTGAATATTTCTCACACTTTCATTGTTCGTTGTTCCTTTGTGTTTCTTCTTTGGTCAGTTTCCTGATCATTCTAGATTAATTCTGTAGGATCAAAACAGGGACATGCCTGACTTCTTTAGAAGACTCTTATATAAAGTGCTAGATTGAGTGATGTCCAAAGGCCCTTTCTATTTTGTTTTTGTAGTCAGATCCAAAAGGGTTTGTTTTAAATTGTTGGACGTTATATCTGGTCTTAGAATATCTAAACTAAAAGAGCTTATATATATGATTTATTCTGACTCCCAGTTTTACAGGAGGGAAAAAGACGGAGAAAGGACAAGGAGCATACCCGAAGTCCCATGGCATACCTTTCTATCTGCCTCTTCCTGTCTCATTTATTATTAAAATGTGATGTTTGGAATGGTCCATTCTGTCTGGAATCCTACTCATCTCTTGGGTAAAGATGGAAAGATTGGGTATGAGGCTGAGATTCCCAAATGGTCAATGTCACTGATGAGACAGATTAGGAGAAAGCCCAGGCTGAACGTAAATATCCTGGAAAAGGAAACACAAGGTCATGACTCCAGAACTTCCCCGTGATTCTAAATAGATGTAGGGGATGTTGTCAAGTTTCAGCACATGCAGGATCTGTTTTAACGAGCAGATTAATATTTTTTATGCACAATTTATGATTTTAATAAAAATGGGTACTACAGAAAATAAGTTTGAAAAAAATCATTTCTTAACCTTTTATATTGCCATTTTGTCTGTTCCATTAATTCTGTTAGAAAATCCCTTCACAGACCGTTTCAGAGGGTAGGTTTGCTGCAGTAACAACCCCCCAAATCTCGGTGATGCCGACAGTCAAGGTGTATTTCTTGCTCACCATGTCCAGCTGGGCTCTGCTCTTGTCTGCTGTATGTCTGTATGGGCTCTGCTATATGTCTATGTGGGTTCTGCTCCTCACAGGCACTCGTGGACCTGGACTGATGGTGGAGTTGTCTCAGCAGGGAGAGGTACATAGCAGATCAAATCATCCACTGATTTTATTTAAGGCAGGGGTTAGCAAATGATGGCCTTGGGACCAAATCTGACCCATAACCTTTTTTGTGCATTCTGTAAGGTGTTTTTTAAAACAAACATTTAAAAATGGTTAAACAAATCAAAAGAAGATTTTGTGACACAGAAATTATATGAAATGTAAATGTCAGTGTCCATAGATAAAGTGTGAATGGGCATGCAGCCACACACATTTGATACATATTATCTGCGGGCCGCTTTGGTGATGCCACACAGCAGAGGGGGAATAGTTAGTGACAGTGGCCCTTATGACCCACAAAGCCTTAATATATGTCTGGCTTTTTATCAGAAAAGTTATCTGACCCTTGTTTTAAACCATCTACTAGGCACTAATATGTGATATTAATGCTCACATTTTGTTTTTGGCCAAAACAAGTTAAATGGTCTTGCTTAACTTCAAAAGAGATGGAGAAATGTATGTAGGGAGAAAAACTGGAAATATCTGGTGAATGGCCATATGGCCTGACCCACAGACAAAGAAGGTAAATTCCTACCTAGTATCTGGCTGAGATTTCACCAATTCTTTTTTTTTGTTTTTAATTTTATTTTTAAATTTAAAAAAGAAATTCAACTTTTACTTTTTTTATATTTTATTTTATTTTATTTATTTATTTATAAAGACGGGGTTTCACCATGTTGGTCAGGCTGGTCTTGAACTCCCGACCTCAGGTGATCCACCCGCCTTGGCCTCCAAAGTGCTTGGATTACAGGCGTGAGCCACCACGCCCGGCCACCAATTCTTAATTAATCAAATCTGAACTAAAGATAATTGACCATAAATGCCTGTCAAAAGCCTGAATTGCCTTTGTCCACACAGACCCGGCCCTCCCTCAGAATGACTGCCATCGATCTGTGGTTATTCTCATAACTGCTATTTACAACTTGATAACAACAGCTGAGGAAATTTATAAGCAACCCAATGAGCAGTTTTAAGAAAAAAAAATCAATTCTAGTTCTCCAGAGTACACAGGGACATTTAATACTGTAAATCGTCTGAGCTCAGCTAGAAAGAGAAAAAGAAAAACATTTATTTTCTTATTCACAGCTTCCTTTAGAGTAATCACTGTGGACTCTTATCTGGGAGTAATGTTTCCCAAACAATGCAGGAGGCGACATCGCAAGGCTGACACTGCTTCCTGAGACAGCAGAAACCCCTCCGCCAGCTTCAGACAAGCCCCAGTTAAGCCCACAAGTGCTCAGTAAGCCACTGAGTAAATAAGAAAATGTGAGTCATTTCAAAACGTGATTGCAGGGCTGCTGGATTTAGAAGCCTCTCATGAGATGGAGACACTTGCTCAGCTTCCCTCCCTGGAGCTCCTCCGTGTATTTACCACCAGAATGAGCAGCCTGAGCCTGCCCTCCCTAGACCACTTTCTGCCCCGTGGACACAGGGACCCGAGAGAGCCAGCTTGCCAATCCCGCCCCCAGCAGTTCCAGAGAGTCAGTCTTGCTCGCTTCTGGTCACGTGAGATGTTTCCTCCCTGTCCCCTCTCTCACAAATCAGCATTCCTTCCTTTTTAAAAATCTCCAAAGGGCTCTTGTGCTCTTGCAAACCACATTTCTTCATCATGAATCATCCCCAGAGGGCACGTCTTCATGGAGTCTTTCCTACTTCCTTAGGGTTCTGGCAACTGAGTAATCAGAGGATATAAGAGCCCGTGTTCTCTGCCATAAAATAAGTTTATAGAGATCTAATTAGTAACAATATTATCTTCATTTGGACTTGGCCATGTTAAATGTCCTATAAGAGTTGTTTATGAGGCGATATGAATGGTAATGGTATTAATAGCGCCATTAGCCAGAAGTATCAATATTTTCCACCGCTTACTGCCTCCTAATGAGGTTGCGTGTGGAGTTCTGGGGTGGGAATGAGCTGGTAGATTTACAGAAAGTTGTAAGGAAGCACTTACGAGTCATTAAAAGGAATTTGGTAACCTCAGGATGTAGGGCCCTTGTCCTTCTTGGACTTAGTAGCTCAGGGAAGGTCTCATATGCACAGATCCAGCGGCCTGCATGCTCCTTGCTCTTTGAGAGGTCGGACCAGGGGCCCTGCAGACATACCCTTTCATGGGGCCCAGCTGTCTTGCTGCCTCCTCTAGGAGCACTCAGAGCACTCACTGGGGCTTAGATCCATTCACCTTGTGGATTTGGGCTTGGCTTATGGGCTGTGTGGAACCATGGTTTCATTTTCAGTATCTTACAACACCAGGGCAGAAATAACATGCTGTAACTCAATTTGCGTTGAGTTACACCTGCTAAGGGCCTCAGCCCTGTGTTTTCAGCGCTCTGACAGGTAGCAAACATCTCCCAGATGCCCTTGTAATTATAGTGGGGAGAGCTGGGAGTCCCTGGATGCCCTTTACACATGGGAAAGCTGAGGCTCAGAGGTGATCTATTCTGCGACGTGGTATGTGGCCAAGCAGAGGACAGAGACCGTCTCTCTGAGTTCCTAGACCTGGCCTTTAAATGAATGGGTAGAAGAAAAGAGGAAGCTCCAGTGCCAGGTGGAGGGGGCTTCCGGCTGTGCCCCAGAGTCTGGGGTGTTCGCCTAACTGAATAAGTCTCCCCGAAATGAGGCAGAGCAGCACAGAGGAAGGAGTGCTGGGACCGGAGGCAGGGGGCCAGCGCAGGTGCCGGCTCTGTCCTTTCAAGCATGGCCCCGCCTGAGGCTCAGTTTGTTCATCTGGGAAGTGGGGATGATTTTCTTCTCCTGATGGTCTCTGTGCCTGTGAGAATTACATGGAAGGCTTGCTGAGAAAGCTTTTGTGCTTCTGTGTCCCTTCCCTGGCTCTGGAAGGCTGGGCAGGGATGGAGGGGAGAGGGAGTACGGTGAGCCAGGGCCTCTCCCCCTGCCCTGTGCCTTCGTTGGCAATGGTGGCCCCCGACTTCCTCCATGCGGTGGTGCTTCCAGACCAGGTCCCTGGGAGGACCTCTGAGAGCTGCTTCTGGCCATGCTGGGCAGCACCCCCGGGTGCAGAGAGCCAAGTGGCTGGCTCTTCTGACAAAGGCACATCCACATTTACGGCCAAGAAGCCTGCTCAGCCAGGGATTAACTCATCACTGTGGCAGCTCCAGACCTCACACTCCTCTGATCCTTTTACATTGCCTTGGTACCTTGGGTCTGAGCACAAAATGACCAGTGCTGGGTCAGGGCTGTGGCTATTTTATTAGCCCATTTGTCCACCAATGTGAGGACATGCCTGTTGATCTTGTCACTGGGGCCTGCATGTCAGGGAAGCATCCTCAGAGCACGTCTGAGGGCAAAGGTGGGCCCACCCCTTGTCCACATCCAGACCGACCTTGGCTGTCACCAGGGGGGGATTCCATCCCTTAGTGGGGGCTAGGGTCTTGTTCAAGGCATCATGAGAGTCCGAACCAGGTGGATCACTGGATTCCCAGACCCAGAGCATCTTCTCGGGGCAGAGGGCCTTCTTTCTCAGGCCCGGCAGCAAGGCTCTAGAAATGGTCTCTTTGAGGAGACCAGACTTCATAAAAAGAATTGGCATGAGGGTCTTCTCTCTCACCTTCTGAGACCTTTAGGAGCCAGCAGTTCTGGCTCTTTTCTACCACTGTGGGGACAGCAGGGGGCAGCAAAACCGTTTTCTCCCCCTGGAACATGAAAGCGTCTGTTAGCCTGTGAACTTCTGAGTGTTAGCAACTGTGTCCAGTTCCTCTCCCTACTTACCTTGGTGGACAATATAGAGGCGCTCAATATAGAGCAGGTTCTGAATAAATGCATGGGGGAGGAGGGCACAGGGAATAAAGAGTTGTTTGGTTTGGGATTTGGTATCAGAAACAACCGTGAAATGTTTGAGCCAGCCCTCCCTCCCTCCCTCCCTCCCTCCCTTCCTTCCGTTTTTTGAGACAGAGTCTCATTTTCTTGCTCAGGCTGGATACAATGGTAGATCTCAACTCACTGCAACCTCCACCTCCTGGGTTCAAGTAACCCTTCTGCCTCAGCCTCCTGAGTAGCTGGGACTACAGGCACATGTGACTGCACGAGGCTAATTTTTTTTTTTTGTATTTTTAGTAGAAATGGGATTTCACCATGGTGGCCAGGCTGGTCTTGAACTCCTGACCTCAAGTGATCCTCCCGACTTGGCCTCCCAAAGTGCTGGGATTACAGGCGTGAGCCACTGCGCCCGGCCATTTAGGCCTTTTCTTGGAGGAAGATGAGCAATCCCTCTGAGTATCACCTGATAAAATCCTGTCTTTCGGAGGTCCCAGGTAAAAAGCATGTGACCCTGGGGGGGCTCTGCCGTGTGTTTCCATGCCCCCCTCTGCCATTGAGGCTGCCTGCCCCAAAGTTATATATGGCTCCTCTTAGCCCCACTCAGATCCTATTATGCCAACGCAAATTGAGTTACAGCATCAAAAGCTCTTTGTTTAGTGAAGCAAGCCCTTTGTATTAGTTACTACATGTGTCTTGTTATTTTGCATCGTCGTTGCTAGAAGCCTGGATGTGTGTCCTTGAGGAGCAAGCTGTAAAGACTAAGTGATTCATGAAATCTATTTTGTGCTTTTGGTTATTCTTAAATGGGAGAAACAGTGGCGTTGGGGGTCCAGCGTTTGTAGCGGGGGAACCAGCGGTCCGGTGTCTGCCTTGGGCCTGGAGGATCACGGTACTCATAATGCCTGAGGCACAATTGGCCGAGGGTGTGGCTGGGTTTTCTCTAGAATTTAATTAGGCACAGTCTGTTATGAACAGTTGACAAATGGGGCACTTGTTCCTACAGAATGGATGTAGGGATCTGAGATTAAGACTGCCAATTATTTGCATTTGTACAGTTTAAAAAAATAGCGCTTTTTCACATTATAAAAGTAATACAGTGTATATTGTAGAAAATGTGAAAAATACAGACAAAGCACAGTGAAAAGTCCCATCCCTGAGGATGAAGCACTGTTAACACTTTAGTGAGTAAACTTTTAGTGTCCACTAGGCTCGTGTGTGTGTCTATACCTATACGTCTGTACTTAGAATCTTTATAAGAAAGGGGTCAAAAGCACGCTTGCTGTTTCCCCTCACAGCCCTGGTGTCTTTGGTTCCCCAGCAAGCTGCCAGACCCATTGGCTCACATGAAGCCTTCCTTTTTCCCTGGCCCTTGTCCTCCCCTAGGGAATCTTCTCCAGCTTAGCACACAGCAGAGGAGGGAGACAGAATACAGACCATACGTCCCCAGCCCACAGGTCTGTGTCTACTGGGCTGGAGTTTCCATACTGCTGCCAGGGACAGGAATTGGGGCGGCCAACCCTCTGCCTTCCCTTGATGGCTCTGTGATCCAGAAGATACTAAGTGTTCAGGGTTTCTTGGCAGCTTTTTCCTGCCCAGGGGTCTGGGATGGCTATTGACACACCTGGTGTGGCTGACCTCTCAGGTGTGGAGGCAAATCCTGATCCTTTCACCCTGCAAGACCTCCGTTGTGCCTGTGCCTCCTGCTCTGTCCTTTGTCAACCCTGGGTCTTTGAAGATGACCCTCTCCTGCTTGAGGATGGCTCCAGGGAGGTGTATGACCAGCCTTGTGTGCAATGTACAGAATTTGGGGTGAGGTGGTGTGGAAACCCATGGCTTTGCAGGTCTTTTCAGCCTGTGGAGGAAAATCATACAAGAGGAGTCCACAGACTTGGATGTCTTCTCTCTGGCTTAAGAAACACTCTTCTCTTAGTTACTGAAAAGTGATGTTTAAAGGATCTCCATGCTGATGCTGATAGATAAGAGAGTATTTTCTCAGTGTCCACTCTCTTTTCCTAGAGAAATCACTCCTCGTTAGAAACTTACGGTCCCGAGACTGTATCTGCATCAGTATCAGCTGAGCTCAGGGGCAGTGTCAGGGAGGCAGGTGTCCTCAGAGTGGGTGTGACACTCCTTATTCAGTATTCTCTGACCTCCCAGCTCACTCTGACTTTGTTCAGTTGGTCACCCTGCTGCTGTCAGGAGGCCTGTCCTTGAACATGGTTGAGCGATTCATTGCCTGTCGGAGGCAGCCAGGTGTGTCTGTGCTGGGGGCTTGCTTAGTTGGCTTAGTAATTAAAAGCAAACAAAGCCTGGGTGGAGACTTATTGGTGCTGCTGGGGGTGCTGAGGCAGAAACGAGTGGGCAGGCAGCCAGGTCCCAGAGCCGAGGACAATGCGGTATCATAGGAGGTGACAGAGTGCTGCTTCCCTGGAGTGGGGGAAGCAAATGGCTCCTCAGCAGGCCATCTTCATGGACCCATGAAGTTCCTGCTCCCATCTGGGCCTGGGGCGGGACTGTCACCAGGTATGCCATTGGCCTTCCGTGGTGAGAGAGGAGGAGGGCAAGGCCTGTTCTCAGATCCCTGTCCTGCTGGGCCCCTTTATTGGAATCACACTGGGTGTCGGTGACATCTTAAGAAAAGACAGAATTTTAGTTATTAAGTCAGTGGCAGTGTGGGATACAAACCCAGTGCTTCCTGACTCTAAAAGCCAGATTCTTGCTTTCTTCCCCTAGGGTGGGGTATAGACTAGGTTGAATAGATGGTCCCCCCAAGGATGTATCTACATCCCTGAGCCCCCTGTGTGTGACCTTATTTGGAAAAAGAATTTTGCAGGTGAAATTAAGGATCTTGAGATGGTGTGATCCTCCTGGATGACCTAGGTGGTCCCCACATCCAACTGTCCTTTATAAGAGAAAGGCCAAGGGGGGATTTGAGACACAAAGGAGAGGATACAGACAGGAAGAGGAGGCAGCGTGGCCACAGAGGCAGAGGGTGGAGTGATGCGGAGACAAGTCAGGGAATGCTGATGGCCACCAGAAGCTGGAAGAGGCAAAGGCAGCTTCTACCTGAGAGGCCCTGGAGGGAGCCTGGTGCTGCAGGATTTTGGACTTCTGGGCTTTGGAACTGTGGGAGAATCATTCCTGTTGTTAGAAGCCACCCAGTTTGCGGTCCTTTGTTATAGCAGCCATAGGAAACTAACACGCGTGGCTCTGCACACGTCAAAGGCTGGGATTTTCAGTCCCTTTGCAATCACAGTGGCATCTCTTTGGATATCAGAGGCAGCCCTATCGGGCTGAGCACGGAGCCATATGGCGCCATCTGAATCCATCTCTCCAGGCCTCTGGTGACATCGCAGCTGCCCTAGTCTCAGTGTCCCTCTCATGTAGCCCAGAGTCCCTAGGCATGGAGCACAGTGGAAGCTGACCTGATGCTGCATATGCTTTTGTGAATGGATTTTGCTCAGCTCAGAAGTTGTCTGCTTCTCACCTGGAGGCGGTGGCAGGAAGTTGGTGGTGTTTAAGGCCTTTTGCCCTGAAGTGGTGCACCCCTTCTGCAGCCTCACCGGCAGGCGACCTCACAGGAAGGTTATAAATAGCAGCCAGGGCTGGGTTCTGAGTGCCTCGAGGTGGAAGCACGATACTTGATGACAGCCGAGCGCAGGGGGAGACAGCTCAATGCTGGGGGCCGTTTCTTCTCTGCCACTCTGACGGTAATCAGAGCAGGCAGATGTCACCGACAGCTGGGGCTAATGGGCTGTCAGACAGGGCCGGACCAGCCCGGGACATCCTCTGCCCTCCCTGGCACTAGTCCAGTCCAGACCGAGGGCACTCAAGCATGGGATACCAGGGGGACAGCTTTGATGCTTAGTGGGGGAGGGCCATGCCCCTCCCTGCCTGACGAAGCCTCGTGAGGAGTCGGGGGCCCTGCTGTACCCACCCCACCTGGACAGTTTTATTTTTTATCTGTGGGAAATGTTCATTTGAATTATTGATGAGAGATTAAAACTAAGCTAATTCAGTTCAATTTCTTCAATAGACAAAACGATTGATAATTAACCTAGAAGCAAAGGTCAGTGCAGCAGTAAATGGCTGCAGAGGCAGAGGAATTGCAATGAGGAGCTATTAGTTTGTGCTAAGGTAGAAATAATACAAGAACCATCTTGAGAAATACTTTGAAATGAGTTCAGGATTCAAGACCAAAGTTTGGTGCCATCTGAAAGACCTGAGTCTCAGCCTTGGGACTTTTCGAGCAAATGATCGGCTGGGCTTGTTTCTTGACTATGAAGTCCTGAAAAAGGAGTGAACTGCGATTTCTGGGGTGTGTGTCCTTCAAGGTGATGTGGGAGGAGGGAGTAGGGAGACCCGAGGGCTGCTTTTGACTGGTTTTGACTCCTGAGTCTCTGTGTGAGTGGGGCGAGGCACAGAGTCCCTCAGCGTCTCTGTGAAGGGAGGAGGTGGAGCTAGCCCGCTGAGCCTCTTCATCTCTGCCAGACTCTTGCCCTGTGGTTATAATGAATGATTCCAGGGACATCAGGAAAAGGCAGGCAGGAAGCTGTGCTGCCCTCTCTGTTTTTACACACAGCCCCCCTGTGAAGGGGATTCACCCTGTGATTTCTTGTCAGTCTGTGGAGTTGGGTGTCTTGGTGGGAGTCCTGGACTTAGGTACCATTCAGCAACCTTGACAGATCAAAGGGCTCGGCCATTGGGCATGGTATGTGGTGGTTTCCCGGTGCACGCCTGGCTTCACCTCTCCCCTGCTGGAGGATGCCTGCGTACTTCGGGCAGGAAAAGCCAAACTTGGTTGCTTTGGCAATGTGGGTCCTGGTGAGGAAGCTGGCATACAAGTGGGCGCTTCCAGTGCATCAGAAAAAGCACAGGGCCTTCTTTGCCTCGAGTCCTCTTACTTCTCTGATGGAGCTGAGTCATGCATCACCTCTTGTTTAATGATGGTGAAATATATTCAGGTACTGTGGTACTGTGAAATATACATTTGGTCTTTGTCCCCATTTCCTGGCACAGAGCTCCTGAAGCCCTTGGACTCTCTAGTGGGAGAAGGCTGTCTTTTGTCTGCTTCTGAGATGGCTGGTGGCCCCTAAATAGCTTCAGGATGGGGGCACGTACTGTATTCCATGTGTCTCTTCCACCTGGGTTAAACTGGTAAATATAAGTAAAGCATTTCCCTGAGTTCTATGAGCCACTATAGCAAATTAATTGAACCAGAGGAGGGGGCTGTGGGAACCCTCATTTACAGTGGGTCCATCAGAAGCGTAGGTGGCAACCCACTACTTATGACTGGCATCTGAAGTGGGAGCAGTCGTGTGGGATCTGACACTCTCTCCAGGTAGACAGCGTCACAACTGAATTGAAGAAGAGGACACCCAGCTGGTATCCACTGGAGAATCACCTGCAGAATTGCTTTGTGTGTGAGAAAACCCTCCCTTGCATCTGGGGTCAGAAGCATTGTCTTGAGTGGCCGAGTGGTGTGGGGGGTGGAGGGAAAAAACGCTTTGGTCTTTGTCCTGTCTCTCCAGAGGTATTTATCTCAGAACACTGGAAGTGGCTTTCAAACATCTATGTAGCAGCAACGTTCTTTAAAAAATTAAACCTTATGAAGAAATTCAATACGTGAGACAAAAGGGGAGCTGCTCTGCAGGGGGGTGTTGTGGCCCTACCATCCGGCCCTTTCTCCCTAGGGCCAGGCTGGTATCTGAGGGGCCATGAGTACTTCCCCATGCCTCTATTCCAGGGTATGCTGACCTTGGCCAGAAAACCACCCAGTCAGCCTCCTCATTTTACAAGTGAGGGACTTGAGACAAGAGAGGGGGAGTGGACTGGGCCATGTGTCCCAGTAACTTCCTGGCCAAGCAGGACTCTCCTGGTTTCTAGCTTGGTGGGGGAGGGGGGGGATGGGGTGCTCTGTCCGGGGAACCATACTGTCTCTCTGGGAGTGATTCTCAGCCCTGCTGGTTGTTTGAGTCTCTGATATCCTGAGGATCTGGCGTCTAGTGAGATCTCCCCTCTGTGTGACAAGTCCCCTGAGACTGACTTTCAGACTAAGGCCTCACTCCTTGAGTCCAAGGGAGTCTGAACGAGCCCCTGGAGAGGAGAGTACAGGGGGTGGGGGAGAGATTCTGGGTGCAGGGGCATGGTTTGGGGCCATGCTGAAGTCCTTTCCTGTGGAATCGGATTGTTGCTCAGGGGACCAGCAGGGCCGCTGTGGGACACTCTCTTCTGATGTTTTAATTTCAACTCATTTCCTGGGATGCAGAAGCTACTTTTGGGAGGAGCTGATTGGGGCTTATGAATGGCCCAGGAGCACCTGGTGGTGACCAGCTCTGGGTCCTGTTTTCTTTTCTTGTTTTGTTCTTGACCATCCAGAAGCTCTTGACTTCTTGCCTTGAAGGCTAGTCTCCTGAGTGCTACGGAACTTGATCACGTTCTAATGTACCGTATGCTTTACCTATTTATTTTGTCTATTGTTCATGGTCTGTTTCCATGCCCTTGCCCCCAACCCCACCTCCTGCCCTCACAGGTAAGCTACTCCAGGGCAGGGATACTGTCTGTTTTGTTTACCACTGTAGTTTAGGTAAGATCTCTATGGGTATTGTTAAAAGGACACACGAACAGATGAATCACATTTCCTTCCCACGTATCTTCAGACTTTTGGCAGACTTTACTCTTTGTTTTTTTGGTTTTGGACTTCCTTTTAGATAATGTTAGAGTTCATGGGTCCAAACCAGGATGTTTAATGTCTGCTGAAGGACTAAAAACCATTTCTTCGAGATGGGATCCATATCCCTGTTGAAATGTTACCTTTCCAAGAGCGTCGGTGCATGTGCATTTCCGTGGCGCCCCGAAATGTTTGCATCCTTTGCTTTCTGGCCTCACCGGGGACCCTGCATGGTTCCCCATGGCTCCACCCTCACCTTCCTTAGATTTCTGCAGTTTTAAAGTCTTCTCTCCCGTCTCAGTAATAAAGAGATAAATAATGCTGCTGTGTGTGACCCCTGATTTTAATAGGATTTTAGAGCAATTTTGAATGAATGAATGAATGAAGTTTCTGGGCTCTGAGAACATGTTCTTCTAATAATGAGCTGAGACGATTACATTAATTTCCTAAGGACCTCTTCCTTCCTCTGCTGAGATTATTTGCAGACACTGGTCAATGCTGCATATAAATTGAGGTCTCAAAAGGCTAACTTAACAATTAATCGGAAGCGTCTCCAAGCCCCTAAAAATGGAAATAGCTCTGCATATGGAAGAGGAAATCTACCTTCAGAGACCTCTTGTTATTAAAGATGTGCACTTTCGATGCATCAACGGAATCTGGGGTGAACTCTGTTTATCAGGGTCCAGGGGGCAAGGAGTGTTCATACATCAAAGACATAATTCTCAGCATTTTGTCTTTTCTCTTTGTTCTTGCAATGCTGAGTCTTGGAGGAAAGCCATCTTTGTCACTCAAGAAGTACAGCAGGTTTGATTTAGAAGTGTGCCTGAGTGTGACCCCCCACGGTCACTTGTCTTCACTCTTCCCTTCTCACTGTGCCCCCTCTGGGCTTGTGTAAGACCCTGGCATCTGATCCTCCTGCCTTTGGTGTTCCTCCTTCTCACACCGCCATGTTCTTGGCAACTGCATTTTTGACTGGTCTCCTTGCCTCTGGTATCTCACTCCTTGTCCTTTCTGAGCATTTTGCCTGGGCCCATAATTATGCTGCTCAAGAATCCTCAGTGACTCCCTAATATACCCACAGGATGAAGTAGGAGCTCCTCCCTGCTGGCTTCTGGGACCTGTTTGATCCAGCCCTGTGCCTCCTCCACAGCACCCTCTTCCCTTTCCCCAAATGTGCTCAGCTCTCCACTTGAACTGGAGTCTTCACAGCACCTCTCGCTCCTGTACACACACACTGCCAATTCCTGCCTCTGAACTCTTGTTCCCACTGTTTCTAGAGTGGCTCATATTACTTATCATCCCAATCAGGATTATTCTGATAAGGAAAAGGGACACTTAATAATTAAGCTGGAACAATAGGTGAAAATTGAATTGTCCCAGGAAGCCAGGACATGTGGTCACCGTAGCTATGTCCTACCTGTGTTCGCTTTCACTTTTCATCTTCATGCTCCCTCCTACGAAGTTCAGCTTATGTCTCTCTCGTCCTTGATGGCTCATGTGCAGGGAGGGTCTGTCTTTAGCTCAGGCTTAGCAAGAACCAGATGAGGAAGAGATCATGACCTTTTGCTGAAGCATGATGTTAGCATGAAGCCCTCAAGCAATTCTGTGACTAATCAGAAGAAAGTTATTTTTTTCTAAAGAAAGGGTCATCAGGAGATTCCCGGGCAAAAAAGCGCCACGAATCACAGTGCCGCTGTTTCAGCCGGAGCAGTGGGTCACCACACGGGAAATCACACAGATCCTGGTGCCTTTTCAACAGGCGACTGGAACACCTGGGAGACAGTCGACCGTTCAACTTAAAAAAAAGGCTCTGAAGCAGGGAGCCAGGTGATCAGGCTCGGCTGGTCCCACCACCACAGAAAAACAGCAATCAGAAACGCTCTGGATTGAGAGTTTCACAGCAAGCACAGCTGAACCCGGGGACGGTCCAGCTCTGTTGGGGGAGGGGGCATCCACCATTACCGAGGCAGTCCACCACTACGGAGGTAGTTTGTCATTGCCAAGGCAGCCCGCCATTGCTGACGCAGTTCTAACTACACCCGTATAAACAGGACTGCAGGGAAGTTCACACGGCAGCTGGGCAGAGCCCACAGCAGGTCAGCAAAGCCTCTGCAGGCAGACAGTGACTAGGCTGCCTCCCTGCTGGGCAGGGCAGTCCTGAAAAAAAGGCAGCAGCATGACAGAAACTCATAAATAAAGCCCTAACTCCCCCGGACAGAACACCTGGGAAAAAAAAGGGGTTTATGAGTTCTGCTGTAGCAGACTTAAATGTACCTGCCCAGCAGCTCTGAATGAACAACAGAGCTCACAGCTCAGCACTTAAGCTCCTTTAAAGGACAGACTGTCTCCTCAAGCAGCTCCCTGACCCCCATATATCCAAAGAGTCACCTCATAAAGGAGAGCTCAGACTGACATCTGGTGGGTATCCTTCTGGGGCAAAGATAGCAGAAGAAGAAACTGGCAGCAACTCCCCTTACTGTTCTGCAGCCACTGCAGGTGATCCCCCAGGCAAGCAGGGCCTGGAGTGGACCTCAGCAGTCCTACAGCAGAGGGGCCAGACTGTTAGAAGGAAAATTAAGAAACAGAAAGAAATAACTGCATCATCAACAAACTGGACATCCACTCAGAGACCCAATCTGAAAGTCAACAACTACAAAGACAACAGGTGGATAAATCCACAAAGATGGGAAGAAACTAGTGCAAAAAGGATGAAAACACTCGAAATCAGAACACCTCTCCTCCTATAAGGGATCACAACTCCTCACCAGCAAGGGAACAAGGCTGGATGGAGAATGAGTGTGATGAATTGACAGAATCAGGCTTCAGAAGGTGGGTAATAAGAAACTTCTGTGAGCTAAAAGAACATGTTCTAACCCAATGCAAACAAACTAAGAACCTTGAAAAAAGATTTGACGAAATGCTAACGAGAATAAACAACTTAGGAATATAAGTGAACTGATGGAGCTGAAAAACACAACATGAGAACTTCACAAAGCATACACAAGTTTCAACAGCCAAACTGACCAAGCAGAAGAAAGGATATCAGAGGTCGAAGATCAACTCAATCAAATAAAATGAGAAGGCAAGAGTAGAGAAAAAGGGTAAAAAGGAATGAACAAAGTCTCCAAGTAATATGGGACTATGTGAAAAGACCTAATCTACTTTTGATAGGTGTACCTGAATGTGACAGAGAGAATGAATCCAAGCTGGAAAATACTCTTCAGGATATTATCCAGGAAAACTTCCCTAACCTAGCAAGGCAGGCCAATATTCAAGTCCAGGAAATACGGAGAACACCACAAAGATATTCCTCAAGAAGAGCAACCCCAAGGCACATAATTGTCAGATTCACCAAGGTTGAAATGAAGGAGAAAATGCTAAGGGCAGCCAGAGAGAAAGGTCGGGTTACCCACAAAGGGAAGCCCATCAGACTCACAGCAGATCTCTCAGCAGAAACCCTACAAGCCAGAAGAGAGTGGGGTTCGATATTCAACATCCTTAAAGAAAAGAACTTTCAACCCAGAATTTCATATCCAGCCAAACTAAGCTTCATAAGTGAAGGAAAAATAAAATCCTTTGCAAACAAGCAAGTACTCAGAGATTTCATCACTACCAGGCCTGCTTTATAAGAGCTCCTGAAAGAGGCACTAAACATACAAAGGAACAACCAGTACCAGCACTCCAAAAACATACCAAATGGTAAAGACCATCAACACAATGAAGAAACTGCATCAACTAACGGGCAAAATAGCCAGCTAGCATCAATATGGCAGGATCAAATTCACACATAACAATATTAACCCTAAATGTAAATGGGCTAAATGCCCCAATCAAAAGTTACAGACTGGCAAATTGGATAAAAAGCCAAAACCCATCGGTGTGCTGTATCCAGGAAACCCATCTCACATGCAAGGATACACAAAGGCTCAAAATAAAGGGATGGAGGAAGATTTACCAAGCAAATGGAGAGCAAAAAAAAAAGCACGAGTTGCAATTCTAATCTCTGATAAAATAGACTTTAAACCAACAAAGATCAAAAGAGGCAAAGAAGAACATTACATAATGGTAGAAGGATCAATGCAACAAGAAGAGCTAACGATCCTAAATATATACACACCCAATACAGGAGCACCCAGATACATAAGGCAAGTTCTTAATGACTTACAAAGAGACTTAGACTCCCACACAATAATAGTGGGAGACTTGAACACCCCATTGTCAATATTAGATCAACGAGACAGAAAATTAACAAGGATATCTAGGACTTGAACTCAGACCTGGACCAAGCAAACCTAATAGACTTTTACAGAACTCTCCACCCCAAATCCATAGAATATACATTCTTCTCAGCACCACATCGCACCTACTCTAAAATTGACCACATAATTGGAAGTAAATCACTCCTCAGCAAAAGCAAAAGAATGGAAATCATAACAAACAGTCTCTCAGACCACAGTGCAATCAAGTTAGAACTCAGAATTCAGAAACTAACTCAGAACTGCACAGCTTCATGGAAACTGAACAACTGGCTCTTGAATGTTGACTGGATAAACAGTGAAATGAAGGCAGAAATAAAGATGTTTTTCGAAACCAATGAGAATGAAGACACAACATACCAGAATCTCTGGGACACATTTAAAGCAGTCTCTAGAGGAAAATATATAGCAATATATGTCCACATGAGAAGCAAGGAGAGATCTAAAATTGACACCCTATCGTCAAAATTGAAAGAGCTAGAGAAACAAGATCAAAAAAACTCAAAACCTAGCAGAAGACAAGAAATAACTAAGATCAGAGCAGAACTGAAGGAGATAGAGACACAAAAAACCCTTCAGAAAATCAATAAATCCAGGAGCTGGTTTTTCGAAAAGATCAACAAAATAAACAGAACACTAGCCAGATTAATAAAAAAGAAAAGCGAGAAGAATCGAATAGATGCAATAAAAAATGATAAAGGGGATATCACCACAGATTCCACAGAAATACAAACCATCATCAGAGATTATTACAAACAACTCTATGCACATAAACTAGTAAACCTGGAAGAAATGGATAAATTCCTGGACACTTGCATCCTCCCAAGCCTAAACCAGGAAGAAATTGAAACCCTGAATAGACCAATAACAAAGTCTGAAGTAGAGGCGGCAATTAATAGCCTACCACCCAAAAAAGCCCAGGTCCAGATGGGTTCACAGCCGAATTCTACCAGACATACAAAGAGGAGCTGGTACCATTCCTTCTGAAACTATTCCAAATAATACAAAAAGAGGGAATCCTTCCCAAATCATTTTATGAGACCAACATCATCCTGATACCAAAACCTGGCAGAGACTCAGCAAGAAAAGAAAACTTCAGGCCAATATCCATGATGAACATAGATGCAAAAATCTTCAATAAAATACTGGCAAACCAATTGCAACAGCACATCAAAAAGCTTATCCACCATGATCAAATAGGATTCATCCTGGGGATGCAAGGCTGGTTCAACATATGCAAGTCTATAAACATAATTCACCACATAAACAGAACCAAAGACAAAAACCACATGATAATCTCAATTGATGCAGAGAAGGCCTTTGACAAAATTCAACAGCCCTTTATGCTAAAAACTCTCAATAAACTATGTATTGACGGAACGTATCTCAAAACAATAAAAGCTATTTACGACAAACCAACAGCCAATATCATACTGAATGGGCAAAACTGGAAGCATTCCCTTTGAAATCTGGCACTAGACAAGGATGCCCTCTCTCACCACTCCTATTCAATATAGTACTAGAAATTCTAGCCAGAGCAATCGGTCAAGAAAAAGAAATAAAGGGTATTCAAATAGGAAAGGAGGAAGTCAAATTGTCTCTATTTGCAGATGACATGATTGTATATCTAGAAGACCCCATCGTCTCAGCCTAAAATCTCCTGAAACTGATAAGCAACTTCAGCAAAGTCTCAGGATACAAAATCAATGTGCAAAAATCACAAGCATTCCTATACACCAATAACAGACTTAAAGAGAGCCAAATCAAGAACAAACTGCCATTCACAATTGCTACAAAGAGAATAAAATACCTAGAAATACAAGTAACAAGGAACGTAAAGGACCTCTTCAAGGAGAACTACAAACCACTGCTCAACAAAATCAGAGAGGACACAAACAGATGGAGAAACATTCCATGTTCATGGTTAGGAAGAATCAGTATCGTGAAAACGGCCATTCTGCCCAAAGTAATTTACAGATTCAATGCTATCCCCATCAAGTTACCAGTGACCTTCTTCACAGAACTGGAAAAAACCACCTTAAACTTCATATGGAACCAAAAGAGAGCCTGCATAGCCAAGTCAAGTCTAAGCAAAAAGAACAAAGCAGGAGGCATCACACTCCTGGACTTCAAACTATACTACAAGGCTACAGTAATCAAAACAGCATGGTACTGGTACCAAAACAGAGATATAGACCAATGGAACAGAACAGAGACCTTGGAGGCAACACAACACATCTACAACCATCTGATCTTTGACAAACCTGACAAAAACAAGCAATGGGGAAAGGATTCCCTGTTTAATGAATGGTGTTGGGAAAACTGGCTAGCCATTTGCAGAAAGCAGAAACTGGACCCCTTCCTGACACCTTACACTAAAATTAACTCCAGATAGATTAAAGACTTAAACATAAGACCTAACACCATAAAAACCTTAGAAGAAAATCTAGGCAAAACCATTCAGGTCATAGACATAGGCAAGGACTTCATGACCAAAACACCAAAAGCATTCGCAACAAAAGCCAGAATAGACAAATGGGACCTAATCAAACTCCACAGCTTCTGCATGGCAAAAGAAACAGTCATTAGAGTGAATCGGCAACCAACAGAATGGGAAAAAATTTTTGCAGTCTACCCATCTGACAAAGGGCTGATATCCAGAATCTACAAAGAACTAAAACAGATTTACAAGAAAAAACAAGCCCATTCAAAAGTGGGTGAAGGATATGAACAGACACTTTGCAAAAGAAGACATACATGAGGCCAACAAACATATGTAAAAATGCTCATCATCACTGCTCATTCGAGAAATGCAAATCAAAACTACATTGAGATACCATCTCATGCCAGTTAGAATGGTGATCATTAAAAAATCTGGAGACCACAGATGCTGGAGAGGATGTGGAGAAATAGGAACACTTTTACACTGTCGATGGGAGTGTAAATTAGTTCAACCATTGTGGAAGACAGTGTGGCGATTCCTCAAGGACCTAGAAATAGAAATTCCATTTGACCCAGCAATCCCATTACTGGGTATATATCCAAAGGATTAGAAATCGTTCTACTATAAGGACACATGCACACGAATGTTCATTGCAGCACTGTTTACAATAGCAAAGACCTGGAACCAACCCAAATGCCCATCGATGATAGACTGGACAGGGAAAATGTGGCACATATAAACCATGGAATATTATGCAGCCATCAAAAACGATGAGTTCATGTCCTTTGTAGGGACATGGATGAACCTGGAAACCATCATTCTCAGCAAACTGACAGAAGAACAGAAAATCAAACACCGCATGTTCTCACTCATAGGCAGGTGTTGAACAATGAGAACACATGGACACAGGGAGGGGAGCATCACACACTGGGGTCTGTTGGGGGGAAATAGGGGAGGGACAGTGGGGAGGTGGGGAGTTGGGGGAGAGATAGCATGGGGAGAAATGCCAGATATAGGTGATGGGGAGGAAGGCAGCAAATCACACTGCTATGTGTGTACCTATGCAGGAATCTTGCATGTTCTTCACATGTACCCCACAACCTAAAGTGCAATTAAAAAAAAAAAAAGAAATGGTCGTCTTCCTTTAGTAAGCACTTTTACAATTTGATAATTTCTTTCTTTCCTAACCTCCCTGTGGACTTTTCAATATTTGGTCACAGCCTATGAGAGAGTTCATATTAAGCTTTTGAAGGGATGCATTAAAACAAGTTTTCAGAAAATGTATAGTTTTTAAACACGACCAATGTTTTCTAACTTCTCTTCAAATCTTAAGCATCTATTACTACCCTTTTCTGAAAATAAAAGCTTATATATTAGAACATACTATCTATAATGTACATGGCATTGCTTTCTAATAGTTTAATGTGTCTTTTTTTCCTCCAACAAGCTGAAAAGTCCCAGGGAGAGGATGTAAGATATCATATGTCTTGGCTGCTCTTGGTCCCTAGCTCAGGGCTGGCCACAAATAGTTGGCTTCTGCTCTTCAGTTGCCTAAAAAGTAAGTGAAACGGGAAGCCCAGATCCCCACACTTACAAAAGCTCACGCTGCACCTGGCTTTGGATTTGGCGAATGTCGTAGAGTTGGGAGCCTCTGTCATATTGCTCTTCCTGTAAAGTAACTATTTTCTCTCTCTTGTAGAGAGGATAACAATGACCGTGTAATGTATAAATCAGGGACATGAAATTGAAAGACCATGTATATGATCCACAGAGAAAAATATCCATAAGTGGAGCAGGGAATGAGGAGGTTATTGCCAGTGCCAGACCAGCCTCTGGTTTCAAGGGTGCTTCCCTCCCAAAGGGAAGAAAAACAGTGTTGTAACCAGGAAGAATGTGCCCTCGAAGCTGATGGCACTGTAGTAGCATAAACAATGACAAGTTCCATAAATGTCACAAATGTGGGAATTTGCCTTGAAGTTCCTTCTGGGATCTAATTTAAAGGCACATCTTGTTATAACTGAGGTCATGAGGAAAGCAGAAATAAGTGGAGAGAAATGCAGGGTGACAGCTGAACTCTCCCAGCCGGCCTGGGCAAGCTATGCTGCTCTGTGGGGAAGGGCTTCTGGTGGGAAGGGGCCCTGGAGGACACAGGCCTCTGCAGCTGCAACCCCCAGGCCTGCTGATACCAGGCACTGCAGAACCAGTGCTGTACCGTGCTGGGAAGAGGATTTGGAGCAAGAAGACCCCAGTTTGAGTCTTTCTTCTGCCATTTTCTATAGTTGTGTGACCTTGAGCAAGTCAGTGTGTTTATGAGTGGCCACCTCCTCCTGTGAAAAATGGAGCTGAAACTAATGCTCGATTGGGCTGCTGTGAGGATTAAACACAGCAGCCCCATCTCCAAGGGCAGGGAGGGTGGCTGTCACACTGTCATTTGATTAACAAGGAAGTGCTGGCCAGGAGCAGTTGATGTGACGGTCCCTCAGCCTGAATATTCTTCATGTGCTAGGCTTCATTCAGGATTTTAATTTCTGAAAAACAGATTATTCCTTTCCTTCTTTAAAACCAGAATTGGAAATCTGAATGTGGAAGCAGGAGGTCTTGTCTGGAACAATGCATGGGCAGCCCAGTTTCAACTTGATCCGTGGCTGTATTGTGAATTTCTCGAGTCACCTAAACCTGCCTGCGACTCCAACAGTGTTATGAGTTTAGCAAGTGGAGAGCACAGAAACAGACACTTAAATTACAGCCTATAGTTCAATGCGCCCTCAGGCTGAGCATCGTTGCGCAGAGAGGGTGAAGAGCCTTGTGTGGGTTCCAGGAGGTCAGAGGGGCTCCCGAGAGCTCCGCAATGGCACCTCCATGCTTCTCAGCCACCGAGCAGAGTGGAGGAGCTGGTTGTGAGCAGGGAGCAATAGAAGCTTGGTGGTCCAGGCATCCCTGAAACCTGGGATCCAAAAACTGTCAGAAGGGAAGGCTTCTTCCCAAGGGCCCTGCACCCAAAAGCTGTTCCTGTCCCTTGCCCAGGCTGGTAGAGACAGAGTACATGCCTGTCTATTTTCAAAGCGAAGTTGACTTCACACTCTTGTCCTAGGTGGTTCTTATTTTAGCTCAACCCCATGCAATCTCTCTCCAGGGTTGGAGGAGGCGTTTCATGCAGATGCGAGGCAGGGAAACAGCAGGTTCTGACCCAGCATTGAGAAAGGATGGGGGAAGCTATGTGTGTGAGGGGATGGGCATGTGGGTGGAGGGCTGGGCAGATATGCTTGATTCTAGAAATTCTGCTGATCTTCCTTGAAATTGTGTGTGTGTGCACGTGTGCAAGTGTGTGTGTATATATATGTGTGTGTATATATATGTGTGTGTGTATATGTGTATATATATGTATGTATACATATATAGTCTACTAAAACATCTTTTCCTGGACTTTGTTGGAAGAGAAGGTGTGGGTGGGGGCTTTAAACTGAGTCCTTGTCTAAGATGAGTGCGGTCCTTTTGTGCTCAGAACTGCGGTACAATTCATCCTAGAAAAGGAGTCTGAATTGAGAGGGGATTTGGTGTGAAGCAGGGGAAGGCGTAGGGGTGCACAGATCTGTTCTTTAGGGCAGATTAAAGTCAAGCCTCCCCTGAAATTGGTGGAAAGCACTTGCAGCCCTCCGTGGTTTGGAAGATTATGCAGCTATCACAATACACTTCATGAGTAGGCTGTGGGGGCTGGATTTAGTTTTATATCCGCCGGGAGATTCTGGCAGTGTGTTTCTGTGGTGCGGAATCATTATTTACAATGAAGCACTTACACAGAAGTAGTAAAGTTAATGGAGATTTCAGTGGAATTAGCCTTGTTAAGTTCCCCAGTGACACAGCCGGCTCCTCTCTCCAGGAGTGGGATCCAGCAAGGAGGCAGCATGCAGAGCTAGCGGAGTTTGGGTTGTGGATGAAATTGGGAGCGACCCAAAGCAGCGAGCCCCAGGCCTTCGGTACTGGCCTGCAGCTGGGCTCTGTGATGGGGCTGCCTCTGTAGCCAACAGCCCCTGCATGGCCATGCTGTGTGTTCCCAGTCCTGGCAGCTCCTTGCAGAGTAAATGCTGTTAATCCACTGCCCATTGCTGACTCTTCCTGCTGTTGTCAGAATTTCTGGGACTTGGAGCATGTTGAAGGCTATGAGAAGGCAAAATGTAATTCACCCCCATGCCCTGAAGCGGTGACCAGGCCGTACATCGTGGAAGGAGAGTCATTCTTGGCCACATGTCATGAGATTCTTGGATCAAAGTTCTCCTGGATGAGGTTGCCATGTTTAACCCCAGCTTAGGAGCCAGGCACATATGGGTTTGAATCCAGATTCTACTGGATGACCTTGAACATGTCATGTGTATTCTCAAGATTCATTTTCTTTATCTCCAAAATGGGGCCACTATTTTTGCTGGCATCATAGGTAGTTAGGAGGATGATGTGACTCAGGGTGTGGAAAGCACTTGGTACTGTGCCAGGTCATGCTATTTCTTCATCCTGTGTCTCAGCTTTCACCTGCCCCTCCATACTCTGTATTTCTGGGCCAGAATGCCCACAAACTGCATTTTCTGGGCTCCCTTTCCAGGTGGCTTTCTGCCACGTTCTGCTCATGGGAGCTCAGAGGGCTGGAAGAGAGGGAGCCTTCCTTCTTCCTCATTCTCTTGCTGTTTGTCGTCTTCTAGGGGTGTCTCTGAGGCAGGGGCAGCTGTGGCCCTTCCTTCATGCTCCCAGCTCCTGGGACAGAAGCCGTTCCTCTTAGATTTTCAGGTCTAGGTCATATTATCTCTTGCCTTTGTGACTCCCAGCCCTGGGGGAGATACTGGCTTCCTGCATTCCCTAACCTTTGGTCACCCTATCTTCCTTCTTACCGTTCCAGCACCTGGTAAGCAATTCACCGTGCAAAATCTCCTCTGTTTGAAGGACCCAGCATGGCTTCTGTTTCCCTGACTGGACTATGACTCATACAGTGGAACTCCCGTTAATTATAAGAAGCGCGTGGCGTTGGAGTCAGACAAGACAAGGTTTGCACCCCCTGGCTCCACTCCTTACTTGCGGTGTGACCTGAGCCTCTGTGTTTGCGTCCGTAACATGGGGATGATCATGGACTCCGCTTCCTAGGGCTGGTGTGAGGATTTAAAGAGATAACAATAGAAGTGAAAAGTTTAACACAGTGGGATAGTGAACATCAAGACAACATGAGGGTTTGTTTCCCGATGTGTGTGTTGCTTTCTCAGGTTGGCCCAGGAGTGTTGGGGATGCCACCAGGAAGGGCAAGTGAGGCAGTGGGCCTGGGCCTGGGTATCTGTGGGCAGCAAGGAGCTATGGGAAGCTTGAGTGGGGGCTGCCTGGAATACAGCAGTCTTTACACCTGTGACCTCCCCTGCCGCCTCCTCCCAGTTTGGTTCAGAGCTTCGGCTAAGCACCTGGGGCTAGGCCCTCCCTGGGGCCACCAGGTACCATGGCTTTTTCCCCCAAGTCTCCAGAGCTCAGGTAAGAGAGGAAGGGTTAGTTCCTCAGTCTGAGAGTCACTGGCAGTGTGGCTTTTAAAATCTACTTACTCATTCATTTTACCTAATTAGCCAATGACCTAACACAAACCTATAATGCTATTTTCCCCTCAGAATGACACTCATGGGGTTTGGAGAGCTAGAATATTTTATCTGCTTCTCAATGGCCAAATCTCCCAGCACTTGCTTACTGAGAGCCTCCAGTGGGGGATTGGTGGTGTCGGCCTCGCCTGGGGGTTATCTGGGAGTTGCAGGGCCTGGGAGCCGATCAATGTGCCATCTTTCAGGCTCCTGTGGAGTGCCAGGTCAGCATCTCCGTTGCAAATGGATTTCCCTGGGCTTTTCATCTCTAGGAGGGAAGAGTTGTGCGGAGCAAACTAAGACTACAAACTTTGGAAGGATCCGAATCAGCAGAGACAATGTACATCCTAGGCAGGTCACCTGGACAGTGTAGACTGCCCACCTGACCACACACTGTCAGACCCTGCCTTTTCCCAGGTGGTTCTGGAGAGGTGGAGCTGGGAATCATGTATTTGGAGTAGCTCCAGCCGCCCAGAGTGCAAGGCCTCCACTCTACCACGTGTCCTCACTGCAAGGATCCCAGTTGCCTCACGAGCGTCCTTGCCTTCAGATAGATCAGCTTCCAGGGCGCTCAGTGTGGCCCCCTAGTCTTTGCCTGCTTTGCTCACGTCTCCTCTCCATGAATGAAGATCCTACTTGTTCTGTAAGGCTCTAGGGAACCTTCCCTGGCTGTCCAGAGCCGGCTTACGTCCATCCTTCTTGTCTTCCTCTGTATAGATGTGTCATTATGTTTTGCTTTAAATGAATCTCCAGGTCTTTGTAAATGTCAGGCTGGAGTGTCTTTGTTGGTTTCTATAATGCATGGGATTGCCTCATCAACCCTATAGGAATCTGGACTTCCTTTGGGGCTCTTGGTACAATTCTGGGTACTTGTATGAAGAAGACAGAGCTTTTAGGGTATTGCTGTGTGGGCCAATAACCCAGACTTTTCCCGCCTGTGGATAAGGGAAGAATATACACCAAATGTTTTCAGACCTGACTTTGTGCCATGAAACACCTGGGAAAATATTTAAAAATACAAGTCCCAAATCATACCCCTAATATTCTGTTTTAATAGATTTGGAGGAAGGGCCTGGGAATGTATATTTTAAAACCAGATTCCTCCAGGTAATCCTGAGCTCCAGTGTGTGAACCCTGGCACATGAGCCAGCCAATTACCCTTACCACTATGCCACATCTTATATTTTTGAGGACAGTCTTATTTTAAGCATTCTGTTCCTTTGCTCCCATAAACCATGGAAATAGTCCAGAAACCCCCAGGCTTTGTTACCCAAGGTGAATCTCTCAGGCCACCTCTCAAACATACATAAGGCAGGAGGCATTCTCCAGACCTCAGGTCCTGAGTTAGGAAATGGAAACTGCACCCTACCCAGAAAAATAATCATGAAGCCTTTGATTTTTAATTCTCTTGGTATCTAAGATTTAGAAGCTACTTTAGCCAAATAGTTCAAGAATCTCCTCTGCTCTATTCACTCCCTGCCAGACCCCTTCCAGCTTCAGGAACTCACATTTTTTTTCCATGTTGACATCTCCAAGAGCAGCCTGACCTATTAGAATCTTCTCCATTACAGCATCAGTGTCCATATCTCTGTCCCTTTAGGCCACTGGTCTTGTCATAGAGTGGTGGTTTTCAACCCCGGCTTCACCTCTGAGTCACATATTGATACACAGACCTCTTGCACTGAGATTTGGATTCAGCTGGTCTGCAGCGAGGCCCTGGGCTTCTTTCTGATCTGAGCCAGATTTGAGAAGCCCCTGGAACAAGTGCTGTAGCTCACATGCATGTGTGCAGTATGAGGGAAAACAAATCAGAGCACAATTTAAGAAAATATAAACATTTAGGGCACAGCTGAGAACTTCCCGTGCTAAACTCTAGTTATTCCTCATCACTGAGGTTTCTTACTCTATTTTCCAGATAATTTTAAACTATCTTTCTCATTGTTGCAGTTTGTTTCAAAACGACACTGACAGTGGCCGCCCTCTGATCCCTGCTTGCTGAGTGGAAAAACTTCTGCTCTTGACATAGTGGCTTGGTTTACTGCTTTCCTTTAATACTGCTTTCCACCATCTGTGCCTTCTCTGGCCCTTACTTTTATTGTGAGGGGAAGATTAACTTTCTGGTCCACTAAGTTGTCTGAACCTTTTCTCTCCACAACAACAAAAGAAAAGAGGAGAGGAAGTCTGTAGCCATCCCTTGTGTTTTTCCCTATCATCTTACTTCCAGTGTGACCTGGCTCCTTGGCTGGGGCTGTCACTGTCTGCTCCGGTGTGCCAGGGGCACTGGCATGGAATACAGATTATCCACCAATACCCTCCAGCCACACCCAGGGGACTCCTTCCCGATTCAGTTTCTAAGACAGGAATGTGCTAAGCACTGGAAGACCGCTTTTTACATCCCACGTGGCTTCCTTGCAACCTCCAACCAGAGGATGCACATTCTGCCTAATTCCTCCCTTTCTCCTCCCCCAGACCCTTGCAGAAGACCCAGCCAGCCCTCAGGAAAAACCCACTGCATCAATTTCAGTTGAATTTCTCACTCTTCCCACATTGGACCCATCCTAAGAGTCAAGCATGAGCAGTATTAGTGTCAGGTTTTGTGTTCTCACTTCAGCAGGCTGTCGCCGTCCTTGTTGGTGACACTCCCTGGTTTCCCAGCCCCTGTTGCATGGTGTTCAGCCCAGGACAATAAGCTAGCTGTAGGAGTCAGAGATGGGATTTGTTAATATGAAGGCATAAGATTCCTACACACTCTCAGATTTCCAAATAAGCATATTATCTCTTAGCAATGCAGTTGCTCTCACCCCGTGCAACTGGTTTATAGGATTCATTAATTCTGCTATCAGAAACAGATCCCTATTAAAATTAGTTAATAAACTGTGATAGTCTCTCAGTGGACTCAAAGCCAGGAAATACAGGAGCCTGATAGGAGCAATGCCATGGGGAGGGGGGCAACACTGCTTCTGTTCCTTGGCAGGGAAGGGCTGGTGCCTATTACTTACACATGCAGCAAATTTAAGGCATGCCAAAGGAATCTATTGCAGAAACGTAGGGAAAAGGAGAAAAATCAATGCAGCCTTTGTGTTTTAATCTTATGGCAAGAAAACTTGCATTGTGTAAAAAGTGGAAACATATGAGAACAAAATGCGTCCTAGATTTGATACTATGCTTTCCTCAAATCTACATGTGTGAAGCTTCGTAATTTTAGGTCCCCACAGTTCAGTATAGCAGCCATTAGCCACATGGAACTACTGAGCCTCTAAAATGTGACTAGTTCAAAGTGAGATGTTCAATGTGTATAAAATACACGCAGGTGTCTGAAGGCTTGGTACCACGAAAAGTGAAATAGTCAATAATATTTTTATATTGATTGAAAGGATACTATTTTATTATTTGTCTGAAGCAATGAAAAATTACAATATTCTAGATGGGTTGGGTTAAACAGACTGTATTATTGAAATTTATTTCGTGTTTTTTTCTTTTTGAAAATGTGTCCACAGGACAATCCCAAGCTATGTATGTGGTTTGCATTTCTGTAGGATGGTGTGGAGGAGGGTGGACTCTCCTGCACTGGACAGGAGGCTGCTGACTTCTGGAGATGAGTGTGGGCATGTGGTTGAGAAATTCCCTGGCCCATCTTAGCCTCTCCTTTGCCACAGTCTGTTCTTCCTGGAAAACCAATCAACAGAATGTTAACAAGATGGCCCAAAGGGAGCCATCTTCTACTGAACTGTCTTTTAGAAACCTCAGGCCAGTTTATGTTTCTTCATTGTTCAAAGCAGAAGGGCTACCATGAAGAAACCAGCCTAGCCCCCATGCCATAGAGTTGGGGAAATACTCAACCATCATTAATGTATTAAGCATCTCCCTAGTGCTAGGCACTGTCCTGCGCACTGGGATGCAGTGGTGGGCGGGGCAGGTAAGCTCCTACCCCCGAGAGCTTACATTTCGTAGTGGAGACAGACAATGGACAAGGATATAAATAAACGAGCAAGATGCCTTTAGGCAGTGATAGCTGCATGGATGTAAAATAAAGCAGGGACACTGAGTAGGAAATAATGGGGGGTGGAGTGGGGACCTTAAACTGGGTGGTCTAGGAAAGCCTCTCTGAGGAGATGACACTTGAGTTGCAATTTGAATGACAAGAATAAGCCTATCATGCAGAAATGTGAAAAACCAATTAGGCAAGGGGTCAGTGGGTGCAAAGGCCCTTAGGCTTCACCAAGCTTGATGTGTCTGAGGATCGGAAGGAAGACCTATAACAAGGGTGTGATAGGAGCTGGGGATGGAGAAGTGTCTGGGGACAGATCATGGGAGACCTTGTAGCCAGGGTAAGGGGTTCTGATTTTAGTCTGAGACTCTGGGAGCCCCACGGGGTTTCAATCAGGGAGTGGTGTGACCACTCTGGCCCCTTAGTGGAAGATGGACCACAGTGGTGCAAGCATGGCAGCAGGAAAACCACTGCAGAGGGTATTTCCAGGCAAGAGACGGTAGTGAGTGAACCACAACGACGCAGTGGAAGCGGAAAGAGGAGGTTGAATTCCAGATTTAGTTTGGTGGTAGAGCTGTCTGGAGTGGCTGATCATTTGGCTGTGGAGTGCGAGGGAAAGAGAGCACCTGGATTCTTGAATGGTGGTGTCCTTTCCTGAGATGAAGAGGCCTGGATGAGGGAAATGAATTTTGCAACAGGTGGAAATTAAGAGGACTATTAAGAGTGCAGTTACAGACATGTTGAGCTAAAGATCTCATTAGACGTTCCAAGTGGAGACACTGAAGAGGCTCTTGAGTCTGTGACCCAGGATAGAGCTCACAGGAAAGGTCTGGGCTGTAATAGAGACATGGAAGCCATGGGCACCTATGTGACATTTAAAACTGCGGATCTGGCTGGGCTCCCCCAGGGGTGTGAGGGTAGATGGGAAATGACAGAGTTCTGGAAACCCCCGGCTTTAGGGTCTTCCCATATTTAGCGGCTGAGCAGAGGAAGAGAAGCTAGCAAAGGTGAAGGTAAACTTGATGAAAAGTACAGAAGACAAACCGGAGAAACTCCTTAGCCCTGCACGGTGCCAGGTAGGAACTCTTAGTTTTTGGCCTTTTGTTGATTTGTGTTTGAGGAATTCCCAGGCCTAAGGAGGCTCAGGGTTGGGTGGGGAAGACATGCTCTTGGGGATGCCTCAGGCAGCAACCCTGCTGGCTGAGTCTCAGGGTGCACCCAGGATGCTGCAGAAGGAGCTTTTGTTCAGGATAGGATTTTAGACACCCATTTATAAGAGCAATCTAGGAAGACTGCATGGAAGAGGCAAGTCCTGAGCAAGCCTTGAAGGGCAGGGAGAATAAAGATGCAAGAGGGCCCTCTAGGTATAAAACCAAACTTCGAGTTGGAAGTGAGCTCGGAGTGCATGGGGGGAAGAGGACAGGGATTATGAAGAGGTCTAGGGTAAGTGTGACAGCTTGCTAAGTGTCTATATCAGAACTCAAATTACCTTTGTTTTTTTGTCAAAAGTAGAGGTTTTGTTTGGGTACATAAGGGAAATACAGCTGGAGAGACCCACGAGTGCCGGATTGGAAATAATGCAGTACTATTGAGGCATAGAATTAATATAAGGCTTAAGAAGAAATTATTTAGGCAGATAGTGAGGGTATGGGAACCCTTGATAAGGTTTTCCTTTTAATGAAAAGCAGCCCCCAAATCATTTTCTTCTCTAACAAAGAGCAGGCTGTAAAATTGAGCTACAAACATAGACAAGCAAGCTGGAAGCTCGCACAGGTGAATGCCAGCAGTTGTACCAATAGGAAAAGACTGCCAGGGACTAGGCATGTTCAAAATGGTGACCCCATCTTCCCTTCTCTTTGCCAGTCACATGAATACAGTAAGGAACAGACAACATGGCGCTGGCCGGGCAAAGACTCCATTTGCATAATAAGATTAGGTGGGGCAGTCAGCTTCCCCACATTTTATGTAAAGGTCACACTTGGTCCGACCAATCTTTGGGCCCTATGTAAATTAGGCACCATCTCCTCAAGCCTGTCTATAAAATCTCGTGCTGTCCACCGTGGGCTGGAATTCCCACTTGGGCACCCTTCTCTCTCGCAGGAGAGAGAGCTGCTGTCCTTTCTCTTTCATTTGCTTGTTAAATCCCTGCTCCTAAACTCATGCCTTGTGTGTGTCTGTGTCCTTAATTTTCTTGGCATGAGACAGTGGACCTTGGGTATTACCACAGACAACCACGCTGCTTCAGAATGATGAGAAAAAGGTGGTGTTTGATGCTGATTAATCTGGCATGAGGCAATGGGAACAGCAACTGGATTTTTGAAATACAAATCCTGTGGCCATTATGTCTGGAGACCTGGATAGAGAATCCTGAGAAGGCTGTGCCAGAAGAATTGGAGAATTCTGACAGCCTGGAGGTTCTGGGCCAGCCCTGGGGTGTCATTTGTAAGAGGGGCAACCCAAGTAGTGGTGGCCCCAGGAGTGAGATCCTCAGAAACCAGAAGACTTGGATGGGCAGGTTTATGCAGAGGAGGTCCTTAGGTGTCATTCCCAGGCTCTCCCTGCTCTCAAGAATGAGCCAAGTCTTTGTCACATGTGGCACCCCTTGAAAGAGCCTTGAAGCGCCTGTCCTGCCTATCAGTGCTTTGCTCCTCTTTGTGTAATTGTGTATTAAATGTCTGTATTCCCAGCTGATCCAGAATGCCTTGCGGGCAGCCCTAGTCTGCCTTTGTGAATCATGATATTCCCAGACCCCTGCACCAGGCCTGGAAAATAGCATGTGCTCAATCAATGTCTCTGGACTGGTTGGAAGGCAGTGGTGTCCTCCTGGTCTGGACTGTCATGCTGGGAAGACCTCACACAGAGGAACAAGTCGTACCTGCCATTTCCCATGAAGCTCCTGACAGCTGTGGGACGCGTGGCATTGGCAGCTTCAGGAATAGTCCTCAAACTGGTCTCTACTCCTTCCTTCTGTCTCTGCGAACTGGTCTCATCTGGTCACATGGTAGTTTGGGATTTATTTCTACATGATGTTCTTTTTTTTTTGGAGCTTTTGAAACCCAGATCTTCTTTGTTGAGACCAATTCTACTGAAAGTGGGGTGCAGGCCTAGGAGGAGATGCTGGGACACACTGGACTGAGCACTTGGAGGGTAGCAAGAGATATTCCTGCACTCCTCTGTCCCCCGCACCATTTTCAGCATCCACATTACCCTCTGAGGTCTTTTTTTTTTTGAGACAGTATCTCCCTCTGTCACCCAGGCTGGAGTGCAGTAGTGTGATCTCCGCTCACTGCAACCTGCACCTCCTGGGTTCAAGCAATTCTCCTGCCTCAGCCTCCTGAGTAGCTGGAATTATTAGCATGTGCCACCATGCCTGGCTAATTTTTTTGTATTTTTAGTAGAGACGGGGTTTCAAGATGTCAGTCAGGCTGGTCTCAAACTCCTGACTTCAAGTGATCTGCCCAAGGTGCTGGGATTACAGGCGTGAGCCACCGCGCCTGGCCTGAGGTCATCTTATTAAACGTACCATTAGGAAATGACCCTCTTGACTCTGGCCCTTGTACTTAAGTTCACACAACCCGTCCAAAAGAACTGCCCTTGAAGTGAGCAGATTGAGCTGCTAGTGACCACATGTTCTATGGACCAAACCGTCTTGGTGGTTCACTGAATTCCTTTTTCTGTTCTATTATCCAGGCTCAGTTGTGTTTCGTCTGTGTGTGTGGGGGGCCGGGGAGTGAGTGAAGGGCACATTTGCCCCTTGTGCTGTTTGGGTTGTCAGATTGGCTCCAGGCTTTTCCATCTTCTCCTCCAGCACAGAAGCATGGAGGGGCAGCCGAGTGCGATCCCAGCTAGCTTGTTCCTGGATGTCCTCTTTCACTGACTTTAGGGGAGACATGAGGGAAAACATTCCAGAAGGCTCAGTTTCACCATCATGGCGTCTTGTGAGAAGCTATAGCTAATGATTTAACTGCCTGTGGCCTTGAAGTAGGAGTTTCTCAGAGGAAACCTGGTGGTGGTGATGAAACCTCAACTCTTTCAAAGTCATCCTGAAGGAAACAAGCCAAGATAGCATACTTAACTTTTCTCTTTAATTTTTTGATTTTATTTTTAATACTGCGAAATTCACACTGAAGTCCCTGAACATCTGGATTTCCAGCCGCAGGTGTTCTCCTTGGCTCCCCCGCTTCACACTAGCCCTCAAGCCTGGGTGGGTTTGAGGACAAGATGACGAGAGTCATGTCTGGTAGCAGTTAATTGGCTTGGACCATCAGGACCGGAGATTGAGCTTTACCAGATGTGCCCCAGATTGAATGACATGGCTTCGCTCCTTTGAGCCTGCTCTGTCCTGGGGTGCTCCGCTCCCGTCTATTCTCCCTGAGTCCAGCCCTGAAGGCTCCATGTACTCTCAGCACCCTGGCTACTTAGAGAAGCCAGGTGTTGTGTTCTGTTAGAGATGCACTAAGTCTTAGAGATGCATTCTAGTTTGGAGTGACTTTCATAGAAGTTTAAATTCTGGGGCAAAATAAAATATTTGACTATATTAAAAAAGTAAAGCCTCCGTTGAGGATTTCATATTTTATGCCTTAAACACGTGAAGTTCTGTGTGTAATCTAACAAGGAGTTACTTGAAGTCATACAGCCAAACTCCTCCTTTTTAAGGAGTTTGTAGTGCCTGGTGGGGTGGAGACAGAGGCGGGAAAAATCCAAGGCAGCAGAAGGCAGTGTCTGAGTGCCCGGGAAGCCGAGTGCAGGAGGTCTGGAGCAGGGAGGATTCAGGCTGGAGATCAAGGAGGTTCTCCCAGAAGGCATCATCCTGGGCGTGAGGAGAATACACTGTTTCTACCATCAGAGACAAGATGCACTCATAACATAAGCTGTCTAGATGTGTGACTTGGGTCTCTCTTCGTTCCATTTGGATTTTACGGTGACAGGAAATGACCTTCCGGCCATCTCAGCTTCAAGAGGTAATCCGGTGATTCTCCCTGCTCTGCCCTGTTTACCAAAGACCTGTTGGTTTCCAGAGTGTTGCCTCAACGGCCCATGTGCCTACAGCTCTTTGCTGGTTACAGAGCATCCTCACTGACTTTCAGAGGCACAATTCAGCTGGTGGAAGAAGAGGGGATCAGAGTTCCAAGAGGAGAGCAGCATGACAGCCTTCCTGAAATTTAAGTACCTTCCTGTGCTATTAAACATCTATTTACAGAACATCCTCTTTGATTATGCCATTTGTCCTCCGTTTAAAGCGTGAGGAGCCCCTTTGACCCCATATAAGCTGGTCATAAAAGAATGTTTTAAGAAAAAGCTCTCTGAAGTAGCATTCTATTTACAGAAATGCAGTTTTAACACAGTCTCCCCATGTAGAGCTGGGTGAGGTGAGCGGCTCTCAAGGGGTCATGCTTGCATTTTGAAAGCAGCTGCTTGCCCTGGAGGCACTAAGCATTTTAGCTGCAGTAAGTAAATATTAGCCCTGGCTGGCTGGGAGACTGAGGAACAGAGAGGAGAGATGTATATTTTCTTCCCCAGCCTCCTCTTCTGACCCAGCAGATCACTTAATGTGAAGAGGCTGTTTAACAACAAAAGGAATCCTGCTATTGTTGTAAGGAGGAACTTTGAGGTTGCTGGGATGCTCATGAATATCCATGGTATTTATGCATATTCAAAGAGTGTGGGTATGATTGACAGCCCACTCCTGAAATGTTTCCTGAAGCATCCTCAAAAGTCCTTTCAGTCATCATTGTGAGCATCGCCCTGACTGGGTGGGCTCTGCAAAGATTGGGCCCCCTTAGGTGGCATCTGCCTGGAGGATCATCTGGGGTACTTGTCTTCCCATTTATGCACAGCAGGGGTGCCCCCCCATCTAGGTTGCTCCAAGTCCTGCTTCAGAAAAATAAGCAGTTATGGGGCAGCATAATTTGCTCCAGAAGCTAATACCATAATTGGTACAACAGCCGGCCGGCAGCACTCGGGGTGGAGGGTGGTTCTCAGGGGCGGGGGCACGTCCTAGCCTCCATCCACTCAGCCCTGGGCCAAGGCCCCTGAACATTGAGCTCAGGGAACGTTTACTCCTGTTCCTGTGTGTCAGCGACCTAGTTTGGGCTGCATTAATAAGAAAAAGTTGGCAAGAGGCGGCCAAATCTGTGAATTAGTTGCAGAGCTTTCTGTGGGGTAGAAGAACAAATAATCAGGACAAAATATACCGTGATAAGAAAGCCTGCCCTTTGTTTACTGACATGCATCTCTGCTCCTGCTATTTAAAAAATGACTATTTCATTTGCAAGGTGATAAAAGAATGAATGGAAATTTACCTATGAGCTCCTCTGTAATTGAGTGCCTATCTGCCGGCTGAATAGTGGAAGCAAATTATCCACGATGGGCCAACTCTCTGCTTTCCTAGGACTGTGCATTCTATTCTTTCTGTTCAATGGAGGAAGTTGTCTACTCCACCAAATTAACCAAACACAGATAATGTTGTCAAAGAACGACTCCATTAGATTTCACAGACACCTGACGCCAAGACAAAAGCCTCTACCCTCACAGCATTTCAACTTCAATTTTTTCCTACATGACTCAAAAAATAAATTTGTTTTGTGGGCCAGAGATGATGAGTTTGACAGGTTTTCAGAACAGAAGGTAAAAGAAAAGTTAGCAACATTGGCTGGGGTGATTCCAGCAAATTTCATTAGGCTATATCCCATACATGGAGATGCAGGCAGCTTGGTGAACTGGAACTTTCTGATTGGGGGTTTGGGGGTCTGGCCCCAGCCTGACGGTGATATTAACTCAGTTTGCACATTCTGCCACATAGAGATGATGATACTGAGATTTAGAGTAGTGACCCAGAGCTGGGAAGTCTGGCAGGGAACAGAGGGCTGGTGAGGGACTGCACCCACAGTCTCCAAATGGGTCAAACCCAAAATGGTGCTCAAGTAATAGTACCATGGAAGTCTCAGGCCTGTTGGGAGAACTGGGCAGAGCAGGGCACAGGACATCCTCGAGGTGGGACAGCTATCAAGGAGAGGAGAGCGTGGAAAAATTCTTCTCCCACAGTGCCGCATGGACTAATTTCAACACTCATACAAACCTTCAGGAAGACTTAAGAGATCGGGTGATATCTATTTGTTTATTTTCCTTTTGCTGAAAAGATCATGTAATAACAGGGAATCTTAGGAAACAGCCCCATCATACTCTGAATACAATAGTGACATTTCTGCACATTTCTTTTTATATGCACATGTGGTAGCTTGAGTTTTTAATTCCCTCTTCTCCACCCTCTGACTGGAGCATGGCACACACCTTCCTTATGGGGCATACACCAAGTTGGGATAGCTCAAGGGAATGTTGGGTGATGCAGCTCAAGGAGGGAGTGGAGGCAGAGCCCCTTTCTGCGTAATAGGACATGGCGTTATGCTCAGGGTGGACCCCCCCGGCAGAGTAGGGACATGATTGTCAGGTGCATTTTTGAATGTGGGACTTTCATTCTCTCCCCAGGGGCCTGGCTCTCAAGCTCTATGGGGAAAGGGGTTGGGAAATGAGGGCAGGTGGGTGAAGTGGATGGAGGGGTACTGAGTCTGAAGACTGAAGAGGCTGAGAGAGAGGGATTCTGGGAGGGGCAAGCAGAGGTTTTAGGAAACCAAGGAGGCCCTGGGGTTGGGGCTAAGAGAGAGCTGGTGTTAGGAGAAGGCTGCCTGAGGGCCTGTGAAGAGGGTCCCAACATGAGCAGTTCTGAGTCAGGAAGGGAGTCCAGGTCCCAGCCAAGGAGGGCTCCACATAGGCGACAGTGGGTGACCAGGTCTGGCATACATTACTTTCCTGTACCCCTTTCTGATATCATGCAGATCAGTTAACAAGGAGTCAGACTGTTTCATGGTTTGTTCTATCAGTGTTTAGGGGTCAGAAATACAGTTTTACTCTGTGTGTTTGTGTTTTCAGCCATAGTATACCCATTAGGCCAAGTTCACTTATCTTTGCCTGTGTGACCCTATAAGGGTTTGCCAGGTTTTCAGTGACCATCCAGTCATTGGCTGGGCTGGCTTGCTGTGGTGTAGTGAGCACGACACTATCGGCAGTGCAGTGTCCTGGCAGGCCCCGAGGGCAAAGTGACCAGGGAAGGCTTTTCTCCAAAGTGCCCGGAGAGACCCAACTTTTCATCCAGGCCACTGTGGGGAGACTTTGGTCTTGCTGCCTTTGTCCAGGATGAGGCCAAGGTCCTTTAGGGCATGGAAAACAGGAACCCTTCCATGCATTTTGAGCAGAAAGGGGTTGAATATCGGGAATTAGAGGCTTATCCAATTGTTGGAGGTGGGGTGGAGGGAACCAAAAGTCAGAAAGGCCACATTCAGGATTTGGAAATGTAGGCGTCTTGTGAGAAGCTATAGCTAATGATTTCAACTGCCTGTGGCCTTGAAGTAGGAGTTTCTCAGAGGAAACCTGGTGGTGGTGATGAAACCTCAACTCATTGCCTCATAGCTTCCACCTGAAAATCAGGGCTTCTCTTTCTCTTCTGCCCTCCAAATCTCACGGGAGTTCCTCTCATTGGTAGACTCTAATTGGAACCCTGCTGATACGGGACTACTGGGATGTGGGAGAGGGTGTGGAAGGAGGTCCACTGATACCAGCTAGACAACAGTTTGGCATGAGCCACAGTGCCTAGTACAGTGCCTGGAACAAGGTAAGGACTAAGCACACAGTTACTGAAGAATGAGGAGTGGGTGGGAGTACCACTCAGAGGGGCATCCCTACTCCGTCCAGAAAGACCATGCTTCTGCCCCCCTAGGGTGGGGTGAATTGTGGCGCTTTTCCCATTTAGAAGGAATTTTTTTCCCATTTAGAAGGAGAGAGGGTCTGGGACTCCAGAAGCTGCTCTTAGACTTGGGGAGATGATAGCTGTGGCTCTTGTACTCCAAGCTTCCTGAGTCTAAGCTGGGGAAACAAGCCTGTAGGGGGAGGTGTATCTGTGGGGGTTGCATTGAAGCGTAGAGGCAGGGCCCAACTGGGACTTCCCTTCTACCTTACTGTCACCTGACCAGCTCTTACATGCAGAGTATAATCTTACACACTTGCCATGGCATTGGAAGAGGTGAGTTTGTTCAGATAAGTGGGTCAATCTGGGGAGTGTCTCAGGAAGAAAGCTGTATTCGTCGGTAATCTTGATTGTACACAACAGGCGAACCCACTCAATCTGAAAAGGTTGTTTGACTCACAAGCTGAGACGTTCAGGGGTGTCTGTCTTCAGGTAAGTTCAGATCCAGCAACACAAATGATGGTCTTTTTCTTTCCTCCTCCTCCTGATTCTGCTCTCTCTGATTGTTTGTTCCCGTGTGAGTCTAATTCTCCACCTACTGCAGGTGGGCCTCCTTCATGTAGTCAGGGAAGTTGGCTGCTGGCAGCTCCAGGCTCGCATGGCCCCAGCTTGGCAGTCAGTGGAAAGCAAGCCTCCTCTCGACACTTATGCATATGCACCTGGAAATGAGAGGACTTGCCAAGCTCTGTACACCTATAGCAGTTTCTGTGTTTGAGGAGATGTGACATTCTAGTTGTTTCAGCTGGGCACACCTGCCCACCTCTGTGGTGAGAGTCTGGGGCTAGAGGAGGGAAACGGTCCCACAGGACCACAAGGAGAGCAGAAGGGATGGTTTCCCAAAGGAACAAAAGTTGCAGGCACAGCAACCTGTTTTCAGATATAAACAGAACAGGAAGAGGCTGGGGCTGGGATGATGGTGCCTCTAGGCAGAGAACAAATGCTGCATGAGGGTCTCAGTTTTGTCGGCATCAGCCATCAGCTTACATGTGTGTAGCTGGGAGTCTAGCTGGGCCCTTTCTCGGCTCTGGGAAGGATGGTCAGCACCCTGCAGGGTGACTCGGGATGAGGGCAGCTGGAAACCTCCCCAGAGCATTACCAAGGTTCTCGCTTCCTTCAGTGATATTGTATTTGCCATGAGCTTATTTTGAATGCTGTATTTGGTTTTACCCTGGATACTGTGTCTGAAGATGACCAGACTTTTCAGCTGCATGGGTTTTATGTTGAAAAGCAACCCATCCAGGACCAGTCCAGACACTCCCTCCCTCTCCTCTTTCCTTCTTTGTTCCTCAGTTCCCATCAACCTCCTTCTTAGGAATTCCAGAATTATGCATTTATTTGGTCAATATTCACTGAAAACCTGTGTGCCAGGCCCTGGGGATTAATTTTAAACAAAATAAATCCAGTCCGGGCCCTCACAGAATTTGAAGACCAGTAGGGAGGTCAGGTGTTCAACACAAACAAAGACATTACGTAGTTGGTTAACATATGATTTAGCAGCAATGGGCTAAGTGCGCTGAAGGAGAGGCACAGGTGTTCGGACAGCTCGGGACTGACCTGGTCCATCGCTCAGGAGGCTCCCTTGGGAAGGGCACAGTAAGCTGAGAGAGAAAGGATGGGCTGGATTTTGGATTTTGATGAGGGGAAACGGGTGAGGAGCAGGGAGGTGTGTTTGCATGCCTGGGCTCTGACCAGGGAGCACAGGGCTGCTGGCTGGAAGGGGCAATGACGGAGGGTCTCCACTTGACACCTCCAGCTTGCCTGGGAGCAGGAACTTGGTTCTATCCCACTAGTGCCCTCAGTGGAAAAGATAAGAGCAATGGGTACCATCTGGCTCCCCCATGCCTCCTCTTGTCTCTCCACCCCCAGATCACCTGGAGGGAGGATGGAGTTCCCCTAACTGCACCTGGGCTGAACCTCTCACGTCAAGGCTCTGGCTGGCAGTGGGGTGGGGGCACTGCTGTGGTTATGCTCACTGCAGGATGGCCTCTCTAGCTGCTACATGAGGCAGAGAGGAAGGAGGCTAGGCTGTAGTGCAGGTGAGAGATGGTGGCTGCTACAGGAAGCTGAAGCGATGGAGGTGACACGGAGCATCAGATTCAGGATGTGGTTTAGAGGTGAAGCCAACTGGTCCTATGGACGGAACTGCTTTGGCGTGGAGAGAGAGAGGAATGAAAGGTGATGGCAAGGCTTGTGGCCTGAGATGGTAGTGCTACTGGCTAAGGTGCCGAAGGCTGGGAGGAAATAGAACACAAACACATGTGTTCTTCTTGAACATGAGTTTGAGGTGACACCTGGAGAGCAGTTGATCCATGGGTCTGGGCTGGAGATACAGGGATGGATGTTGTCGCTTCAGAGACACTGAACAAAGTCGCAGCAGTGGGTACCTGTGTGTGGGGTCAGGATGGACCGGGCCTGGGGCCTGAGGAACAGAAATATTTGGAGGTCAGTGAGAGGAGAAGCAGCCAGAAAACAGATAAACCCAACCGGGCCAGGCAAAAACCTGCCTGCGATAAATCATGCCAGTTCTGCCAGGCTGCAGATGTGCACTTCGAGGACCCCCGGGTACCAGGCCCTGTCGCGGTGGTGTGATGGATGAAGGCTGCTCCCCACCTCCCCCACCTCCTGCCGGTGCCTGCTTCCTGCCACCACCAGGCAGTCCCTCGGGAATAGAGAAATAGCTGAGCAGCTTTGCCATGACAGCCTTTTAAAAGTGACTTTTAAAACTTCTTATAATTGTTGACTAAAAGGCCCATTGCTCCAAAGGCTCTGTTTGTGGTGGAAAAAGGAAAGTCATTTTAGAAAAAATGTCTGAGGAGGTGAAGCATTCTAGTAAATTGACCAGGCGGCATTTGTAGCTCTGGGCTTATATTTCAAAAGCCATTAAAAGCCCCTCAAGAAAGGGCTGCAAAGTAGTTATTTTGAGAAAGGTGGTCATTTGGGGGGTGAGGGGGAAGAAAATGCCAGTTTGCAGTGCAGTTGGAGGAGGAAGCAGCTGGTCACTATTCCCCTTAATCCAAGCTTATCTAACCTGTGGCCCAGGATGGCTTTGAATGCAGCCCAACACAAACTCGTAAACTTTCCCAAAACATTACGACATTTATGCACCAATCTTTTTTAAAATTCATCAGCTATCGTTAGTGTTAGCGCATTTTATGTGTGGCCCAAGACAATTTTTCTTTTCCAATGTAGCCTAGGAAAGCCAAAAGACTGGATACCTCTGCCCTAAACCTTGGTGAAAGACTGTGCCTCAACAGCTTTGGCCAGGAGGCAGTTCCTCCCTGAGTACTGTCTCTATCTCGTCTGCATCTCTTTGCCTTTGCTTTCACTACCCCTGACATTTGGAAGGACCATTTCTCAGCACCAGCCTTTCCAAAATAAGCCTGTTTTGTGAACTCCTTTCCCTAAATCATCCCGGACTCCGATAGCTGTCTGAATTCCTGCAGCCCGTTTGGTCTACATGCCCTGCACTTTCCCCAAACTCCTGTCATCCATGACAACTGCATGGGCTGGGACACTGCATGCTGATGTTTCATGCAGGTCCCTGGCTTTCCCCCAGCAAGCAGGGATGTATGCGGAGGGTGCTGAGGTCCTGCGGAGGATGAACTATACAACATCACCTGGTGCCTTTCCTTCTTGGGCAGTGTGGGGGAGCTGGTACGTGGGGGAGCTGGTACGCGTTGCCTCTCAGTCGCGGCCTTGTTATGTTTTATGTGGGGTTGACCTAGCAGATACAGGCAGGAGAATAAAGGGTGTGGGGCCCATGTGTGTAGTCTTTGGCTTTTCTGTGGCTGTCAAGGTGAGGGCAGCTAGGCAAGTGGGGCCAGGAGCGGGGGGTGTTACCAGCTACAGCCTGGGAGAGAGATGAGATGGGTAGGAATTTGCCGGGGGCATGGTAGGAGGGGGAGACGTTGTACCTGCCAGCCACAGGCACCTTGTGTCTCTGAGTCTGAGTGGGCTCCCCAGGGCCTGCCTCAGAGCCCTGTGGCTAGCGTGGGGTTGCAGACAGGTGGGCTTCTGGAAGGGCAGAGTGGCTCACCTGTCAGGAGCTTGGAGGTATTTAGATGAGTAGCACTGTCTGTGGCGTAACTCATTTTCAGTTCTAGAATTTTCCTGAGTCCCAGCCCTGGGCACCATGGGATGCTTTAGTGATCTCAAGAGTTCTTCTTTTCTGCTGAAACTAGCTTGAGTGGGTACTGGTCACAGTGGGCCATTTTCAGAGTGCCAGACCACAAAGGTCTGCAGGGATGGTTCACCGCTGGTGCTGGCTCCCCCAGTAGGTTTTGTCTCTGGGCCTGGTGCCCATGGGGTGCTGGGAAGGTCCCAGTGTTAGAAGACCTGTGACCATTAGCTTACATGTCCAGGAGAAGAGGGACATGTGGACCCAGGGAAGCTGGTGTCTCCCCCAGTCAGGGGTGACTGGCTAGATTCTTTCTTCCTGCCTTTAGTCCCTCTTTCCTTCCTTCCCTTCCTCCCCACCTCCTTTCCTGTCTTCATTCCTCCATCTCTCCTCCCCTCTAATTCCTTCCCTTCTCCTCTCCCTTCCTCCCTTCCTTATTCTCTCTCTCCTTCCCTTTTTCTCTCCCTCACCCACCTCCGTTAATTAATTAATGTGTCCTAGGCCCATGTAGGAGGCTGGGGATACAATGACTGAAGTCTGTGCCCTCGTGGTGCGGAAGGCAGACAGAACGAACACCTACTTGGTAGGCATAGGGATGATGGGTTTGGGGAGTCCAGGGCCATAGGAGCCCACAAAACTGAGTGGGGACACGAGGCTTCCTGAGGTTTCAGTTGTCCCTTGATATTCTCTGTTATAACTGGGTATGGCCACCGTGGGGACGTTGTGAGGTGGGCTGGGTCAGAGCCCTGTGCGCGAGAATTGACTGGGAGAAGCGGGAGCCCAGCACCTGTACACGGATCCTTTGTTCCTGTTCCAGCTCTTCCTTATTTAAATGCAGTTGGGTGTCTTCTGTTTTTAAGTTTTTTTTTTTCTAAATCTAGTCCTATGGTTTAGCTAACATAAAACCATGTCCAGGAACCACATATATGAGAAGAGTTCATTTGTCCACAACGGTAAAATCTGGTATTTAAAAAAAATCTCCCTGTATAGACCTCCCTCTGAGAATCACAGCTCCCTTAGTATCTCTCCCATGCTGAGTTTGCTTCTCTGGAAAGCGATGTGGCTGAAGTAGCTGAATTTTAAGGATGATAATATTCCACACTTCCAGAACCCACCTTTGAAAACTCAAAGTGTGTGAATTAAAATTTTATTTTTACTTCTTTTTGGCCTGAGGAGAGAAACCTCAGAAGGAGCAAATCACCTGAGAAAAAGCAAATACACTGAGCAGGAGGGTCTGGGATGGGCTGGTGCTCGCGGATGTGTGGAGGGCCAGGTGGGATTGGAGGGGAGCTGCCTCCTGGCTGCACTTGCTGTGGCTCAGTATAGCTGTTGTTGGATTCTTCTGTGAAGGAAGAGCCTGCAGGCCAGTGTTGTCCTTGCAGGATGGTGTGTGATGGGGGGAGAAGTTGAGTGTATCTGGGTTTTCGTGGCTGTGCTCTGGGGCCAGGAGGCTAAGTTTTTAGAGCAGGCTGACTTGAGACTGGCAGCAGGAGGTTGACTGGCTCCCCTGCAGGGTAGGGAACTGGCTGACCTCAGGGCATGTTTAGGGAGCAAAACACAGCTCAGGGGATGCCATGGGCCTTTGTGAGGGTGTTTACTGATAGAAGATGCAAATAAGCCTCCCCACTCTGGAGAAGGAGTAGGTTAAGTTGGACTCCTACAGAGAACTGAGAAGACTGTAAATTAAAAATGAAATCCCAAGCCCTACCCCCACCTGACTGAACAAAGCCCTGCTTGGTGAAGAGAACCCCAGAGAAACCTCAAAACCTGAGTTCTCGGCCATGACAGGAAGGGAAGGTGGACATGCCTGGTTATACCCCCTCTCTTTTGGAATTTAGGCATAACCGACCAGCATTAATGCTGAAATCGAGATCCTAAGATGTATGGAACAGACTCTTTGTGGCAATAAGAGGCCAAATTATAAACAAGATCTAAGGCCATGCAAGGCAAGGATTGTCACACCTGCCGGTCATCTCTCTTATTCATAGCATCCTTAATTTAAAACATTCCTTTCTGCTGACTCCACATTTTAGACAGAGCCTTACTCCTTTAACCAACTGCAAGTTAGAGAATCCGCGAATCTACCTATAACCTAGAAGTCCCTGCTTCAAGACATCCTGACTTTTCAGGCCAAACCAATGTATACCTTCCATGTATTGATTTATGTCTTTGCCTGTCATTCCTACCTCCCTATAATGTATAAAACCAAACTGGAATCTGACTGCCTTAGGTACACTTGGTCAGGACCTCTGGGGATTGTGTTTCCCCAGGCCATGGTCACTCATATTGGCTCAGAAGAAACATCTTGAAAATACTTTAGAGTTTGGTTTTTCCATTAACAAGAGGAAGGGTGGTGAAGGGGACTGGGGAGTCCTGGGCTCAATGCAGTCTACTTTTCAGTGGAGTGAGGGAAGGGCACTGTTCATCTCCAAGATCTTGTAACACTATTTGACATGGTGAATCTGGTAGTGACACAGACAGAAGACAGAGACACTGGGTAGAAGAGGGTGGTTCCCTGGCAAAGGCCTCACCCTCAAGCCTGGATACCTGAGGCCTGAAATGGGGACAGGCATGCCTGTTTTTGTGCCCCAAAAGTTGCCATTTGGCCCACCATGCCTCCTATCCTATACCCCATATAAGCCCTGAACCCCAGGCTCCAGAGCGGGTTAGGCGATGAGACAAACAGACGGACAGATGGCAGAACAGCAGAATGATGCAACAGAGAAAGAGACAAGAGGAGGAACATCTGAACACCGAGAGGATTTTGGTTGGGGGCGGTTGGAGAGGGTTTGGCCACTGGACAGCCAGGCTCCAGGGGAAGATCATCTTCCCGAAGCAGGAGTGGTCACAGACAAACCTCTCAAACACTGAACTGGGAAGGAAGTGGTGTTTCATTTGGCCGGGAGCTGTGGCAACATAGATGCCTAATAACTGAGCTCCCTGACAAAGAAAATCTTTGCCCCTTTAAAGGCTTACAACTCTAGAAATTACAAGTGAAAGGGTCTTGATCTTACAACTCTAGAAATTACATGTGAAAGGGTCTTGAGCCATGAAGTAGGTATAGGGTACATGACTTAGGTGGGGGTCTGATCACGTTTAAGTAAAAACAATCCTTCCAGAAAGATTCCTCCATACCATATCCGCAATCTATAGATGGAACTGTGGTTAGCAGTAGGAGTCTTATCCTTAACCTGACCAGTGGTGCCAACCAGTCCCTCCTCTGGCTGACCTCTAACTTCTCCTTTTGAGATGAAGAGGATTAAGGGTCTCCTTCCTCATTCTCCCCTTTGAGAATCTCACTTACAACATTAGTGAGAGTTCTCACTCTCATTCTTATTTTCCTCAATTTTAGCTATTAATTTAGTAGGGCTGTTCCATTGTCCTGGGTTACATACTTTATACTGAGTACAGCTATATAAACAGGTTTCCTTCTGTGTCCCTGCACATTCGTAACAACTGTAGAACAAAAGAATGGCAGTAACTTTCCATCCCACCTCAGTAACCTGGTGCACACACTGACAGCATTCTTCAAAATTAGTTAATGTTCCTACTGTATAAGTCCAAATTCAAAGAATAAGTCCCATGATGAGTCTCCTCATGCTTCGGCCATGCATGGACCAGCCAGCTTCTGGGATGTGGCTGGAGCAAGGCTTGTCCTTCTTTAAGGTGATTCTGCAGCCATTGTCTGTGTCTGGTTTAGCTTCCCAAGTTGCTGCAGGTTATGCGTGGCTGTGGTGGATCCAGGCTGGGATTCCCTCTACCTATATGGCTGTGGGAGTGGTCAGGATCACGGTCTGGGGTCCTTTCTACCATGGCTTCAGAGGGACTACATTCCAGTCCTTTATCCACATGTGATCACCTGGTGAGAAAAGGTGAACTGGGGAGAATAAGCTTACACAGCCTCTTTTATTTACCCAGGTTGAAATATCCTGACTGATTTTTCTAGAGTTTGTAGCTGTCGTCCTAGCTCAATTTCTCCCCACTCTTGAGGAGTTCCCAGGAGGGCCCGCAGTATGGGAGGGGGCCTATGATATAAGACTTCATAGGGGGAATATTAGGAGTACATCTAATTTTGAATAACACCAAGGGAAGTGCCTGTGTCCACTTTAATCCTGTTTCTTGACACATTTTCCCTAAGCTATTTTTAATAGTCTGGTTCATCCACTCCACCTTTCCAGAACTCTGTGGTCAGTAGTGCTACTCTTCCATCTGGTAGCTGGATCCATCCCTCTTTAATTATTTGCCTCCCTTCTGCTTGGAGAAAGTCCTTTGGTACTCATTAGAGTGACCACTGTGTGGGGTGCTTTGGTATTTAAGTTTTGCTCCAGAGTTAGCTTATCAGCCTCTTGTGCTAGCAAAGCAGTTGCTGCCAGGGTCCTTAAACATGGGGGCCATCCTTTGGAAACTTCATCCAGCTGCTTGGAGAGATAAGCTACAGGCCTGGGCCAAGGTCCCACTGTTTGTGTTAGAACTCTAACTGCCATTTTTTTTCTCTTTCTGACACATGCAATGTGAAGGGCTTGTTAAATCAGGTAACCCCAGAGCCAGGGCTGACATAAGTTTCTCTTTCAGTTCCTGAAAGGCCTGCCACTGCTGAGATCCTCATTCAAAGGGTTCCTTGTCTCCCCCACTTAGTGACTTCATAAAGGGGTTTGGTCAGTACCATGAAGTTTGGAATCCACAGTCTACAGAAATCTATGGCTCCCAGGAACTCTCTCACCTGCCTTCTAGTCTCGGGTCCTGGCAGGTTGCAAATGACCTTTTTCCTCTCTACTCCTGGGCTGCACTTTCCCTTCTGGATTGTGAACCCCAGATATTGCACTTGCTGTCAGCAAATCTGGGCTTTCTTTTTAGACACTTTATACCCACAATCCTCTAGGTGCTGAAGTAAGGCATCTGTTCCTTTAGCTCACCCAACTGCCATGGGTTGTCCCAACAAAAGGCCATTAGCATATTGGAGCAACATGCAGCCTAAGTCCTTAGCAGGAAACTTCTGGAGGTCACGGGCTAGTGCCTTCCCAAAGATGGTGGGAGAGTTCTTGAACTCCTGAGGTAGCTGGGTCCAGGTGTACTGGGTGGTTACACCTGTTTCTGGATTTTCCCATTGAAAAGCAAATAGTCTCTGACTCTCCGAGGCCAGTTCAATGCTAAAGAAAGCATCCTTTAAGTCCAAGCAGGTGAACCAACTATTCTCCGCTGGCAATAATCCCAACAGCATGTACGGGTTGGGTGCAGTTGGGTGCAAAGTCAGTGTAGCCTGATTAACCAGGCACAAGTCCTGCACTGGCCTGTAGTCTTTGGTCCCTGGTTTAGGAACAGGCAAGTGGGGGGGTGTTCCATGGAGACTGGCAAGGAACTATAATTCCATAGTCCTTTGAGTATTTTAGGTGGACCTGAATGCCTTCTAGGGCCTCCTGGGGAACAGGATATTGCTTTTGCCTAACTAGCTGGACCCCAGGCTTGACCTCAATGAGCACAGGGGCCTGGTTGATTGCCAGTCCTGGTGGATTGTCCTCTGCCTAGACCTTAGGCCATTGTTTTGCTATTGCAGGTTCTGTCTCCCTGTCTGGTTCAGTTAAGAAGAGCCTCCACTCTACTTCACAAAGAACCCTGAGAGCCATTATGACTCCAGTTTTAGGCAATGCCAGCTGTGAAGTGCTACTCTCGGTGCAGGTGATGGCTGCCCATAGCTTATTGAGCAGATCCCCTTCCTCGCAGGGGCAAAGGGCAATCAGGCCTGTATAAGAATTGTTGAATCACCTTGTGCCCCCGCCCCACCTCACAAGTCCGAGGCAAACAGAAAGACTATTTCTCTCACACCCCAGTAGCTCCAACAATATCGGTGTTTCCTTTGATGAGGGAGTTACAGGACTGTCATCCGGACCATGGGTTCTTTGGGAGCAATTGAGCCTGGTCCTCTTCAGTCCAGTGGCCCTTCCATTAGATTGAAGAGAGCTCCTTCACTTTTGTCTGAAGCCTCCTGCCTAAGATCACTCTGTTTTCCTGTCAACTGGGGGCACTTGTCCCCTCCAGTGTCCTACTTCCTTACAGTAAGCACACTGGTCATGCTGCAGGCGCTGGTGATTAGACTGGGTAGCCTTCTAGGAGCACCCCTTTTCCAGCCCTTCTGGGGGTGCTCCTCTAATAGCAGCAGCTATCAAATTGGCTCTTCATTGAGTCTGATGCTCATTTTCTCTATGACTTTCTCTATGGCTTACTGTGTCTCTGCTCACAAACACCTGGTAAGCTATTTCCAATAACTGAAGTATTCATGCCTGCAAATCCTGCCTGCTTCTGTAACTTTCTCCTAATGCCTTCTGCACACTGACTGACTAATGCCATATTTACCATGTGTTGGTTTTCAGGGCTCTCAGGATCAAAAGGCGTATACATGCGATAGGCTTCACACAGCCACTCATAGAACTGTGCTGGGCTTTCCTCTTTCCCTTGAATGACCTCAGAGGCTTTATTAATGTTTGTAGCCCTCTGGGCTCCCTTCTTCAATCGTTCGAGTAAGACCTCTCTGTACTGGACTAGCCTCTGCAAGCCCCCTGGGGTGTTTGGATCCCACTGGGGGTCAGTCCCTGGTAACTGGACCCTGACATACTCTTGGGGGTTCTGGTAATCTGTGGGAACATGCTCCTCCAACCATTTGGAAGCAGCTTGGAGTAATCTCTGCCTTTTATCAGTGTTAAGAAGATACATAAGCAGCTGGTGGCAGTCAGCCTAAGTGGGGTTATGAGTTTGGACAATAGTTTGCAGTAGGTCAATGAGAGCTTGTGACTTCTCGGTATAAGACGGGGTATTTTTCCAGTTGATAAGATAAGCTGAGGTGAACAGCAGGTATGTGAAAACATGCCTTTCTACCATGTGGCCATCCTTACCCACTCCCATTTACCTCTACTCTCTTAAAGGCATCTTCACCCCTGCCTTGGGTGGTAGATGGGCTGCTATAGGAGGAGTTCCTCCCAGGAGGCATGTGGCTATGGAAGGAGTCCCTCCACATTCTTTCTTGTCTACCCTAGGTGGTTTAGGAGTGTGGAATTCTGGTGGGGGTGCTGAGGTTTCAGGCCCAAGGGCAAGGAGTCCTTCCTTCAGACCAGCAGGAGGGGGTATCGTCGGCAAAAGTTCTTCTGCCACTGGATCTGCCAGGACCTTAGGAGTCTGCATCCCTCAGGGGGTGGAGCGGGGTTTCTCCCTAGCTGTCTGCCTCTTTGCGATTAGTATGGTTGCTGCCTGTCCTCTTAACCACTGTGGAGGGTTTAGAACTAGCTGCAGCCATGAATCTATGTGTGGAAATTGATTAGGGTGTCCTGGATTGCATGTAACCTTATGCCATACTTCGGAGACAAGAGACCTGTCTAGGCTCCCCCTCTGAGGGCCAGTCCACCCCAAATGTTGGCCAGTCTATCTCACATGAGGCCCTCAGCTCTCCTGGTGTCATAGTCACTACATAATCCCCACTAAATCCCTTCTTGAAAATTTTCAGCATAGTCCCCAGAGGAGTAGGCTTGCTATGAGTGTGACCCATGTGTTTTGCACAAAGAAACAGTACTCACAGGCAGTAAGGAGAGTTTTACTCCACCCTCAGTTTCTCCCACCATGCACGATGTGACACACTCTTTCACTTTTGCTTCAGGTCGGTAGGACCATCTCCCTTTGGCGAGTGTTTCAGATGCCATTTGGCATTGGAGAGTTCGTTAATCCCCCTCACAATGCCTAGACTGTGAAGGCACTTCCTTCAAGCCATGTTTGGATCATTCCTAATCCCAGCCAGCCCCACAGTTCTCCCGGAGCTTAGGGCCCTCTGTAATGGATCTGCCGCTCCCACATTTCACGGCTGGTGAGTCCAATTGGACCCCTCCAATCACTCACACGATCATACACCTCCCTCAGTTTCCCCACCCTGTACGACGTGACACACTCTCTGTTTCACTTTCACTTCAGGCTGGTAGGATTGTCTCCCTTTCGGGGAGTGTTTCACACATCACTTGGCATCGGAGAGTTCATTGATCCCCTCACAATACCTAGATTTCAAGGGCATCTCTTTCCAGCCATATGTGGATCGTCCCTAATCCCAGTCGACCCCACAGTTTTCCCAGAGCTTAGGGCCCTCTCTAACGGACTTGTAGCTCCCACATTTCATGGCTGGCGAGTCCAAATGGACCCCTCCAATCACTCATACAATCGCACTTCTCCCTGCACCCAAATTGAAAGCAAAAGCAAGACTTTCAAGGTTAGTTACAGAAAGAGAGAGAGCCGAGTTTAAGAGTGCCAAATCCAGCACACATGGGTGATCAGGCCATGCTTCCACCTAAAGGAGGTGGGCAAGTTTCCCAGGATTGATCCTACCATGTTTCTGTTGTCCAGACACTCCAGACACCCATTCCTTCTCAGTGTTCAGCCACTGGGTGGATCCCACACTGCAAGGGCCTACCATGCTTTTGCTCTGGTGAGGCATTCCACCAGGGCAAATGCCTACTTGGGAGCACTCTCAGGACTCGCATCACCCAAGTGGGCTAGAGTCCCCTGCAGGGATGCTCCTCAGGGCAAGGCAAAACACCTGAAAGGCTGCTCTGGCTGACCGCCAACCAAAACTCACTTCCTGATCAGGGAATGAAATAATGAAGCAGGAGTGGTTGCAGACAAACCTCTTGAACACTGAACTGGGAAGGAAGTGGTGTTTCATTTGGCCGGGAGCTGCGGCAGCATAGATACCTAACAACTGAGCTCCCCAACAAAGAAAATCCCTGCCCTTTTAAAGACTTACAACTCTAGAAATTACATTTGAAAGGGTCTTGATCTTACAACTCTAGAAATTATGTGTGAAAGCATCTTGAGCCATGAAGTAGGCATAGGGTGTGTGACTTAGGTGGGGGTCTGATTGTGTTTAAGTAAAAGCAGTCCTTCTGGAAAGATTCCTCCATACCATATCCATGATCTTTAGATGAAATTGTGGTTAGCAGTGGGGGTCTTATCCTTAACCTGGCCAGCGGTGCCACCTGGTCCCTCCTCTGGCTGACTTGTAACTTATCCTTTGAGATGCAATGTAGAAGGCTGAAGGGGAAATGGCCTTAGAAACTGAAGAGGATTAAGGGTCTTCTTCCTCATTCCCACTCCATCTTTCACTTCTGGCTCCCTGTTTATCCCTCTGAGAGTCACCTCCACCACTCAATAAGACTCCTACATTTATCCTTTGAATCTGTGTGTGACCCAATTTTTCTGGGATGCTGAACAAGAGCTCAGGATACAGGAAGTGGTCACATTGGCCTTCTGACCTTGCAAAAAGGCAGAGGGTCCACTGAGCTGGTTAACAGTCAAGCCATTCCCAGATGGCAACACTAAAAGGGTACACTGTCATATATGCCCACTTGTGCTCCTGCCCCTGTCTGCCTGTGTGCTCCCCCCTCCCCTAAGGGATTTGAGCAGCAGTGGTGACTGAACAGGCGAGACATACCCCTGTTGCATGTCCTGCAAGGGAGATCAGGGAACTCTCCCATTTCAGTAGCACAGATTTCTCTGTCATTACAAAGAAGACTTGTGCCCTTATCTGAGGGACCGCTGTGTAAGGGACACATGGGAAAGTGGTTGGGGAGGAGGAGGGAGACTGGTAAGCACAGCAGAAGGATGAGTGCCAGGAGAGAAAAGAAGGCAGGAGCGCAGGGCAGGAGTGTTAGGCACTGAGCAGGGGGCCGGGATCTTCAGTGCTGAGGAGACCCTGTGGACTCCAGGTGACCCACTCTGCATACAGGCCTGGATTCACACTCCACACTCCGAGCTTTGGGCATGGTGCTTCCCTTACTCATTGGAGGTTCTCAGGTGGGGAATTTAGGCTGCATGGAAGAGGAGGCCTTGTTACCCAAGACCACAGAGACTCAGCTCCTATGAGCATTTGTGTCTTTCTCCAGAACTTCCTTAGACATGATTTCACTTCATTTCAGAAGGCTCTGTGGGGTAGAGTCCTGTAAGATGCTCTGTTAATGCTGCCTACGGCCAACTGAAGAATACTGGAAAATACCCCATGCTATGCTTCCTTCTCGGAGATTCCCAACGAACAACAGCATTCCAAAGCTTTCAGAAGTCCTTCTGTTAAAGAAACCTGTTAAACTTTTTTTTTTTTTTTTTTTTTGAGACAGAGTCTCACTAGTCACCAGGCGCCAGGCTGGAGTGCAGTGGCGCACCTTGGCTCACTGCAACCTCCGCCGCCCGGGTTAAGCAATTTTCCTGCCTCAGCCTCCCGAGTAGCTGGGACTACAGGCACGCACCACCACGCCCAGCTAATTTTTTTGTATTTTTAGTAGAGACGGGGTTTCACCATGTTGACCAGGACGGTCTCGATCTCTTGACCTCGTGATCCGCCCGCCTCGGCCTCCCAAAGTGCTGGGATTACAGGCGTGAGCCACCGCGCCCGGCCTTGTTAAACTTTTTTTTAATCCTGTGTTTCCTAAACTTATTTGATCACAGATCCCTTCTGTCATAGAAAGGCTGTGAAAGTCGCCATGCACATCTCAGGACACTCTGATAACTTTCTATTCTCATGCTAACTACCTTGTGGACTCACAAGCTCTAAATCTCCTTCCACAGTGAAAATGAGGCAGGGCATTTATTCTCTGGCTTGCTGTGGCCTCCCCCTGAGCTTCTGGGGCCCAGCGCATTTGCTCACTCTGCACCACCCCACTACCCCCTTGCCGGCCTGAGTTTGCAGACGGATTGCTTCCTGCTTCAGTTGGAGCATTTGGCCCCAGAGCCAGCCTGTACATTCACCTTCACGGCCAAATAAAGCTCACCTGGGGCCAGGAAGCTCTGCAGGGTACAGGATGTGTGCAGAAGCTCTCCATCTGTCCCATTCCCAGTCCCCTGCAACCGCTCAGGCCCTGGGCTGTTCTGGCTGCCTTATTTTGCATATTGTGATGAAATATTAAAGGAAATCTTCTGGTTTTGAAAACCTTTTTGTCGAGGCACCAGGAGCAGCCTGAGCATGTGACAGAAACCCCTGGAGCTTAGAGGGAGGAGCTGAAGGACCAATGGGAAGGAGGAACCACTTCAGAGGTGGAGTTTCCTTGAGAGGTCTGGGAATGGCACAAGGGTAACTGGCAATGGATCTTCTCCTGTCTTCTCCCTGCTTGCTGTGAAAGGTGGGCACTACTGACCAGGAACCTGGGAGGAAGTGGTTCTGATGTGTGCTTGGATACAGCGCTGGGTTGGGAGTCTTGTAGTCCTTGGGTGGATACTTGGACCTCTCCAGGGGGCTTGGATTTCCTCACTGATAGAACTACATGGGTGACCAGATGCTCTCTGGGGCTTGGCAAGGTTTATGTCACAGGATTCTACTCAGAAGCTGGTTTGTCTGTTCACACATTTGTTACCTACCAATGCTGCCTTGATTTCCAGTGAGAGAAACTGGATCCAGTGGCCATTCTGGAAGAAAAGGCTGCACTTACAGGGCCTACCTGAGTGTGGTCTGCTGTGGCTCGAACAGAATGCAGGCTTTCCTACCCACAGAGTGGCTGATGGAGCTGGAGCAGCTCCTCTAAGGGCCAGCATGGCATTGGCCAGCCACACTAATGAGCTGACCTACTGGGGATAGCCCCATGACTTGACTCCTGAGGGATATGCTTGTAGTGTTATGTCTGCATCCCCTGTCTGTAACTGTGATGGGGTCTGCTGTGGGCGGACACACAGTGGTGGCCCCCTGGCATTTATGACCCAAAGCATGAGCCCTTCCAAATGCTATCCTGGCCCTCTGTCTTGGCCTTCTCACTGCCTTGGCCTCTGGGTTGGATAGATCCAAGTCAGAGATGAGCACAGAATGGCAGTGCATCTGCAGAGCCCGGAGCTCCAGAGATGCAGCCCCATGTTCAAGGGCGGGTGTATGCACCCATCTCCCAGGAAAGGGCAAGCAGCTCCCCCAGGTTGATCAATTAGCATCCTACATTTTCATTTTCCAAGGCATCTTAGAAGCACACAAGCAGATGGATTCTCAGGGAATTCCTCCAGGGAACTGAGTGTCTACAAATTCCACAAAATTCAATATTCAAATGAGAGAGGAAATTGGGAAAGAAAATATGTTCTCTTTTCCTTCCTCTAAGTTAAAACCTGAATACAGAACTGGAGGGCCAGAAATGGCCTCCACGCTCCTGTGGTTCCCTCCAAATCAGAGAGGGAGAAACAAACCCGGGGCTGCCGCTAGTAGGGCTGGGGGAGGAGGTGGCACTGATCCTGAGGGGCTGCTGGGAGGTGTGAGACCGAGGGATTGGGCTTCAATTCAGTTCAGCAGGCTTTGCTTAGGCAGCTCCTATGTGCTAGTCCTGGGCTGCCACTGTGTGGAATCTAGCCACTGTGTAGCTTCTAGCTGAAAAATACGGACTCCTGACACAGACCTGAGTTCTAGTCCTGGCTCTGCCACACTCCAGCTGTGAGACCTCGAACCAGGGACTTAGGTCCTTAAGCCTCAGTTTCCAATCTGTAAAATGGGAACCTAGTGCCTATCTCACAGGGTTGTTGAAAGGATCAGATGAGTTGGTGTGGGCAGGAGCTCAGCACAGGGCCTGGGGGCACCTTCACTGCTCATGTGGTGCTTTGCACCAGCTCCAAGCTCCAGCAGCAGGCACAGGGCATGTGCCCATGGTGGGGGATGTGCCCATGGCGGGGGACGACAAAGCAGACACTGAGTGGTTGTGTGAGTTTACCTAAAACCATTTTGGTTGTCACTGTTAGGGCAGAGACTGTGATTGGGATCTCTCCATCTTGTTAAGATGTCCTGTCCCTGCACCAAGAGGGTGGTCCCCTCCCCAGGTCTCAGCTGGTCAGGGATGCAGAGCCTGCCGGGTGGGCCTCACGGGTCACTGTTCTTTGGCAGAGATTGGCCATTAAAAGCACACCTTGTATTTTAAGTTTTTTCTTCCTCCCCCAACAAAAGCATTTACAGAATTCCAAGGAATTAAAAAACCTGCCCAGATCCACCCCCCCAGAGCCAGCAAGGACCATCCCTCTGTTAAGGGGAGATTCTGAACCCCTTTCCCCCAGTGCCCTGACCTTTCCCCTCCTGCTCTGAGCCCCTGTTTTACAGCGTCACTTGTGCTCTCTGCCATTTGGCTTTTCCTGTTCCTTTCCCTGAGGTTTGGTCCCATTAATGTTTATGAGCAAATAAAACTTGGATTGCTGCTTTGGGCCGTGGGATCACTGCTGGCTTGGGGAGGGATGTCTCATTTAACATAATTCCTCTCCTTCGACTTTCCATGACTTCCACGGCATTCTCCTCTGGGAAGATGAGCAAAAGGAGAGAAAATGTGATTAAAACAAAGGCCTCGCCTTCCTCACCTAACCTCGGTGCCCTCAGTTCCCTGCTAGGAGCAGGATATGGAGTCGGTGACAGTCAGACTGAGTGATGGAAACAAGGATATTGTTTGTTTTTTCTTTTTTTAAATTTATTTATTATTCTTTAAGTTCTGGGATACATGTGCAGACTGTGCAGGTTTGTTACATAGGTATACATGTGCCATGGTGGTGGTTAGCTGCATTCATCGCCCCCCGTCATCTACATTAGGGATTTCTCCTAATGCTATTCCTCCCCCAATCCCCACCCGCTATTCCTCCCCTAGCTCCCCCACCCCCCAGGCCCCAGTGTGTAATGTTCCCCTCCCTGTGTCTGTGTGTTCTTATTGTTCAACACCCGCTTATGAGTGAGAACATGCAGTGTTTGGTTTTCTGTTCTTGTGTCAGTTTGCTGAGAACGATGATTTCCAGTTTCATCCATGTCCCTGCAAAGGACATGAACTCATCCATTTTTATGGCTGCATAGTATTCCATGGTGTATATGTGCCACATTTTCTTTATTCAGTGTATCATTAATATGGACATTTGGGTTGGTTCCAGGTCTTTGCTATTGTGAACAGTGCCACAATAAACATACATGTGCATGTGTTTTTATAATAGTATAATTTATAATCCTTTGAGTATATACCCAGTAATGGGATTGCTGGGTCAAATGGTATTTCTATTTTGAGATCCTTGAGGAATCACCACACTGTCTTCCACAATGGTTGAATTAAGTTACACACCCACCAACAGTATAAAAGTGTTCCTATTTCTTCACATCCTCTCCAGCATCTGTTGTCTCCTGAATTTTTAATGATCACCATTCTAACTGGCGTGAGGTGGAATCTCAATGTGGTTTTGATTTGCATTTCTCTAATGACCAGTGATGATGAGCTTTTTTCTTTCATATGTTTGTTGGCTGCATAAATGTCTTTTTTTGAAAAGTATCTGTTCATGTCCTTGCCCACTTTTTAATTTTTTTATTTTTTGTAAATTTGTTTAAGTTCTCCGTAGATTCTGGTTATTAGTAGTTTGTCAGATGGGTAGATTGCAAAAATTTTTTCCCATTCTGTTGGTTGCTGGTTCACTCTGTTGATAGTTTCTTTTGCTGTGCAGAAGCTCCTAAGTTAAATTAGATCCCATTTGTCTATTTTGGCTTTCGTTGCCATTGCTTTTGGTGTTTTAGTCATGAAGTCCTTGCTCATGCCTATGGGTCCTGAATGGTATTGCCTAGGTTTTCTTTTAGAGTTTTTATGGTGTTAGGCCTCATGTCTAAATCTTTAATCCATCTAGAGTTAATTTTTGTATACAGTATAAGGAAGGGATCCAGTTTCAGCTTTTTGCATATGGCTAGCCAGATTTCCCAACATCATTTATTAAATAGGAAATCGTTTCCCTATTGCTTGTTTTTGTCAGGTTTGTCAAAGATCAGATAGTTGTAGTTGTGTGGCCAAGGCCTCTGTTCTGTTCCATTGGTCTATATCTCTGTTGTGGATGGGTACCATGCTGTTTTGATTACAGTAGCCTTGTAATATAGTTTGAAGTCAGGTAACATGATGCCTTCAGCTTTGTTTTGTTTTGCTTAGGATTGTCTTGGCTATGTAGGTCCTCTTTTGGTTTCATATGAAGTTTAAGGGTGCTTTTTTCCAGTTCTGTGAAGAGGGTCATAGGTAGCTTGATGGGGGATAGCATTGAATCTATAAATTACTCTGGGCAGTATGGACATTTTCACAATGTTGATTCTTCCCAACCATGAGCATGGAATGTTTCTCCATCTATTTCTGTTCTCTCTTATTTCCTTGAGCAGTGGTTTGTAGTTCTCCTTGAAGAGGTCCTTTACATCCTTTGTTAGTTGTATTCCTAGGGATTTTATTCTCTTTGTAGCAATTGTTAATGGGAGTTCACTTTTGATTTGGCTCTCTATTTGTCTGTTATTGGTGTATAGAAATGCTTGTGATTTCTGCACATTGATTTTGTATCCTGAGATTTTGCTGAAGTTGCTTATCAGTTTCAGGAGATTTTGGACTCAGATTATGGGGTCTTCTAAATATACAATCATGTCATCTGTAAGTAGAGACAATTTAGCTTCCTCTTTTCCTAATTGAATACGCACTATTTCTCTTTCTTGCCTGATTGGTCTGGCTAGACCTTCCAATACTATATTGAATAGGAGTGGTGAGAGAGGGCATCCTTGTCTAGTGCCAGATTTCAAAGGGAATGCTTCCAGTTTTTGCCCATTCAGTATGATATTGGCTGTGGGTTTGTTGTAAATAGCTTTTATTATTTTGTGATACGTACCATCGATACCTAGTTTACTGAGGGTTTTTAGCATAAAGGGCTGTTGAATTTTGTCGAAGGCCTTCTTTGCATCTATTGAGATAATCATGTGGTTTTTGTCTTTGGTTCTGTTTATGTGATGGATTACATTTATAGACCTATGTACATTGAACTAGCCTTGCATCCCCTGGGATGAAGCCTACTTGATTATGATGGATAAGCTTTTTGATTTGCTGTTGCATTCTGTTTGCCAGTATTTTATTGAAGATTTTTGCATTAATATTCCTTATGGATATTGGCCTGAAGTTTTCTTTTTTAGTTGTGTCTCTGCCTGATTTTGGTATTAGGATGATGTTGATCTCATAAAATGAGTTGGGGGAGGATTCCCCCTTTTTGTATTGTTTGGAATAGTTTCAGAGGGAATAGAATCAGCTCCTCTTTATACGTCTCATAGAATTCAGCTGTAAACCCATCTGGACCTGGGCTTTTTTTTTAGTTGGTAGGCTATTAATTCCTGCCTCAACTTCAGCCCTTCTTATTGGTCTATTCAGGGATTCAACTTCGTCCTGGTTTAGTCTTGGGAGAGGGCAAGTGTCCAGGAATTTATCCATTTCTTCCAGATTTACTGTTTTGTGTGCATAGAGTTGTTTGTAGTAATCTGATAGTAGTTTGTATTTCTGTGGAATTGGTGGTGATGTCCCCTTTATCATTTTTTATTGCATCTATTTGATTCTTCTCTCTTTTTTTTTTTACTAGTCTGGCTAGTGGTCTATATATTTTGTTGATCTTTTCAAAAAAGCCATCTCCTGGATTTATTGATTTTTTGAAGGTTTTTTTTTGTCTCTATCTCCTTCACTTCTGCTCTGATCTTAGTTATTTCTTGTCTTCTGCTAGCTTTTGAGTTTTTTTGATCTTGCTCCTCTAACTGTTTCAATTTTGATGATAGGGTGTTGATTTTAGACCTTTCCTTGCTCCTCATGTGGGCATTTATTGCTATGAATTTCCCTCTAGACAGTGCTTTAAATGTGTTCCAGAGATTCTGGTACAATGTGTATTCATTCTTATTGGTTTCAAAGAATATCTTTATTTCTGCCTTCATTTCATTGTTTATCCAGTCAACATTCAGGAGCCAGTTGTTCATTTTCCATGAAGTTGTGCAGTTCTGAGTTAGTTTCTTCATCCTGAGTTCTAATTTGATTGCACTGCGGTCTGAGAGACTGTTTGTTATGATTTCCATTCTTTTGCATTTGCTGATGAGTGATTTACTTCCAATTATGTGGTTGATTTTAGAGTAAGTGAGATGTGGTGCTGAGAATGTCTATTCTCTGGATTCGGGGTTGAAAGTTCTGTAAATGTCTATTAAATTCGCTTGGTCCAGATCTGCATTCAAGTCCTGGATTTCCTTGTTGATTTTCTGTCTTGTTGATCTGTCTAATATTGACAGTGGAGTGTTAAGTCTCCCACTATTATTGTGTGGGAGTCTAAGTCTCTTTGTAGGTCATTAAGGACTTGCTTTTTGTATCTGGGTGCTCCTGTATTGGGTGCATATATATTTAGAACAGTTAGCTCTTCTTGTCGTATTGATCCTTTTACTATTATGTAATCTCCTTCTTTGTCTCCTTTGATCTTTGTTGGTTTAAAGTCTGTTTTATCAGAGACTAGAATTGCCACCCCTGCTGTTTTTTGCTCTTCATTTGCTTGGTAAATCTTCTTCCATCCCTTTATTTTCATTCTATGTGTGTCTTTGCACATGAGATGGGTCTCCTGAATACAACACACTGATGGTTCTTGGCTTTTTATCCAATTTGCCAGTCTGTGTCTTTTGACTGGGGCATTTAGTCCATTTACATTTAATGTTAATATTGTTATATGTAAATTTGATCCTGCCATTTTATTACCGGTTGGTTGTTTTGCCCTTTGGTTGGCATAATTTCTTCATTGCATCATTGGTCTTTACGATCTGGTTCTTTTTTGTAGTGGCTGGTACTGGTTTTTCCTTTCTGTATTTAGTGCTTCCTTCAGGAGCTCTTGTAGGGCAGGTCTGGCAGTGACAAAATCTCTCAGCAATTGCTTGTCCACAAACAATTTCATTTATCCATCACTTATGAAGTTTAGTTTGGCTGGATATGAAATTCTGGGTTGAAAGTTCTTTTCTTTAAAGATGTCAAATATTGGCCCCCACTCTCTTCTGGCTTGAGAGATCCACTGTGAGTCTGATGGGCTTCCCTTTGTGGGCGACCCCGACCTTTCTCTCTGACTGCCCTTAGTATTTTTTCCTTCGTTTCAACCCTGGTGAACCTGACAATTATGTGCCTTGGAGTTGCTCTTCTAGAGGAGTATCATTGCAGTGTTCTCTGCATTTCCTGTGTTTGAATGTTGACCTACCTTGCTAGGTTGGGGAAGTTCTCCTGGATAATATCCTAAAAGTGTTTTCCATCTTGGATCCATTCTCCCCATCACCTTCCGGTACACTGATCACGTGTAGATTAGGTCTTTTCACGTAATCTCATATTTCTTGAAAGCTTTGTTCATTTCTTTTCACTCTTTGTTCTCTTTTCTTGCCTTCTCATTTTGTTTCATTGAGTTGATCTTCAATCTCTGATATCCTTTCTTCTGCTTGATCTATTCAGCTATTGAAACTTGTGTATGCTTCATGAAGTTCTTGTGCTGTGTTTTTCAGCTCCATCAAGTCATTTATGTTCTTCTCTAAGCTGGTTATTCCAGTTAGTATTTCATCTAACCTTTTTTCAAGGTTTTTAGTTTCTTTGCGTTGGGATAGAACATGTTCCTTTAACTCAGAGAAGTTTATTACCCACCTTCTGAAGCCCGCTTCTGTTATTTCATCAAATTCATTCTCCATCCTGCTTTGTTCCCTTGCTGGTGAAGAGTTGTGATCTCGTGGTGGGGAAAAGACGTTCTGGTTTTGATGGTTTCATTCTTGTTGAGCTGGTTTCTTCCCATCTTGTTGGATTTGTATAATTTTGATCTCAGGTAGCTGCTTGGGGAGGCGGCCTTTCCTTTGTCTGCCTGCAGAGGCGCTGCTGGGCTGCCACAGATTCAGTGGAGCTGCTGTGTCTTTTATTTATTCAGGAAAATTAGGCCAGCTTCTGCAATGGCGGCTTCCCTTCCCCTCACTGAGCTCAATCGTTCCTGGACGCTCTCTGATGTTCTGGGTGCCTAACTCTGGAGTGAGAGATTTTTAGCCTGCTGGCTTTGTGTGGAGGGACGGGGAACCTGTCCTGTCATTTGAGCTGTTTCCCTCTTTAGTTCCCATTCTTATTGGGGGGGCGAGTGGCTCTGTCCTGCCGGTTTTTTGGCTCTCTTGGTGTCAGCCAGTGCTTCTGCCTAGATCTATGCTGACAGCCCCGGCATCAGCTGAAGTTGCTGTTCTGCACTGTTCAGGCAGCTCACTGAGGCTTTTCAGCCTGGTGAAGATCTGTTCTGTGGGTTGTAGAGGGTTTGGGTGGAGTGCTGTATCTGAACCAAAGTCCCAGAGGGGGGGAGATCCCCTGGTCCTCTGGTCGGTTGCATGCACTTCCTTCGTGGGGCAGTGCCCCGTCTTGCCTCAACTTGCCATATTTCATTTATACCCACTGTCCAACCAGATCCACAAAATGAACCTAGTACCTCGTTTGGAATTGTGGGAGACCACTCGGCTTCTGTGTCTCTCTTGCTGGGAGCTGCTTTCCAGAGGTGCCTTTTATTTGACCATCTTGGGATCCCCCTTGAACTCATCATTTTTTATGGCTGCATAGTATTCCATGGTATGTGCCACATGTTCCTTGTCCAGTCTGTCATTGATGGGCATTTGGGTTGGTTCCAGGTCTTTGCTATTGTAAACAGTGCCACAGTGAACATACATGTGCATGTGTCTTTATAATAGAACAATTTATAATCCTTTGGGTATACACCCAGTAATGGGATTGCTGGGTCAAATGGAATTTCTATTTCTAGGTCCTTGATGAATTGCCACACTGTCTTCCACAATGGTTGAACTAATCGACACTACCACCAACAGCATAAAAGTGTTCCTTTCTCCACATCCTCTCCAGCATCTATTGTCTCCAGATTTTTTAATGGTCACCATTCTAACTGATGTAAGATGGTATCTCAATGTGGTTTTGATTTGCATTTCTCTAATGACCAGTGATGATGAGCATTTTTTCATAGGTTTCTTGGCCTCATATATGTCTTCTTTTGAAAAGTGTCTGTTCATGTCCTTTGCCCACTTTTGAATGAGTTTGTTTTTTTCTTGTAAATCTGTTTTAGTTCTATGTAGATTCTGGATATTAGCTCTTTGTCAGATGGGTAGATTGCAAAATTTTTTTCCCATTCTGTTGGTTGCTGGTTCACCCTAATGATTGTTTCTTTTGCTGTACAGAAGCTCTGGAGTTTAATTAGATCCGATTTGTCTATTTTGGCTTTTGTTGCCAATGCTTTTGGTGTTTTAGTCATGAGTATGCCTATGCCTTGAATGGTATTACCTAGGTTTACTTCTAGGTTTTTTATGATGTTAGATCTTATGTTTAGTCTTTAATCCATCTGGAGTTAATTTTAGTGTAAGCTGTCAGGAAGGGGTCCAGTTTCTGTTTTCTGCACATGGCTAGTTAGTTATCTCAACACCATTTATTAAACAGGGAATCCTTTCCCCATTGTTTGTTTTTGTCAGGTTTGTCAAAGATCAGATGGTTGTAGATGTGTGACATTGCCTCCAAGGCCTCTGTTCTGTTCCATTGGTCTATATCTCTGTTTTGGTACCAGTTCCATGCTGTTTTGATTACTGTAGCCTTGTAGTATAGTTTGAAGTCAGGTAGCATGATGCCTCCCGCTTTGTTCTTTTTTGCTTAGGATTGTCTTGGCTATGCAGGCTCTCTTTTGGTTCCATATGAAGTTTAAGGTGGCTTTTTCCAGTTCTGTGAAGAGGGTCATAGGTAGTTTGATGGGGATAGCATTGAATCTATAAATTACTTTGGATAGTATGGCCATTTTCATGATATTGATTCTTCCTAACCATGAACATGGAATGTTTCTCCATCTGTTTGTGTCCTCTTTTATTTCCTTGAGCTGTGGTTTGTAGTTCTTCTTGAAGAAGTCCTTTATATCCTTATTAGTTGTATTCCTAGGGATTTTATTCTCTTTGTAGCAATTGTGAATAGGAGTTTGCTCTTGATTTGGCTGTCTGTTAGTCTGTTATTGGTGTATAGGACTGCTTGTTATTTCTGCACGTTGATTTTATATCCTGAGACTTTGCTGAAGTTGCTTATCAGTTTCAGGAGATTTTGGGCTCAGATGATGGAGTCTTCTAAATATACAATCATGTCTTCTACAAATAGAGACAATTTGACTTCCTCCTTTCCTAATTGAATACACTTTATTTCTTTTTCTTGCCTGATTGCTCTGGCTAGACCTTCCAATACTATATTGAATAGGAGTGGTGAGAGAGGGCATCCTTGTCTAGTGCCAGATTTCAAAGGGAATGCTTCCGGTTTTTGCCCATTCAGTATGATATTGGCTGTGGGTTTTGTTGTAAATAGCTTTTATTATTTTGAGATACATTCCATCGATACCAAGTTTACTGAGGGTTTTTAGCATAAAGGGCTGCTGAATTTTGTCGAAGGCCTTCTCTGCATCTATTGAGATGATCATGTGGTTTTTGTCTTTGGTTCTGTTCATGTGGTTGATTACATTTATAGACTTGCATATGTTGAACCAGCCTTGCATCCCTGAGATGAAGTCTACTTGATCATGGTGGATAAGCTTTTTGATTTGCTGTTGCAATCAGTTTGCCAGTATTTTATTGAAGATTTTTGCGTCTAATGTTCTTCATGGATATTGGCCTGAAGTTTTCTCTTTTGTTGAGTCCCTGCCAGGTTTTGGTATCAGGATGATGTTGGTCTCATAAAATGATTTGGGAAGGATTCCCTCTTTTTGTATTATTTGGAATAGTTTCAGAAGGAATGGTAGCAGCTCCTCTTTGCATGTCTTTTAGAATTTGGCTGCGAACCCATCTGGACCTGGGCTTTTTTGGGTGGTAGGCTCTTAATTGCTGCCTCAACTTCAGACTTTGTTACTGGTCTATTCAGGATTTCAATTTCTTCCTGTTTTTAGGCTTGGGAGTGTGCAAGTGTCCAGGAATTTATCCATTTTTTCCAGGTTTACTGGTTTGTGTGCATGGAGTTGTTTGTAGTAATCTCTGATGGTAGTTTATATTTCTGTGGAATTGGTGGTGATATCCACTTTATTATTTTTTGTTGCATCCATTTGATTCTTCTCTCTTTTTTTTTTATTAATCTGGCTAACAGTCTGTATATTTTGTTGATGTTTTCCAAAAAAAAGCTCCTGGATTTACTGATTTTTTGAATGGTGTTTTTGTCTCTATCGCCTTGAGTTCTGCTCTGATCTTAGTTATTTCTTGTCTTTGGCTAGCTTTTGAGTTTTTTTGATCTTGCTCCTCTAGCTCTTTCAATTTTGATGATAGTGTGGCAATTTTAGATCTTTCCTTGCTTCTCATGTGGGCATTTATTGGTATGAATTTCCTTCTAGACAGTGCTATAAATGTGTCCCAGAGATTCTGGTACATTGTGTCTTCATTCTCATTGTTTTCAAAGAACATCTTTATTTCTGCCTTCATTTCATTGTTTATTCAGTCAACATTCAAGAGCCAGTTGTTCATTTTCCATGAAGTTGTACAGTTATGAGTTAGTTTCTTAATCCTGAATTCTAATTTGATTGCACTGTGGTTTGAGAGACTGTTTGTTATGATTTCTGTTCTTTTGCATTTGCTGAGGCGTGATTTACTTACAATTATGTGGTCAATTTTAGAGTAGGTGCGATGTGGTGCTGAGAAGAATGTCTATTCTGTGGATTTGGGGTGGAGAATTCTGTAAATGTCTATTAGGTTTGCTTGGTCCAGGTCTAAGTTCAAGTCCTGGATATCCTTGTTAATTTTCTGTCTCATTGATCCATCTAATATTGACAGTGGGGTGTTAAAACCTCCCACTATTATTGTATGGGAGTCTACATCTCTTTGTAAGTCATTAAGAGCTTGCCTTATGTATCTGGGTGCTCCTGTATTGGGTGCGTATATATTTAGGATCATTAGCTCTTCTTGTTGCATTGATCCTTTTACCATTATGTAATGTCCTTCTTTATCTCTTTTGATCTTTGTTGGTTTAAAGTCTATTTTATGAGAGACTAGGATTGCAACTCCTGTTTTTGTTTTTTTTTCCTCTGCATTTGTTTGGTAAATCATCCTCCATCCCTTTATTTCTAGCTTATATGTGTCCTTGAACATGAGATGGGTTTCCTGAAAACAGCACACCAACGGGATTCAACTTTTTATCCAGTTTGCCAACCTGTTTCATTTGATTGGGTCATTTAGCACATTTACATTTAAGGTTAATATTGTTATGTGTGAATTTGATCTTGCCATTTTGATGCTAGCTGGTTGTTTTGCCCTTTAGTTAATGCAGTTGCTTCATTGTGTCAATGCTCTTTACCATTTGGTACATTTTTGGAGTGGCTAGTCCAGGTTGTTCCTTTCTATGTTTAGTGCTTCTTTCAGGAGCTCTTGTAAGTCAGGCCTGGTGGTGATGAAATCTGTCAGCAATTGCTTGTTCATAAAGGATTTTATTTCTTCTTCACTTATGAAGCTTAGTTTGGCTAGATATGAAATTCGAGGTTGAAAGTTCTTTTCTTTAAAGATGTTGAATATTGGCCCCCACTCTCTTCTGGCTTGTAGGGTTTCTGCTGAGAGATCCACTGTGAGTCTGATGACCTTCCCTTTGTGGGTAACCTTACTTTTCTCTCCTGCTGCCCTTAGCAATTTTTCCTTCATTTCAACCCTGGTGAATCTGACGATTATGTGCCTTGGGGTTGCTCTCTTGAGGAGTGTCTTTGTGGTGTTTGTGTATTTCCTGGACTTGAATGTTGGCCTGCCTTGCTAGGTTGGGAAAGTTCTCCTGGATAATATCCTGAAGAGTGTTTTCCATCTTCAATTCATTCTCTCCATCACATTCAGGTACATCTATCAAATGTAGATTAGGTTTTTCACATAATCCCATATTTCTTGGAGGCTTTGTTCATTTCTTTTCACTCTTTTTTCTCTAATCTTGCCTTCTCATTTTATTTCATTGAGTTGATCTTCAATTTCTGATATCCTTTCTTCTGCTTGGTTGATTCAGCTATTGAAACGTGTGTATGCTTTGTGAAGTTCTCATGTTGTATTTTTCAGCTTCATCAAGTCATTTATATTCTTCTCTGAGCTGTTTATTCTCATTAGCGTTTCATCTAACCTTTTTTCAAGGTTCTTAGTTTCTTTGCATTAGGTTAGAACATGTTCTTTTAGCTCAGAGAAGTTTGTTATTACCCACCTTCTCAAGTCTGTTTCTGTCAGTTCATCAGACTCATTCTCTGTCCAGCTTTGTTCCCTTGTTGGTGAGGAGTTGTGATCACTTGGAGGAGGAGAGGCTTTCTGTTTTTTGGTGTTTTCATCCTTTTTGCACTAGTTTCTTCCCATCTTTGTGGATTTATCTACCTTTGGTCTTTGTAGTTGGTGACTTTCATATGGGATCTCTGAGTGGACATTCTTTTTGTTGATGACGAAGTTATTTCTTTCTGTTTTTTAGTTTTCCTTCTAACAGTCAGGCCCCTCTGCTGTAGGACTGCTGGAGGTGCACTCCAGACCCTGCTTGTCTGGGGATCACCTGCAGGGGCTGTAGAGACAGTAAGGGTTGCTGCTGGTTTCTTCTGTTATCTTCGTCACTGAAGGGTACTCACCAGATGTCAGCCTGAGCTCTCCTTTATGAGGTGTCTCTTTGGATATACTGGGGTCGGGGAGCTGCTTGAGGAGATGGTCTGTGCCTTATAGGAGCTCAAGTGCTGAGCTGTGAGCTCCATTGTTCTGTTCAGAGCTGCTAGGCAGGTAAGTTTAAGTCTGCTGCAGCAGAACTCATAACCGCCCTTTTCCCCAGGTGCTCTGTCCTGGAGGTGGGGCTTTATTTATAGGTTCCCAATATGCTGTTGCCTTTTTTCAGAGATGCCCTGCCTAGCAAAAAGGTAGTCTAGTCACAGCCTGCCAGCAGAGGCATTGCTGAGCTGCCATGGGCTCTGCCCAGCTGCTGTGTGAACCTCCTTTTGGTTTTGTTTACAGAGGTACGTTTAGAACTGTCTTGGTAATGGTGGTCTGCCTCAGTAATGGTGGACTGCCTTGGTAATGGCAGACTGCCTCAGTAGTGGTGGACTGCCTCGCTAATGTCAGACTGCCCTGGTAACAGCAGACTGTCTCGGTAGTGGTGGACTGCCTCGGTAATGGCCTACGTCCTTCCCCCACACTGAGCTGGACCATCCTGGGTCCAGCTATGCTTTCTGTGAAACTCTCAATCTAGAGTGTTTAGATTGCTGGTCTTTGTGGGAGTGGGAACTGCTGAGCTGGATCACCTGGCTCCCTGTTTCAGCCCCCTTTTTTCAGCTGAATGGGCAGCTCTGTATCCCAGGTGTTCCAGGCACCAGTTGAAATGGCCACCTGGATTTGTGTGAGTTTTGTGTGGAGACCTGCAGCGCTGGCTGAAACAGCTGTACTAGAAACTTGTGTTTTTCAGCCTGGAAATCTCCTGGTCTGTAGGTAGTAATAACTCGTTTGGAAATGCAGTAATCACTCACCTTCTATGTTGTTCTCGCTGAGAACTGTACCCCAGAGCTGTTCCTATTCAGCCATCTTGGATCTGGAGGCCTCCCTATCACTTTCAGGTACACCGATCAAATGTAGATTTGCTCTTTTCACAAAATCCCATATTTCTTGGCGGCTTTGTTCATTTCTTTTCACTCTTTTTTCTCTAATCTTGCCTTCTCGCTTTATTTCATTGAGTTGATCTTCAATCTCTGATATCCTTTCTTCTGCTTGATGGATTCAGCTATTGAAACTTGTGTATGCTTCATGAAGTTCTCCTGCTGTGTTTTTCAGTTCCATCATGTCATTTATGTTCTTCTCCATATGGGTTATTCTCATTAGCATTTCTTCTAACCTTTTTTTCAATGTTCTTAGTTTCCTTGCTTTGGGTTAGAACATACTCCTTTAGCTTGGAGAATTTTGTTATTACCCACCTTATGAAGCCTTCTTCTGTCAATTCATCACATTCATTCTCCATCCAGTTTTGTTCCCTTGCTGGTAAGGGATTGCGATCCCTTGGAGGAGAAGAGGCATTCTGGCTTTTGGCAATTTGAGCCTTTTTGCACTGGTTCCTTCCCATCTTTGTGGATTTATCTACTTTGGTCTTTGAAGTTGGTGACGTGTGGATGGGGTTTCTGAGTGGACATCCTTTCTGTTGATGTTGAAGCTATTTCTTTCTGTTTGTTAGTTTTCCTTCTAACAGTCAGGCCCCTCTGCTACAGGTCTGCTGGAGTTTGCTGGAGGTCCACTCCAGACTCTGCTTGCCTGGGAATCACCTGCGGAGGCTGCAGAACAGCAAAGATTGCTACCTATTCCTTCCTCTGGTAGCTTTGTCCCAAAAGGGTACTTGCCAGATGTCAGCTGGAGGTCTCCTGTATGACATGTCTCCCGGTTAGGTTATATGTGGGGTCTGGGTGCCACTTGGGGAGGCAGCCTGTCCCTTAATGGAGCTCAAGCACTGTGCTGGGGGATCCGTTGCTCCCTTCAGAGCTGCTGGGCAGGGATGTTTAAGTCTGCTGAAGTGGAACCCACACTGCCCCTTTTCCCAGGTGCTCTGTCCCAGGAAGGTGGGGGCTTTGGAAGTCCGTGACAGGCTGCTGTCTTTTTTTCTGAGATGCCCTGCCCAGGAAGAAGGGAATCTACTTGACAGTCTGCCTGCAGAGGCCTTGCTGAGCTGCTGTGCTAGGCCCCGCCCAGCTGCTGTATAAACTTCCTAGTGGCTTTGTTTACACAGGCAATGTTGAAACCACCTACAGAAGCCTCAGCAATTGTGGGCACCCCTCCCCCAACCAAGTTCAACTGTCCCAGGTGGAGCTCAGACTGCTGTGTTGGCTGCAAGAATTTCAAGCCAGTGGATCTTTGCTTGCTGGTCTTCGTGGGGGTGGGACCCGCTGAGCCAGCTTGCTTGGCCCCCTCACTTAAGCCCCCTTTTACAGGGGGGAATGAGTGGTTCTGTCTCGCTGGTGTTCCAGATGCCACTTGACTAAAATGGCCACCCAGTTTTGTGCTGGAAACCTGGGGCACTGGCATTGTAGGTGCCAGAGGGAATCTCCTGGTCTGCAGATTGTGTAGACTGTGGGTAAAGCACAGTATCTGAGCTGGAGTGCCAGAGTGTCCGGAAAAGTCCCTAATGGCTTCCCTTGGCTGGGAGAGAGAGTTCTTTGGCCTCTTGTGCCTCCCAGGTGAGGCTGTGTGCCACCCTGCTTCGTCTTGCCCACCTTGGGCTGTTCCCACAGTCTAACCAGTCCCAGTGAGATGAACCTAGTACTTCAGTTTGAAACGCGAGAGATCACTCATCTTCTGGCATGCTCTCGCTGGGAACTGCAGACCAGAGCTGTTTCTATTCGGCCATCTTGGCCAAGGATATGGTTTTTATGTTAATTTCTACATGGATGTGCATGGATGAAGCAAGCTTTGGTAACACATGAACTCTAGGATGCCATGGGTGGTGTGTCACCTGTTTTCTCAGAGAAGGAGGTTGCAGGGCAGTGCTAGTAGATGTGCGTTGAATGTATGCATTGCTCATTCCATCTTCTGAGCGAGAAATTGCCCAACAGAACTAATTCCTTCAAGGATAAAAACCAGCTGAACTGGAGTGTGGTACCTGGTAGATCCCATGTTTATAGCAAATGCATCATTGTTCTGTTCCTGAATGTACACAGTGTTTTTCATGGGCTGGGAGGAGCAGTCCTGGTGGGACCTGAGGGCAGGCTGTGCAGCAGCTGTATTTGGTGGGGAGGCCACAGGCCAGCTGCATCATGGAGACATGTCATGAGGGAGAAGCAGCATGTTCCTTCTGGGGCTGTTGATGGGGCTGTGAGCCTAGCAGGAGAAGGTAATTATATCATTACTTGCCACTCCTGTCTCAAGCGGCCAAATTAGCTGACTCTCCAAACCTTAGTAAACTAAGGTTTACTTTTGCCCTCTTAATTTATAGGCTGATACAGAGGCATGCTAATTCACTCTTAAATCTTTCTGGAACAGCTGAGGTGTGCCTGGCATCACGGGTGAGATTAAGAGAAGCAAAATGTGATTAGTGGGAATGTAGGACAAGCCATCACCCATGCCAATGCCCAGCAGAATGGGAAGATGACCAGAGGAAAGGCATGGGGAAACTCGAGGGCCAGGCCCCCACATCAGAGGCAAAGCTTCATAGAGGAGGATGCTGCCCTTGGAGGAGGCCTAGGATTTCCACAGGTCAAATAGGAGGGGGCACGCCTTCAGGGGAAAGGGCGCTCAGAATGCAGGCATGTAGACAGACGAGGGCAGATTGGTAAGAGGTTCTGTGGAGGGACATCCAGGGAAAGTGGCTGGAAAGGCTGAGCCCTGATGGGCTTGAAAGATGTTCAGGGGATATTTGTTAAATAAATGTGTGAGCTCACATTAGTTCAACAAACATTTACTGAGTGACCTCTGTGTGCTAGACACTATGTTAGGGGCTGGATATACAGCTGTGAATAAAACAAGTAAATATCACCCCTATGTGAGTTTAGTTTCTACCAGCAGGAAGCAGACAGTAAACAAATAAATATAATATACATGTAATGTGTATAATATGTTAGGAAGAGGTAAGGGCAAGGAAACAAGAATGAGTAGGATGAGATAGGAGGATGGGAACAGTGTGTGTGTGTGTGTGTGTGTGTGTGTGTGTATGCACGCACATGCACGTGTGCATGCAGCTTGCAATTTTGCCAAGGGTAACCGAGTAGACCTCTTTGGGAAGATGATATTTGAGTAATTTGAGAAGACTGTAGGGAGCTAACCAGGCAGCTATCTGGTGAAGAGCACTCCAGGCAGGAGGAGCAGAAGGGCATGAGAGGCTGAAGCAGGAGTGTGCCTGGCATGCTAAGGACCAGCAAGGAGGCAGTGTGGCTACAGCAGAGTGAGCGAGGGGACTGTGGTTGGAGAGGGGGATCAGAGAGGCAGTGGGGCCTTGCAGGACAGTATCGGGCTTTGGACTTTACCCTCAGTGAGATGGGGGCTTCTGTTTTAAAAGTATTTGTGTAACACTTTTACAATTGTGTGTGTGTATGTGTGTGCATGCGCGTGTGCGTGTGTGAAAACCTGAGCATTCTGGGGCAAGAGTGGAGTCAGGGGGCCAGTTAGGAGGATGCTGCTGCCTCCAGGTGAAAGGGTGAGGGCTAGACGAATGCCGTGGAGGTGGTAAGTGGTTTTGTTCCAGACGCAGAAGGTTTTTTAACATCTGAATGTGGGATGTGAGAGACAGTGGGGAATCAAAGATGACTTCATGGTTTTAGCCTCAGCAGTCAGGTTCAGGAAGGCTGTGGGTAGAGCAGGTTGGAGTGGATCAGGAGCTGTTTTACATGTAATGATCCTGAGAAGCCTGTTGACATATGTGTGGAGATGTTGAGGGGGCAGCTGGCTTCATTCCATCTGGAGTCCTGGAGAGAGGTCAGGGCTTGAGATGTAAATGCAGGGGCCGTTGACCTTTAGATGGTGTTAAAACCCTAAGAGGGGCTGCGAACACCAGTGGGTTGTTGGAGAGAGTGTCATGGCACTCAGAGCTAACATTTTATTTGGTTTAAATGCCAAGCACTCTGCTAGGCACTTCCCAGCATTCCCTCTTTTCATCTCTACTACAAACCAGTAAAGTAAGAGCTGCCTTTTTCCCCATGTTATAGATGAGAAACCTGGGGCTCTGAGGGGGTAAAGTAAATTACCCCAAATCACACAGCTACTATGGGTCAGAGCCAGGATTTTCACATACCTCTGTCTGACTCTGAAGTTTGTTTGTTTTTAGATCGATGCATTCACTGGCTCTCTAACTTATAGCTTAAATATATGCATGGTCAGGGAGCCACTGAAGTTTTTGATCAGAGAAAGGACTCAGAGCTGTGGCTTGGGAAGAAGCATCTGGAACTAGAGGCTCCTGTAGAAGGTACTGGGGAGGGAGAGGTGGAGAGCATGGAGAAGGTTTCGCCCACCGAGTGGGGGTAGGAAATGGAATCCTGTGAGTGGAGAACCAAGTCATGGCAGACCCAGTGTTACGGGGTGAAATGCATGTATTGAAGCCCTAGCCCCCAGTATGGCCATATTTGGAGATGGGGTCTCTAAAGGTGTAACTAAGGTTAGATGAGGACAAAAGGCAAGGCCCTAACCCAGTAGAATTTGGGTCCTTATAAGGAGAGACACCAGAGATCTCCCACCCCAGCAATGGGTGGTCATCTGCGAGCCAGGATGAATGCCCTCGACAGAAACTGAACCAGCCAGAACCTTGATCTTGGACTTCAGCCTTCAGAACTGTGAGAAAAATAAATATCTGTTGTTTAAGCCACCCAGTCGGTGGATCTTTGTTACGACAACCTGAGCCAACTAACACACCAATCTCTTAGCATCCTGGCTTTTCCCCAGAACCATGTTTTCTGGCCAAGGTACAGGTCCCAGCAGTTTGATAATTGATCCTTTAAAGGACTTCTACATTTTCCCTCTCTAAACAATTCAATGGATTTGAATGGACCTGAAGAGTCATTGAACAATTATCTAGTGATTAGCTTCCTTATAGAGTCTGCTTCCAGAGAGAATTGCTGGGAGAAAATTGGTAAATTCTTTTCATTCTTTATAAAACCTAACATTATCTTGCTAATGCCTGATATTAAGAGTTCAAAGTCATCTCTATACCATTGATCTTCAAAGGAAGAGATTTCCTAATTTATTTGACAAGGCCTGAAAAGGTGTGGGTGAGGTTCCCCTTCTGATGGGGGTTTAGAACATGAATGAATTGGCAACATGGCCAACCTGCCCCCACCACCCTGGCCACCTCCCCGCTCCCAAATGCCTTTGAATCACTGGGGTCAGGTTAGCATGTGCCCTACCTGTACATCCCCAAGCCACTGAGGGGCAGGGACCTCTCCTGAGGAGGCTGGCATCCTTGTTTTCATCTCTGGTCTTAAAAGGAGCAGGTTCGATGGCATTTTATTGAGCTCATTTTGAAGGAGGAACAGAGAGGGGTGTCCAGTGCAATCAGCTTCTGGGAGGAGTGGATGTTTCTGGGGTCATAATGTATTTTTTTCTCTTTCCTGAGAACACCTTCTTCCAATAAAAATGAGTTGTCTACTGCTCTGGAGGCCCTATAAATTGATTTTGGCTCTGTCCATTATAGGTAGCTTCTGTGTGAGGAAACCGTATAAATCTTAGTCAGGGAGTGTTTAAAATGGCAAATTTCAGAGTAAAGGTTTAACAAAAACCATAAATAAAACTTCAGAAGTAATGGAAGTGTTTATAAGCATCTGTGGAATTCACATAAGAACAATGAGCATGGTTGGGGCCCAGAGATTGACGAAGTGTTGTGTTTGCCATGAGAGAGAGCAAATCCATCTTTATTTGGCCTCTGTTCAGAGAGGCTGGACTCAGAGAAGCCACAGAGACATGGACAGTGCTGTGTGGCTGGGCCCATGGAGAGGGAGTTTGTTGCCATCGGGCCCGGTGGCCAGCGGGGGCTTGGAAGGCTACTGGCGTGAGTATGAGTGGAACTTGCCAAGGTCCAGGGGCTCAAGTCAAGTGCATTTCAGACCTCCTGTGAGCCTCGCCTAGTGGGGGAGGGACTACTATTACAGTGGTCCCATAGTCCTAGCAACCGGCTGCTGGGCAGCCAGAGCAGTGTGTCCAGGTTCCATTTTCCAGCCAAGGAAACCAAAGGGAAGGGGGGTCTGTGGCTTGTCCAAGATCTAGAACAAGCCATGGAGGGAAGCAGAGGAGAGGCAGCAGTTCCCGGGCCTGGACTCTCCCACTGTGCTCCGTTCTCCCCATCTCACGTTCCCTCTCCAGCAAACCATTCTTGCATCTGCTCCACACTAGGCCCTGGACTGGGTGCTGGGGATATGGAGACACATTGGTGTTCTTCTGTTGAGTGTTGTCCCCATATCTGCTCTAGCACGCCCTCTGTTCCAACCTCTGCTGGGAAACCACACACGTAGAAAACAGGGCACCAGGCAGAGTGACTCTTAGTCATTCACAACTGCTTAGCGAGCACCAACGAAGTTCCAGGCTCCATGCTAGGTGCATAATAAACAATGTGCAAATGTTTGGTGTAAGGAGTATATTCTAAGGGCAGGCCAGCAGGCGTCAGATTAGCAGATAGAGCAGGGAGGGTGGAGCTGGACCCTTGATGAGAGGCGGGGTCTGGAAAGGACAGGCAGCTTCTAGGTGGGAGGGGCAGAGGGAGCACAGGCTGGGGCTATGAGTGTGGGGAGCTGTGGACTTGGGTCAGCCCATGGGATAACAGGTGGGCCCCTCTGGGCGGTGTCTCCTATGGGATGGGTCTGGCCCAAGTTTTGGCTTGCCCTGGAGTTTGTTGCTCTGAGTGTTGGACTCCAGTGGGGTTTTGTCTGTACCCAGGAGTGGAGTGCAGACCTCAGGAGCAGGGAGTGGGATTGGGGGTGGGATTGGGGGTGAGGCTGGGAGGACAGCCTCTCTTCCTTCCTGTCCTTGCTCTTCTTCCCATCTCTGGGCTCAGCTCAGGCCCCGTGCTCCTCTAGGAAGACATTGTTTTATGAGCCTCTGACCACCCCCCTCAACAACCCTAGGCACTCAGCAGGCATATTTGGATTAGACTCTTCCCCTGTCCCATGTGTGTCTCTTGTCCTGGTATCCATCTCATGTATCCCCAGGCAAGCTGGGTTCCAGCTGAAGGCAGTCCCTGTAGTCCCAACCCTAGCACAGTCCTGGACACAAGGTGAGTGGCCCCCAAATGAAACTGTCAGGTAAGATAGATGATACCCAATTAAATTTGAATTCTAAATAAATAGTGAATAATAATATTTTAGGATAAGTATATCCCAAATATTGCCCACACAACAGGGTGTCCTGTTTTTGTTTTTAATGAAATCTGGCAACTTTACCCTAAAAGGCTTGCTGATTGGCTATTGAAACTCAAGGGTTTCTAGGTTCCTGGGACATCAAGTCTAGGAGGCAGACTCACCTAGGAGTATGGGGTGGTTCGGAGGTTGGGAACCTAACTCCAGGTCAGCCTGCTGAGCTTTGAATCTCATCTCTCTAATGCACTAAGTACTGGAATTTAAACAAGTTACTTACCTCTCTGTAAGCCTCAGTTTTCTTATCTGCGAAGTGGGAATGGTGATAGTCCCTATCTCATGAGTGAGAATCAGTGCAATCATGCCTGGAAAGTGCTTACACGGTGCCCAGCACTTACCAGTCTTCATAGAGCAGTCACCACCATTATCATTGATATTATTGTTGTTATCATTGCCACCCGATGGGCCACACAGGCTCTCTGTAGTTGCCCCTAGGAAGTTCTTTCTGCTCCCTCAATGCCTTTCTTACCTCCTCACCATCCTCAAAGCTGGCCTTTCTCAAGAACTCCCCCTCCCCGCATCCCTCTCCCCAGAGTGTGTTTCTCAAGTCAAGGCTAGACTTGCTTGACCCATCAGGCCTCCAGCCCTGCCTGGAAACAGTCCTGCCTTCACTTAAATGCTGCTGAGTGTAGACCCACAAATGCAGCCTGTATAGCATATTCCTTGGTAGATTTTATAATGGGACATAGACCATTACAGATGGGATTCGGGTTTTACAAAATATTTGAGGAGGTGGATAAATTATATCATGAAAAGTGTATAAGGGACATCAATTATGCAGGAGCCAGAAGAATGATTATAAAGTGATCTGGCCTCAGTTTCGGCCCATGAAACATTTAACTGCAGCAGTTAAAATAGAAAACATCTCTCATTCCATTCTTCAGAAAAGTGGGATGGTCCAAGACACAGGCCTGGCCCAAGGGAAGCTGTAAAGTTCAAGATGACCTGCTTTGCTGGTAGGCACTTGGGGAGGAAAAGGCCTCTTAGAAGGTACAGAAAACCGGGCTTGCTTAGGCGGGGGAAGAATCATGGGGGCTCTGGGAGTATAGGGGTCAGGTAAGGGCCTAATTGGGGGATGTTGAAGTTTTTTCTCTCTTACCCAGGGCAGAAAGGTGCATACCAGCACCTCGTGGATGTATGGTTGGAGACACTGTGACTTCAGGGTCCTCAAAAATCCCCCAAAGGCATCATACTTGTCCTAACTCCTGGCCAACGGCAGCACAGACCTGACAGTGGGCTGGCATCTGCCAGCTTCACCTGGCCTGCATACTGCTGGTGACTATGGGCATCTGGGAGAAGGGGCAGGTGATTGTGACCCTGCAAATGTTATCTGTGTGCCTTTCTCCACCCAGCTTTGGTAACCATGGCTGTCCCAGACATGGCCATGACTTCTGTCTCTGAAAGAACCCATCCTCACCCTGAGCCACACCACTTGACCCTTGATTCTGTTCTCCACACAGGGTCCCGTGAGTGTTTCTCATCCCTACCTGGACAATGTGCTGTGCTTCTGGAAGTCGGCACCTTCTTCCTCCTCCTCCTCATAGACCACATACTAAGTCTATTTTATGGATGCATCAACTGAGGCCAGGAAAAATAGGTGCTTACCCCCAAACTCCAACCTCTAAAAGGCCAAGCAGGGCTGAAGGTCCCACACTCATGAATCCATCCTAGGGAGAACACACCACCCCTTGAAAAGTACTTACTGGTCAGAGGCATTGAGTTGGGCATGTAGAGGTTCCATGGAGGGTGATGGCAGCAGGGAGGGTGAGTTACTGGCTAAAGGAATCTTGGCAAACGTCCCGGGCTTTCCCTTCCTTGTGGCATGTCACTCTTGGCCTATAGGTGCCTTTTTGAAGTAGGGCTTGTTTCTACCTGGAGTTGGTCTCTTGGTTTTAGGCCCAGCTGTCCTTTGGAGCACAGCTGCACATGACCATCAGGAATGAACAGGGGCTGCGGTGCCTGCTGTCTCACCAGCGTGTCCTCAGTGGGTGAGCCAAGCATGGTTTGTAAGACTTCATATGCGCTGAGTGCTGAGAGCTTTGTGAGAGGAGGCAGAGCAGGTGTGGGGTGCACCCTGTCCAGAGTAGATCTGTTCCTTCTCGAACTTAGAGGAGCAGGAATGTATCCCTGTGGGCTGGGTTGTCATCTTCCCCATGGCCTTATTCCCTTGGGGTCTCTATTTTTTCTCCCCTAAAGTTACCATTTCACCATTTCATTTAGAAGAAAGTAGGAGAATTTTCTCATGCCAACAGCCACTCATAGAAACACACTGGGCCATACGAATATCCAGTCCTGAAACCTGGAAATAAACTGTGCCTAAACAGTTTATTATGTGCTGCCCTCTTTAAGGGAATGAAGATGTTAGCAGGTCCTGCTTAATTCTGCCCTACTGCAAGGCAAGAGCAAAAGCTGGGATGCAACTTACTCCTTAATATCACAGGATCTGGACTTTGACACAGATATCATAGCCCTGTTCTGCCACTTAAAAGTTGTGTGGCCGTGGAGAAGTTAATTAACCTCTGTAGATTTCAGTTTTCTCAACTTGGGAGTGGGGGATAACCATGATGTCCAGCTCACATTATGCTCATAAAATGAATTCTCTGTCCAGTACTCTTCGAGGAATGGGGTGCTCTCCCCAGGATGGAGACATGAGTGTAGGATTTTCAGCCCTGCCTTTCAGAGGCTGGTGTTGGTGGGCAAACACTTGCTTTTCCTGGCCTCAATTTATGCATCCATAAAATAGACTTAATATGTGGTCAGGTTAGTTATAAATGTCAGCAAGTCAACTTTTCTTTTTTTTTTTTTTTTTGAGACGGAGTCTCGTTCTGACATCCAGACTGGAGTGCAGTGGCGCGATCTCAGTTCACTCCAACCTCCGCCTCCCAGGTTCTGGCAATTTTCGTGCCTTAGCCTCCCGGGTAGCTGGGGCTACAGGTATGTGCCACCACGCCCAGCTAGTTTTTTTTATTTTAGTAGAGACGGGGTTTCACCATGTTGCCCAGGCTGGTCTCGAACTCCTGAGCTCAGGCAATCTGCCCACCTTGGCCTCCCAAAGTGTTGGGATTACAGGCGTGAGCCATGGTGCCTGGCCAGAAAGTCAGCTTTTCAAATGCCGAGTCAATTTCTCACTAAAGCATACATACCCTACCCATCTACTTTAAACTTGCATTGATAGATCTGTACTACTATTATTAATGACAATAGCTAACATTTATCTAAAACTTCTCATGATATGAAGCACTGGGCTAAATTCCCTGTACATAGCCTCCCATTTAATCTCATAACTCAGTAGATGATGCAGCTGAACCTACTGCTGTGAAGCAAGGTGCCCAAGGTCATAGAACTAGTGAGTGGAGGAGGCAGGGTTTGAACCCAGGCAATATGACTGCAGGGCAGAGAGATAAAGAAGACCTGCGTGGTAGGAATTTTAATTCCTGCCCGTGAGCTCACTGTTCTCGGGGGCTGTGTATGTTTGGGGGTGGGGTGGGGAGGACAGTGGAAATGAATTTCTGCTGTTTTCTACAAACCTGAAAAAGGAGCCTCATGAAGGTGATTCATTTTCTCTTGGATTTGTAACTTTCCTTGAACTACAGTCCAGTCTGCAGAGAGAAACATTTCCCCCAGACCATTTGAGGATGCTTGCATGCTGAAAAGGGCAAGGCAGCACAGCCCACAAACAAAGAAAAGGGTACAGGGCTGGCTCAGCCATTTTGTGAATTGAGGACAAAAAGAACTTGGACTTTCCTTCTCAGTCATTTTGCACACAGTAGAAGGAAAGTTTAAAAGACATTGCCTGGAGCTCAGACTAGGCAAGGGACTCCACTGATTTCCACTATGGTGAAGGAAGCAGGAGGACATGTGAGGCTGTGTGTTTGCTGGCTGGGGCTGGCTTGCTTATAGATTAATTGATAGATAAGGCTAATTTATCACCTAAACCAGGATGCCTTTGAGAGGGAAAGGAGTTATTAATAATTACGCTGGAATAAAAGGCGTTAGGCTGGGATTGTCCTTGGGTACAATCATAATCATTCCTATTTATTGAATAAAGCAGCCCTTCTGGCTTCTGAAGAGCAGGAGCATGCTTGTCTGGTTGGAGTCATCTCCACATTTAGAAGTCATGTGAGAGATCACCTAATTTCACGGAGGTCAATGCAGAATAGGTATCTTGGAAGAGGAAGGCCACAGAGCTCTTTGGAGGTGGAGGGCTGCAAAACCTGTGAGCACTTGAGAGTTTCTGTACTTGGGTTGTGTCACCTCAAGGGGTTGTCTAGAGGTTTGGAAATCCCTTCACAAAATGTAAACTTTGTAGCATTTTGTGTGTTGGGAGGGGGTGGCGGTGAGGGTGCTGAGAAGTGACATTGCAAAGCACTGATTGGAATGCCTACAGAAGGGCATCCCCTGGCCCACCCCCAGCAAGTCCCTACAGAGGAAGGTAGTGGACAGGGTTCCTCCTCCCTCCCACAGAGCAGCATGAGGGCCTGATTCCAGGCTTGCTCTGGGCTTCCTACATTATTCTCATGGTGGCCTGGGATGAGAACTCAGGCAAATTGTCATCGTTTCTAAGGGAAGTAGGCAGGGACTTGAGGGATGTGGCTTGGGTACTGTTTGCTGTTGTGGATGACAAAAGCACTAACTGCTCTACAATATTCTGCGTCTTAGTTGTACAACTCCATGTTTAAGTGTCACAGAGAGTCTGATGGATGATGGCTGCTGCTGGCTCTCCCAGCTTCCATCTCCCAGACTTGCCCCTTTGTTAAGAGGTATTGAAGCTATGCTCTCAGATCCCAGATGGAAAGATCACAGGGCAGCACTCTCATTGGCCTGGCTGGGTCACGTGCCTGCAGCCAGCCAGTCATGAAGGGCAATGAGGTGGGCATCTGTGATGTGCTCATCTTAGGTCAAAGGCTACTTCTGGTCATTTACAGTAGCCAGAGGTGACAGAAAGAAAATGACAGCTCCACTTCCTACCATGTGATCGCAGAAGGTGGAAAAGTGATTATTTGCAGGGGGGGGGGTGCATGTTCTAGAAGGGGAAGAATGTGGCAGACAAGGCTGTAGTGGCCCAGTACATATTTTTGCCAACAGCAGCAGTTGTAGTTATAAAATACATCTTTGCCGATTTGATAGAAGGGATGGCGTCTGATTTAAATGGATGTTGCTTGATTGCTAGTGAGGCTAAATGTTTTCCCACAGATGTGTTGGCCATGCACATTTCGTCTTTTGTGAATCTCCTGTCTGTGGTCTTAGCCCATTTTTTGTAGCTGTTGTTGAGTATTTCAGAGGAGGAGTGGGGTGGGTAAATCTGAGTTTGCTATTTTCCACGGCCTTTGATGGGTAATTGTGTCAGCTATATTTACTCCTGCTTGGAATAAACCCAGCTGAGCCTTCAGGAGATAGATCAGTGTGGAAATCCAAGAAAAATGCTCTCTCCTTAATCAAATTTCTTGTGTTATGAATGGTTATTAAATATTTTATGTGAAAATTATAATTACCATTAAAGCCAATATCAATAGCCCCAGATAATCAGTGTGTAACACTAATTAGAAGGTACTGAATAACCCCCAGTGAGTTGACTACTGTGATTTAGGAATTGCCATAATTGTTGGCAAGCTCAGCTGGGAGGTGGGCATGCTGGTTGAGGGGGGTACACACGTGTCTCTTTCAAAGCCAAGTTGTTGGGCAGGCTATACACAGTGTGGCAGGAATCACTCTGCTAATTTGGAGGGTTCCCCTCAGGGGATCTGACTTGCCTGGTGGGTGATGGGCGGGCCACACTGCACCCACCTGCAGTCTCCAGTGGCATCTGGGTTGATGAAGTCTCACTCTGAATGGTAATAGTGGGAAGTTTCTGGCCTTGCCAACTCATCTGCTTGTTCACACATCCCTCTGACCCTTCCTGTTCCTTCCAAGACAATGCCTGCATGTATGCACACACACATGCACACACACCCCACCACACACACACAACACACACACACACACCTGCTTAACAATCAGTGACCTTGTCTGGAGTGCTTCTTTTTGGGAGCTGTAATCTACCTCTAGGCAGGGGCAGCTGAATGTGCTGCAGGGAGGGCTGCTGGCTGTAAGATGTCTGGACCCATTATTATCCCAGCTGGGCCACAAAATAGCCTGTGTAGTTTGCAGGAGGTAGGAGTAAGAGGCTTCCTCAGCATGGGACAGCATCTCTCTCCTCCCTGGAAAGTGGGCTGGAGGTGATGACCAGGGACCAATGCAGAGGGCCAAGAGCATGCAGTGAAGAGTCAGACGAAGAGGGACGAGGCATCTGCTCATGCTGCCCGTGGGGTCGCTCATGGTGGCACTTGGGTGTGGGAATGACTTTGGAATCAGAATCTCAGCTCCACTTAACCCCAGTTCTGGGGCCTGAGCCCAGTCACGGAACCTCTCTGGGTGTTTTCTTCTGGGTAGAGGATAATGATTGCCGCCTTGCAGCAGGCTGTTCAGAGCCAGCAGATCCACTGAAGCCTCTGGCCTGGGCTTGGCACCTTGGCCCACATCTCCTACTAGCCGTGTGACTCTAAGAAAATTCTGTAGCCTCCAAGTCTCAGTTTCCTAACATGGAAAATGAGGATAATAATAGTACCTACTACATTGGGTTATTCTGGGAATTAAATGGGTTGTAAGGAATTTAGATAGTAAATGTGATGCAGGTGCTTGTGGAATAGAAATAAATGAAAAGTTATAGTTATGCAAATTGCCCCGCTATACTCCAGGCAGTATTAACAAAGTGCCTAAAATGTCTTCTGCACTAAGTGCTGGGGATACAAGATCTGGATAAGCCAGGCAGGTCCCCACCCTTCCAGTCCAGTGTGAGACCCGACAATACACAGGAGACAAGCTGATTTGCTTGGATCATCTCAGAGGGAGTTTGGGCCATGAAGATAACTGAAGCAGGGTACAGCGACAGAGTGACAGGGTGGGAGGGAGGGTGACTTTTGGGGAAATAGAGCCAGTGACAATTCCCCCAGAGAGGACATTTTTAGGAAAAGGAGGGAGTGAGTCATGCAAGGAGATGGGAAGAGCAGGGAGAGAGACGCTGCTGCTGCTCTGCCCGTGTCCCCCACGTGTCTGTCCCCTAATCATTGCACACAGGCCTCCTCCCAGTGCCCACATCTGCAGTTCTTTGACAGTTCTGCATTGGTGGACTGGCCTCAGGCTGCTGGAACTGCTGCCCTTCCCTAGATAGCAGAAGATAGCTGGGAGTTTTCATCCCTCTCTGGGCAGCCCTTGACCCACGACTGATGGGTGTGCACCTGCGAGACCTCTCGTCCCTGATGAGGATGGCTCCAGGAATGACCTATGCTGTTTCCAGGGGTCCCCAGAGGTATTGAGTCACAGCCCCTCTCTGTGGGCCTTGGTGGGATGGTGCTCATGTCCTTGGCCTCCTTCCTCTCCTGAACCATCTTGCTCACCTCCCTACCGGCTTTTCATGGGAACACTTCCCTAATGAGCACTTACACAGGAACCCCTCCTCTCAGGTTCTGCTTCTGGGAAACCTGGGACAGACCTTGAGTCAGAAATGGGCATGGTCTGTCACGGGAGCAGTGAGAAAGCTGGGGAGGTGGGATGGAGCTGAGGCTGGAGAGTTCGGCAGGGCCTGGGTCATCTGGGCCTTGTAGGCTATGCTAGATTTGAGTTGTTCCAAGAGCAGTGGGGAGTTGCTGGAAGGTTTTAGGCAGAGGAGTAACATCGTATCATTTATTTTATAAAGGAAGATCTCACTGGTCACCATGGAGAGAATGGACCACTAGGGGACAAGAGTGGAAGGAGGCTGTGGGAGTCACCCAGGAGAGAGGATGGGCTTGGACTGGGAGGGGAGCCAAGGAGATGGACTTGGGATTTGTTCTGGAGGACTGGTAGATGATTGACAACATGAATTCCGTTTTATAGTTTTCCCAAAGTCATAGCAGGTCGAAGAGTTCAAGATGGGAACTAAGGGCTGGTGGTGAGTCCACAGAGGTCCATGGATCCTCCCCCTGTCCCACCAAAGACGCAAAAGTGACCTTCCTCTGAACCCAGGAAGCCCTTCTTGGTGCCTTTTTACCAGGTCACTTTGAACCTTGTCCCAGCTACTTGTGCTTTTATTTTATTATTGTGCCTTTATTCCTGCTACCAGGCTGTGCCCAGCTTGGGCCTTGTGAGAGGACTCATGTGGGAAGAGCCCTGGGCAGGATGGTAAGGTCTTGGGCAGATTCTGGCCCTTTTGAGGCCTGGTTCCTTGCTTTGGAGTGAAGGGAGTCAGTGCTGGGAGTGCCGAAGCCTTTCTGAGGCCAATTCTGAGGGGTTTCAAAGGGAGGTTTTGTAGAGAGCTTTGCCTGGGATGTGAAAGGCCAAAGGCTCCCTCTCTCCCAGAGGCACCTGCTCTGCCACAGCCTCTGTGAGGCGAACTGAGTGAATGGTGTGTCACCCAGCCTCCCGCAGGCTCAGAGTTCCCACAGGCTCTCCTGGGGACCCTCTTTGCAGCATAAGGCTCAGAATGAACTCACTTTGGCTGAAACTGGGTTGAGTTGGAGTCCATTTTCCCTCTGCAAAGAAAGATAACATTTCCTGAGAAAGCAATGATAGTCATTCTAAGTTATGTTTCTTCCAGAAATTAATTATCTTCAATATTAAAACAGTTGGCTCTGATTTTCAGGCTCCCAAGGGACTTTTTTTTTTTTTTTTTAGAGAAAACACCTCCTTTCTGCATGAGACAAAAGGAACTATGGTATGCTTCTGTGGGTGGTAGGCTTTCTTTGAGAAGCCTTTTCCCCCAGGTTGCTCATTTGTTCATGGTCTGAATACTAAACAGGCTGCTACAGGTGGTGGGCACCAGGCAGGGCCTGTGGTTTGATCCACAGGGCACATCTGGGGGGCAGATGTGGAAGGTCTATGTTCCTGGTGATAGGCAGCCCATCAGAGGCCCCAAGGACCCTGAGAATACTAGGACACTATACCTGTAGAGCCTTAGGACCCACTGACCAGCTGAGACCACAGCTTTCCCAGAAGTAGCCAGTGGTGTCTAGGGGAATGGGATCTCTCTATAGAAACTTTTAAAATTAAAATATCCAAAACTTCAACTAAGAAAGTTTGCTTCTTAGCATCCATTCTAGAAACATAGTCCTACATGTGAGCAAAGAGACATTTATGTGATGGTTCATTGCAATTTGTTTGTAATAATGACAAGATGGAAACAACCTTCATGGCCTGAATATTAAATAAGTGGTGGAATAGCCATATTAGTATCTACTATGAAAGTTTAAAATCCTTAGCTAGATATGTATACAGTATCTGTGGAAAGATCCCCCAAGCTTTATTATTAAGTTAAAAAAGTAAGGGATCCAAGATGGCGGATTAGACACAACTCCAGCGCACAACACCCAGCGAAGAGATGCAGAGACCCAGAGATCTCCTAGCTCCAACCGAGGTACCAAGTGCATTTCAATAGGTCTGGTCTGAGGGTGAGCAAAGCCCACTCAGGGCAGACCGAGGCAGGGAGGGGTGCTGCTTCACCCAGAAAGTGCATCTGACCTGCGAGTCAGAGGCTGCACCTCTGGCGCTTGGTCCAGATACAGCGCTTCCCCCAAAGCCTCAGCAATACACAGAACAGGGGGATCTCTGCCAGTGAAGTGCCAGGAATTACAAGTGCGGAGTTGAATAAGAGTCTGCAGACTGAGCTATCACCCCCTCCCCCGCGACCAGAGAGAGAGGGGAGCTGTAAGCAGGAGCACTGGGCGGCCCCTACACCATGACCAGAGAGAGAGAAAGCTGAAAGGGGGAGACTGCCGGGTGCGGCTGGGCAGGTCCCCTAACCTCTCCCACAAACCCCAGAGGGCTGAAGCTCTGACTCTAGTGGGTTGCGTAGCCAGTGCCACAGTCTGAGAGGAACCCTGAATGATCCAGCCCAGTGGAGGAAGGGCATAACCCACCACTAGAGGGGTGGGACTGGGCTACATGTTTTAACAAAAAACACAGGAAGCCTATGTAGCAACAGGACGGCATTCTTGACAACCCAGCAGCGCCTACAGGTCAGCGGAAGAGGCGGGCCTAATCTCCCAGCATAAACAAAAAAGACACAGGAAGCTTCCCTAGTAACCTGAAGGAGTCCCTAGAAACCTGGTAGCACCCCCACAGGCAGACAAGCAACCTCATCAAGCAGCTCTCTGACACCACAGCCAGGTAAATCTACAAAGATGAGAAAAAACCAGTGCAAAATAGGTGAACCTACCAAAGACCAGAACACCTCTTCTCCTTCAAGGGATCACAAGTCCTCAACAACATAGGATCACAACTTGACCGAGAAGGAGTGCGAATAATTGACGGAAACAGGATTCAGAAGATGGATAATAACAAACTTTTCAGAGCTAAAGGAACACGGTCTAACTCAAGGCAAAGAAACCAAAAACCTTGAAAAAAGGTTAGACAAAATGCTAACTAGAATAACCAGCTTAGAGAAGAACATAAACGACTTGATGGAGTTGAAGAACACAGCACGAGAACTACGTGAAGCAAACATAAGTTTTAATAGCTGAATCGATCAAGCAGAAGAAATGATATCAGAGATCTTCATGAAGATCAACTCAATGAAATAAAAAGAGAAGGCAACACAAGAGAAAAAAGAGTGAAAAGAAATGAACAAACCCTCCAAGAAATATGGGATTATGTGAAAAAAACTAATCTGTGCTTGATCAGTGTACCTGAATATGATGGGGAGAATGAATCCAAGCTGGAAAACACACTCCAGGATATTATCCAGGAGAACTTCCCAAGCCTAGCAAGGCCGTCCAAATTTCAAATTCAGGAAATACAGAGAACTCCACAAAGATATTCCTCAAGAAGAGCAACCCCAAGGTGCATAATTGTCAGATTCACCAGGATTGAAATGAAGGAAAAAATGCTAAGGGCAGCCAGAGAGAAAGGTCAGGTCACCCACAAAGGGAAGCCAATCAGACTCACAGCAGATCTCTCGGCAGAAACTCTACAAGCCAGAAGAGACTGGGGGCCAATATTCAACATCCTTAAAGAAAAGAACTTTCAACCCAGAATCTCATATCCAGCCAAACTAAGCTTCATAAGTGAAGGAGAAATAAAATCCTTTACGGACAAGCAATTATTGAGAGATTTTTTTCACCACCAGACCTGCCCTACAAGAGCTCCTGAAAGAAACACTAAGCATGGAAAGGAACAAGTACCAGTCACTGCAAAAGCAAACCAGTTGGCAAAGACCAAAAATGCAATGAAGAAAATGAGTCAACTAATGAGAAAGAAAACCAGCCAGTAACAAAATGGCAGGATCAAATTCACACATAACAATATAAACATTGAATATAAATGGCCTAAACACCCCAATCAAAAGACACAGACGGGCAAACTGTATAAAAAGTCAGAACCCATCAGTGTGCTGTATTCAAGAAACCCATTTCACATACAAAGGCACACATAGACTCAAAATAAACGGATGGAAGAAGATTTATCGAGCAAATGGAGAACAAAAAAAGCAGGGGTTGCAATCCTAGTCTCTTGATAAAATGGACTTCAAACCCACAAAGATCAAAAGAGACAAAGAAAGTCATTACATAATGGTAAAAGGATCAATCCAACAGGAAGAGCTACCTATCCTAAATATATATGCCCCCAGAGACATAAAGCAAGAGCACCCAGATACATAAAGCAAGGTCTTAAGGACCTAAAACAAGATTTAGACTCCTGCACAATAATAGCGGGAGACTTCAGTACTCCACTGTCAATATTAGATCAACGAGACAGAAAATTAACAAGGATATCCAGGACTTGAATGCAGAGCTGGACCAAGCGGATCTAATAGACATATACAGAACGCTCCTCCCCAAATCCACAGAATATACATTTTTCTCAGCACCACATTGCACTTAATCTAAATTGACCACATCATTGGAAGCAAATCACTCCTCAGAAACTGCAAAAGAACAGAAATCATAACAGTCTATCAGACCACAGCGCAATCAGACTAGAACTCAGGATCAAGAAACACACTCAAACCCCGCACAACCACTTGCAAACTGAACAACTTGCTTCTGAATGTTGACTGGATAAACAATGAAATGAAGGCGGAAATAAAGATGTTCTTTGAAACCAACCAGAATGAAGACACAACTTACCAGAATCTCTGGAACACCTTTAAAGCAGTATCAAGAGGGAAATTTAAAGCAATAAACGCCCACCAGAGAAGAGAGGAAAGATCTAAAATTGACACCCTATCATCAAAATTGGAAGAACTAGAGGAGTAAGATCAAAAAAACTCAAAAGCTAGCAGAAGACAAGAAATAACTAAGATCAGAGCAGAACTGAAGGAGATAGAGACACAAAAACCCTTCAAAAAATCAATAAATCCAGGAGTTGGTTTTTTTGAAAAGATCAACAAAATAGGCAGACCGCTAGCCAGAATAATAAAAAAGAAAAGGGAGAAGAATCAAATAGATGCAACAAAAAACGATAAAGGGGATATCACCACTGATCCCACAGAAATACAAACTACCATCAGAGATTACTACAAACAGCTCTACTCACATAAACCAGTAAACCAGGAAGAAATGGATAAATTCCTAGACACTTGTACTCTACAAAAACTTAACCAGGAGGAAGCTGAAACCCTGAATAGACCAATAACAAGGGCTGAAATAGAGGCAGCAATCAATAGCTTACCAACCAAAAAAAGTCCAGGTCCAGACAGGTTCACAGCCGAATTCTACCAGACATACAAAGAGGAGATGGTACCATTCCTTCTGAAACTGTATCAAACAATACAAAAGGAGGAAATCCTCCCTAACTCATTTTGTAAGACCAACATCATCCTGATACCAAAACCCGGCAGAGACTCAGCAAAAGAAGAAAACTTCAGGCCAATATCCATGATGAACATAGATGCAAAAATCTTCAATAAAATACTGGCAAACTGATTGCAACAGCACATCAAGAAGCTTATCCATCACGACCAAGTAGCCTTCATCCCGGGGATGCAAGGCTGGTTCAACATATGCAAATCCATAAATGTAATCCATCACATAAATGGAACCAAAGACAAAAACCACATGATTATCTCAATAGATGCAGAGAAGGCCTTCGACAAAATTCAACAGCCCTTCATGCTAAAAACTCTCAATAAACTAGGTATTGATGGAACGTATCATAAAATGATAAAAGCTGTATATGACAAACCACAGCCAATATCATACTGAATGGGCCAAAGCTGGAAGAATTCCCTTTGAAATCAGGCACTAGACAAGGATGCCCTCTCTCACCACTCCTATTCAACATAGCATTGGAAGTTCTAGCCAGAGCAATCAGGCAAGAAAAAGAAATAAAGGGTATTCGATTAGGAAAGGAGGAAGTCAAACTGTCTCTATTTGCAGACGACATGATTGTATATCTAGAAGACCCCATCATCTCAGCCCAAAATCTTCTCAAACTGATAAGCAACTTCAGCAAAGTCTCAGGATACAAAATCAATGTGCAAAAATCACAAGCATTCCTATATACCAATAACAGACAAACAGAGAGCCAAATCAAGAATGAACACCCATTCACAATTGCTACAAAGAGAATAAAATACCTAGGAATACAACTAACAAAGGATGTAAAGGACCTCTTCAAGGAGACCTACAAACTACTGCTCAATGAAATAAGAAAGGACACAAACAGATGGAGAAACATTCCATGCTCATGGTTAGGAAGAATCAATATTGTGAAAATGGCCATACTGCCCAAAGTAATCTACAGATTCAATACTATCCCCATCAAGCTACCAGTGACCTTCTTCACAGAACTGGAAAAAAACACTTCAAACTTCATATGGAATCACAAGAGACCCCGCATAGCCAAGACAATCCTAAGCAAAAAACAAAGCTGGAGGCATCACACTGCCAGACTTCAAACTATACTATAAGGCTACAGTAATCAAAACAGCATGGTACTGGTATCAAAACAGAGACATAGACCAATGGAACAGAACAGAGACCCCAGAAGAAACACCACACATCTACAACCATCTTATCTTTGACAAACCCAGCAAAAAAAAGCAATGGGGAAAGGACTCCATGTTTAATAAATGGTGTTGGGAAAACTGGCTAGCAATGTGCAGAAAGAAGAGACTGGACCCCTCTCCTGTCACCTTACACTAAAATTAACTCCAGATGGATCAAAGATTTAAACATAAAACCCAGCACCATAAAAACACTATAAGAAAACGTAGGCAAAACCATCCAGGACATAGGCATAGGCAAGGACTTCATGAATAAAACACCAAAAGCAATGGCAATAAAAGCCAGGATAGACAGATGGGATCTAATTAAACTCCAGAGCTTCTGTGCAGCAAAAGAAACCATCATTAGAGTGAATCAGCAACCAACAGAATGGGAAAAATTTTTGCAATCTATCCATCTGACAAAGGGCTAATATCCAGAATCTACAAAGAACTAAAACAGATATGCAAGAAAAAAAAAAAACAACCCCATTCAAAAGTGGGCAAAGGATATGAACACCTTTTCAAAAGAGGACATATATGAGGCCAACACACATATGAAGAAATGCTCATCATCACTGGTCATTAGAGAAATGCAAATCAAAACCACACTGAGATATCATCTCACGCCAGTTACAATGGCGATCATTAAAAAATCGGGAGACAACAGATGCTGGAGAGGATGTGGAGAAATAGGAACACTTTTACACTGTTGGTGGGTGTGTAAATTAGTTCAACCATTGTGGAGGACAGTGTGGCAACTTCTCAAGGACCTAGAAATAGAAATTCCATTTGACCCAGCAATCCCACTATTGGGTATATACCCAAAGAACTACAAATTGTTCTACTATAAAGACACATGCACATGTATGTTCATTGCAGCCCTGTGTACAATAGCAAAGACCTGGAACCAACCCAAATGCCCATCAGTGGTAGACTGGACAAAGTAAATGTGGTACATATACACCATGGAATACTACGCAGCCATAAAAAATGGTGAGTTTGTGTCCTTTGTAGGGACTTGGATGAATCTGGAAACCATCATTCTCAGCAAACTGACCCAAGAACAGAAAGCCAAGCACGATATGTTTTCACTCATAGGTGGGTGTCGAACAATGAGAACACGTTGACTCAGGGAGAGGAGCATCACACACAGGGGACAGTTGGGAGGTGTATGGGGGGTGGGGGAGGGGAAAGGAGGGTGGCGAGGGATAACACGGGGAGAAATGCCAGCTATAGTATGCACCTAAAGTAAAATAAATAAATTATAAAAAAAAAAGTGCGGATGTAGAATAATTTGTGTGACGTACCACTTATGTTAAAAACCTCCCATAAATATTAACTTTATTTCTCTCTCTACGTAAGAAACCAGACAAATCAAACTGAAAACAATGATTGTCTTGGGAGGAGACTGGGATTAGAAGTGGCTTTCTCAATGAGGCTTTTGTTTCATACCTACAGTTTGAATATCTAAAAAATGGTTTTCAAAACTACTTGTGTAATTAAGAAGCTCATAACAAGACATAAAGTAATTGATGCCTGTTATGAGAAAGTTGGTTAAATACAGAGAAATGTCACGCTGCATCCTACTCTTAGCATTTTGGTGCATTTCCTTCCAGTCCATTTTTTCTTTGTGCATTTTACATAGTATAAAGCATACTGTATAACATTTTGCATTCTACTTTTCCTCTAAACATTTTGTCATAAAAACTGTCTGTGCTGTTTCAAACTATGTATATATACATATCTTTAATAGCTGTGTAATTTTCCATTGTGAATGTTTATTTCCAATTTTTCCTTCCCATTTTAAAAGGGATATCTATTTGCCTAGTTCCACCTGTATTGTGAGACAAATAAAATCATCAATATTTCCGTGCATGCTGCAGTGCCTGGTAAATGGGGGAGGAGTCTGTGTGTGTGTGTGTGTGTGTGTGTGTGTGTGTGAATGAATAAGTGATGGGGAAGCTGAGGTACTATCTAAGGGGTGGGATATCCATGGCCCTCCTGAGGGTCATTTAGGCACAAAGTGGTGGGCCATACATTCAAGCCAGAGGCAAATAAGCCAGGTCAGTGCCATCTTTTGTACACACAGGCCTCCTCTGTGAAATCATTGACAATAGATGGCCTGGAAGCAGTTGGTACTGGGGCCCTAGAGCCCTGGGTTGGAGACCTACTTTGGTGCTAACTCTGTTTCCCTCTATGGAAAACCTTTTTCACCAGCCTACAAACCATTTTGTTATCTGAATACAGAAAAGGAGGTTTCTGGAGGCATGTACTCTGTGTGATCATGTCCCCAGAGTCCCTCTCGTGGGCAGTCAAGGAGAAGCTGTGCCTGTCTTTTCTCTAAGCCTCAGTTTTCTGCTCTGAGAAATAAAGGTATTTGCTTCAGTTAGGATCTTACCAAGAAAAAAAGATAGAAAACCCAAAAGGGCAATTTAAGGGAGGGTAAAGAAGGGGCTATTTAGAATGATGTAGGCAGGATTAAGGGAACCAGCAAGGGATGATGATGTACCCTGGGACTAGCAACATGGGCAAACCATTACTACCTTTAGGCCTAAAGGGGAAAGGAGAAGGAGATGCTACTGGAACTCAAGGAGAGCTGTAATCATAAGAGAGAGGCTGCTAAACAGAATCCACGGCCTTACACTATTATTCTAAAGTAGATTTGACATAAAGGCAGCTGGGAGGATAAACACCCCAATCTCTCTTTCCTTTAGCTGCTGGTACCTCCCATTGACAAACGTAACCACAAAGCCAGAGAACAAGAGAACTTGGGTGATACAGTCTCTATAGGCTGCCACCCAGAGCACAGAGCAGGGTAGAGATGAGTGGAGCATAGACCTGGAGGGCAAATGGGGACTCTTCAGCATGTTCAGCCCTGCTTTACTCTCTTGTCAGGGAAAGTGTATGGCCCCAGTGTAATGGAACACAGAGTCCCATCAGCTACTGGGTCTTCACTGGGATGTTGTCATTTCCTAGGAATCAACTTAAAATGTTAACCTTTACTTGTATCCTTCATCTAAGGTAGTGGGGGAAAAGGGAGAACAAAATAAACAATTAACATTCATTCTGCCCACTGTGAGCATTTCTCTTCACCATTGTCTTTGAGAGTCATCCTTGAGTGAGATTGCAATATATTGTTTATTCTGACTCATTTCAGCACACTGTGCAAACCATCAGTAAACCAGGCCATGCTTTCTTCTCCTATTTATTGATTATAGGGAGTTCGCTATGAGGTGTGGGTCAAGACAGAAGTGGTGAATCAGTAGGAGTAGGTACCATGGGAGTATAAGTCATGTGTTGTGCAATCTACCCCTCCACCTTCTGGACCTGTTCAGGCTTGATCTTATACATATCATTTCCATTTGAAAATGGAATTTTGCTGTGTACTACCAATTTTATGATTCAGTGAATCACATAACGCTATAATCTGTAGTTTTTGTCATCAGTGCCGTTACCTTAGCACAGTGTTTCTCAACTTCAGCACTACTGACTTTTGGGGCTGAATAATTGTTATGGAGGGCTGTCCTGTGAATTCTAGGGTGTTTGCAGCATCTCTAGCCTCTGCCCACTAGTTTTGTGTCCCATGGTCTGGTGTTTGATCTTTGCCAGCGCTGACTGGGAAGGCAGAAGCTGTTTTACAGATGGAGAACAATTATTAGCAGAATTCTTTAAAACCGTGGGATTTGTCCTGTAATTTCCCTATTGGGGCTTGTTAGTCGCTCTATATAACATCTCTGTGTGCCACAGATATTTCTAGTACAACTGGGTATCCTGGATCACCAAATAATGGAGAAGTTTATTGTCAGGACCTTCTATAGAAACTTCTCTTGATCCGGACCTTTCACAAACTAGGAGACCTACCCATTATTTGACAAGAGGTCAGAGCAAGATGCCCATGTTTTTGTATGTTTCCTCTGCGATTCAAAGAGGTTTACTCAAGTTGTGTTTTCTTTGTTGTGAATGGTGGAAGGAAAAGCACAATTTTTTGTCACTTTAGAAGAAATACTCCTATACATTCTTGACTATTGCATCCTTAGAAACTTCACTTATGTGTCAGGTCTTTGAATTTTTGCAAGATTTATCATCCATTTTCTGGCATGCGTGTCTTGCTAAAAATGTATTGTTCTTAGTTCTGCTCAAAAGGTACAATTAGCATAATAATTTCAATGTAACAGACTATCGTGATTTTCTATGAGATAGCAAAACAAGGCTATATTGTGACAGAGAATGGGAGGGTAGATAATAGCTTTTGGATAAAATGGCAAAGGTATACTGCCATCCCTGCCATGTGAAAGCAAATGGCTTGTATTATTTTTACTGACTAGGATTTTTAGGTCAATAACTCCATACCAGGTTTTTATGCAAGACAAATACAGTTTCCTCATATGAGGATAAGGGTATGTTTCAACCAGCAAACAAATTTTAAGAGGATTTAGGGATTCAATATTCTCGTCTCCAGAAATGTTCCTATTCCATATATCAGTATCTTAGATTTTCTTCATCAGTGACATGACCTTAGCACAGTGTTTCTTAACTTCAGCACTACTAACTTTTGGGGCTAAATAATTGTTATATTGGGCTATCCTGTGTATTCTAGGATGTCTACAGTATCGTTAGCCTCTACCCACTAGATATCAGCAGTACCCTCTACAGTTGCGGCAACCCAAAATGTCTTCAGACATTGCCAAATGTTCCCTGACAAACAAATCACTTCTGATTGAGAATCACTGCGTTAGCATAACAGCCCTGGATAAAACGCATATTCCCTGGTACCATAACCCTGTAATCCTCATACTTAAGCTTTATGCTTGATCTTCAGCCATATCTCTTCTGCAACTATAAATGATGAGAAACTCCTTCAAAACTGCCAAGAAAGTCTTCCTAATTTCCAACTATTCTTTTTCTCAGGAATTCACTGTTTTCATTTTGTCCTTTGTGTATATTCTCTCTAGAACAGTCAGAAGCAGTTAGCCTATCCCAGGGTTTTTATAATCACCATTGCTTTTATAGTGACAAAGTGCCAGAGCCACTTCAGCTCTCAACACTTTTTCTTCTACCTGCACTCCATCATATGCAATGACCAGTGATAATTTTAATTGTAATGCTGCAGATGATCACTATCCCATCTATCCTTAGAAAGAAGCTTATTCATGCTCTCTATAAATGGGTGAGTCAGCCAATTCCCAAATTATGTTTTTAGGGCCTACTTCCTGGGGCCAGTTCCAATACCAATTATTTTAAAAGTCAGGAGAAAAGTGGCACACTCAAAAGAGAAATTAAAGAGAAGTTAATGAAAATATTATTGATAAAAGTATGAGCAGGATGAAGGGAACTAACAAAAAGAAGATGAAGCACCCAGGAACTAGGAAGAACAGTAAGCTGATATCTTTTCTAAACTGAAAGAGGAAAGAAAAGAAGCTGTTATCAGGACCCAGAGAAAGCTGTGGACATTCTGAAACTATTCCAAACAATCCAAAAGAAGGGAATCATTCCCAAATCATTTTATAAGACCAACATCATCCTGATACCAAAACCCGGCAGAGACTCAGGAAAAGAAGAAAACTTCAGGCCAATATCCATGATGAACATAGATGCAAAAATCTTCAATAAAATACTGGCAAACTGATTGCAACCGCACATCAAAAAGCTTATCCATCATGATCAAGTAGGCTTCATTCCAGGGATGTAAGGCTGGTTCAACATATGCAAGTCTATAAATGTAATTCACTGCATAAACAGAACCAAAGACAAAAACCACACGATTATCTCGATAGATGCAGAGAAGGCCTTTGACAAAATTCCACAGCCCTTTATGCTAAAAACTCTCAAATATCAAGGTATTGATGGAATGTATCTCAAAATAATAAAAGCTCTTTACAACAAACCCACAGCCAATATCATACTGAATGGGCAAAAACTGGAAGCATTCCCTTTGAAATCTGGCACTAGACAAGGATGCCCTCTCTCACCACTCCTATTCAATACAGTATTGGAAGTTCTAGCCAGAGTAATCAGGCAAGAAAAAGAAATAAAGCGTATTCAATTAGGAAAGGAGGAAGTCAAATTGTCTCTATTTGCAGACGACATGATTGTATATTTAGAAGACCCTATTGTCTCAACCCAAAATCTCCTGAAACTGATAGGCAACTTCAGCAAAGTCTCAGGGTACAAAATCAATGTGCAGAAATCACAAGCATTCCTATACACCAATAACAGACTAACAGAGAGCCAAATCATAAGTGAACTCCCATTCACAATGGCTACAAAGAGAATAAAATACCTAGGAATACAACTAACAAAGGATGTAAAGGACCTCTTCAAGGAGAACTACAAATCATTGCTCAAGGAAATAAGAGAGGACACAAATAGATGGAAAAACATTCCATGCTAATGGTTAGGAAAAATCAATATCGTGAAAATGGCCATGCTGCCCAAAGTAATTTATAGATTCAACTCTATCCCCATCAAGCTACTAATGACCCTCTTCACAGAACTGGAAAAAACGACCTTAAATTTCATATGAAGCCAAAAGAGAGCCCGCATAGCCAAGTCAATTCTAAACAAAAAGAACAAAGCTGGAGGCATCACACTACCTGACTTCAAACTATACTACAAGGCTACAATAATCAAAACAGCGTGGAACTGGTTCCAAAACAGAGATATAGACCAATGGAACAGAACAGAGGCTTTGGAGGCAATGCCACACATCTACAACCATCTGATCTTTGACAAACCTGACAAAAACAAACAATGGGGAAAGGATTCCCTGTTTAATAAATGGTGTTGGGATAACTGGCTAGCCATGTGCAGAAAGCAGAAACTGGACCCCTTCCTGATACCTTACACTAAAATTAACTCTAGATGGATTAAAGACTTAAACATAAGACCTAACATCATAAAAACCCTAGAAGAAAATCTATGCAATATCATTGAGGACATAGGCATAGGCAAGGACTTCATAACTAAAACACCAAAAGCAATGGCAACAAAAGCCAAAATAGACAATTGGGATCTAACTAGACTCCAGAGTTTCTGTACAGCAAAAGAAATGATCATTAAAGTGAACTGGCAACCAACAGAATGGGAAAAAATTTTTGCAATCTACCCATCTGACAAAGGGCTAATATCCAGAATCTACAAAGAACTAAAACAGATTTACAAGAAAAAAACCCATTCAAAAGTGGGCAAAGGATATGAACAGACACTTTTCAAAAGAAGACATCTATGAGGCCAAGAAACATATGAAAAAATGCTCATTATCACTGGTCATTAGAGAAATGCAAGTCAAAACCACATTGAGATACCATCTCACGCCAGTTAGAATGGCGATCATTAAAAAACCAGGAGACAACAGATGCTGGAGAGGATGTGGAGAAATAGGAACACTTTTACACTGTTGGTGGGAGTGTAAATTAGTTCAACCATTGTGGAAGACAGTGTGACAATTCCTCAAGGACCTAGAAATAGAAATTCCATATGACTCAGCAATCCCATTACTGGGTATATACCCAAAGATTATAAATCATTCTGTTATAAAGACACATGCACCCGTATGTTTATTGTGGCACTGTTTACAATAGCAAAGACCTGGAACTAACCCAACTGCCCATTGATGTTAGATTGGACAAGGAAAGTGTGGCACATATGCACCATGGAATACTATGCAGCCATAAAAAACAATGAGTTCGTGTCATTTGTAGGGACATGGATGAATCTGGAAACTATCATTCTCAGCAAGCTGACACAAGAACAGAAAATCAAACCACATGTTCTCACTCATAGGCGGGTGTTGAACAGTGAGAACACATGGACACAGGGAGGGGGAGCATCACACACTGGGGTCTGTTGGAGGGGGCTAGGGGAGGGGCAGTGGAGGTGGGGGAGTTTGGGGAGGGATAACATGGGGAGAAATGCCAGATATGGGTGACAGGGGATGGAGGCAGCAAACCACATTGCCATGTATGTATCTATGCAACAATCCTGCATGATCTGCACATGTACCCCAGAACCTAAAGTACAGTTAAAAACACACATACACACACACACACACACACACACACACACACACAGCTTAAAAAAAAAATCTAACTGGAAAGAAAGAAAGAAAGCTGTAGACAAGGGAGAGAGGTATCTCAAGTTGTTGTAGTCTTAGGTAGAGGAATGTGGCTCCTGTTAAATTGCTGCCAGCAAGGAGAGAAGGTAGGGGAATAAACACTGTCTTCTCTTTCTACCCTCTAATCACCTGCTGCTTCCTATTGCCTGAACTAGAAGCCAGAAGTAAAGGAAACCCATTTTTGCCATCTATAAAGGTCAGTCTTCCCAGGCACAGAGCAGAGCATTCTTAGAGAAAAGCGGAGAGAAATATAGAGGACAAATCAGGACAGTGGCTGAGCAGGATCATCGCTCTTTCTGAACTTATTTTGGTCATATGAACTTCTTTCACAGTATTTTAATCTCCCAGTCCCCATAAGAATTTTTAAAAATCACTTGGTCATTTTTGAATGGTATAATGAAGATAAAATTTTAATTAAAAAATTGAGATCAATATTGTTAAAATTTATGTTATATATTTTTCCCATAAATAGCATTTAGTAATGTTATATATTGGAGCAAATTAAACTTTTTCCCATTTAACAACGGATAATTTAATGATAATAAAAATAATAGTTAACATTTATTTTGTGCTTTTTATATATTAGGTGCCATATCAAGTGCTTTGCAGGCATTAGTCAATTTAATTTCTTTTTAATTAGTTATGTAAGGAAAAGCATGCTTTGCCAACAAAGAAATTATGACGTTCGTTGGTGCTGTGGTTTGTATGTGTTCCTCAAAGTTCATGTATTAGAAATTAATCCCCAATGCAACAGTGTTGAGAGGTAGTACCTTTAAGAGGTGATTAGGTCATGAGGGTTCTGCTCGCATGAATGGACTAATACCTTGGAAGTGGGTTTGTTATTGCAGGAGTGGATTTGTTATAAAAGCAAATTTGGTCCTCTCTGGTCTCTCTTGCACATGCACACTCTTGCTTTTCTACCTTCCTCCATGGAATGACACAGCAAGAAGGCTCTTTCCAGATATAGCCCCTTGATCTTGAACTTCCCAGACTCCAGAGCTGTGGGCCAAATAAGTATCTCTTCATCATAAGTTACTCAGTTGGTGGTATTCTATTATAGCAGCACAAACTGGACTAAGACAGTTGGAGACTGAATATATATTAAAATGCAGATTGAAATTTAGCTACATGATTCAACATCAAATGGACAGAAGCTACTTTCATGACCTGATGTTTTGGATTCTTGCATTTTGCACTAAAAAAACCAAATGGTTTATTTTTACAATATTTGCATTATGTTTTAAATTACAAGAGAGATGGCCTCATGCTGTAATTTGTAAACACTTTGCCATAAATAACATGTGGCATCTATGAGCAGCCTTTATTTCCAACAAATGGAAAGCCAAATTGGATATAATTGTCACTCTGTTTTCTTATTTAAACATTTTAATTTGGCAGTACTAAAGACATCTAGATGCATTATATATGATTTCTGATCAGATGCATGCAACTTACTTACCTGGCAAAAATCATCCTGGGTCATTTTGCAGAATTATTATCCTTTTTTAGTCTTCATTAATTTATTGTATGTGTTAACATCAGTGTTTCTTATGCTTTCTGACTCTAACCAATGATTCGTTGTGAGTAGAAATTAAATAATGTGTAACTAAGAATAAGAACATTTGAAAAGAGTTATGATCAAACCCTCCATGGCAGTTAACACTTGTTCAGTTAAGTTATAAATTGATTGCAAAACTGATTTGTTTGCAGGTTCATCTGATTTTCACAAACTGCTATTCTTGCTCTCTTGATGTACATTAAAGAGATCTTTAATTTCTAAAGAATTAGTTTAGGAAGTCCTCACCAGAGCAACAAGCAAGAGAAAAAAAATAAAAGGCATCCAGATTGGAAAAGAGGAAGTCAAATTATCCCTGTTCACTGATGACATAATCTTACATCTAAAAAATCCTAGACTCCACAAAAAAATCCTTAGATTTGATAAATGAATTCAGTAAAGTTTCAGGAAACAAAATTAATGTACAGAAATCAGTAGCATTTCTATACACTGATAAAAATCTAACTGAGGACCAAATCAAGAAGGCAATCCCATTATAATAGCTTCAACAACAACAACAAAACTAAACAAAACCTAAGAATATACTTAAAGAAGGAAATGAAAGATCTCTATAAGGAGAGCTTATGAAACACTTATTAAAGAAACTGCAGAAGACTCAGATAAAGCATCCCATGCTCATGGATTGAAATAATCAATATTGTTAAAATGACCATACTGCCCAAAGCAATCCACAGATTCAATGTGACACCTATCAAATTATGAATGTCATTTTCCACAGAATTAAAAAAAAATTCTAAAATTCATATGGAATCAAAAAAGCCTGAATCATCAAAAAATTCTCACCAAAAAGAACAAAGCTGAATGCATCATATTATCTGACTTCAAATTATATTATAAGGCTATGGTAACCAAAACAGCATAGTACTGCTATAAAAAATGGACAAATGGTTCAATGGAACAGAATAAAGAGCCTAGAAATAAAACCACCCTCCTACAATCAACTGACCTTCAACAAAATTGGCAAAAATATACACTGGGGGAAAGAGCATTCTATTCAATAAATGATGCTGGGAAAACTGGATAGTCATGCAGAAGAAAGAAACTGGATCCATAGCTCTCACCATATACAAAAATTAACTCAAGATGGATTGAAGACCTAAACATAAGACCCAACACTTTAAAAATCCTAGAAGAAACCTAGGAAAAATTCTTCTGGACATTGGCCTAGGCAAAGAATTTATGACCAGGTCCTCAAACAAAACAGCAAAAACAACAACAAAACCAAAAATAGATGAAGAAGATGTAATTAAACTAAAAAGCTTCTGCACAGCAGAAGAAACAATCAACAGAGTGAACAGACAACCTACAGAATGGAAAACAATATTTGCACACTATGCATCCGACAAAGGGCTAACATCTAGGATCTATAAGGAACACAAACAACTCAACAAGAAAACCCCATTGAAAATTGGGGAAAGGACATGAGCAGATCTTTTTCAAAAGAAGACATACAAGCAGCCAACAAACATGAAAACACTACTCAACATCACTAATCATCAGAGAAATGCAAATTAAAACCACAATGGGATGCCGTCTTACACCATCAGAATGGCTATTATTAAAAAAATCAAAAAACAGCAGATATTGGCAAGGATGTGGAGAAAAGAGTACATTTACACACTGTTGGTGGGAAGGTAAATTAGTACAACCTTTATGGGAAATAGTAGGGAGATTTCTCAAAGAACTAAAAATAGAACTATCTTTCAATCCAGAAACTGGATATCTGCCCAAAGGGAAAGGAATCATTATATGAACATGGTACCTGCAGTCATATGTTTATCGTAGCACTATTCACAATAAGAAAGATATGGAATCAACTTAAGTGTCCGCCAGTGGAGGAGTAAAAGAAAATGTTACATATCTGTGTGTGTACACACACACAGCCCCCCCCAGACCACGGAATACTACTCAGCCATCAAAAGGAAGGAAATCGTGTCTTTTGCAGCAACGTGGATGGAACTGGTGGCCATTACTCTGAGTGAAATAAACAGAAAATAAAATACCACACGTTCTCCCTTATAAGTGAGAGCTAAACAATGGGGATCCATGGACATATAGAGTAGAATAATAGACACTAAAGGCTACAAAAGGTGGGAAGATTGGCGGGGGATTGAGGGTTGAAAAATTCCTGTTGGGTACAATGTTCACTATTCGGGTGATGGGTACACTAAAACCAGACATCACCACTATGCAATATATGTATATAAAAAAATCTGTACTTGTACCTCCTAAATACATAAAGATTTTTTAAAAAAACAATTAGGTTTATATAATTTTTTAAAGACTAGAAATGGAAATCCTTACTTATGGATGTGAACCCTTGCTGCCATCTGTAACCCCATAGAAGGATTGTAGATGTCTGCTTGTGTTGGGCAGAGCAATGGGCCCCTTTGCTCTAGCTTTGCCACTGATGATGCTGATGGGCCAGAGTAGCTTTATGGGAGGTGGGGCAGAGGTGACCAGTCCCTACAGAGTGGCACATTCAGGAAGTCAAATATCCAGCACGTCAGAGCTGGAAGAGACATTGATGTCATATGGTCCACATCTTTTTGAATATTATATACCGAGAAGGAAACAGAATCCCAGAGATTTACCAGTATCAGAGCCACAATGAGACCAAGCACTGTCACCTCTCCTTATAAATGATTCTAGAAAATGTCTGCTATTGGGCACATTTCCCAGCCACCGGGATCAGTGATCCCCCTTTCCTGTGGCCCGCATGATGGCGTTCTGGCTCAGCAGGGCTTGGGTGAGCAATAAAGACAGGGATTGATCTCTGGCGTCCAGAAATGATTTCAACTTCTGTACCTGGGGGTATCAAGAAGATTTAGGTACATGTGGTTCTCTTCCAGATTTAGAAAGCATCACCCAAAGAACTTTCTTTGAAACCAGAAGCTGCTGGTAAAGCCAGCAAGCAGAAGTTGAGATGCACTGATGTCTTTGCAACAGGCTCTGTGTCCTATTTGGAGAAGTAGTGTAGCTTTCCACACAGCAATCCTTGTGATCCATAGGACAGACCTGAAGAGCCTTGAATACCTGCTGTAAAATGCAAGAAACAATAGTTATCTTTCCTGAGCGTCAAGGAACCCCAGCAGTGGCACCAGCTTCCTTGCATTGAAACACTTTTCAAAGCTTTTTAAAATCGGAGCTTTATTCTCTTTGCTTTTTTGGTAATAGAAGCTTCTCTGTTCTCTGAGGGAAGATTCAGGGTAATCTTTTTGCTGCCCAGCAGCTCTGTTAGCAACCCCACACAGCAGATCAGCCAGGTCGGCAGTGGTCTTGGGGTGGGCACAAGATCAAACTTTACACAGAGTGAAACTCTCTTGGTAGATGTGCCTGCAGCAATGGCAGGTCAAGTTTTTTGGTTCTGACAGTTTTCTGCAAAGTATAGGGAACATTTCATCCCTGCCTATTCAGGCAGGTGTCTGGTCTCCCTCTTGCCATTCCACCTTGAGCTAATGCTGAATGAGTGTTCGGAGTGGCCACTTCACTGGTTCTTTGGACCTGTGGTTCTTGTCCTTCATAGGCTCACAGAACACTTCGAGAACCAATGAAAGTGATAGATCTTTTCCTCCACAAAATTCTCTGGGAGTCAATGCAGAACAGAGTGTGCAGAAACTCAGTGTGCACCAGCACACTGAGTTTTGTCAACACTTCCAGTGGTGGTGGCTGGAAATTCAGATTATCCAGAAATGTATACACTTGAGGTTCAGGACACTGGGGTATGGCAACACCCATGGTCCTGAATGGCAGGGTTAAACCCATCACAACCCCGGGTACACTCCTGGCTCCATTCTAGATACAGAGATGGTGCTGGGCCTGGGTGTGGACCCCAGAAGGAGGAATACCTTCATGTGGGAAAGAGTTAGCTGCTAAAAACTCTCTCATTTCTTTCTTGGGTTCTCAGCTTTTTTACTTCTGCTTCACTGATTCATTCCCCTCCTCTTCCATCAGGATAAATATTTTTCACAGTTCTTATATCAGCCTTTGTGTCTTCTTTCAAAATCCTTTCCCTGCATAATCCTGGCCATCCCTTGACCTTCTGTCAATGTTTTTCCACTGAGTTTTTAGTCCTGCATTCTCTCTTAAGCTCCAGACACATTCTAGTTGCTACACAGGGAGATACTGCACACACCAGCACCCCTGAGGAGCCCCTATCCATCCCATGACCCATCCACATTACTTTTCTCTCTGCTTTTTTGCACAGCTGCCTGCTAGAACCATGGGAGCATTATTGATGTCTTCCAGGCCATCACAGTGTGCATGTGTTTCCTCCTCTCCATCCTTAGTATCATGGGGGCCTACTTCTGGCCCCCCATTCTCAGCCTTCTGGAATCTTTCCATGAAGCTGAGCTCACTTGACTCATCTGTACTACGGTCAAGTAGCTTTCTAGGTTGTTGTCATGCTACCTCCAGTCTCAAAACTGTGTTACTTCCATTTCCTATAGACCAGTAGACTCCCTAGCATAGATGCACTCAAGGCCCTCCACAATCACGACCCAGCTGCAGCAGATATTGTTGATATCTCTCATGTCCCTTAGGTCTAACCATGTCAGCACACACAGGCCCACCCTCCACCCTCCAGGTACCAATTAAATGCATCACTGATGGGAGTTGGTATAGAAATATCACAGCTTTCTTGTCTGTCAGGTGGGATAACTCTGAGGTTTCTGTTCTGCATTGACTCCCAGAGTTCCCCAATCAGGTTAACTCCAGTAGCCTTTAGGAGTTACTGCCACTTGTGCTCAAGTCTTCATTTCAGGATCTGCTTCTAGAGGAACCCAAATTAAGTCATCAACTGACCTTTTCCTACTCTGTCTCCTCACCAGAGCCTCTGCCTTTCCTTGACCATCTCCTAGTTCCACCTGTCTTTGCACCTTTGCTCAAGCCTCGTCCTCCTCCAAGGATGCCTTCTGGAGTCCTGCTATGTTTAGGCTCATCTCAAAGGTGGCCTTGTGTGGGAAGCATCAAAAGACTCCACCCAGCACTACCACCACACTGTCTGCTGATTCTCTTCTCTACGTTATATTGCTTATTGGATTTGATGTCTATTTTGTCCGTAGGAATGAGGCCTTTTTATGTTTTTATTTCCTGCAGTGCCTAACCTGGAGCTTGGCACTTGGATCTTCAACAAATTCTGGCTGCATTAACCCTCCACCCCCAGCACTTCCAGGTCTCTGTGACCCTCTCTTTCCTCTCACTCTGCCAAGGCACTCATCCTGAGACTCAGTGCCACAGAGCCCCACAGCCTTCTTATGGAGACAAGTTGAGTCTCCGTCAGAACTGTCCTCCAGGCTAGAGGCCAAGAAGGGCTGTTAAAATTCTCCAGGCAGTCAGTAAATCCAGTAAATCATGGTTAGGATAGTGTCTATGGGGATAGGAAAATACAAGGTAAGTCTTCAATTCAAGGTGTTAACTCGTTAGTTCAGTGATAGGCACACTTTTCTGTAAACAGTCAGATAGTAACTATCTTAGGCTTTGTGGGACACATATGGTCTCTGTCACATGTTTTCCTCCTTCCCCTCCCTCCTTCCTTCCTTCCTTCTCTTCTTTTCCTTTTCCCCTTTCCTTTTTCTTCTTCTTCCTCTCTTCCCTTTTAATCCTCCTCTTTTTCCATTTTACAACCCTTTTAAAAGGGAAAAACCATTCTTAGTTCTCAGGTAGTACAAAAACAGACCATGGACTGAACTTGGCCCCATAGGCCAAGGTTTCATGACCCCTGCATTTGTGCAGCAGTTGACCTATCCAGCATTTACGGAGCACCTACACTGCCTGGAACGTATTTGGCAAAGTCACTCCTCCTCATGGGTCCTCTCCTCAGCGTGGGTGCCCATCTGGCAGGTGTTTGAAAATATGCCTGAGAGGTTGAAGGGAGCCAGCCATCATCTGGGTGGGGAACCTTTTCTGCATGCCTCTTGCTCCAGCCTGCCATAGCTGCTTTCTCTCAGCCTGGCTCTCTTGACTTGATTACAATTTTAATTTCAGCTGAAATTCAGCTGTCTCTTCCTTCCTAAATGGCTGCTACTGCTTAATGAATTTTCAGTGTAAGGCATAATCTTATCTCTGCTTTTCCTTTGGAAACTCACCCCGTATTAACCTCCTAATAGGCGCTAATCCTTTACCCCTTCCTACCACATTTGCCGGCTGCCTGTCTCTTGTTATCATAGCCTCCCTCTTCCACTGGGCTCTGCCTCTGTTCACCCACTTCTTCCTTCCTGCCGATCAAGGGCCTTTCCACAAATCACTGATGGCCTCTCTCACACTGATGGCCTGACCTCTTCCATTGCTGATCCCTTGGGCTCTGCAGGGGCACAGACCCTGATGTTGGCCGGAGGTCACAGCTGGTTAGTAGTCAATGAAGTGTCCCTTGCTGGCTGTACCTAGTGCTGTTTTGAACTCAAGGCATTTTAAGTGTCTGTTGCTTTTCCTGTTCTGCCCTCCATGGTGGGTGCCTTTGTGATCAGCTAGGTCCCCAGCCATCCTGTCTGTCCTCTTCACATCAAAAGATTTAGTTGTGTACTGGTTCATTTGGTTTTTGCAACAGATAATACAAAGTAATATTTTCTATTAAAAAACCCCCAAAAACCTCTTCCTGGATGCGTCATGCACAGATACCTGATAAACAGAAACCTTATGCTTTAACCTCCCTCTCTCCCCCACTGGCACTACTCACTTATAGTTACCCATTCTACAGAAATCCACTCCAACAAAGAGGAGAAATAATTTGCACATTTCAAAGTTTCCCTTGCTTCGCAGAAGAATTCATTGCCGGCTTTTAAAAAGTAGCAAGCTCCCTTAGTGCATGTTAAGTGGTTTTATTTGCAAGGTTTTGATTCAGGTATAACTTTTCAGGAGCATAGGGACTGCATAAAGCGCAGCATATTCATGCTCACCTGGAGAAAATTGTTACCCCACGTATGTGAGGAAAAGATAATTTGCAAGTCTGATGTGGATGTTCTACCCCCAAATCCCACAGGGCAGTTAGTTCACATTCCAGAATGCATATTTCTTCTACTCTTTTATCTTAGGAAGCTCACCTGTAAGAATCTGTCTTTGGAATGCAGGAAAGTCAAGATCTGAAGACTCGGGTCAAATGTGACTATGATCCATTGAAGGAATTAAACAGATCGTGGTGGTATTTGAACAGAACCCGTAGAGACCTCTGCCCACTGAAGAGGGCCTTGTACCAGCTTTCTCTTTGCTCAGAGGTTCCTAACCTGGTGTTCTCAGACCCCTGGGAGTCCACCTGTGGGCTTCAGGGATCCACCAGCCCTCTGAAAAGGCACATGTTTTATGTGCCTGAGCTTATGCACATTCTTTTGGGGGGAGAAAGTCTAGGGCTTTTCTTTGCATTTGCAAGCAGTTGGGGGAACTAATGCTTTGGCTTGCCTATGGCAAGGTTTCAGGAGATGAGATGCCATGAAGGGGACCTTTGGCTTTTTCTCTGCCGGGTCCTCAGGTTCCAGCTGCTGGAACCATGCCTGGTGTATCATAGGGGCTCACTGTGTGTCTGTAGGCTGAACCACTCAATAGGTGAAAGAAGAAAATGGCCACACCAGGACTTGAACCTGGGCTGCTCGGATCCCAGAGCCCTCTGCCTGGCATCTTCCTGAAGGAAAGAGGCTTCTTTGGTTTTCTAGGAAGGCTGGGCTGGGAGCTGGGCACAAAGGAGGAAGAAAAGGCTGTATTCACCAAAGACCCAATCTGTGAATCAAAGACCCACATCACTGCAAAAGAAATCTCAAAGCAATAAGCAAAGCAAAGACTGCAAGAGGAAAGACAAATTGGATTTTCTGAAGCTCACTCTCTGAGCAGTTACCTCTGAGCCTGGGGAGGGTTTGGGCTCTGACCAGCCCCGGATGCCGCGGGCAGGGACTGTACCACAAAGCACTTCTGAAGCAACTCTCTGTAGCAGGAAGCAGCTGCCTTGGGCTGGCTCAGGCTCTGGCGGACTGAGCAGGGGCTTGTCTGCTGCCACATTTTTTTGTTCCAGAAGTATTGCCAGGGGCTGCCTGAACAAGGCAGTCTGTGGAGGTGGAGAAGGGCCAGGGGCCTGGGGTCTGGGTCTGCCTGTTGCTGTTAGGGTACCTCAAATCACCTGCCTCCTCACTTGGTATTTGTGTCTCTCTCTTTTGAAGAATGGTTAGCAGTATCTGTTTTTCCTTTCCCCAGGTTGGTTGGGGGGAAGTGTGGAGGAGTTGTGATGAGGCTTTATAAACTGTAAAATGAAGAAGGCACTTGGGGAAACAAAGGCCCAGCTGAATGTGCTTGATGGGGTCCTGCTGTCTGGGCTATGGGACTGTGCAGTCAGCTGGTCCAGCAGATGCTCCCAGTGAGCCAGGACTGCCTGGAAAATGCATGGAGGAGGCTCAGAGGGCTGTGGGACTGTCATGAGAGGCTCATCTGTAATGGAGATGAATGTGTGAGGGGAACTGTTTGCCAAGGAAGCCAAGGAAGGAAGAGCTAGGGCTCCATCTGTGCCCTAAGCTGATGATCTGGCCCTTTTTAGAGAATCAGAGTCAGTTGTTAGAGTCACTTAATTAATTTCAAGATGTTGAAGGGCTGAGCTGAGCAAGACTGGCTTAGCATACTCTCGATGGCAGAGCAGTAATTGGCTCTTCTCGTAGGTAAACATGGCCAGTGGCCTATCCCACAGTTCTAGACATGCCTGCAAGGGCTACTTGGCATGTCCTAGTGAAGAGAGGAATTTATGTCCAAAACGGCTGGTGATTTCAGGATTCACAATCCTGGAGGGGGAGATGAGTGGTTCTCAGCATTCCTAGGACTCCTGAAGTTTGGCTTAAACTCCATGCCATCACAGACAGTGCTGGACCCAAAGCCATTTCCAAGGATGGAGACAGAACCGTTAGGAAGAGGATGAGGGCTGGAGGGCTTAGTGCCATCCTGCTCAGCTGTGGGAGGACATGTCCACCATGGGTGCCTTGCCAGCATCCATCCCACCCTCCCCAGGTCTTGTAGCTTCATGGTTTGAGTGGAACTGATTGGTCCAAGTGAGTCAGGGAAGTCCCACTCCCCACTTGCTGGAGGGATAGAGAGAGATGGTCCAGTCAGAACAAAGCCTAGGGCTTTAGTTCCGTGGTCTCAGAAATGACACTCTCTTTTCCTTTGGATGTAAAAAGTGAAGCATGGAGTTCTAGTTGCCATTGGCAGCCATTTTGGGACCATGAGAAAAGCTGATCTGAAGATGAAATTAACACACAGAGGGCAGCAGAGCAGAGAGGATCACAAGGAAATGGAGCTGGACTTTCTGGATACACAAGTCCATAAACCCCTTTATCATTCAAGTTGGTTTGATTTGGCTTTTTTGATTCTTGCATTGAGTGCTTTCTAACTGACACCCAGGGCCAGAACATGTTAGTTTCTAAGGATCCTCTCCGTGCTAAAAGTTGATGATTTGACTTTATAGTCTGTGTTCTGGGGCTACAGCCCAAAGAAGGGGAAAATGAAAGTTTGGGGCTATGACTCTGAGGGCTAGGTCTCTGCTTGTCCAGAGGTTGGAATCTGCAGGCTGACCTGTGCTGGGCACTCATGTAGTCCAGTCACCATGGGTCATTTTAAAAGCAGGAAAGACCTTCTTTTCATTGTTCGTGCACTCAGGTCTAGAGGCTGGTCTAGCCTGTGGTATGTTGGGGGTTAAGAGTGGTCTAGACGTAGAAAAAATCCAACCTGAAGATTTAGGTTTGTTCTTCAAATGGTCTGTGGATTGGAAACTACTAGCAAAGAGAGAAAATTCTCTTTCCAATTTGTGTCTTGCCTCCCAGAGTCAATTATCTGTAAGTCATACAGCTCACTCTGGTACTCAAAATTGCACAGTTCCTTAGCCTGTGTGTCAGGGGAAGCCAAACAAACAGGCTTCCATTTTACAAATCCTCAGATGTTTCCACAAAGGCTCCCTTAACTGTCTCTGACAGTAAGAAAATTAATAGATGCAGCTGACAATGTGTAAAATGATTGTGTGTGTCGAGGCCTCAGAGGATAACATAATGTCTTCACTAGAAATGACTGGTGTGATGTGGACTAGGAGCGCAGGAGATGGATGGCTGGAAAGCTTGCCATGGGTTAAATGCCATCATTACGGGTGCTTTCAATCCGTAAATAGCTGTCAAGCACCTCCAGCCCGTCCAACACTGGGCTGGGTACCCAGAAATCCAGGCATTCTGGCTGACGTTAAAGAAAGGGTAGACCCTCCCTTGACCTTGAGGGGCTGGTGTGTCAACCTTGGAAAAGAAGGTATACAAACCTAACAGCCAGGCCACATTTACAGCTGTGTATGTTCTAAGAAGTCTGGAGAAGAAAATGATTTTTGGGAATCTGGGTTTTCTAGGGGGGATGGGGCTTGAATTAGACTTCAAAGGAGCTGAGCAAATCATTATTTGGACTGGAATTATGTATTATTGAATGAACCTTGAAGCAGCCATTCATTGGCTGGGGCTTGGAGATTTTATTTACTGAGAATGTTAGAATAAAATTTATTATAACAAGAATTGGCCTGCCCTGTATTTGTCCTATATTTAAAACATGTAATTTTTCACAGTAACAGCAGAGAACATGAAATTTAAATGTAGGCTTCTTTATGGAGTCTTCGAAATGACTTTTCTTCCAGGATGGAATTGGACTATTGACTGTGTTAGGTTTGGAAGTGATTGAGCAAATAGTATTTTCTATTTGATCTTATTATATTTTAATCACATTGCAAGAAATGTCAGAATAGAACAAAATGAGAAACTTCACAAGCTCATATTTCATTATGAAGTCAGTTTGTACAGAGCTTGGGGAAGGGACTTCACTCACATCGATTTGCTGCAGTGATCAATTATGGCTTAGCTCTAACGGGATGAAGCCTGTGTGCAAGGACCTTCCACCATGCTGGGCCTGAAGGTCACTTCTCCACATCCCTCTGCCTGGAGCTGGCCATGCTGTTCTTTGTTTTATGGTGTGACTTGCATCTGGAGGTCAGTGGATCAAATACCACTCACCTTCTCCTGTGTTTGCTAAGCCATCATGGCTGAGCAAATATTGCCTGTAGGCTGAATCATATTTTGAGATACTCATTTTCTTGCTTTTTTCCTCTCTAGATTTTCCCTCTCTTCCTTCTTCTCACTCTAGCGGGCAGTAGACTTGGGGTTTTGTTGCTTCAGTGGAACTGTATAGCCAGGCTGAAAGCAGAAGTCACCTGCCTGACTTGTTGTTGGCTTTTATTTATTTATTTATTTGTTCTTTTTTATTCATTTATTTATTTTTTATTGTATTTGAGCTCTGGGGTACATGTGCACATCCTGCATCCTGCAGGATTGTTGCATAGGTACATACATGCCATGGTGGTTTGCTGTCTCCATCTCCCCCCCCCCTCCCGCCCCCCCCTGTTGCCCACATCAGGCATTTCTCCTGATGTTATCCCCTCCCCCTCCTCCCCGCCCCCACCTGCTGCCCCCCTTCCCCTCCCCTCCACCCCCTCACCAGCCCTGTGAGTGTTGTTCCCTTCCCTGTGCCCAAGTGTTCTCATTGTTCATCACCCACCTATGAGTGAAAAACATGTGGTGTTTGGTTTTCTGTTCTTGTGTCAGTTTGCTAAGAATGATGGTTTCTAGGTTCATCCAAGTCCCTACAAAGGACACGAACTCATCGTTTTTTATGGCTGCATAGTATTCCCTGGTGTATATGTGCCACATTTTTTTGGTCCGGTCTATCATCAATGGGCATTTGGGTTGGTTCCAGGTCTTTGCTATTGTAAACAGTGTGGCAATGAACATATGTGTGCATGTGTCTTCATAATACAATGATTTATAATCTTTTGGATATATACCCCAGTAATGGGATTGCTGGGTCAAATGGAATTTCTATTTCTAGATCCTTAAGGAATTGCCACACTGTCTTCTACAATGGTTGAACTAATTTACGCTCCCACCAATATTGTAAAAGTCTTCCTTTTTCTCCACATTTTCTCCAGCATCTGTTGTCTCTGTATTTTTTAATGATCACCATTCTAACTGGCGTGAGATGGTATCTCAGTGTGGTTTTGATTTGCGTGTCTCTAATGACCAGTGATGATGAGCATTTTTTCATATGTTTCTTGGCCTCATAGATGTCTTCTTTTGAAAAGTGTCTGTTCATATCCTTTGCCCACTTTTGAAAGGGTTTGTTTTTTTCTTGTAAATCTGTTTTAGTTCTTTGTAGATTCTGGATATTAGCCCTTTGTCTGATGGGTAGATTGCAAAAAATTTTTCCCATTCTGTTGGTTGCTGGTTTACTCTAATGATTGCTTCTTTTGCTGTGCAGAAGCTCTTAAGTTTAATTAGGTCCCATTTGTCTATTTTGGCTTTTGTTGTCATTGCTTTTGGTGTTTCAGTCATGAAGTCCTTGCCTGTCCCTATGTCCTGAATGGTATTGCCTAGGTTTTCTTCTAGGGTTTTTATGGTGTTAGTTCTTATGTTTAAGTCTTTAATCCACCTGGAGTTAATTTTTGTATAAGGTTTAAGGAAGGGGTCTAGTTTCAGCTTTTTGCATATAGCTAGCCAGTTTTCCCAACACCATTTATTAAACAGGGGAATCCTTTCCCCCATTGCTTCTTTTTTTTTCTTTTTTTTTTTTTTTTTTTTTGAGACAGAGTCTCACTCAGTCACCAGGCGCCAGGCTGGAGTGCAGTGGCACGACCTTGGCTCACTGCAACCTCCGCTGCCCAGGTTCAAGCAATTCTCCTGCCTCAGCCTCCCGAGTAGCTGGGACTACAGGCGCGTGCCACCACGCCCAGCTAATTTTTTTGTATTTTTAGTAGAGACGGGGTTTCACCATGTTGACCAGGACGGTCTCGATCTCTTGACCTCGTGATCCGCCCGCCTCGGCCTCCCAAAGTGCTGGGATTACAGGCGTGAGCCACCGCGCCCGGCCCCCCCCATTGCTTCTTTTTTGTCCAGTTTATCAAAGATCAGATGGTTGTAGATGTGTGGCGTTGCTTCTGAGGCCTCTGTTCTGTTCCATTGGTCTATATCTCTGTTTTGGTACCAGTTCCATGCTGTTTTGATTACTGTAGACTTGGAGTATAGTTTGAAGTCAGGTGGTGTGATGCCTCCAGCTGTGTTCTTTTGGCTTAGGATTGTCTTGGCTATGTGGGCTCTCTTTGGTTCCATATGAAGTTTAAAGTGGTTTTTTCCAGTTCTGTGAAGAAGGTCAATGGTAGCTTGATGGGGATAGCATTGAATCTATAAATTACTTTGGGCAGTATGGCCATTTTCACAATATTGATTCTTCCTAACCATTAGCATGGAATGCTTTTCCATCTGTTTGTTTCCTCTCTTATTTCCTTGATCAGTGGTTTGTAGTTCTTCTCTGAAGAGATCTTTTACCTCCTTTATTAGTTGTATTCCTAGGTATTTTATTCTCTTTGTAGCAATTGTAAATGGCAGTTCGCTCATTATTTGGCTCTCTGTTTGTCTGTTATTGGTGTATAGGAATGCTTGTCATTTCTGCACGTTGATTTTGTATCCTGAGAATTTGCCGAAGTTGCTTATCAGCGTAAGGAGGCTTTGGGCTGAGATGATAGGGTCTTCTAAATATACGATCATGTCATCTGCAAATAGGGACAATGTGACTTCATTTCCTAATTGAATGCTTTTTATTTCTTTTTCTTGCCTAATTGCTCTTGCTAGAACTTCCATGACTATATTGAATAGGAGTGGTGAGAGAGGGAATCCTTGTCTAGTGCCAGTTTTTAAAGGGAATGATTCTAATTTTTGCCCATTCAGTATGATATTGGCTGTGGGTTTGTCATAAATAGCTTTTATTGTTTTGAGATACAGTCCATCAATACCTAGTTTATTGACAGTTTTTAGCATAAAGGGCTGTTGAATTTTCTCGAAGGCCTTCTCTGCATCAATTGAGATAATCGTGTGGTTTTTGTCTTTGGTTCTGTTTATGTGGTGCATTATGTTTATAGATTTGCATATGTTGAACCAGCCTTGCATCCCCAGTATGAAGCCTACTTGATCGTGGTGGATAAGCTTTTTGATGTGCTGATGGATTCGGTTTGCCAGTATTTTATTGAATATTTTTGCATCTATGTTCATGATGGGTATTGGCCTGTAGTTTTCTTTTTTAGTTGTGTCTCTGCCAGAGTTTGGTATCAGGATGGTGTTGGTCTCATAGAAAGAGTTAGGCAGGATTCCCTCTTTTTGTATTGTTTGGAATAGTTTCAACAGGAATGGTACCAGCTCCTCTTTGTATGTCTGGTAGAATTCAGCTGTGAACCCATCTGTACCTGGATTTTATTTTGGTTGGTAGGCTGTTAATTGCTGCCTCAACTTCAGACCTTGTTATTGGTCTATTCAGGGTTTCACCTTCTTCTTGGCTTAGTCTTGGGAGTGTGCAAGTGTCCAGGAATTTATCCATTTCTTCTAGGTTTACTGGTTTATGTGCATAGAGTTGTTTAGTAATCTCTGATGGTAGTTTGTATTTCCGAGGAATTGGTGGTATCCCCTTTATCATTTTTTATTGCATGTATTTGATTCTTCTCTCCTTTCTTTTTTATTAGTCTAGCTAGCGGTCTCTCTATTTTGCTGATCTTTTCAAAAAACCAGCTCCTGGATTTATTGATTTTTTGAAGGGTTTTTTGTGTCTCTATCTCCTTCAGTTCTGCTCTGATCTTAGTTATTTCTTTTCTTCTGCTTGCTTTTGAGGTTTTTTGATCTTGCTTCTCTAGCTCTTTCAATTTTGGTGATAGGGTGTCGATTTTAGATCTTTCCTTGTTACTCATGTGAGCATTTATTGCTATAGATTTCCCTCTAGACACTGCTTTAAATGTGTCCCATATGGTCTGGTACGTTGTGTCTTCATTCTTGTTGGTTTCAAAGAACGTTTTTATTTCTGCCTTCATTTCATTGTTTATCCATTGGTCATTCAGGAGCAAGTTGTTCAGTTTCTATGTGATTGTGTGGTTTTGAGTGCTTTTCTTAATCCTGAGTTCTAATTTGATTGTGCTGTGGTCTAAGAGACTGTTATGATTTCTGTTCTTTTGCATTTGCTGAGGAGTGATTTACTTCCAATTATGTGGTCAGTTTTGGAGAAAGTGCAATGTGGTGCTGAGAAGAATGTGTTTTCTGTGGATTTGGGGTAGAGTGTCCTGTAAATGTCTATTAGGTCCGCTTGGTCCAGATCTGCATTCAAGTCCTGGATATCCTTGTTGACTTTCTGTCTTGTTGATCTGTCCAGTATTGTCAGTGGAGTGTTAAAGTCTCCCACTATTATTGTGTGGGAGTCTAAGTCTCTTTGTAGGTCTTTAAGAACTTGCTTTATGTATCTGGGTGCTCCTGCATTGGGTGCATAAATATTTAGGATAGTTAGCTCTTCTTGTTGCATTGATCCTTTTAACATTATATAATACCCTTCTTTGTCTCTTTTGATCTTTGTTTGTTTAAAGTCCATTTTATCAGAGGCTAGGATTGCTACCCCTGCTTTTTTTGCTCTCCGTTTGCTTGGTAAATCTTCTTCCATCTCTTTATTTTGAGTCTATGTGAGTCTTTGCATGTGAGATGGGTTTCCTGAATATAGCACACTGATGGGTCTTGACTTTTTATACAGTTTGCCAGTCTGTGTCTTTTGATTGGAGTGTTTAGGCCATTTACATTCAATGTTAATATTGTTATGTTTGAATTTGATCCTGCCATTTTGTTGCTGGCTGGTTGTTTTGCCCGTTAATTGACATGGCTCCTTCATTGCATTGTTATTCTTTACCATTTGGTACATTTTTGCAGTTGCTGGTACTGGTTGTTCCTTTCCCTGTTTAGTACTTCCTTCAGTAGCTCCTGTAAGGCAGGTCTTATAGTGACAAAATCTCTCCGCAATTGCTTGTCTGTTAAGGATTTTATTTCTCCTTCACTTATGAAGCTTAGTTTGGCTGGACATGAAATTATGGGTTGAAAGTTCTTTTCTTTAAGGATGTTGAATATTGGCCCCTGCTCCCTTCTAGCTTGCAGGGTTTCTGCCAAGAGATCTGCTGTCAGTCTGATGGTCTCTCCTTTGTGGGTTACTTGACCTTTCTCTCTGGCTGCCCTTAGGATTTTTTTCTTCATTTCAACCCTGGTGAATCTGACAACTATGTGTTTTGGTTGCTTTTCTTGAGGAATATCTTTGTGGTGTTCTCTGTATTTCCTGGATTTGAATGTTGGCCTGCCTTGTTAGGTTGGGAAAGTTCTCTTGGATAATATCTTGAAGAGTGTTTTCCAACTTCGAGTCATTCTCCCCCGTCACATTCAGGTACGCCAATCAAGCGTAGATTAGGTTTTTTCACAAAAACCCATAGTTCTTGGAGGCTTTGTTCATTTCTTTTCACTCTTTGTTCTCTAATCTTGCCTTCTCTTTTCATTTCATTGATTTGATCTTCTATCTCTGATATCCTTTCTTCTGCTTGATCGATTTGGCTGTTGAAACTTGTGTATGCCCCGTGAAGTTCTTGTGCTGTGTTTCTCAGCTCCATCAAGTCATTTATGTTCTTCTCTAAGCTGGTTATTCTAGTTAGCATTTCATCTAACCTTTTTTCAAGGTTCTTAGTTTCTTTGCACTGGTTAGAACATGGTCTTTTAACTTAGAGAAGTTTTTTATTACTCACCTTCTGAAGCCTGCTTCTGTCAAGTCATCAGATTCATTCTCTGTCTTTTTTGTTCACTTGATGGTGAGGAGTTGTGATCCCTGGGAGGGGAAGAGGTGTTCTGTTCTCTGGTTTCATCCTTTTTGTGCTGGTTTTTTCCCATCTTTGTGGATTTATCTCCCTTTAATATTTAAAGTTGGTGATTTCAGGAGGAGTCTCTGAGTGGACAAGTTTTTCTCTATTGAGGTTGGAGCTGTATGTTTTTTGGCCTGTAGAGGGCGTTGCTGGGCTCTCTCGGGTTCAGTCAGGTTGTTGGGTGGGTGGTCCTTCCCTGGAGTTTGTTTGCAGGTGAGATTGGCCCTGCCTTCCCAATGGCATCTCTCCCAGGTTAGTCCAAACTCCTGTCCAGGTCCCTGTGACAACTTGCCAAGCTGGATGGTAGCTGCTGCTCAGATTTGCATTGACTATCCATGGCGCCCCACCGTCTGGCAGGGCTCTCGTGGACCGAGGGTTGCAGGAGGGATGAGGCAAGCACAGGATCCGAAACAGAGCTCCGAGGGGGTAAGTCCCCCACCCTCCGAGCCCACTGCACATTTCACCCTGTCTTGATTTGCCCCCTCCGGCGGCTATCACCCTGTGGCTCCTTCCCTGGGCCCAATTCCAGTGCCCTATCAGTCCCACAGAAAAGAACCCGGCATCTAGTTTGGTACTGTGAAGTCCTCCAGCCCTCTGTCTCATTTGCTGTGAGCTGCATTCTGGCGCTGGCTTCTCTCTGCCATCTTGGCCCGCTGGCTTTTATTTTTAAAAGCTCAAGCCCATGGTATAGAATGGGATTTTGGGAAAATGACAGAGTGCACTGGGCAAACAAGAAGCAGAGAGCAACCCCCATTACCCTTAAGAGGACGTCGCCCTGTCTGGACACTCCAGGTCAGGTGATAAGGCCCAAATGTGGTGCATCTATAGAGATGGGGCTTCAGCCCTGGGTTCCCGTTTTCTTGCATGGTGGCATGGAGGCAGCAGAGATCCACCAGTTGCACAAGACAGCGGAGGCCATGAGGTAATCAGTGGCCAGTTAGTGACTCCTAGAAAATAGAGGTTCTGCTCCCTTTCTAGGAACCACATAATTCTGGTGAGACTGGAAGAGTAAGAGCCCCAAAATGACTCTGTAGCTTCCATTCCCACTCCAGGGACTTGCAGTCAAGGCTGGCCTCTCTGGTGTCCTTGTCCAACCTCCCCAAGGGCCTGCAGCCTCTTTGGGGCACAGTCATGACAGGGCTGATGCTCTCAGGACCGACCAGTCTCTGCAAGCCCCGTGCAATCTCCAGGGACAGCCCCTCTCTCTTACTGTCCTCACAGACTATCTGCAGGAACCAGGGGAAGCCAGGTAGGGATGAAGTGGGAGCTGGAGAAAAAGTGCTCAGCCTGTTTGGTTTCTCCACAGCAGCCAAGCATAAAACACATCTTGCCATCTAGTGTTTTCATTTTATGTTTTGTTTGTTTGTTTGTTTTTTGCCGTGTTTATTAAACAGAGAAGAGCATTGGGAAACAAAAAATCACCTCTCATCTACAATAAAATATAGAATCATTTAGCATTGAAACAGTGAACTAACTCAAGCTAGTAGTTCATGTGGCATCCAACAATGTTAAGTAGCCCTGTGTTTCCTTCAAAAATCTGAAATATCTCATGGCATCCTATGAATAGCTGCAGCCCCCAGGGGTGCCTTGGTGTACCCAGTTAGAGAATCATGGAAATAGGATTACACTATACATATGTTTCTGTATATTATTTAAAATTTTTTTGTATACTTATATGGTGCTATATTTGTATATACCACATACTACTCGACCCGACTGTTGGACTTTAAGGCCATTAACAAGTTTTGTCTCTTACAAACATTGTCATAATAAATAGCTTTGTAGGTGAATATCTGAGCACATTTCAGAATTTTTTGGGTCAGGATAAATTTCCAGAGTTGGATAAATAGGTCAGAGGTAGTTACATGGTGAGGTCAGTGCATATGAATCACCACGTTTCACTGAAAAGATTGTGCCTAGTTATGCTCTTACTACGCATGTACAGGAGGGCCCATTTTCCATTCCACCTTCACCATTTAGTATTGTCATTCTTTTTTAACCTCTACCAGTCTGATGGCATCTGCTTGCTCAATTTGCATCTCTTTGGTTATTAACAAACTTGAAGTTTTTCATATACTTATTAGTCTTTTCAGAATTTCCTGTTCATATCTTTTGCTCATTTTTCCACTGGAGTATGTGATGGTTTTAAAATATGCCTGCATGTTTTTTGACCCTCCTCCTCTCCAAAGGTGGACCCTTATTCCCATCCCCTTGAATGTGGATTGGATTTAGTATTTCAACTCTAAAGAACAGAATGTGGCAGAAGTAAAAGTGACTTCTAAGTCTAGGTCAGAAAAGAACTTGAAGTTTCCACCCTCTAAACAGTTTGCTTGAGGCGACAGTATCCACCATGTTGTGAGAACATGCAAGCAGCTCTATGAAGAACTGAGTTCTGCTATCGGGAGGCAGCATCAGCTGGCCAGCCAGCCACCCTTCAGATGATTGCTCTGGTGGACTCATCTTAACTGCAACCTTGTGGGAGACCTGAGTCAGAACCACCCAGCTAAGCTCCTCCCAAAATTTTGACCCTGAGAACTGTGTGAGATAATACAAGTTTACTGTTTCAAATAGCTAAATTTTGGGAGTAATCTGTTATGCCACAATAGATAATGAATGCAGAGTATTTGTCTTTTCCTATTGACTTGCAAAGGCTTTTTATTTATAAAGAATATTGAGTACTTGTAGGCAAGTGTCGCAAGTATCCCTTAGGATTTTTACTAAATCTGCATTAATTTATGCTTATTTTGGGGAGAGGTAACATCTTTACTTTTACTTGGGAAGAAGAGTATTGGTTTTTCTTGTCCAGGAACATAGATTTAAATATTCTTTATGCCCTGTAGTAAACTTGGTTGTTTTATTTGTTTAGGCCTGACGCTCCCCCTTTCCTTATATTTATTTTTATGGCATTTTTATTTTTTGTTGGTATTGTCAGTGAGATTGATTTTTATTTTTTAAATTTTTATTGTTTTTTTATTCTTTTTTTTTTTTTTTAATTTTACTTTAGGTTCTTGGGTACATGTGCAGGTCATGCAGGGTTGTTGCATAGGTGCATAATATATCCGGCATTTCTCCCCATGTTATCCCCTCCCCACCCTTCCCCACCCCCCCCACTGTCCCGCCCCTACCCCTCCCCACTGCCCCCAGTGTGTGATGCTCCTCTCCCTGAGTCCATGTGTTCTCATTGATCAACACCCGCCTATGAGTGGGTACATGCGGTGTTTGGTTTTCTGTTCTTGTGTCAGTTTGCTGAGAATGATGGTTTCCAGATTCATTCAAGTCCCTACAAAGGACATGAACTCGTTTTTTATGGCTGCATAGTATTTCATGGTGTATATGTGCCACATTTTCTTTTTTTTTCTTTTTATTTATTTTTTTATTGCATTTTAGGTTTTGGGGTACACGTGAAGAACATGTGAGATTGTTGCATAGGTACACACATGGCAGTGTGGTTTGCTGCCTTCCTCTTCATCACCTGTATCTGGCATTTCTCCCCATGTTATCCCTTCCCAACTCCCCACCCCCTGCTGTACCTCCCCTATTTCCCCCCAACAGACCACAGTGTGTGATGCTCCCCTCCCTGTGTCCATACATTCTCATTGTTCAACACCCGCCTATGAGTGAGAACATGTGGTGTTTGATTTTCTGTTCTTGTGTCAGTTTGCTGAGATTGATGGTTTCCAGGTTCACCCAAGTTCCTACTAAGGACACGAACTCATCGTTTTTGATGGCTGCATAGTATTATTCCATGGTATATATGTGCCACATTTTCCCTGTCCAGTCTATCATCGATGGGCATTTGGGTTGGTTCCAAGTTTTAGCTATTGTAAACAGTGCTGCAATGAACATTCATGTGCATGTGTCCTTATAATAGAACGATTTATAATCCCTTGGATACATACCCAGCAATGGGATTGCTGGGTCAAATGGAATTTCTATTTCTAGGTCCTTGAGGAATCGCCACACTGTCTTCCACAATGGTTGAACTAATTTACACTCCCACCAACAGTGTAAAAGTGTTCCTATTTCTCCACATCCTCTCCAGCATCTGTTGTCTCTAGATTTTTTAATGATCGCCATTCTAACTGGCGTGAGATGGTATCTCAATGTGGTTTTGATTCGCATTTCTCTAATGACCAGTGATGATGAGCATTTTTTCATATGTTTGTTGGCCTCATGTATGTCTTCTTTTGTAAAGCGTCTGTTCATATCCTTTGCCCACTTTTGAATGGGCTTGTTTGTTTTTTTCTTGTAAATCTGTTTTAGTTCTTTGTAGATTCTGGATATCAATCATTTGTCAGATGGGTAGACTGTGGAAATTTTTTCCCATTCTGTTGGTTACCGATTCACTCTAATGACTGTTTCTTTTGCCGTGCAGAAGCTATGGAGTTTGATTAGGTCCCATTTGTCTATTTTGGCTTTTGTTGCCAATGCTTTTGGTGTTTTGGTCATGAAGTCCTTGCTTACCCCTATGTCCTGAATGGTTTTGCCTAGATTTTCTTCTAGGGTTTTTATGGTGTTAGGTCTTATGTTTAAGTCTTTAATCCATCTGGAGTTAATTTTAGTGGAAGGTGTCAGGAAGGGGTCCAGTTTCTGCTTTCTGCACATGGCTAGCCAGTTTTCCCAACACCATTTATTAAACAGGGACTCATTTCCACTTTCCTTGTTTTTGTCAGGTTTGTCAAAGATCGGATGGTTGTAGATGTGTTGTGTTGCCTCGGAGGCCTCGGTTCTGTTCCATTGGCCTATATCTCTGTTTCGGTACCAGTACCATGCTGTTTTGATTACTGTAGCTTTGTAGTATAGTTTGAAGTCAGGTAGCATGATGCCTCCAGCTTTGTTCTTTTTGCTTAGAATTGACTTGGCTATGCAGGCTCTCTTTGGTTCCATATGAAGTTTAAGGTGATTTTTTCCAGTTCTGTGAAGAAGGTCATTAGTAGCTTGATGGGGATAACATTGAATCTGTAAATTACTTTGGGTAGTATGGCCATTTTCATGATATTGATTCTTCCTAACCATGAACATGGAATGTTTCTCCATCTGTTTCTGTCCTCTCTTATTTCCTTGAGCAGCGGTTTGTAGTTCTCCTTGAACAGATCCTTTATGTTCTTTGTTAGTTGTATTCCTATGTATTTTATTCTCTTTGTAGCCATTGTGAATGGCAGTTCGTTCTTGATTTGGCTCTCTTTAAGTCTGTTATTGGTGTATAGGAATGCTTGTGATTTTTGCACATTGATTTTGTATCCTGAGACTTTGCTGAAGTTGCTTATCAGTTTCAGGAGATTTGGGGCTGAGATAATGGGGTCTTCTAAATATACAATCATGTCATCTGAAAATAGAGACAATTTGACTTCCTCCTTTCCTAATTGAATACCCTTTATTTATTTTTCTTGCTTGATTGCTCTGGCTAGACCTTCCAATACTATATTGAATAGGAGTGGTGAGAGAGGGCATCCTTGTCTAGTGCCAGATTTCAAAGGGAATGCTTCTAGTTTTTCTCCATTCAGTATGATATTGGCTGTGGGTTTGTCATAAATAGCTTTTATTATTTTGAGATATGTTCCATCGATACCTAGTTTATTGAGGGTTTTTAGCATAAAGGCCTTCTTGAATTTTGTTGAAGGCCTTCTCTGCATCTATTGAGATAATTGTGTGGTTTTTGTCTTTGGTTCTGTTTATGTGGTGAATTACGTTTATAGACTTGCGTATGCTGAACCAGCCTTGCATTCCTGGGATGAAGCCTACTTGATCATGGTGTATGAGTTTTTGATGTGCTGTTGCAATCGAGTTTGCCAGTATTTTATTGAAGATTTTTGCATCTATGTTCTTCATGGATATTGGCCTGAAGTTTTCTTTTCTTGTTGAGTCTCTGCCAGGTTTTGGTATCAGGATGATGTTGGTCTCATAAAATGAGTTGGGGAAGGATTCCCTCTTTTGGATTGTTTGGAATAGTTTCACAAGGAATGGTACCAGCTCCTCATTGTATGTCTGGTAGAATTCGGCTGTAAACCCATCTGGACCTGGGCTTTTTTGGGTGGTAGGCTATTAATTGCTGCCTCAACTTCAGCCCTTGTTATTGGTCTATTCAGGGTTTCGACTTCTTCCTGGTTTAGGCTTGGGAGGATGCAAGTGTCCAGGAATTTATCCATTTCTTCCAGGTTTACTAGTTTGTGTGCATAGAGTTGTTTGTAATAATCTCTGATGATGGTTTGTATTTCTGTGGAATCTGTGGTGATATCCCCTTTATCTTTTTTTATTGCATCTATTTGATTATTTTCTCTTTTCTGTTTTATTAATCTGGCTAGTGGTCTGTCTATTTTGTTGATCATTTTGCAAACTAGCTCCTGGATTTATTGATTTTTTGAAGGGTTTTTTGTGTTTCTATCTCCTTCAGTTTTGCTCTGATCTTAGTTATTTCTTGTCTTCTGCTAGCTTTTGAGTTTTTTTGATCTTGCTCCTGTAGCTCTTTTAATTTTGATGATAGGGTGGCGAGTTTAGATCTTTCCTTTGCTTCTCATGTGGGCATTTATTGCTATATATTTTCCTCTAGAGACTGCTTTAAATGTGTCCCAGAGATTCTGGTATGTTGTGTCTTTGTTCTCGTTGGTTTCAAAGAACATCTTTATTTCTGCCTTCATTTCATTTTTTATCCAGCCAACATTCAAGAGCCAATTGTTCAGTTTCTGTGAAGTTGTGCCATTCTGAGTTAGTTTCTGAATTCTGAGTTCTAACTTGATTGCACTGTGGTCTGAGAGACTGTTTGTTATGATTTCCGTTCGTTTGCACTTGCTGAAGAGTGATTTACTTACAATTATATGGTGAATTTTAGAGTAGGCACGATGTGGTGCTGAGAAGAATGTCTATTCTGTGGATTTGGGGTGGAGAGTTCTGTAAATGTCTATTAGGTTTGCTTGGTCCAGGTCTGAGTTCAAGTCCTGGATATCCTTGTTAATTTTCTGTCTTGTTGATCTGTCTAATATTGACAGTGGGGTGTTCAAGTCTCCTACTATTATTGTGTGGGAGTCTAAGTCTCTTTGTAAGTCATTAAGAACTTGCTTTATGTATCTGGGTGCTCCTGTATTGGGTGCATATATATTTAGGATCATTAGCTCTTCTTGTTGCATTGATCCTTTTACCATTATGTAATGTCCTTCTTTGTCTCATTTGATCTTTGTTGGTTTAAAGTCTATTTTATCAGAGATTAGAATGGCAACTCCTGCTTTTTTTTTTTGCTCTCCATTTGCTTGGTAAATCTTCCTCCATACCTTTATTTTGAGCCTTTATGTATCCTTGCATGTGAGATGGGTTTCCTGGATACAGCACAGCAAGGGGTTTTGGCTTTTTATCCAATTTGCCAGTCTGTGTCTTTTGATTGGGGTGTTTAGCCCATTTGCATTTAGGGTTAATATTGTTATGTGTGAATTTGATCCTGCCATTTTGATGCTAGCTGGTTGTTTTGCCCTTTAGTTGATGCAGTTTCCTCATTGTGTTGATGCTGTTTACCATTTGGTATGTTTTTGGAGTGGCTGGTACTGGTTGTTCCTTTCTATGTTTAGTGCTTGTTTCAGGAGTTCTTGTAAAGCAGGCCTGGTGGTGATGAAATCTCTGAGTAATTGCTTGTTCGTAAAGGAGTTATTTCTCCTTTGCTTATGAAGCTAAGTTTGGCTAGATATCAAATTCTAGGTTGAAAATTCTTTTCTTTAAGGATGTTGAATATCGGCCCCCACTCTCTTCTGACTTATAGGGTTTCTTCTGAGAGATCTGCTGTGAGTCTGATGGGCTTCCCTTTGTGGGTAACCTGACCTTTCTGTTTGGCTGCCCTTAGCATTTTCTCATTTTCAAACTTGGTGAATCTGACAATTATGTGCCTTGAGGTTGCTCTTCTTGAGGAATATCTTTGTGGTGTTCTCTGTATTTCCTGGACTTGAATATTGGCCTGCTTTGCTACATTGGGGAAGTTTTCCTGGATAATATCCTGAAGAGTATTTTCCAGCTTGGATTCATTCTCTCTGTCACATTCAGGTACACCTATCAAACATAGATTAGGTCTTTTCAGTGGCTCTTGAATGTTGGCTGGATAAACAATGAAATGAAGGCAGAAATAAAGATGTTCTTTGAAACCAACGATAACAAAGACACAACATACCAGAATCTCTGGGACACATTTAAAGCAGTCTCTAGAGGAAAATATATAGCAATAAATGCCCACATGAGAAGCAAGGAAAGATCTAAACTCGCCACCCTATCATCAAAATTAAAAGAGCTACAGGAGCAAGATCAAAAAAAAACTCAAAAGCTAGCAGAAGACAAGAAATAACTAAGATCAGAGCAGAACTGAAGGAGATAGAGACACAAAAAACCCTTCAAAAATTTATAGTCCCATATTTCTTAGAGACTTTGTTCATTCCTTTTTACCCTTTTTTTCTCTAATCTTACCTTCTTGTTTTATTTCGTTGAGTCGATCTTCAACTTCTGATATCCTTTCTTCTGCTTGGTCAGTTCGGCTATTGAAACTTGTGTATGCTTTGCGAAGTTCTTGTGTTGTGTTTTTCAGCTCCATCAATTCACTTATATTCCTCTCTAAGCTGTTTATTCTCGTCAGCATTTTGTCAAACCTTTCTTCAAGGTTCTTAGTTTCTTTGCATTGGGTTAGAACATGTTCTTTTAGCTCAGAGAAGTTTCTTATTACCCACCTTCTGAAGCCTCTTTCTGTCAATTCGTCAGACTCATTCTCCATCCAGCCTTGTTCCCTTGTTGGTGAGGAGTTGTGATCCATTGGAGGAGGAGAGGCGTTCTGGTTTTGGGTGTTTTCATCCTTTTTGCACTGGTTTCTTTCCATCTTTGCAGATTTATTTATCTGTGGTCTTTGTAGTTGTTGACTTTCAGATGGGGTTTCTGAGTGTATGTTCAGTTTGTTGATGATGAAGTTATTTATTTCTGTTTCTTAGTTTTCCTTCTGACAGTCAGGCCCCTCTGCTGTAGGACTGCTGAGGTCCACTCCAGGCCCGGCTTGCCTGGGGATCACCTACAGCACCTGCAGAACAGTAAGGGTTGCTGCCAGTTTCTTCTGCTGCTATCTTTGTTCCAGGATACTGGCCGGATGTCAGTCTGAACTCTCCTTTATGAGGTGACTCTGGTTATACAGGGGTCAGGGAGCTGCTTGAGGAGACAGTCTGTCCATTACAGGAGCTCAAGTGCTGAGCGGTTAGCTCCATTATTCTATTCAGAGCTGCTGGGCAGGTACGTTTAAGTCTGCCACAGTAGAACTCATAAACACCTTTTTTTTTTTTTTTCCCCCAGGTGCTCTGTCCCAGGGAGGTAGGGCTTTATTTATAAGTTTCTGTCATGCTGCTGCCTTTTTTCAGGGCTGCCCTGCCCAGCGAGGAGGCAGCCTAGTCAAGTCTCTGCAGAGGCTTTGCTGAGCTGCTGGGGGCTCTGCCCAGCTGCCGTGTGAACTTCCCTGCAGTACTGTTTATAGGGGTATAGTTAGAACTGCCTCAGCAATGGTGGCCCGCATCTGTAATGGTGGACTCTCTCTTTAATGGTGGACTGCCTCAGCAATGGCAGACTACCTCTGTAGTGGTGGACTGCCTCAGTAATGGAAGACACCCCTCCCCCACAGAGCTGGACCATCCCAGGTTCAGCTGTGCTTGCTGTGAAACTCTCAATCCAGAGCGTTTCAGATTGCTGTTTTTGGTGGGGGGTGGGACCGGCCAAACCTGATCACCTGGCTCCCTGCCTTACACCCCTTTTTTTCTTCAGTTAAACGGGTGACTGTCTCCCAGGCACCCCAGTCACCAGTTGAAATGGTGCCCAGGTTTGTGTGATTTCTTGTTCATAGAACTGCTGTGCTGGCTGAAACAGCTGCTGGAGACTCATGGTGCTTTTTTGCCAGGTAATCTCCTGGCCTGGCTTCCTGTTTCAGTCCCCTTTTTTTTTTCCAGTTGAACAGGTGACTCTGTCTCGCATGCGTTCCAGTTGTCAGTTGAAAAGTCACCAGGATCTGTGTGATTTCCCGTGCAGAGACCCGCTGTGCCGGCTGAAACAGCCGCGCAGAGATTCATGGCACTTTTTTGCCTGAGAATCTCCATGCCTGGCTCCGTTTCAGTCCCCTTTTTATCAGTTGAATGGGTGACTCTGTCTCCCAGGTGCTCCAATTGCCAGCTAAAACGGTGCCCAGACCCGTGTATTTTGTGTGGAGACCCACCACACCGGCCAAAACAGCTGCGCTGGTGGCCTGTGAGGCTCCTCCGCCTGGGAATCTCCTGGTCTATGGGCAATAAAAAATCTGTCTGGAAATGCGCTGTCCACTCACCCTCTGCGCTCTCACTGGGAGCTGCAATCCTGAGCTGCTCCTAATTGGCCATCTTGGATCCCCCTCCGAGGTTGATTTTTATATTTTCTAATTGACTATTTATGATGACTACTTTAACAGTAACTAAAAATTGATGCATTCAGTGACATATGTATTCTGAACCTTCCTATGTTAAATTCTCTGAATTGTTGCTGCCATGTCTATAGAAAGGGGATAATAATTGCATATCCCTCAGTGAGTAGTGGATGAGGATGAAACCAGATCATCGATGTAAAGGATTGACCATAGTGCCTGATACATAGTAAGTATGTCCCATAAGTATTTGTTGCTACTGTTTGATTCATAATCAAAGGAAATAAAAGCAAACATTACCTATTCCGACTCCCTTGACTCAAAGTAACCAAACTGTGTATTAAGAGTGTGTGCATACAACATACATAATGAGTTGTTTTACTAGCTCTCACAGGGCTCCAGGCTGCTCTCATTCCATAGCAGTGAGATTGACTGCCTTTCAAATGTGTCAATTCCTTGAATTTAAAATCCTTGTAGACAGTACAAATTAGTTAGCTTCATTTTATATTATACATCTGTGGAGTTACCACCTCTTGACTTCAACATTCAAATTTATGTGGAAATCATGCAAATGATACGTCCCTATATCAACTAGAGCGTTTGTCTTTGTCTCAGGTCTCCACTGTCTTGCACTCCAAACTCTGTGTTCCCAGCTCCTTCCACTCACTCCTCTGAGAGACTGCTTGGGGCACCCCAGACTGTCCTCCCCACCATGCTGAGTGCTCCTCCTCAGGCCCACCTTCAGGGAGGGGCCGCTGGAATCAGTTAACTCAACAGACATGTAGCATGATGTCAGATCCATCTTTTCCTGTTTTCTTAGCATTTAGCTAAGGCTTCAGAGGTGGAGAACAAAATTTCAGCTGCCAAGTATTCCACATTCTAAAGCAAGGGGTTAGACCTGTGCTGTTAAGTATTGTAGCTACCAGGCACCATGTGACTATTGAGCGCTGAAATACAGCTGGTCCAAACTGAGATTCACTGCACGCATAAAATGTCCTCTGGATTTTGAAAATGCCATATGGAAAAAAATGTAAAGTATTCACTGATAAATGTTTTTATTGATTACACACGAAATGACAACTTCTTAGATACACTGAGCTAAAGAAAATTATTAAAATTAATTTTACCCTTTTATTCTTTGGATGTGATTACTAGAAAATATGAAGTTACATATGAAGCTCACTGGGTTAGACCGTTTGTGCAGGACTTGCCAAATGTGAGGGGCCTGGCAATTCTGGAGTTTCTGGGGGGTGAATTGCCCAGGATTCCTGTAAGTCTGGTAAGCCAGATGGGGCTCCTGCTGAAAGAGAAGAGTTAGATGGGGGCCACTTGAGAGGGCCTTCACAGGAGCCCATTGTCTGGGGTGGGGTGAGCTGCCTCCTTTGTACATGGTAGATTCCCAGAAACTGCTTACTGTGGAGGGTCTGAAGTGGACAGCAGGAGGAGGTATTATCCATGGACTGCAGGAGAGAGACCCCTACAACCCTCCAGGGATGGTAAAAAAAAACTCAAACAAACCCACCACAATGCCCATAGAAGAAAGGCTCAGGATTTAGGACCTGCTGTGTCCAAACAGCACCAATGACAAGTCACAACTCTACCACCCCCCCGCCTCTAACCCCGCACCCCGTGCCCCCACCTTCATGCTGGAGGGCAAGGTGCCCTCAGTGACTGTAAGGGGAAGTGAAGAGCAAGGAGGGATGTGCAGAAGCCCCTGGCAACCCCTCTCCCCTTGGCAGACTGGAACTGGGGGAAGGAAACATTAAACTAGTGGAATTTAGAGCTTTAAAACTGACCAAAGTCTATGCGCTTATTACCCTATGATCTCTTCTCAGCTAGCAGCCAGATTGAGCCTCTTACTGTGTGGGTTAAATCATGTTTCTCCTCTGCTTGGAACCCCCAGTGGCTTCTCTGCCACACAGAGTAAAAGCCACAGTCCTACGATGGCAGGGCTCCTTGTGAACTGGACCTGCAGACCCTCTCTGCTGCATCTTCTACTACTGCCCCCTCCACCTCACTCCTGCCACCCAGGTTCCCTGGTGTCCTGGCACATCCCATCCCAAGACATTGCGCCTGCTCTTCCTCCTGCCCAGAATTCCTTGGCCCGAGGTGTCTGTGCATCTGCCTTCCTCTCTTCCTAGAGTCTTGACCCAAACAACCACTTTCTCAGCCTGACTAAAATTATAAGCCCGCTCTTGCCAGCTGCCTCCTCCGTACTTAACATGCTTTGCTCTGTATTGCTTACTGCCTGTGTATTACACTAGAATGTGAGCTCTGTGAAGGCAAGAAGGTTGTTTTTCTTCTGTTGTGTTTTGCTTCTTGTTTTGTTCATTGGTATGTTGCTGCAACCTGGGACATACTAGGTATTCAATAATATTTGTGAAATGGATGAATGACAGTGACGAAACAGCTATGAAATTTGCCAGAGATTTTCTCCCTGGGCAGGGAAGTTGGGCTGAACACAGGTTGATGAAGAGAGACGCTGTGAGAAAGAATAGGGTTGTTTTATGCTTACACCCACCAGGTGCTCCCCATGGGGTCCAAAGCATTGTGGAAGGTGAACCTCAACTCCCAGGGCTAAGAACTAGTCCTCCTGTAAAGCAAAGAGCAGGCTATGACCCACATGGGGAAGGGTGCTTTGGGGAGTGATGTTGGGGCTGGATTTTGAAGATGTAAGTAGAAGCCCATCAGGCAGAAAAAGGGGAGTGCACATTTTAGACAAGGCTGCATGCCCAGATTTGAGGTATGCTGAAATATGGGCGAGGTCTAGGGTGTGTGTGTGAGAGGCAGTGGGCAGGGGGAGGAGAGGACATGAGGGTCTGATGGAAGAGGTGCTTGACTTTTACTGCTTGGGTTCAGGGCCATTTCTGAGACCAGAGAGCTGCTGAGGGCAGGAAAATGGTGGTATCCTGGCTATAGCAGATGGAGGGGCAGGTTCACTGCTGCTGCTACTGTCCCAGGACCAGCTCTTGGTCATCAGAATGTTTAGAGAGAATAAAAATGAAATTTCCAGGCAACTGGGACAGAGTGAGAGTCGGCCTGGGCGTAGGTTGATAGCAGCTCACAGCTGCATCGCTTTCTGGGAATTGCCCTTGGCCAAAGGAACTGCATTGCCCAGGGGGTCGTTGAAACTTGGAAAGAAATGGTTGCCAGAGGAGGGAGTGATGGGCAAAGAAGGCAATCTGAGAGTTTCCACTGGAGTTGGCAACACAGAGGCCATTGGAGGAGCCTGTGAGGAAGGGTGAGGTCTGGCTTGCAGAGGGATGGAGCCATGTGGGAGGCAATGAGGAGGAGCTGGAGCTGGGTCTTGAAGGAAGGGTGGGGAAGGTGGGGTATGGGAAGACCTGCCAGGCAGAAGGGATAATGTACATGAAGGAACCCAGGCTAAAATCATCCAGTTTGACTTCAGAGTGTGGGGGAAGGTGGGAGGGATGGCTGGAAAGGTGGATGGTGTCCAGGCATGCCCGTCTTAAATGGTAAGCCCTGGAGTTACCGTAGAATCCACGTGTCTTCACAGAAGTTTGAGCTCCACTGGGCTCAGGATACCGCCCTCTAGTGGCCACTGGGCATTTTGTCCCTAGAGCGTGAACATAACAGGGTTAATTTGATCATGGTCTCTTGGGCTTGGTGTTTACAAATGCAGACATAATGGGTTTCCTGAGGGGAGCCTCGTTAGTTTAATCCCTTGATCAGTTTTCTATCCTGTCCAGTGAACTTATTTCTAATGCCAATTTTACTAAAATTATTTCAGAGAATTTAATTCTGCTTTGTGTAAATTATACAGGGAGGATTGCATACATCTATCAAACTGTGTCCATGATAAGTTCTGCCATTGTGAAGTTTTGTGTGGCCATTGTTTCTTTCAAATCCAATTTACCTGGACAAATATTTGCAGATCTAAATTTTATTAAGACAATTTGAGATATATATATATATATATATATCTTTTAGCTCAAACAAACTGTACAGTGTGGAATTTTAATCATTGTCAGTTCTATTTCATAGAGATTGTACCTTCTAATAAACTTCATTATGACTAGGATAAAAAGTTGATAGTTTATATTTATTTTCTTCACTAATTTATAAAGTTGATAGTTTATATTTATTTTCTTCACTAATTTATAAAGTTGATAGTTTATATTTATTTTCTTCACTAATTTATTTCAAAATTATGACTAGGCTCCCTGAGATGGTTCTGGTTGGCTCTATTGTCCAGAGTTGGATGATTGAATTGTAAGTCAGATTCTCCTGTCTGACTCTGATTACTTTGTGTGCTGGGTATAAGTTGCCTCCTCTGTTGGCAGAACGTGGGGCTGGGATATCCTCAGGGCACAAATGGTGCAGCAGAGCGTCCTGCCTGGGTTTCCCACTATTAGTCACTGTGCTTACTTTCACAGCTATTTTCTTCTTGCATTCTCCTTTCTTTTCCTATTTTATAAAGGCTGAAACTGCACCTTTGAGAAGTTAAGGTGCATAATTGGGACTTGAACCTAGGCTTATCTGCATCTAAAGTTTAAGCACTGGGCTGCACTATGGTTCACTGTATTTGTGTGTCCAGACAGCCACGCACTGCCTGATGCCATGCAGAATTGGGAAGGGTTGGTTGTGGGTCACAGGACATCTGGGCCAGACCTTCCCTGTCACTACACACACACACACACACAGAACAAATGTGGACACACAAAGGCCCAGGGGAGAGAAGGGATAAGTCCAGGGTCCAATACATACTGGGTGGTACAGCTGGCTAGACCCATGTATCCAGTCCCCATGCCAGCCCCTAGTGATAGTTACCACCTGGCTTAGTTCAGCTTCCCATACAAATGTCTTCGAATCTTTTCCAGCTCATTGGGTGGCCAATTTGATGGGGAAACCGGGCAAGGTGAGCCACCTGAGACTGGGGGACTCCTGGGTCTCACCCTCCTTTATTTCAGAGGAGTTGGGAGAACAAGCATCAGTGATGAGGGCTGTCAAATCACTGGCTGGAAGTAACCACGCCTGCCAGCGGCCACATGCCCATCTAGGGCTCTTGTGACTCTCAGCAGGGTCTGATTTTCTGGTTAGAAGGAGCCAAAAGAATCCTCCAGATTTCATGCCCCTGTTTGTAAGATGCTGAGCAGGGAGCAGAGGAGAAGGCCACCCCCTCAGTTTGTGGGCCTGGGAACAAGCCTGTGTTGCCTTTATTGTGAATAAAGCATACAGGTAACTTTGGTCCTGAAATGACCACAAAAAAGCCTTTTCTTTTTTGTTGTTATATTTACATTTTCTGATTATATAAGGGAAGCTGGTTTATTGTCATGCAGTTTTCTTTTAAAGGGGTTATTTCATAACAACCGTTATAATTAGAGTCATAATAATATGAGAATCACAAAGAGATCTTGTTTTTCCTTTTCTTTCTCAAAAACTCACATTCTCATGAGGAAAGGAAGTGTGGGGCTCAGGGCACAAGAGAACAACTGCAACTTGACCTCATTAGAAGGGAGAGAGCTGGCCGACCAGTAACAGGCTGTGGCGACTTTTCTCCGTGTGGGATTCTGGGGCATCTGTGCTGGCAGCACTGACCCTTGACCCCACTGCCCCCCATGACCCCTGCATGGTGACAAATGATCACTATAGGCAGTGGAAGAGGACTTTCAAAATTCCACATCTCGGTTATTTCCCACAAGTGCTAATAAATAATTTTATTTATTTATTTATGTTTTTTTGAGACACAGCCTCACTCTGTCACCCAGGCTGGAGTGCAGTGGCTCAATCTTGGCTCACAGCAACCTCCGCCTCCCGGGTTCAAGTGATTCTCCTGCCTTAGTCTCCCAGTGGCTGGGACTACAGGTGCCTACCATCATGCCCCACTAATTTTTGTATTTTTAGTAGAGATGGAGTTTCACCATGTTGGCCAGGCTGGTCTTGAACTCCTGACCTTATGAGAGGGGGATTGTGGCCAGACAGTTACTGGGAAAACTATAGGGTCAGCCAGAGTGTCGTTGCCTCTGCTGCCCGCTCTCGCAGTCCCAGTGGTTTGAGCCAGGGGCCTATCGTGCTGGGTTAATCATAAGCTGCTGACTTTGCTCTCTGAAGCTGGAGATACTCCTTTGGTTTTTAAGATTCTACCTGATATGAGGCCCACAGCCAAGGATCCAGTGCTGATAGAATGTTTTCAGCAGGTTGGGCAAAGGCAAGCCAGATCCCTTTGCCTGTCCATGTATTTTGTTGCCTGTTCAGCCCCTTCCTTAGCATCTCAGGTGGACAGCACCTCAGGAGTGTCCCCGGGAGGGCGGGGCTTGCACGATACCCGCCAGCGTTCTGGCAGCCTTTGCCATCCAGCCTCCATTAGCTGCAGAGACAGTGGAGAAGGGATGACATTGCTGACCTGCCAGTGAGTCTTCCTTTATATGATCCATTAGCAACTGACCTATCAGACTTTATGAGATAAAGATTCCAACACCCACCCGTGACTTCAAAAAGCTTTCAGCAGAAACAGTTGGTCTGCATCCCTCTCGCAGAGAGCTTTGGGCAGAGAAAGAAGAAATTGCTGTTGCATCACCCAAAAGCATTCTGTAAAAAGACTATTTGTTCTAGGTGCAGTCTCTTTGGCCCGACACCTCTCAGACAGTTTATGATTATCCTGGCTCCCTCCCCCTCCATCTGCCACCAGAATTTGTGCCTCTTGCTGCAGACGCCCCACCGAACGTGGGAGCATCTGTCTCTAATGACTGGCCATGGCAATCTTGGCTGTTCAATATGGCTAGATGAAGAAAACATTTAATTCCTACTACACGGGGCACTCCAAAGCCAGATTTGACAACTGTTCCATTGAACACTAGTATTTCACAATTTCCTTAGATAACTAAAAGAAACAGTTCTTACTCTCAGAGGAATATATTTACAAGATGGGAAGTTGATAACTAGGCCACTGATATGACAAATGGTGCTGAAATACACTGTGTATTGACTTTGATGAATGTGCACTGCCTTCTGTGACATAGAATTCGTCCAGCGTCTCATTCTTAGCCTGAAAGGCCTGCAAAACTCTTACTGAGAAGCAAGGCCTGTGTCCTGTTTCCTGGGGCCTTCTTGGAGTTGGAGTGAGGAGTGAGAGCTCTTACCTGGAGGCATCTGGGACAGGCATGACTGGCAGGTAGGACTTCTGAGGTGGGGAGAACCCTGAGGGCTAGGGGAGAAGGAGCCGGGTCAGAAGCTTCATGCAGAGGTGGGGTGCACATAGGGTGGTGAAGGATGGGAGGGGCTTGAAAAGGGGCAAGTTGGGGAGACGGAGGGCAAAGACATGCAAAGTATTTTCTGCAGTGGAAGTGCACAGTGACCAACTAGGGTACTGGGCGGGGAGCTGCTCAGTGGGCAAAGGGAAGGATGTATTCTCAGGGCTATAGGCTTCTGACCTTGGTCAGCATAGGCCAGTGGTCACATGTGGCAGGCAGAGGGCAGGGGTGCCTTGTGCCTCAGCCCTGCAGTCGTGGAGGGAGAGCTCCCGGGACTAATCACAGGGGTGACCATTATTGAAGCCCACCCTGTGCCAGGCAGTGGGTCCCACCTCTGGGTGTATTTTAGTAGAAGAATCCCAAAGGCTGATGGCCATGTTGGGAGCTGGGGGACAGGGATGTGGCTGGGCTCATTGGGGCCCCTGGAGGTGGGCTTCTTACGCCAGCTCTAGGGACTTGTTTTCCCTCACACTCTTCTCTCTTATGCGGCCTGACCCAAGCCTGTGATTCAGAGGCACGGCTGCCCTCATCCACAATGATGCTCCTGCTGGTCCCAACCCTCTGATTGTCACTTTCGGGACCTGGGCTGCGATGGGAGGGAGTGAAGCTGGGAGTCCAAACGTCTTTGTTTCATAAATGGCAGACGTCCTCAGAGGCCAGGCAGTGAGGAAAAGGGCACAGAACGTGTGCAGTGATTCTCCAAAAAGCACCTTCCACCACCATTGTGCTTTAATTCACCACTGCTTTGGGCTTTTTAGAATAATTACTTTGTGGAGCAAGCACTTGCCCTGGATTTCGTAGATAATTAGTAGGTCAGGTTACCTACCAGAAAAATGATTTCTTAGGGTCCCTCTGGGTCCTGCACCTTCCAGTACTGTCCTCTCCTGGTGCCACTTTGTGAAAAGGTCGCCTAACTCCAACTTGCTTTTTTGGCTCAAAATATGATCTATCCATCCGCATCTCCAGCCCACCCCTCCCGTCAGTCTTTAGTCAGCTCACACCGTTATGGAGTGAATTCCTACGGATCTGGATTGGGAGCCCCCTGGGGAGGAGAGGACTCTGTGGCCTGTTCCCCTCTGCAGAACACAATTAACTTAAGAAGGAAGTGGCTTAAAAAAATTTTGTGATGAGATTTTCACAATGTCACTTGAGCTGTTGTAATACCTGGCTTAAGCATTTCTGCCCTAAACTCTACTGGAGTCATTTCTAAGGCTCAGCGTGATTTAGTGATGGCACGGTGCTTTTATTTCTGACACCTCCACCTTGCAGCAGGACTGAGAAGACTGGCAGTGATGGTGGGAGGGGAAGAGCTTGACTGCCACATACATGCTACAAAAGCTGGTTCCAGCTGTGTCCCCCTCAGCAGCGAGACAGGCCAGTCATCCCTCCTTATTCCTTCCACAGGAGATGAGGGTGTGGGAGGCTTTGGAAAGGGCAAAATGTGAACATGTTATTACGTGTCAGTATCGTGTGTCTGCACCTTGGTTCTTGCTTTCAGCTCGTGGTTGTTAATTTCACTTAACAGCTGGATACTTGAGCAGGTGTGCACTGCCCAAAGGGGTTCCGCTGAGCCGGTAAATGGCTGAATCCAGTCTTCCCTGCAGTACCAACTGTGTGCCCTTGGGGGTTTCTGATTCATACAAAGTAATAGGCTGGTTGGTGGCACTGGCTAGGAACCCTCAGGCTGGTCTCAGAGTGACCCATGGTCACTCAAACATCCATGCTTTCTGAATCTCTCCAAGAAAATGTACCATGCCTTAACTCCATTCACTTGGGCTTCTCATTTGCTGCTTCCCTAAAGTGTACCCCCGTCCCTGGTTCCCAGTGCCACTTCTCTGATGCTCATTCATCACTGCATTCCGTAAGGGATTCAGAACCCAGTCAGTGACCTCTATCTTTGAGCACTAACTGGTCAAGATCAGCTCTTGTCACCTATTATCCACCCACAACCAACCCACTCCCAGAGAGCTTCCTCTGCCTCTGACCTGCATGTCCTCCCACCTGAGGCACCAATTGTCCTTTCCTTGAGAGGGTGGGTCTGTGTTCCTAGTTTCATGCACCTGCTCTTTACCCAAAGCCCCTAGCTTTGTGTCTCTAGCCCTGACTATTACGAGAGAGCTGCTCTTGGAACTCTCTCGCTCATATTCTCAACTCTCTCTCTCTGCCTATTGTTACCTTCCAAGTGCTTGACTAGGCAGGGCCTGGGGCTGCTGCCTCCACCTTAGGAAGGCCCGACTAGGTCAAATGGAGTGTGCCTGAATTTCAGGAGAAACACTTTAGGGGTGACGCTGCTGACTCCAGCCAAGAGCAAAAGACCTCCCAAGCTAGCCAGGCTGCCCAGCTCCCTGAGCAGCTTGTGGGGAGGGGTTGCAGATCACCAGTCAGCAATTCAGGAACTCTTTTTTGTCTTATTTTTTTGTGTGCGTGAGATGGAGTCTTGCTGTGTCACCCAGGCTGGAGTACAGTGGCACCATCTTGGCTCACTGCAACCTCCGCCTCCTGGGTTCATGGAATTCTCCTGCCTCAGTCTCCAGAGTAGCTGGGGAAGTTACAGGCATGCACCACCATGCCCAGCTAATTTTTTTATATTTTTATTAGAGACAGGGTTTTGCCATGTTAGCCAGGCTGGTCTCGAACTCCTGACCTCAAGTGATCCACCTGCCTTGGCCTCCCAAAGTGCTGGGATTTCAGGCATGAGCCACCGGGCGCGGCCTCTCTTTGTCTCCTATGCTTATATTCCTCCCAGCGACTTCACAAGGGCAGGGAGTGATTGGTTGAAGACAGGATTTAGGTTTTTAAAACTGAGTGTCTCAGCCATTTAATTGCCCTGGGACTCCCCACCCTTCACCCACTGGATCAGTCTGTCTAAAACCATCCTCCAGAGCCAGTTCAACACCAGCCCTACTCCCAGCTGCCCTCAAGATGTAGCTGAGGTCAGAAGCTAGGGAGCAGAGGAAGGAGACACCCAAGGACACAGAGAAGTTTCCCAGCAGCTCTTTAGGTGCTAATAAAATAAAAAGAAAATTAACCCAGATTCATTCTCTAATCGCTGATCTTATTAGAGCCTGATTACATAATCTAACTTGGTTTACATAGTCTCTTAACCTGTTTTTTTTTAATTGGCAATAAAAGATTTTGGCAGCCTCACGTTGGATTCGTACGTCTGGCTGGGGTGGGTGGGCTGAGCCAATATATTGTGAGCATGAATCTGGGAGAACCCGAGGTCTCTGTACAATGAGAGGGTGCTACTAACAGTTCTTGGTTTGGGTTATGGGATTTGCCATCGGGATTGGTTAGCATTTCAATGAAAGGTCACTGAATTACCAGGTGCCACAGCTCTGAGAGAATCACTGGATTTGGGTTCTCTGGGGGAGTACTTCAGCTCCTGTGGGCCTGCCAAAACTAGCTAAAGTTAGGAAGGAAAACTTAAATTTTTAAATTAAGAATAATTTGTGTGGCAAATTTAGTGCATTGATCTGCCCTGGTGCCCTAGGGTTCTCAGCCCTGCCTTCACTGTGCCCACTGCTGCAGAGGGCAGGAGGCCCCAGGCTTCAAAGTAAGTCTGTAGGAGGAGGTCCACCTTACAGCAGTATAAACAGCAGGCAGGGGTAGCATGACACAGACCAGCCATGGCCTCTAGGCTGGGTGCTCTATGGCCAAGAGAAGCTCTACATCTCCCCTCACAGTGCCCCTGGTGGCCAGGAGGAGTCAGTCACTGGGAGCATTTCCTCCAAGCCCCTCAGGATTCTGGGGCAGTTAGCAAGCACATTTAGGTATGCTTGCTTTCACCCTCGGGATGATATCCCGAATGAGTATCTCTCATCTGCTGGGTATTCTCAGAGCTAAACCAGGCAGTTCAGCAGTGGGCAATGATTGGCCACTGTTATTTTCAATGGCTCGATTTGCTGTTTTAGGCAAAAACATTTAGACAATTAGGATAGACCTAAATGTCTATCCAGTTTCTCTTTGCTTTCTTGGTAAAAATGGAATAGTTTTTTGTATACTGGCAATGTCTTTTTTGCAATAAAAGTTTTCTGTCTTCTTGGGTTCTTGTTCATTTAGCTTGGAATTGGTGTTTCATTTGGTCATTGTGAGCAGTTTGTCTGGCTTTCTGAGCCAGAAATTATTTTTTCTGTGTGAGAAAAAAGTTATTTTTTCTATCCAGAGTGAGTCCCTTCACTCTGGAAACCTTTCTGTATTTTTTTCCCATATTCAGAAGACAAACTGATTTTTATGATTCAGATATAAAGTACATTTTTATTTTTTTGCTTCGTAAGTTTTCAGTTTTCTTTTCTACGAAATATACAAATAGCTGTCTGCTTATGCCTAAGGACAGAACCAAGGAGTTTCATGAACTTTTATTTATAATCTCCACTATGCTAAAAAGAGAGAGAAAGAGAATCACACACATGCTTAAGTGTGCTTGCTAACCAATGTGCTCTTCAGAGTAATATATTGTATGCTTTTGAACCTGTGATTTGCAGATCTCAAATCCTTTGGAACACGGTGACAAGACAGCTTCTAGGACAAAGCCTCATTGTGACTATTTCAAGGATAATGGGGCTGTCTCAACTGAGTAGAGTCCTTAATATTAATTTTCTTTGCTTTATTTTTTAAGGCATTAGAAAACTTGTTTTGCCCAATGTATTAGCATTCATTTCTATGCTTTGAAAACTAATCCTACTTAGAAAGGAGAGTTTTAAATTTGAAATATGAGGCCTGTATCATGGTGCCTTGAAATCATTAACTGTCCCTTCAATATTAATTGCAGGTACATCACGGGAAACTTGTTTGTCGTTAACGGGAGGGGAATGCAAAAGCAAAAGCTCCTGGAACCCCTACCGGGGTAATGCTGTCACTCAAAACCTTGTTCTGGAATCGATCTGACCTCAGAAATGGGCTGTACCTATTGACAGAATGACAGTTCGTAGTTTTAACAAAGCTGACGAGCGGCAGTTTTAGCAAATGGAGTGGAAGTTGGTTTGTGGATAAATCTGCCAGACAACTCTGTCCCTGAGCAAAGTTTTTATGAACGAGTCTGATGAGGCTAGGAGGTCAAAGGGCAGGGCAACCTGGAATCCCTGTTTAACTCCACATTTCTGCCAAGGAGCTAGTTTATTTGCAATTCAGCCCACCTGCCACAGGCTTGGCCCGCTTGAGGAAGGCAACATTTGTGTCTATTTGGGTCTCTGGCTAACAGAACGTTAATCTATGTATACACTATGTGTGGATTCTTAAATTTTACACAGCCCTCTCCTCCCACCAGCAGCTTCTGTGGCTGACTTCTTATGTGCTTACTGAATTATGTGCTATTGATTCCTTGCTTGAGCTGGTGGCTTTTCACCTTTTCACTTTTTGCCCTTATTCAGCTGTTTTGCCTGTTAAATTCTAATCTGGGTCTAAAACATTTTCCAATAAAGGCAAAGCTTGAGGATCATCCAGCTGGAAAGGAAGCTAGGTCTATAGAAGGCCCTCAGCATGTTTCCGCTGAAAAGGCTTTGCCTGCTCTGAGGAGCAAGTGCCCTCACTCTGGAAACCTTTCTGCTCATGGCAGGATGGGCTGGCAGTAGGTGTCTCTTTTTAAAATTTGGTTTTTGTTTCTAAAGTAAGCACCCTTGGTTTCTTACAGGATGTCATCTTCCTGGCACAGATGGGAGGAAGGCCAGATCTGGCTTCTCGTTACTGTAAACAAACAACCTTGACCCCACTGTTGACAGCATTTCCTTGCCTCCAACTCCCAGCCTGTCCCTTTGATGGGCCAGGTAGTTTTCTATGGCGATGCAGACCAGGTATGGGAATATCCAAATCACTTTACTTTTCAATACATTCAATCCGGCAGACAGTGAGTGTTGGCTCTGTAAAATCACCATGGAAACCCAAGTGGAATCTTTAAAATACTCTAAGGAAATTGTTCTGGGTTCCCACGTCCCATCGACACTTCAGTGAGCAAGAAGGTGCATCTTTGTCCAGCGCATGCCTGCTTGCACTCATCCTGGACGGCAGAAAGCGGGAAACAGATGGAGGAAAGTGTGTAAAGCTGATGACGGGGCTTTTGTCCTGGGTGGTGTAATATCATGCTTCCAGGGAAGAAGGGTGAGGAGCCAGAGCTTTGATTTCCACTGGAGCAGAGAGATGACTTTAGTCACAGCTGCCTCTGCTCGATGGCGTCATCACCCACACACTGTGTACTAGGGCAGGACCTACAAAGGGATGTCGTGGTGCCTAGTGACAGCGTTGTCTGCAGCACCACGCAGCACAGCGGGGGCTGTGGGCTGCAGAACAGCGAAGCCTGGATTACATGGGGCACTTACCACACAGCAGGAGCTGGGCTCATCCCTGACACAGGGACTAGAAACCACAGTATCATGGTCCTGACTGGGGTCTTAGAGGAACCAGTGGATTCCATGAGGCTTGTTTTTAAGAAAGACAGTAGTTTCAACTATGCTTAGAAAAGCTCCAACTTAGAAAAGAGGAAGACGTGGCTTTGGCATTTAAGATCATTATGATGGTTATAAATCTGGGGTTGCGGGTGACTCCTCTCCCCTTCTCCCAATCAAACTGGCTTTAAAGCGTGAAGGAAATGTGCTGGTTCAATGAATAGAAAAGTCCAGATGTAAGTTCAGGTGAGGACAGATCCAGGAACTGAATGATGTCTCCAAAGACAGTTTCTTTCCTAGATGAGCCTCTGCTGGCTGCCAGCTGCTCCTGGGGCCATGAGCTTCTTCCTCTATGTCTGCAGGAGGTAGAAACATTTGTATCTCAACTTTCCCAGCAGTCCCTGAGATTCACTTTGATTGGATGGGCTTGGGTCACCTGACTACTCCTGAATCAACTGATGGTGGGCAGAAGGAGCTCAAAACTCCATCTTTGAAGTATGGGAACAAAATGGAAATCAGGAACTGTTGAGGCGGGTTAGATTCAGGAAGGCGGGCCGTGAATATTCGTCACAAAAGAGGCATGACTGAGTTTACCCATAGCTTTGCCTGCTAGTATCTTGTTTACAGATAATTATAATGAAAACAGCTTAGGTTCATAAATAGCAGCAGCTACCATTTATTTGAGAATTTACCATTAGATCTCAGAGAAGATAATATGTTAATCACTTCATGTGAATTACATTACTTAGTTTTTACACAAATCCCTAAAATTGTTATCTTCCATCATCATCCATCTTTTTGTACAGGTACGGAAACCCAGGTACAGAGAAGTGAATGGATTTGCCTAAAGTCAAATATGCAGCAAATAGGAGAAGCAGCAGTTCAGTCCCTGGTCTGTGACTCCAAATCCACACATTTAAAGGTACCGTACCAGAACCACTATGTTATGCATATTGCAAGGTGAGGATTTTCCAACAACAAAGACTTTGAATCTTTTTATGGTTTTTCTCAAGAAATGCTCTCCAAATTCCTGGGTTCCAGGCCTGTACTTGTGGTTAACACTCCCTAACACACACACCTGGGTCTTTGCCTTCCTCTAGTCTCAGCTGCCTCACTTATAAAACAAGAGCTTGGACTCCACAGTCTCTCAGGCCTTTCCCACCTTCAACAACAGCACAGGGCTCCCTACTCTGAGCTGTACTTGGATTTTTTTTCTCCTGAGAGGCAGGAGGAATTTTTTCCCCCGGTTCTTTTCTTCCTAGGAGACATGATTCCTTTGACAGGCTCTTGTTTTTCCCTAAATGAAAGAAATATTCAAATATTTTCTTTGCTAATCTCAGAGAATTGAAAAGCGGCAAACAGTCATGCCTGGGGGATGACTCTGTGGCGGGATGGTGGTAAATCTGCCTGAGAGACGTCACCAGGCACCCCCGGGGACTTTGATCTCCACTGTGCACTCCTGTCATTCAGGCAGGCTCTCTGCCTCAACACCCCCAGACTGCTGTGCACCCCTTTCCTCCAGGGACACAACACAGCCCACATGGGCCTCCAGTTCACAGGCTCAGATGAAAGCGTTAAACCTCTCACACCTCCTCAGCCTCCAGAGGAGGAAACAGTTTAATTTTCAGTAGCTCGTTCTACCTTTTTATCTGGTTTTGCCATGGTGGTGTCCTTCCCACCTCTTCGTCTCCTTAGGGTCAGCCCTCTGAGAGCTGCGGGCCTCTCATGGTTGAGGCATAACAGGTTCCCACATGTCAGTATATTTCCTTGTATTACTAACTTGGTATTACTGCTGAAAGGATGCCCAGTGACAGTTACATCTGAGCTTTCACTTCCTCCAGTTATGTAGGTGTCTCTGTCACCAATCTTGAAAATAGCTTTTGTTTCCTTATATATCATGTCCCTTTTAATTTGGGGGACACTGACTTTTCCTCTGTCTGTATACACCTCCCTTGGGGTTGTGAATGGCTGTGTGTAGCCAGCATTGGTGATGCCGTCAGGGCTTTGGGAAGCTGGGGTTTGGGGGCATGAGATGACACTTCTGATGGTGGCTGGGTGTGCCCGGCCACATGTGGGTCTGCTCAGCATACTCCACAGGGTGGCCCTGCTAGTTTCTTGGCATCATGTGGCCAACCGTCAGGATGATTGACTATGTTTGTATTCACATTAATGAGCTGCTGTGTCACCATGTGGACCTGCAAAAGGTAAGAGGACGCAGGAGTCTGCAGCACCGATGTAGTGACCGCATGCACGAAAGCCATATGAGCAAAACGCCACGTTCACGCTTCCCCTCCTGTGGGGCTCAGCACCAGTTCGTGCAGTGTTGGTCCTTCGTGACGGAGGGCTATTTGTCCTGGGGTGGTGATGCCTCTAGCAGGCAAAGAGTCACGGAGTCTTTCAAAGATGTCAGAAGCCAATCTGAATTCTGAAGCATAGTGCTGAATGTCTTCTTAAGGATAGAAACATCTTCTAAACTATGTCTTCCACTGCCCTTGGTCATGAGGGCTGGCAGGGAGGGGCCACACGGACTCCTTGAGACATTCTGTGTTAGCTTTTGAATGGGTGGCCTGTGGACTAAGGAAGTGCCTGAGGCCACAGCACAGAGCAGGGAATGTGGATACCTGAGTTTTACCATGACAACCTTGGGCCTCAGGTTTCCCACCCTGGGGCAGGGGGGAGCATTCTGTGGTCTCCTAGGGGTTTTTGGCTCTTGCTGTCTGTTGTGTGATGTAGTGGCTGCTCTTGGTCCCGTCTTGACCACTTTTCTTGCCGATGCTCCCATTCCCTGGCTGCTGTGCGTGGGTGCTGCTCATAGGCTGCAGTTCTCTAGGAATCACCCTCTGACGAGGGAGTTTTGTCACTTCCTCCACCCGTGCATGGGGAGACGGTCCATAGCCAGTGACTGAATAACAAGAGGGCACAAAAGGCCAGGCCACTTTCCTCAAGGTGGGGCTGGCCTTGGGGGCAGTTTGTGCTTCAGAGCATGCCACAGAGTCAGCTGCAGGCAGACTCCAGCTGCGACCATGCTCAGTAAATCACATAAACCCACATACCTGCCTCAGGTTCTGCTTCTGGGACTCTGGTTTAAGACACATGGTTGACCAGGATCGTGTCATCAGCATAGTTGTGTCTGGAAACCTATTAGCAATTGTTGGTGGTGGGGGTGTCTTCCATTCATTCTAGTTATGCCCACCCATTCTCTCTTTGCCTGGTTACCCTTGCTCTTTTTCCCCTCCTTCGGTGTTTTATATGCTTGCAATACACCCACCTGCCTATCCAGTCATTCATCTATTCACCCTCTTACCCACCCATCCATCCAGAGGCTGACTTCAAACTCTCCCAATTAGGGGTCCTTCATGGGACCACCTAACCCTTCTAGGCTGGCATTCACCAGGGTGGATGCCATTGCTTCCAGCCAAGTAGAACACCCACCCAGAATTGAGAAATGGCCCTGTGGACCCAGCACCGACACACCTTTAGACCATTCTCCATTTCATTAGCTTGTTTTTCAGAGGCTTGCCACCTGGCCCTGGCCACTGGCAGATGCAGGAGAGGCAGTGTTTTTCGCTTATAAATGGTGTAGAAAAAATCGAGGTGAATTATCTGGCTGCTGTGTGAGTGCTTTATTGATTACAGAGCGCCAATCAAATTAGCTGTCAGAAGGGAATGCAGATGGCACCATGTGGAATGGATTTTCTGTATCTCCTAATTGCGTTATTTCAATCAGCAGGTGAACACCGTGTGGCCTGCGGTGGGGGAGTGGGGAGGGGGTTGGCACACGCCGTCTGGGCCAGGCTGAGGATATGGGTTTGAGTGTCACATGTATTTTAATATCAAGATCAAGGCATTAACAAAAAGGGTCTGGATGGCTTTATGGATTAGATGTGGGGCGGGGATAGGCCTTCAGGCATGTGCTTATAGGAGAGAATGCCTCCCCTACTCTTAGAGTTTGATGTGTCAGTCCCAGGTATAAGGAGATTGAAGCAACTGTCTTCCACCTGTCTAAGGTGGTATTACTTAGCACTTAAGAGCTTAAGTTTCGGGCCAGGCGCAATAGTGCATACCTGTAATCCCAGCACTCTGGGATGCCAAGGTGGGTAGATTGCTTGAGTGCAGGACTCTGAGACCAGCCTGGGCAACATGGCAAAACCCTGTCTCTACAAAAAATATAAAATTTATCCAGACACATCTGTGGTCCTTGCTAGTTGCAGGGCTGAGGTGGTGAGATCCCTTGAGCCGGCGAGGTTGAGGCTACAGTGAGCTGTGTTTGTACCATTGTACTGCAGTCTGGGTGATAAAGCAAGACCCCGTCTCAAAACAAAATAAACAAACAAACAAAAACAAAACCCAACAACTTATGTTTCCAGCATGATCTGAGTTCTCCTCCTTACTGGCTGGGTGCTCTTTGGTGGGCTACTTAACCTCTCTGAGCATCAGTTTCCTCATTTGTACAGCAGGGCTAATAGCTGTTCCTTCTCCACAGAAGGAAGGTATTATTGTAGAGATTCAAGGCAATCATGTATTAAAGGAGACTGTGTATGCAAAGTGTTTAGCACAGTGCCTGGGACGTGGTTGGTGCTCAGTAAATGTGAGCTCTTCCTTTGAAGGCCTAGGCCTTTCCTGTGGACTCTTAGAGATTTAGATGGGCTCCTAGGTTACGTTGTGGGATGGCGGGTTTAATGATGAAGAAGGCCCCCCCTTGCATGATTTCTGTTCTTCTCAGAAATTCTTCTGTCAGGGTGGGTGAAGTTCAGATCTGACTCTCCCCCTGATTGGGTGAGATTATCCCAACACAGATTTTCCAAAGACCCAGCTGGGCAGAGCCTTGATTCTCTGCTGGCAGCGGGTCTGGTTTTGTCGCTGTTCCTGGCCTGCTACTCCCTACCCAGTGGCTCCTGGCGGGTTCACTTCGATGGCAGCACAAGGCCTGCTCAATCACAAAACCACTTAATGTTAAAAAATAAAAGAGAAAAGAAAAATCAAAGTCCTCATTGGTTTCTTAGGCTCTGTGTGGCAGGCTTTTGGATCATCAGCAGTTTGTGATTATTTGTCGTTCTCTCTCTGGGTTAGAGTGTTTCTATGTAATTGAGAGTTGAGTATAACAGGAATTTGGATTTGGTGCTCAGTAACAAAATCACAGGTGCTTTGTAGGCAGCCATGTAGCCATCCTATTGTCTGGTAGCTGTGGGCTCTGAGGGGCACGGCTGCTTCCATGAGGCAGTGGCACAGTCTCAAGGCAACTGATCAGTAAACCCCAGCCCAGTAAGGCCTACAGCAGCAACCTGTGTAACCCCCAACCAAGGACCCCTACAAAGTTCTGGATGGAAAGAGTAAGGGTAGGGATGAGGAGGAAGAGTGGGTTAGGTCTGTGGGGCCCCAGCCTTGGCTGTGGTGCCTCACTGAAGTAAAATCTCCATTTATCAGCTCTGGGCCCAGGGTGGCATACCTGACTCCTACACGCAATGCTTACAACTCTGGGGTCTTTCTGGCTGTCAATGTTGTGGTCACTTGCTCCTGTCATCTCTCAGCCCCACCTGAAAACTTGAGCCTTTCTTAGGGGAAATGTACTACTTCCACCAGAGTAAAGGAGGTGGCAAGCAAGGGGCAACCATATGACAGCATCAGGACCCAACTTACCACCTAGAGAGCCACAGAAGTTCTTTGGGTCAGAGGAAGAGCCACTCTCGTGTCCACCGCCATGGCTGAGCAGAGTGGGGTGGTGTATGCAGAGGAGGGTATCTGGAGCCTGTTCAACTACACAGACTCATTCATGTGGTCCATCCTTAGGTGCTGCATCACATACATGGCCTTGGCCAGGCGTGTTCAGGTCACAGGAGGAGAGGGAAGAGGCTCAGACCACGTCCTGCTCCACATCCTTCACAAGTGGAGACTCTGGTCTGAGTTATGAAGTGCTCTTGTAGAACACAGACACAAACAAGCAAAGCTCGGTGAGTTCACAGTTCAGAACACTGAGCTCTTCAGAGAGAAAACTCCGAGGAAATTGAATTAGGAAGCCTGTAATCCAGTAAGTCCCTTAGCTCTGGGACTGCATATTGTGAAGGACAAAGAGAGTGAGGCTGGGAGGTAGAAGTCCAGTGATTCTTTACGTCTGGCTTGGCAGGAACCACGGGTGAAGACAGGCTGGCTAAGATGCTGATGGAATGTTTCCACTCAATGAACCAGAGACAGGTCCAGCACGTCCCAAGAGCTACCTGGTAACCCCAAACCCAGAGAAACAGGCACTGCTGAGGCAGCCTCAAGGGTGTCCTCAGCCCCTCCTTCCTGCACACAGTGAGATCCCCCATGTTCACTGCTGGGCATATACCCAAAAGAAAGGAAATCAGTCTATCAAAGAGATATCTGCACTCCTGTGTTTGTTGCTGCACTGTTCACAACAGCTGAGATTTGAAAGCAGCCTGTGTCCATCAACAGATGAATGAAGAAAATGTGGCACATATACACAATGGAGGACTATTCAGCCATAAAAATGAATGAGATCCTGCATTTGCAACAACATGGATGAACCTGGAGATCAATATGTTAAGTGAAATAAGTCAGGCACAGAAAGACAAATGTTGCATGTTCTCACTTATTTGTGATTTGTGGGATCTAAAAATCGAAACAATTGAACTCATGGACATAGAGAGTAGAAGGATGGTCACCAGAGGCTGGGAAGGGTAGTGCAGGGGTTGGGGAAGGTGGATGATAGTTAACGCACACAAAAAATGTACCCATTTTTTTTCTAACTATGTACCATAGTTAGAATGAATAAAGTCTACTATGTGATAGCATAATAGGGTGACTATGGTCAATAATGACTTTTAAAATAATTTAAAGAACATAATTGGATTATTTGTAACTCAGAGGGTAAATGCTTGAGGGGCTGGATACCCCATTCTCCATGATATGCATGTTTCACATTGCATGCCTATATTAAAACATCTCATGTACCCCATAAATATATATACCTACTACATACCCACAGACATTTTTTTAAAAAGATGTCCCTGTTCTCTGTGGGTACCTTTCCAGTGTAAGGATGTACACATCTCCCACAGCCAGCGTCTCACATTGTTGGACCCATGACTGATGTTGACAAGGCTGCGATTCATCTGCAAACCCGTCTCCTGCTGCTCCTGGGGGAGCCAAGCAGCAGGTTGGACATCAGGCTGGAATGCAGTTGAGGGGCTGCTCAGTAGGGCCCCAGGCACCAGTGCCTTTGGCTCTGCGTCCTCAGCTTGTCTCGTGACTGCTCCCCCCACTTTTGTCTTCACTGCACACTCTTGGTTCACAGACCCCTGGTGTCTCTCATCTGGACTGTGAGGCTGCCACCTGCTCCTTTTGGATCCAAGTTGGTGGCAAAAAGGGTCACAAGTCACAAATGATGGACCACTCAAGCACCAGTGTTTCAAAATAATTTTCTTTTTTCCAGGTTAGTGGAATCAAGGCTGTGGCTTTAAATCTCATGCTCCTTCCATTGTTGTTGTTGTTGTTTTGAGATGGAGTCTTGCTCTGTTGCCAGGCTGGAGTGCAGTGGCATGATCTCAGCTCACTGCAACCTCTACCTCCCGGGTTCAAGAGATGCCCTTGCCTCAGCCTCCCAAGTAGCTAGGACTACAGGTGCGCACAACCAAGCCTGGCTAATTTTTCGTAGTTTAGTAGAGATGCGGTTTCACCATGTTGGCCAGGATGCTCTTGATCTCCTGACCTTGTGATCCTCCCGCCTTGGCCTCCCAAAGTGCTGGGATTACAGGCGTGAGCCACTGCGCCTGGCCTCTGCTGTTGTTTTAATGGAAGACAAGAGGTTCCATCCCAGGAAGAGTTAAGGGAATTGTGGCCTCTCTTGCCTCCTTCAGAGCCTGTGGTTCAGAAGTACCCACAGGAGTGGTTTGTGCACAAAGTAATTGATGCCAGAATTAAAGTAATAACTGGTATCCTGGAATTGAAAACAACCTGTAAGAGGCCTTCTTGCCATCAGTTCTGCCTCTTCTAGCCCCTCCTCTGCACTGTGGACAGAAAGGTGTTTCTGGAATACATATCCTCCTTGGTTTCCTTTTACCGAAAGCCAAGACCCACACTCCTTGAAAGAGTCCTCAGCACGGTCTGCAAGGCCCTGCTGCACAGTTGGTGCCTGGCCTTCTCCATCCTTCAGGCGCTGTGCAAGTCCTACTCCTTGTCATCTGATAGCATCCGGGCCAGTGATAGTCAAGTGTGGGTAACAAACCGTTCTACCCACTGTTGTCTTTCTCTCTGCATTTCAACATCAGAGACTGGAGGCTTGTCTTACTGAGTCAGAAAATGCGGGGTGGAGAAGTGAATCCTAGCTTTCATGACTCTACCATGACGCAGCTTTGTTTTCTCTCTCCTTCTTTTGGGAGAGCTGAAGCACTAGGGCAGGTTTTCAGGAACATATTTATCTTATGCTTAGGACCATAAAAATGGAGAGGTCGTAACAATAGAATCCACATTGCTATAGAGATGTGAGATCCCTCTTCAGCTTACAGAGGCCCCACATTGCTCCTGAGAAAATAGACCCATGCTAGCAGGTTGGTAAATATGATTTTCTATTTTTGTAGTTGCAAAGAAATCCTCAGACCCTTGTTAATAGACTATGACTCATAAGTAGGAAGGCAGCTGCAGTGATTAAAAATGGCAAAGGTTGTTTGGGGACGGGCAAGTGTTTTGGTGAAAGAAATGATAAAGAAGAAAAAAAAAGCCATCATAAAGAGTGAGCTGTGACCTGTTTTTTCTAAACTCATGTTCGTTGTGGGATGGGTCAGGCATGAGCAACACTGTGAGGCCTGTCAGGGAGAGGGAAAGCATGAGGGTCACTTTGTGATAAGGAGCCTCCTTGGACAGCCCCATAGGCCTCCCTGTTCTTTGAGTTCCAGCATTGCACAGCCCCCCTCTTCATTCTCACTGGTTGACCCATGATAGTGAGGATTTACCTACAAGATGCTCCCCCTGAATGCAGAAGAGTTGGAGGGGAAAGGTAACAGACATGGAGGGCAGAGAGTGGAGATCTGACACACGGATAACTTGCTGAAGAGAGCAGAGCAGAAGAAATAGAAGAAATAAAGATATTATAGAAGAAAACACTGGGCTGAGAAATGAGACATGTATACAAATTGAAAGGGCCCACTATGCTCCAAGCAAGATGAGTAAAATGAGATCTATATGTAGCTGTAGCCTGGCAGCATTTGAAAAACAGATTATGAAAAAATGTCAAACATACACAGATGTAGAAAGTTAGTGCAGTGACTCCCCATCATGTGCCTGTCATCCAGATTTTAAGTCATTAAAATGTTGTCACATTTGCTTCATCTATTCCCTTTTCTTCTCTTGTTCTTTTTTTTCCTCCTCTCTCTTTATTTTCTTTCTTTTAATTTTTGCTGGAGGATTTTAAAGCAAATCTCAGATAACCCCTCTACATATTTGGTAAACATCTGTAAAAATGTGAGTATTTTTCTCACATGGCTACAATGTTGTTATCATACCTAGTAAAATGAACAGTAATCTTTGGTATTGTGTAACACCCATCCACAATAAAATTTCCCTGACTGCAAGATGCCTTTATGATTGCTCTGTCTTCGTCATGATCCAAACAAAGGTCTCTATGTTACATTTGCTTGCTATGGTGGTTTTAAGATGCTCTCACATTTTTGGACACTCTTTCCTTCAGAAGATGGAGACTCCTTCCCCTTCCCTTGATTGTGGGCTTGATTTAGTGACTTTGTTTTAACAAATAATAAGGCAGAGGTAACGTATTTGTATTCCAAGGTTAGGCTATAGGAAACACTTGGCCTTACACTTTGTGCTCTCTTGGAGAGTTCTTTGTTGGGAAATCCAGTTGCCACGTTATGAGGACACTCAAGCAGCCTGCAGAAATGTCCACATGGGGAGGCACTGAGGCCTCGTGCCAACAACCAGTATCAACTCTCCAGCCATGGGAGTGAGCCATGTAGAAAAGCATCCAAGCCTCAGTCAGACCTTTGGATGAGTCTGCAGCCCCAGCTCCCATCTTGATGGCAACCTCATGAGAGACCCAAGCTGCTATGACTCAGCTAATCTACTTCCAAATTCCTGACTCACAAAAGTGTGAGCTAATGAATGTTTGTTGTGTTTTAAGCACTAAAATGTGGAGTAATTTGTCATGCAGTGATAGATAACTAATGGAGTTGTTATTTTAAAGTCTGTTTTAATCTAGAGCACACTCTTCCTTTTATTATTATTGTTTCATGCTATAGAAATAGAGTCAGTTGTTTTTCAGAATGTCCCACCATCTGGATTTTTCTCTTTCATGTAGTGTCATTTACCAGCTCTTCTGCCTTTTCTATTTCCTGTAAATGGAAGTTCGCTCTAGAACCTCAATTTGGGTTCAGTATTTTTGGCCAGAATACTTCACAGGGGGGTGTTTTGTGCACGTGATTATGAACATCACGAGGTACCCAATGTCTAGGTATGACACATATAGGAGTGTTAATGTTGATCAGTGGGTTTCAGGTGGTCTGGCGACATTTTTTAATTTCAAGGATGGAGGGGAAGATTCTACCCACATTGCAAGCATGTAGTCAGAAAAACTAGATTACCTACCATGGGATACACTGGGAATCTAAGAATGTTACAACCAAGGAAGCTGGTTTTTACATGTGAGTGAAGACAACAAAATGACTGATTCTTATGTACAAAAGTTCAGAGATATATACTACATATATTTCTTGGGGGAAAAATACCTTGAGGATATATGCCATTTATCTGTGAATTCAACAGATATCTGAGAAATTCCCGTGGGCCGAAGCACTATGCTAGGTGGGGGTCAGAATTTGAACTGTCCAGGAAGGAATGCAGTTAAGGAGTTGAGCATAGAGAAGCCATGCGTGGCATGAGGGGTCCGGTGGTGACCTGGAACCAGTGACACACCGAAGTCAAAGCCAGCAGTGTCCATCTTTCTGTTCACTGTCTGGGTCTGGCGATTACACTGAGCCACCTCTGGTGGCCCCTTCATCAGGAGTAGCTGACTGGAGTGGGGTATGGAGAGCCCGGGGGACCCGTGCACTGTGGGCAGTGCAGGCCTGGGCTGAATTCACTGCTGCTGGAAGACCTGGACATGTGGAAAAGCAAAGAGGAAAGCAGTGGTGGTGGGAAAGCACAGGATCCGGGGCTGGGTGGGCAGCAGGAAGTGCATGACTGATTTAAGTGGGTGAGAAGCGGGCACGGGAGGAGGCTGTGCAAGGGGTAGTCAGCAGTACTGGTGAGAGGGTAGTTTTCACAGGGTATGGGTGAGGAGACAGAGCCTGCTGAGGGACGGGCTTTCTGGAAGTTTCTCACCCTGTTACTGGGGCTAGACTAGGAAAGTGAAGGGGATTTAAAGCACCTATGGGGCAAACAGGCCCCAGAGTTGTGCAGGGAGCAATTGAGATGGCACCTACTGGAGCGTCTCCAGTCCTCTGACTCTGCCCAGTGTCTCTTCTTCTGGGTGTTCTAGCGTCTGTTGATTGTGGAATGACCCCCTGTGCAGGGCCATCTTCCTCAGGGCCCACAGTGGAGGCTCAGCAAGGATCAGTACACAGGCCCAGGTTGATACCAACACCACATACCTCCCCTTCTTCTCACTCTGGTAAACAGGTTCAAGGGGTCCCGGCCAATCACAGACTATCTGACAGGTTTCCTACACCTTGGAGCCTGTTTGGGGCCTGCATGATAGAATTACCTGGCTCTAGATTGACCTTAGGGGGAATCCCACTCTTAGGACTGAGCCATCAGCTCCAGGTGCCTGGTAGGAAGCATACAGGTTGCTTGTGCCTGAGCAACTGGGGACCATTCTCAGCTGGGGAGAGTGGGCATTTAACAGATGATGCCTGAGCTGTATCTCTCCTGCCCTCTGGAAAAAGGGGCTGGAGAAGCTTTGAGTATCTAGAATCTTAGAATGAGGGAGAGGAAGGAGGACCAATTTTAGAGATGATTAGAAAATGCTTATTTCTTTTGGAGTAAGTCTCTGAGCAGATTGAAAGGAAAGCTGCCAGCACCCCAGCAGTGTCTGTCTGCTTCCTTTCTGGTGAGCCGCTGCTAGTGCCTTGGAGGACGCTCTGTGACTCACTGGGCATCCCACTGCCAGCCAGCAGCCCCTCCATCCTGTTTATCTTTTTTGCCTTTTTGTTTATTGCTACTTTCGAGAAAATACTATGAAGATAACCGTGACCCTCTGATTCCCTTGGCCCCCAGCCCAAGCCAAACTCTAAATCCCCAGTCTGTTTTTTTCCTGCATCTATGTAAACTCCCAGCCTATCAGCTCGCTGAGAAACCTCTCTCCCACTTTTCAGATTCTCTATGAAAAGAGAACTGGACCCTGTGTCAGAGTGTTTGTGTTCCTAGCTTGCTGTGTGGCTTTTAGGGTATCTCTTGACCTCTCTGGTTCCCTTTGATGTTCTCCTCTTAAACCTACTCTCCTTATGTAGGCTCTAGTATAGATGGGTGGAGACAGTGTTTTGTGTCTTTTCCTGAGTGTAGATGACTTGCTTTGTTTCCATCCCTGTCTTCAGGCCAGGGCTCATCCAGCCGAGTCCTGTCTAGACCAAAATGCGAATGGGCTGTAACTGGAGTTTCCATGGACACAGATGACTTGATCACAACATCCCTGAGAGAGATTGCCAGTGTTGGCCCCGATATCAGGCAAGAAGAAACAAGTGCCCACCCTAAATCGTGCCCATTGTTTTTTTTTTTTTTTTTTTTACCTCTTTTCTCTTTTGATTCTATAAAGGGAAAATGGGCCAGCTGTCTGCCTGCCCCACATACAGACTGCCTGGGATTTCTCAGGCAGATCAGTATCAGAGTGGCCATCTGGCCCTAAAGTGTTCTAGTCAGGTCCAGAGTCTGCATCCACTCCCCAGGGTCCACCTCCCAGCTCGTTTCTTCTCTTGGACACATCTAATTCTTGGTTGTATTTCTCATTCTTTTTTTGCTGTTGTTGTTTGCTTCACTTTCTGCCTTTCAAGTTCTACTGTGTTCTCTAATTGCTCCAGAAGCCAGACAGATGGGCTGGTTTCTTTAGCCAAAATGAAATTTAAAAATCATCTCAAAGTAAATGGAGGCTCAGATGTGTCAGTTAACTTTGCATGCCTCTCCTCGATGGCTGGTTTGCCATCACAGGAACTTTCTATTTTTAATCAGCCATCTGGGCCTGGCCATACTTCCTTCCAGAAAGTGTCTAGCAGCTTTGCTGGACTTAATGAAGGACACTGTTGGCCAGGAACGGCCAGCTGGGATGTGCATTCTCTCAACTTGTGTTGAATCAGGAGTGATTTGGGTTGGGCCCAGCATACCAGGTCATCCTTCCCATCATTGTGCAGCTGTGGGACCCAAGGCCTCAGAGGGCGATGTGCTAATAGGATCACACAGCTGGGAATAAAAGTGAGGTCTCCTGAGACCCATCTAGTTCACATTCATTCATGTCATGATGCCTGACACAGAAGGGGCTTAATAAGACACGGTTAGAAGAAAAATGGATGGTTCTACTTCAAGAGGAATATGGAGAGTCTTGGTGAGGGGGCACAGTTGAGAGATGAGAAATTTTACTTCCTCCACTTTGGAACTCCCTGGCCACTGCCCTGGAAATAAGGAATGGCAGAGTTATATCTTCCCACATGACTTTGATATCTGTCTTCAGTCTGTCCATATACGGAAAATCAAGCCCAAAAAGGACTGCTTCAGCCAGACTAACCTCACATGAATCTCATTCAGGCTCCCACAATCAAAGTCACTTTACTAGTCAGCTAACTGAAAAGTGGACAAGCAGTCTACCAGATGGCAGGTGGCCACGTTGTGTTTTCTGGGGCCGTGGAACTGCCAGAATTGTCTGAAGGTTGTTTGGTGAGCCCAGAATGAGAGTCAAGAGTGTCAGGTGACCTCAGGACTCTTCCGACTGAGCCCACCCCTCTGCTTGAGAGATTCTTTTCTCTCAAACCCAGAGCCAGGTCTTTCAGAACCTGGCATGTTCCCCTCAGGATTGGGGGATGGGGTAGTACAAAGGGCAGGACTCTAGATGTCTCCTTGCCTTCTGAATCATATACTCTTGAAATTTTCCTTCTTTTTCTTCTTTTCTTCTCCCTCATTTAGTAAGGTGTGTTGGTGGTGAGTAAATTTACCATTTAGTCTGTAGGTGGTAGAAAATTGAGGTGGGAGGAATGAATGTTATCCAGAGATCTTGGCTTGAAGTTAAATGCAGTAACTAGAAATGGTTTGGGGCTGTTTCCTTTTGAGAAGAGATGAGATGGTAATACAATGTTAGGTGTGTGTGGTGGGGCGATTTTTAAAGTATATGTGGAAAACCTCCACAATTAATACTTATTGGGCACTAACGGTGCCAGACACCGTGCTAAAATTCCACATGCATTATTTATTTAACCCTCCCAGCAACACTTAGTAGGGACATTATACCTGTTTTACAAATGAGGAAGAGACGTACAAAGTTTACGTAGCTCTCCCAAGGTCATGCACTGGTCAAGTCAGGATTCAAACCTTGACAGTCTGCCTCCAAAGTCCTTCAGTTATATGGCTACCGGGATGGGAGTATGAGCATGTGTGTGTGTGTGTGTGTGTGTGTGTGTGTGTCTGTGTGTGTTCATGAATCTACATATGCAGGAATTCATGTGCCAAGCAAACAAGGGGTTGTATGTGATGAGGTTATTTTATTTCCTTTCCTTTTTCTGATAAGAGCACCCCTCTTGCCTTTCAGGGACCTTTCCCTACCTAATTCCAGAAACTGTTCTCCAAGCTTTAGCACGTGGCTGAACTGGGCCTATCAGACCCTGTCTCCTGGACTTGGAATGTAGAATACAGTTGTCCTCAGAGCTGTTCCCCAGGGTTGTGGCCTGGGAGCTCTTGTCACCTAAGGCAGTTCTTGGGCCAATTTATTCCTGCGTTTCTGAAGACCTTTGACTATCTGAGCTATACTTTATCCTTCTGATACATTCCTTTTTTTCTCTTCTTTTCCTTTTCTCTTTCTTTTTCCCCTACCCTCCCTTCCTTCTCTTCCTTCCTTCCTTCTGATATACATTGCTTACAAATAAAGAACATTATCTGATACTCTCTCTACTTCTTTTATTTGGTTAAACATCTAGTCTGACTACAGACCATTCTGTCTCTAAGCCACTTCAGACCATGTTGCAATTTCCAAAGAGAAATGTACCACATTGATGACCACTGTATGTCATGCAAGCTGATTCTAATTCCTTTTAACAAAGGATTTTTCCTTCAAGAATCTAGGAATCATATCATCCTGCCAGTTGTATCTTTTTAGTCCTATCCCTTGATTCAGAGGCATCTTCCTTAGGAAGCATGAAGTCCAGCTTCCAGTGATAAAGCTGGGTGGACCTTATTTACCCCAGCACCTGGTTTCCAAATCATATGTTAGTGTGGGTCCTTCTGGGAAGGTTTTCTGGAGGCTATTTCCCTGGTTGAAGGCACAGAGATCTCCAGGCATACTAACTGTGGAGGCACTGACTGGGATACCTGGGGGCTCTGATCCTGTACCTGGGAGAGTTTTGCTTCTACAGCTTCTCACTGTAGGTCCTTGAGCAGTGGGAGCCATTTGGCTATGCAACAGTGGTTTACTGAGTGCTCAGAATCTGCTATGTCATAGTGATGATCCCTTTTTGTTCACATTTCCATCTCAAATAGCTACTCCCAGGCTTGGAACAGTACACATCTGTTGAGTGACTGTAAAGCACAGCTCCCTGTAAACAGGCTGGAATGCTGTCTCTTCTGTAGGCTCTGTCCTTGTGCTGGGTCAGGCGGGGCAGCTGCTACTGTCATCTTGGCCCCTTTTCACCTCACCCTTCTCTCCTTATATGCACAAAGGGCCAGCAGAACCTGTCTGTAAATTACCAGTGCTCCTGTCTTCCCATCCTTTCTCCACTAGACCCTCCGTTCTTAGTCGGGCTGCAAGGCATGGTGCTGGGTTTCCCCAGGCTGGCCCCAGCCCCTGTGCTTCTGGCTCACCTGATGCTGCATCCTGGAATCCTGTCCTGCTCCCTGGCTCCTCACTGTCTTCATGACGCTGGGTTCCAAGGGTTACTTCAGTTTTCTGAAACAGGATGGCCTTTGATTCATACTGAACTTCCCTTTTGACTCTAACATGGAATGGTTCCAGGATCTGGATTTGGGCAGGAAGTCTACGTCCTGCTTTGCAGTCTTCCTGGCCTTACAAGCTGAGGTATTGACTTCGCCTTCACTTCTTTGACCCTGAAGAGGCTCCTTGTCCTACCTCAACCTAGTAGGGACGTCTCTCCCAGTCCCTGGGCTCTTGGAGAAATTATTCATCAATTGTCCCTTTACAGTTAGCCTCACGCCACAGCCCTTGGTGACTGCTCCCCAGGTCCACCCAGTGGGGAGCTGGGTGACATGTTGATAATTTTCTCCTGGTCTTCAGGATGCATTTATTACATAGATACAGCTTTAGCAAGATGACAGCTTCAACAATAGAAGAGGAGGACTTTTTTTTTTTTTTTTAAGTTTAAACTGGTGTTCTGGTCTGTCTGCAATGATTCTTTAACTCCTCAGAAAGTAACTGTCTGCATTTCAGCTTGCACTAGGGTCAAGCTAAATCTCCTTATAGTCATTAAAATGCCTTTTATTGTTGCAAAGTTTGCTGCCTGGTGGAGCTTTTCCATTTCATTTTCTGTCCTGCTACTTCTGAACGTTGATTGGTCTCTGGGTCCCTGCTTCTTCTCTTTGTCTGGGACGTAGTTAGCTCTGGATGTGGGTTGTGGTTTGTATGATGTGAAGACATGGTTGAGAATAAAGTGATGGTTCCCCACCTGCCACCTAGCTTTCCAATGCATAGTTAATACACCGACATGCCACGGTCTCCAATTTGCAGCTCGGCAATGATTCAAACATTAACATAGGAAGAGCCAGACTTTGAAAAAAAATGAAACTGCTTTTATGTGAAACAGTGCTTTATCTTGCATATGAAGTGGTGATATGCCTTTCTTAATTTCATTAGCAAAGGAAGGGGGCATAAGAAAGAATTGTTCAAACTGGTTTTATTTTCATTATTTGAAGTCTGATTGGTTTTACAAATTAAATCTCTTCATACTCTTTTGAAGCTGAAGGTGCATTATTCAGCTGGGATCCTTTTCCTGCACAAGGGGCTCTATTTGAAGCCGACTGCCCTGCCCCCTCTTGAATCTATTCCTTTGTTATTTTCAGCACACACAATACTAAAATATGTTAAACCCCACAACTGAAAGAAATGCCCCTAGGGCCACAAAACCCCCTGTGCCTTCTCCTGGCTCATTCATGGGGATAAAGAAAATTGAGATAATTTCAGTAGCCGTAACATCTTCTGGAGGAGAGTGAGGATGGCTGTGCCATGGTGAAATAAAGCTCCCCATAAAGGACAAAGATGGAGAAGCTTCCTTTCCTTATGGATGGGGACCCACCAGCTTCCGGACTGCTTTTGCAAGAAGAATGTTTCAGGGACTGTGTGGAGCTTTGCTGTGCTCAGGGTTGATGGCATCTCTGGATACCAAGTATATAAATGTTCAGCACAGCTGCCTAATCTAGTGTTCTCAGTAAGGTGCCGATATGTAGCATGGCTGAGTTGAGTCATGCAACCACTTTTTAGCCTGGCTTCCCTTGTATGTGTGGGTGAGGTGGGCTCAGGCACAGGAGTCAGGCATAGGGACACTAACTTGCTCATATGGGTATCAGTTCCATATGGGGGAGATGCTATCAGCTATGCCTTGATATTTTCTCAGCTAATAGTAAGCAGGATCACTCAGCCTTCTGCAGAAGGTAAATGTAATAAGGATGGTCTGATGTGGTACCATTGTTTTTAGCTGGCTTGATCTGGACTCTGGCACTCTTCAGGCCACAGGAGAATGCTGATGAGGGGTGACTGTCCTTTCAAGCTTTAAACTCAAGAATGGCAAAAGTGCTAACAGAATTCCTGATCCAGACCCTGCCCTCTTGTTTTTCTTAAACTGGGTCCTCCTAGTTTCAACACATGGAAATCCACCTGATGCCAAACATAAGGTCAGCTGCTCTTTTCGTGTGACTGACTGCAGTTTTGGAGTCATGAAGACAGCTTTGGTCCCACACACCCCACCCTCTTTCAAATATTATAAAAAGCATTGTTATTAACAACCCCTTATATTGGTGTAGAGCTTCATCCTTTTCAAACCTCCTCATCCATCATGTTTTGTTACCACCCTCCACGTTCCTGCGAGTACCCTCACGTGGTCCGGGCCAACTCACCCAGAGGCGAGAAGATTTGATAAAAGACAGGAGTGAGGTAGAGGCAAGACTTTGAAGGCTGGTTATCCCTACGATTAACAATGTAAATGTGTGGCATGTGTATCTGAAAGACTTTCCTCTCCTAAACAAAACAAATCACAGATCTGAGGAGTGGGTGGCTCCTGGAGAACACATCTCTGTGTGGAACTGTTATTTACTGACAGAATAATACTGCATCCTGGTAATAGGCCATTTTCCCCATCACTGCACAGAACTAACCAACCTCCAACCTGCATCTAAGTTTTCATCTCTGGGTCTAGTTTCAGCTTTCTTTCTGTCACAGTCAACACAGTGAAACTTACCATATTTCTAAATACCTTTTAATAATGGTATTCTAAATTTTATATGAAAATGGAAAGAACTGTGAAGAGCTAAAACAATTTTTTTTAAAAGAAGAACAGTGATGGAGGGCTTACACTCCCTGATTGAAAGGCTTACTATAAAGCTACAGTATTCAAGATGGTGTGGCATTGGCATAAATATGGACACATAGATTAGTGAAATCGGATAGGGTCCAGAAATCATCCCTTACATAGGTGGTCAATTGATTTTCAACAAAGTTGCCAAAGGAATTTGATGGAGAAAGGGTAGTCCTTTCAACAAATGGTGCTGGAACTCCTGGATGCTCATAAGGAAAATAATGGACCTCAACTTTTACTTTATGCCATGCACAAAAATCAACTCAAAATGGATGATAAACCTCAATGTAAATGCCAAAACTAGAAAACCTCCAGAAAAATTAGGAGAAAAATCATCATGACTTTAGGATAGGCAAAGATTCTTAGGGCACAGAAACCAAGAACCAGAAGTGATAAAACTAATAAATTTGACTTCATTAAATTAAACTATGTTTTTTTAAAGACACTGTTAATGAACAAGCCATGGATTGAGAGAATATTTTTTCTTTTTGAGATGGAATTTCACTCTTGTCACCCAGGCTGGAGTGCAGTGGTGCAATCTCTGCTCACTGCAACCTCCGCCTCCCGGGTTCAAGCTATTCTCCTGCCTCAGCCTCCTGAGTAGCTGGGATTATAGGCGCCCACCACCACACCTGGCTAATTTTTGTACATTTAGCAGAGACAGGATTTTGCCATGTTGGCTAGTCTGGTCTTGAACTCCTGACCTCAGGTTATCCGCCCGCCTCGGCCTCCCAAAGTGCTGGGATTACAGACGTGAGCCACCATGCCCTGCTGAGAGAATAGATTTTCAATATGTATTTCTGACAAAGAGTTTGTATTTAGAATGTAGAATATTCACAACTCAATAATGCAAAGACAATCCCATTTTAAAAATGGGCAAAGGGTGATGCAACAAAGTGGCTGACTGCAAACTCCTAGTGCTCTTCCCCTCCCCCCACCAGGAAAACACAAAACAGTGAATAAATACCTATATTTCAACCAAAATAACTAAAGGAGAGCTCTGGAGAACAGCAAAGAAGCAGCAGAAATCTTGTAGAGCACAGAAATCCAGGATGGTCATATAGGGAAGGGAAGGAAACACTTTGCCTCTGCCACCCGGTCTCCTCAGTTGAGATCATCTTGAAACCAAGAGGGACTCCTTTCTGCAGGGAAAAGATAAGCAAGAGGATCTCAGCAGTTTCTGTCACCTCCACAGACACCTGCAGTCTTTGCTACCAAAGACTCTTAACAGGCTCTAAGCCCAGCTGAGAGAGCTCTCCCAGGGCCACATGCTGAGTTACCCCCAGAGAGGGAGCCGACACTATTCCCCCAACTTCCGCTATGCCCCATGATGTGACCGCACTGTGCCATATTGGAGTGGGAGCCACTTCTGGGGTGTGTCCTGCCCTAGGGCAAGTAGCCATTGTACCCCTCCATCCTTGAGGATGGCACAGCCTATCCAACTTTGCTACGACTGCAGCATGCCCACCTGGCAGTATCCCATCCCTGAGCTAAGCTGCTGCTATGCCCTAAGCCCTAGGGTCAAGCTACCATGGAGCTGCTCCATTCCCCCAGCTCAGTTGCTGATGCACTTTTAGGGATGAGCTGAAGTGGTTCCCCAGCCAGTGTGGACCTCAGGCCTCCAGCACATTGGAGTAGTTGGGTTCCCCAGTGCCAGAGCTGACGTGATGGCCCATCCTCCAGGGATCAAAAGTTTTCACTGATCCATGTAGCCACACTCCCTGGGGCTAAGCAGATGCATGACCTTGTTTCCCAGGGAATCAGAGCGTTGGCTGAGCAGTTCCACTCTGCCCTCCAGGCTGAACAGCCACAGTGCCCTGCCTACCTGGAATTGGACTAGCAGCCCCATCGTCTGAGCTGCTGAGGCACCCCACCTCTCTGAGGAGTGGAGTCATTGCTGAGCTGCTTCCTTCCTGCTGGTTCACAAGCCACAGTGAGACCTGCCACCTTTGGGTCCTTGCTGCTGCTGCACCCGGCCTCACACAGCCTGGGATACTGCCATGTCTCACTACCCTAGGGCCCAGAGTCACCCTGTGTGGCACCTCATCACCCAAAGGTCAAGCTGCCAATGTGCCATATAAATTCTGGGTCCCAAGTTACAGCTATGTTCTGCTCTCCAAGGCCTGAGCCTTTGGAATAACTCTTCTTCTCCAGAGCCATGCTATTGCTACCCTCCTGTACTGGGGTCAGAACCACAGCCACGTCCCAGCCTCCTGGGCCCAAGTATCTAGACTGTAACTCAGAGCAAAATCCTGGCTTAATGGAATAACTGCATCCACTTGTGCTTCAAAAGTGAAGCTGTACATCACATCCCAGGTGCTACCGTATTTTCACAAGATCCTAAATCCAGACCCTGGCTCCACAGCTGCTCTGTGCATCTGTGTATTAGATCCCAGCGCTGCTGCAGCTGCCAGTGTACCCTGTGAGACCCAACACCAAGAGAAGTCACCTCAGCTGTGACTCCTAACTGTGGGGAAGACAGGAACAGGAGGATCACTAAAGCCTGTGACCTAATACATATGTAGCCACCATCACTGTCACAAACTTCTGTAGCCCAGACCACTGAGGCACTTGCAGTCATCACTGATATTGATCACAATTGAAGAAGCTGCATGGAGTCTACATCCCTTCATCAACATGAAACGAGAGCCACCATAGCCTGCCCAACCAAAACCTCCAGGCACATCTGCAGATGAAAGTCTTCCCCTCTTAAATCCATTCCATAAAGTTTGGGAGAGCTGATTGTACCACCAGATGTGCAGACATCTATTCAGGGACACAGAAACATGAAAAAGCAAGGAAACATTACACTACCAAAGGAGAACAATAATTCTCCAATAACTGACCCCCAAATAAATGAAAATTTATGAGTTGTCTGAAAGAGAATTCAACATAATGATCTTAAGGAGACGCCAGTGAGACATAAGGGAATATAAACAGACAACTTAATGAAATCAGAAAAACAATTCATGGTCTGAATGAGAAATTCAACAAAGAGGTGTCATTAAAAAGAACCAAACAGAAATCATGGTGTTGAAGAATTCAATTGATAAAAGCATACAACAGAGCAGTGGTCCCCAACCTTTTTGGCACCAAAGATTAGTTTCATGGAAGAGAATTCTTCCACAGACTAGGTGGTGGGGGGATGGCTTTGGGATGACAGTTCCACCTCAGATCATCAGTCACTAGTTAGCTTCTCATAGAGCCCTCACATGTGCAGTTCACAATAGGGTTCACACTCTTATGAGAATCTAATGCTCCTGATGATGTGACAGGAAGTGGAACTCAGGAAGTAGTGCTCACTCACCTCTTGCTGTATGGACTGGTTCCTAATAGGCCATGGACTGGTACCAGTCCGTGACCCAGGGATTGGGGACCTCTGCAACAGAGAGCTTCAACAGCAGATTAGATCAAGCAGAAGAAACAATCTATGAACTTGAAGATAGGTCTTTTGAAATCACTGAGTCAGAGAAGAAAAAGAATGAAAAACAGTGAAGACAGTTTATGGTACTTATGAGATACAATTAAGTAAACAAGTATTTGCATTATGGGAATTACAGAAGGAGAAGAGACAGAGAAAGGGATACAAAACTTATTTAATAAAATAATTGCTGAAAACTCCTCAAGTTTTCAGAGAGATGTGGACATCCAGTTTCATGATTCCAAATAGATACAACCCAAAGAGGTCCTCTCCAAGGCACATTATAATCAAATTGTCAAAAGTTAAAGACAAAGGGAGAATTTTAAAAGCAGCAAGAGGAAAGCACCAAGTCACATATAAGGGAAGCTACATTAAACTATCACTATATTTCTTAGCAGAAACCTTGCAGGCCAGGGAGAGACTGGGATAACCTATTCAAAGGGCTAAAAGAAAAAAATCCTGACAGACTAGAATACTATACCCAACAAAGCTGTCCTTCAGAAATGAAGAAGTAAAGTCTTTCCCAAATAAGGAAAAGCTGAAGGAATTCATCACCACTAGTACTGCCCTATAAGAAATGCTTAAGGGGATTCTTAAAGTGGAAATAAAAGGACAATAATTACCATCATGAATATATATGAAAGTATAAAACTCACTGGTAGAGATAAATACACAGTCAGATCCAGAAAACTATAATACTGGTGGTATATAAATCATACAAATTTCTATTATAAAAGTTAAAAGTCAAAAATAAATAAAGCTACAATGAGTTGTTAAAGAATATACAACACAAAAAGGTGTAAATTGTGACATCAAAAACAAATTGTTGTAGGTGGAGGATAAAAAAAATGGGCAAAAGAATATTGAGCAATTGTTTCACACACAATAAATATGTGAGTGGCCAATAAGCACACAAAAAGATGTTCAACAGAATTAATCAAAGTGGGAAAATGCAAATTAAAACCAGAAGGAGGAGAAGCTGGTTTCGAATTCTGGACAGTGGCAGGCAAAGAGTGGGCACTGGTGGCTGCTATATGAAGTTTGCTTATCTGGGAAGGCCCACTTCTTGTTCAATGGATGACGGCATTTGAGCCAATGCCAAAAAAGGATCAGTATAGCATTTCTGGGGGCAGACTCCAATGTGTCATACCTAAAACAAAAGCATAAAAAACTTCTATTAATATATCATCCAGATTAACAAAGTACAGATGTGACACCAGGAATAGTGGAGGACTGTATATAGAAGTTCACTGGAATTAATTAGGCTTGGACAATTCTAGGGAATGAAGAGAAAAAAGAGTATGGCCCTCAGCAGCGTGAAGACGATCTAAGAAATATAGAACCAGTAGATGCTTAAGTATATCTTGAAAAAGTGTCTTATTAAAAAGGTGATGACTCTTTTCCCCGAGTTGCCAATCTGGTAGGAAACACAGTATTTCCAAGGATGAAGCAGAAGCAGTTAGCCCATTTTCTTGTGATACATGTTCACTCATTATAGAACTTCTTCATGATGGCTAAAATTCTTCACTACTTGGAATCCTTGTCCTGTGTATTTGGACATGGTGAGGAGAGGCCATCTGAGCTTTGTTTACTCAAGGAATTAGATTCTATTTTTGTTAGCCCTATCATTTGCAATGAAAATATGATTGTGAAGCAAATCCCACCTCAGATTAATAGAAAACTAATTTAGTTATTTACATGTATTGATAGTTTGTATTTACAGGTTGCCACAAAAAGAACTTGAATTACAAGTTATAGTTAGTGCATTCCAAAGGACTTTATTATTATTTCGTTTTCTCCTTGATACAAAATGAGAATTTCCTTGTTCCTAATATAAGCATCTCCTTTTTTAGTAGGTAACAGTATCATTACATTCCTTTATAGTTACTACCTTTCTAATCTAACAGATGATGTTTCTTGCTGCTAAAGTTGTAGGCCTAGTTATACACCTATCTCAAATTGTGTGGTCATTAAACTTAAAATCTTGGTGGACACATGGGAGGCCAGTTCTCTGATAATGAAGCTTGAATATCGATATTCATGAGGCTACTGCAAGTTCATGAAGAATGTGAAGTGGCAACTCTCGAAAGAAAAACAGCTTTAGAGTCAGAAGCCTTGGCTCCAATCGCGTCCTGGATTTCCAGAGCTCGTGGATATTGCCATCTTCAACTTTAAATGTAATTTAGGAAATAGGAGCTTTATAAAAATAATGGAAAATTTTAGGGTATTAAGATATAGTATTAATGCCTATATTTATAAATAAGGAACTATTGCATTGCTGGTAGGATGAAATGGACTTTTATAATGTGTTATTATTGGCTATAACAGACTGTAAACCCCTTAAAAATTTATTTTTCTATGTATTTAATATTCCGTGTACAGGTCAAGTAAGAACTCACTTAAATAACTTTAAGGGATCCTTTATGGAATCACTGAAACTTTTTACTTCAAATATGTACTAAGCATGTAAGTTAGCAGCTTTTCCTTAGGTCCAATTCTTAGCATTGTCAGATTGGATTTGTAGGTAAGAATAGTTACTACTCTGACTTGTAAATGTAGCCGAAGTATGAGAGATATCCAAAAACAGTAGATTACTTTCACTATACCTATAAAACCAAAAATTCAAAAGTGAGGCAGTCATCCAGGTTTTCTCCCCCAAAATATTTTTATATCTATCATAAAATTAAATGGCTTATTTTGGATTACATTTTATTTATATATTTTGAACTAATATAGCTTGTAGAATGTATGTTGCTTATTCTTTACATTTAGTCATTAAAAAGAACTAAAACTGAACAGCAAATAGTTTCTTGATAAGTACATGCTTTCAATGGCAATAATAAATGTACTTGAATAGGAGATAGTAATCGAGTCAAAAGAGTAAATGCTTGCTAATTATCTGAAAATCTGTGGCCATTAGGGCTGTCACATAGAAATGCAAAATCACTCAGAGGCCAAATCTGTAAATTCAAAATGTGGTTGAAGACAATGAGTGAAAATGATGTTATGACATCATTGTATTTCCCTTTTTCTATTTTCTTTTTCCCTTTTCTCCTTGTCAGATAATTAAATGCTTTCTCTTTATTTGTCAATCAAGAATAAAATTTTCTACATTAAAATAAGATGTTAGAAAATGAACTTGCATGAGTATACGTATTTAAACTCTAAAGTTTGGAATTCAAACATTATACAAGAAATTATATGTATATGGTATGTGAAGATATATGCATGAATAAAAATAAAGCCACAAAGAGAGACTACTACATATTCTTCAGTACAGCTACAATGAAAAGAAAACTGGCGGGGCACAGTGGCTCATGCCTGAATCCCAGCACTTTGGGAGGCTGAGGCGGGCGGATCATGAGGTCTGGAGTTCAAGACTAGCCTGGCCAAATCGTGAAATCCTGTCTCTACTAAAAATACAAAAAATTGGCTGGGCATGGTGGCTCGCACACCACTCGGGAGGCTGAGGCAAGAGAATCGCTTGAACCTGGGAGGCAGAGGTCGCGGTGAGCCGAGATTGCACTACTGCACTCCAGCCGGGGTGACAGGTGACACTCCATCTCAAAAAAAAAAAATATATACACACACACACACACACACACACACACACACACACACTAAATATTGGAGAAGATATGGAGCAACTGGAATTCTCATACCTTGTTGGTGAGAATGTACAATGATATGACCACTTTGTGAAACAGTTGGGTAGTTTCTTATAAAGTTAAAAATACACAACAATTTCACTTCTAGGTATTTGCCCAAGTGACATGAACACGTTTACTCTAAAAGGTATGCATGAAAGTTTATAGCAGCTTTATTCATAACAGTTAAAAACTGGCAACAATCCAAATGTCCATCTGCAGATAAATGAATAGACAGTATTGTGTATCCACAGGATAGAATCTACTTGGGATTACAAAGGAATGAACTACTGATAGATATAATGACATGGACGACGCTTAAAATCGTTACGCTGAATGAAAGAAGCTAGACATAAAAGAACAGGTACTGTCGTGTTTCATTTGTCTGAACCTCTGGAAATGACAAATCTCATCTATGGCCACAGAAAGCAGATTATTGTTTGCCCCGAGGTTGGTGGGATTGACTGGGATGGGGCACTAGAGAACGTTTGACTGTGATGGGAACTTTCTGTATTTTGATTGCAGTTGGTGGTTACATGAGAGTGAAAATTTATCAAACTCCGTCAACATGCTTAAGATATGTACATTTTATTCCATGTAAATTAGACCCAAATAAAGTTAACTTCTAAAAAACAAAATAGTGCCAATCCAATTTAAAACAGCGTATTTCTGCCATCCTAATGAAATACTAGTATTGTCCTGGAGAAAGAAAATGTTTTTCTCACAGGCCTCTTTTGAAGTTCTAAAGTTAGGACCCTATAAGGAGTATAAGGGCTCTTTTTACTGCTGCACAGTATTCCATCGTATGGATATACCGGTTTGCTTATCCGCTCAACTGTTGGATTTTTAACTGTTCAAACCAGTTAAAGGTTCGAAATAATCAATTCATATTTGCATTGTTTCCGACCCTTAATTAGTTTGAATAGTTGTCTGCGATGATGAACCCCCAGATTTTTGCTCTGTGATGGGAGTCAGAAGAAACGGTTTATAGGCCAGAAGGTGCTGCCTGACGGGTCATTCTGGCTCAGGACAGACTCTGATTTTTAGGAACCAGATAAAGGATTTGCCAAAAGTCCAACTGGCCATTGGCCAAAGGGCAGATACTTAGACTGAAGGAAAATACTGGGTGGAGGCTATTATTCCAATTCAGTAATTTAAGAAATGTTCTGTCTAAAGTTTCCTTTTTAAAAAGTGGAATTTGTTTCTGTGATTCATAAAAGCTAATGTTTGGGAATGATTTCCATTTAATGATAAGAGACTACTGTTTTGCTCACTCCCATGTTCCCAATGCCTAATGTACCTGGCACACAGTGGGCTCTTAAATATTTTTTAAATGACTGTATGAATTTATGAAGTCAGGATGCAAGTAATGAATACGGTTTTTCCAATGGATTAGTCAAGATAAAATAAGTTATACTACAGTGACAAACATCCTCCAAATCTCCATGTGATGAAATAACAAAAGTTAGTATCTTTCACACAGAAGTAGTTCCACAGTCCTGCCTGACTGCAGGGAAGCTGAAAATACAGTTTATCATGTTCCCAGAAAAGGAGGGGTATGAAATGAGATTTGGCAAACACATAGCATTATTTCTGCCATTTTAAGTCTTGAATAGGTTAAGTTTATATAAGATCATATATATACATGTGTGTATATGAGGCACATCTCTGCTGATGGTCTGTGGTTTTGAGAAAATGAGCCTGCATGAATGAACACGACTCTTCCTGATGGTCTGCATCAGATGCTGTGCTCACTTGTGCTTTTATACTTTTGCTGGTGCAGTCTTCCATCTGGAATGCCTTCCATTTTCTCGCTGAACGAGCTAAAAGTCGGATCCATTCTTAGACACGCAGTCAAGTGTTCCTTCTTCCAACGAGCCGTCCATGGTACACGACCTGATTAACTGCACATACATTTGGACACTTTAATGGCACTTGAACCAGTGCTTATCGATGATCACATGATTTCTAGCAGAGCTGCACGTCTAAGAATTCTTTCTTGAACCCTTACAGAGTTGGCATGATGCTTTCTTCTGGTCCTTCACCTAGCTGAGGACTAAGCACAATGAGAACACTCAATAAATGTGTGTTTTCAATAAACATCGGTTGGACGAGCCACAGGCTGGGAAGTACGCACTCTGTGGAACTGAGTGGGGAAAGCAAAGCAGCCCAGGTTTAGCAGGTGTGGGCTGCATGAGAGTCTCCTTCCTATTCTTTGAAATGTTTGGGATTTCACAAGGCATTCCACAATGTGAGGTAGGGTGGGCATTTACTTACCCGTTACACAGCTCCCAGTTCTCATTAAGCAATATCAAACAGGTGAGTCCTGAAAAACAGAGGGTCCTGTGGGCTATGGCCCCTTGTCCTCTGAGAAGTTGAAGAGCTCTGGCCCGGGTCCCTTCGTTACCAGCCTAAGTGAAGTTAATCTGCCCCTCTTCCGCTAAGTCTGTGCTGATGCATAATGAACAAAAGGCTTAATCACTATGGTATCAAGATATTCCTTTCTGTCAGTGCAAATGTTCTCGGGTTTATAATGTGAACATGATGCACTCATTTGGAGCCATTGTTCTCTCTAAATGAGAAAATGCAAATGAAGCACTCAGGGTACCACGCCATAACTTGCTGCATAAAATTCTTGACATCAACATGAAGCTACTTAGCATAATTTTCCTGTTAATAAACTGCCAATTTAGTCATTTAGATTTCAGCTTCTAAAGACTGCAAGAGCATCAAGCTGGATTTTTTTTCTCCCTGTATGTGCCTGCGTTTGTTATTTTGATGTTTATGTTAAAACATAGGAAATTGGAGTTTATGCAATTATTTGGAGATCTTCTATCCTAATTTGTTTGCTTTCATAATTTAGGGAATCTGCACATTTGAAAGACAAAAACAATTTTTCAGAGCAGTTTCTTCCGTTCAGGACAAAATTTTCGTATTTAAATGACTGAGGAACATTTTGAAGATTTGACTGAGTAATATCTATGCTGAAGGTGCTGAACCAGGAAGCCATGGCTGCCCTGACCCCAGGCTGAGATCCTGAAGCGACGAGGAAATTCAAGGGCATAAGGGATGTCTGGGGGACTCAGCCAGTGCATAAGCCTCATTTCTGGAGCTCATCGCCTTCCTGGCTGAGCTCCAGCCACGTCAGCCGCCTTGTCGGTTCTTAGCCTCTTCATTCAAGGAAAATCCACTGTTGCCCACTGTGTGCCAGTCATGAAATGACACTGTGGTAATACATACCCCAATGGAGGAGACAGGCATGACTTAATGAATCATATGACCACACGTACATGCAGAGCGGGGGAGGCATACGATGTGCTGGGAGAGTAAAGGATCTGACTCAGTGCCTACCTTCAAGAACCCACAGTCAAGATTTACTCACACATCACGGCTTGGCAGAAGTTTTACGAAGATTAAATTAATCTGCCAAGATTTTTCCATTCTCCAGGTTATCGTGAAGTATAGATGCAGCCAAGAGGCGTTGAGTATTTCTGAGCACCTCCTCTGTACCAGACATCGTTCCAGGCATCTGATCTGCAGAGCTCTCAGCTTCCTGGGGAGATTGCCGGGCTTCAGGGTTAAGAGCGTGGGCTTTGGCATTTGTTAGAATCTGGGGCTATACCACTGTCCAGGCATGCATCTTAGCTCTTGAATTTGTCAAATAAGTCAGTGAATCATAGAGTTGTTGAGAAGATTAAATGGTCCCAGGGCCTGGTTTGTAGAAAGGGCTTGATAAGCGAAGGTTATTTTATGAAGCCAGAGAGCGGGGACCATGTTGGACAAGAGTCACATCTGGTATTTTATTTTTTCTGTCTGTGTGTGTCTGGGCTGGGCTGAGCTGGAGGCGTGACTTTGTGGAGCAGCCTCTGGCCGGCTCATTATTGTGTGACTGAAACCCAGAGCCCAGACAGGCCCCTGGTGCTGTATCCAGTTTCTCGCCTCTTCTGTGGGTCAGTGGACAAGGGTCTGTGAAAAGCAAGTCCCTCCTGGAGAGCGCCTTGCTGCTGTGAGAAAACCCTGGCTGCAGCCCTGTGTCTCCAGGGTTCTAGCTGTAAGAGGGGCTCGGCGTCCAGGCACCCTTTGTGGGCTGGTTTATAGGAGAGCTGATGTATGGCTGTGCTTTGCCCACCGCTAGTGTACGATGGATTGAAACGGCTTCACATTTGCTACTTTCCTACTTTCAACGTTGGAAGAAAACAAGCTATCCCATCTCTTCTAGTCTGGTTGTTTCTCTTCTCCAAAGTTCTCAGATCTTGCTCAGACAGAGAGATCAAGGACTTGACATTTCCCATCCTCTCCCACTCAGGACCCGGTGGCTTGGTTTATGTAGCCAGATGAAGCTCCCTAGTTGGGGGTTGGACTGGCCCAAACAATGAGTATCCTGGGAAGATGGAAAGATCCTCCAAAGGCCATCTGGCAGCTAGATTAAGCTCATGGCTTCTTGATTCAGTGCATCTATCCTGCCTTTTGGGAATCCTGTGAACTTTTATTGTCTCTCTTTCCATCTCAAGTTCTCTGCATCACCACTGGGTGCTTCCTTTCTACAGTGCTAAGGTAGCATCAGTCAGATCTGGAACTTGCAGCAAGGGGGAGCCTGGCAGGTTTAGGGCAGCTGAAGCCAGGCAAGGGCGGCAGGTCCTGAACTATTTCCTCCCCATCAGATCGTGCAATTTTCCTTGCTTTTTTGGTGGGTTTGTCTAAAGCAAATGTTAGATGATTATGCCCACTCTTAATTTATTCTTTATTCATTCTAATAATTCACAGAGTGGAAATTTTCACATAGATTTTAAAACATAAGCTAAAAATAAACATATCTTTATCATTTTTTGTTTTAATTTTTAAGATAAGGTCTCAATGAAACTTTTCTTCACCCTTCCCTATGGGGTTTGTACTTGTTTTGTGTGGATTCGCTGTGGCTCTGTTTCTGGTACCTGTTATTCTGGGACAACAGGATCTCTTTGTATACTTCTTTTTAAAAATATCGATTGAAATGTTGGTTTGGTCTTGATGTCGAGAGTAGGATGGAATTCTGGCCTTCTAGTAGATCTCAGCACCAGGTTCTTACACGCTCATCTGCCCCATGGCGGGGGAGAGGAAGAAGTGGGCTGGCTGCAAGAACCACGCGTGGCCTGGACCTCCTGCAGGGGCTGAGCTGGGCAGCCATTCACTCTCCCTGTTTACCCTCCAGATGCCACACAGCCTCGTGGGTATTGGCCTTCAAAGTGGCCCCCTTGGGAATCCTGGCCCTTATGCCAATTAGACTCCATTGCTGACATCTGTTTAGAAGGTCTCCAGGACAAATCCAAGAGCAACCTGATTCCTCTAGGCTCAGCTTGGGTTTGTAATCCAGTGGGGAGGTTCCCTGGAAAATGGCCGTCACAGGCCTTTTGTATTCTCAGAGTGAAATCTTACCTTGGAGCCAGGTGCTGTTCTCAGAGGTTAGCCATGTTAACTCATGAATCCCCCACTTTACAGATGTTGAGCCCGAGCTTCAGAGCACTTGAATAGCTTGCCAGGTCACATGGCTGGAGAGAGTTGGGGCCAGGCTCTGAACCCAGACGACTCAGCTCTGAAATCAGCTCTCGGCCCATTCTGCCAGACTGCCTATCTAGGGGCACCATTCCCATCAGATGGGGCACCAGGGACATGGGCTGCATCAGGCAGGGCCCATGCCACTTCTCCTTCCAACCCCACAGGCCTATTCATGAAGCAACACAATTGCCATATCAATATCGGGACAATGCCATTGATTTTAGTGGCATTCAGATCACAAGAGCATGTCTGGAGTTGTGCCCTGAAATTTATGCTCCCCCACATCCATTAGAGCTAATGGGAAATGTCTGCATAAATCGAGTGGTGATGGGGGAGTTATAGCTCTGAGTTGGCCCCAGTGTGCTTTAACTGCCTGCTCCAAATAGGAATGCTCATCCTTCTGGGTATCACACAGCCCCTTGTATCGCACTTGTTCTTGGACGGCCTGGGAGAGAATAGTGGGAAGCCCTGGGCAGGATATTTTGTAGCTATGTGATCTTGGGTAAGTTATGTCACCTCTTTGAGCTGTCCTCAGTCTTTGCATCTGTGAAATGAAGCCAACATCTCCGTGTGGTGTTGTGAGAAGAGTTAAAGCCCTGCGCCCAGCACAAGGCAGCACTCCTGTCCTTCCACATTTTTCCTCTCAGCCCAAGGCCAGACCAGCACCCATGGTTGGGCCTTGGAGGCTCAGTCCACCAAATGGAATAAAGTAAAGCGTTTGTATCACACAGGAATATTTTAGACGGGGCAGTGATCATGGTTTTTGTGAGTTTTCCCAAAGAGTCCATGACCTAGAAAATTGGATCAGATCAGGAAGTTCTCAATGACAGTTATTTCTTATCTATAACGACAGAGCTCATCTCTGTCTGTCACCAGTAGGTTGGCGGAGTACAAAGGAACAGTCCTTTCTTTCTGGAGTTCTGAGTACTGTGTGCTCCCACATATGGGAGAAACGGTGACCTTTTCACGTGGGAAGATGCCTGGTGCTAGCTAGCAAGTCTGTTGGGCTGGTGGGGCCCCTCGCGCTCACCATCCCTGGGCCCTTCAGCAGCCACCCATGTAGGAACCCCTGGCTCTCCTCCCCTTCTCTCTGGGTTTCCTATCCATGCCTTTCCTTCTGTACTGCAGCCTCCTGAGTCAGGCTGTTCTCGCTCTGTTTCGATGGGGGCTGGGTTTCCATCCACCTCTGCCTCACACAGTTCATTAGAAACTGCCCAATGTGCCCAAAGCCCATGGAATGAAGTGTCCAACCAGAGAACCTGGATGGTCTTCAAGCTGAATCCCATCCCAAAATGCCATCTTCCTTCCTCTAGGGACACAGCTCCCCTGGGAACCTGGGCCTCTTCCCAGTAGTGGGACCAAGAGAGGTTGTACTGCTCTTTGGTACTTAAATTCTCTGACTGAGAACATGGCCAGGTGCACATCCAACAAGAACCTGGAGATGCTGTGAGGCTCAGCAGAGAGCAGCTCTGTGAGCGCAGAGTGTAACTAGAGACAGAGGTTTCCCCCTGTTCAGTTGCTCGTTTGTGCATGTATTTGTTCATTCATTCATCCTTTAAGTTTTGCTGTTCCTGACAGTCTTTCTTTGAAGTCTTAGGACAAAGGAAAGGTGCTGGTATTGTATGAACATCTATTTGGTTACTCTTTTCTCATATGATGAGGATGTTAGGAGCCATTCTGCTGTCTTCCCACCCACAGATGCTGAAACTGTCCTCAAATGTTGGTTCTTTGCCTGTTTGCTTATGATTTGACCAATTTTATACAACAGCCAGGTTGCATGGCCAGGTGCCTAGGCCTGGGTCATGCTTTTTAACCAGCTCTGGGGGTACCTCTGCATGGCCAGGCTGGGGCCAAGGGCTGTGGAGTACCCAGGAGAAAAGAAAGGAGATGTGGTCTCCGTTCCCTGGGTAACTGCCAAATCCCAGGAAGGTGGATTTGTGCACCCATGAAGCAGTGTGAGTCTGATGGGTGCATGCATCTGAGAGTTTGGGGTAAGAAAATGAGAGGACACTCATCCCTTATCATCGAAACCGGGATGCTTGAGTGACAGGTGGCACTACTGATAAATAGAATGGACGGTAAGTATAAACCCAGGTTGTCCCTGGCAAATGGGACATTTGGTTCACTTGAGCCAAGAGAAGGCTTCTTGAAGAAAGGTGCTCTTGGGCTGAGCCTGGTGGAGGGCTGGACTTGTATTCAGGTTGCAAATTCCCAGGAAAGGATGGTTTGGTCAGGTGCAACCAACCATTGTCATGGTGAGCATATTGGAGAGTCCATTTTTTTCTTTGAGAGTTTCAGTCTTGTTGCCCAGGCTGGAGTGCAATGGCACAATCTCTACTCACTGCAACCTCCGCCTCCCAGGTTCAAGCAATTCTCCTGCCTCAACCTCCCTAGTAGCTGGGATTACAGGTGCCCACCACCACACCCAGCTAATTTTTTTGTCTTTTTAGTCGAGACGGAGTTTCACTATCTTGGCCAGGCTGGTCTCGAACTCCTGACCTCAGGTGATCCACTCGCCTCAGCCTCCCAAGTGCTGGGATTACAGGTGTGAGCCACCATGCCCAGCTCCCATTTTTTTCTTTATCCAAGGAATAGGCATTATGGGGGGCTGACGGCTCATGGCTAATGGCTCACATCCAGGGCAGAGAGAAACACCATGTTCCTGAGCAGTGGGCTGACCCCTGCCTCATGGCACTCCTCCCTGAGCCCATCCACGCCAGTGTCAGTTCTGGCTGAGATCTTCTGGACATAGATCTTTCTGGATTGCAGAGCATGGAAAGACACATCCCAGGCTCTGCAGGGTTTGTTTCCTAAACTTAGTGTCTTTCGGTCCTCCTGCCCAGCGTGCCCCAGGGAGAGCATATTGGGCTTCTGCAAATTTACAGAGATATGTCAGAGCCCCTTCATCTCCAGGCCAATAAAAACAAAATTAATGGCCTACATAAAAGTGAGATGTATCCTCTCAGATAGCTCCTTTAGAACTGGCTGGGGGCGTGAGCATTATGAATGAGCCTCATGCTATGTCTGGAAACTGTTAACATTTACAGTGGAGTCTCTGGCCCTTCAGGTGGCTTGAGATGAAGCCATCATTTCTCTAGTCATCTGGGCAGGGAGGGAGGAGAAGAATGAAAAGATGGCATGATCAGGACGAGTCACTGTCCCAGGAAGGTGGACATAGGAGTTGCAGCCTGCTCTGAAATGTTTCAGAGTGGCCCAAGCCATTGCTCAGCATGCCAAGAGCAGCTGATGGCTGCATCACTGGTTTTCATTAGGGAAAATAAACATCTCTGAAAGGGCTCTTCCTGCTGCCAAGACAGGAAAAATAGACTGAAGAAAATATACTGAAGGAGCCAGTGTTTTCAGAAGAAGTGAAGCCAGTCCTTATAGAGCTCATCTCTCAAGCATTATAGAAGTCAAATGTGGAGTTTGCACATAAGGGAGAGAATGTGGAATATCTGACAAAACTGCCAGCTGGCGTCTCAAGATGGGAGCTGATTCAGTGAATAGATGGGCTCGTGATTGGGGGAACGTTTGGTCCAATCACTATAAAAATCCTTCATTTCCTCCCCGTCTTCTTAGTTCCTCCTAAAGTGATCAAACTGGGTTTGACACAGGTGGTCTGTCATCTGGAGAGTCTGCTTTCCTGCCTGCTTGTGACAGCTGTGCTTCACTTTCACATTGTCCCTGTGTCTACAGTTTCGTGTATAAAATAATTTACAGGTCAAATCTCTTTTTAATTCCCTGGGGAAGTTTGTTATGGATCACTATTATAATCACTCATAATAAGTGATATTTATTGAGTGCCTACTATGTGCCAGAGACTGCCTGGGGTGAAAATAGTGGTGAATGCAGCCATCGAGGCCCTTGCTCTCATGGAATTGGTTTTCTAGTGGAGGAGAGAAACCTCACCAGCTCTCCATCCCCTGGAAATTAAGGCCAGCTTTGTTTGTCTCCCAATCCCGTCTCAGGAAGACCTAGACCAAGGCAATATCCCCCATATCATAGGGGACTTCCTGGCTCTGCCTACATTTGGGCCACATTGACTGGTTGGTTTTCAAATTTTAAAAGGAGAGAATAACCAGAGAGGAAGGTAATGTCAGGAGACAGAGCTGTGTACCTAGAGACCACATGGTCAGGGTTGTGACTGGCCCTTCCTCTGTCGGTTTCCATGTGCCACTGGGGCCATACACAGCCTGTGAGGCAGGTTGTGTCTGCTGCAATGGAGCAGGACAAGCCAGGGTCTGGGACGAGGAGTGGTCAGGTCCAGTGCGTCTGGTTCATGACTCAGGCCCAGCAGTGGTCTGTCTGGAGCGTAATCAGGTCACATAGTGAAGGGCAGGGACTACCTGGGAGTGGCCCCAGTGTAGCAGCCCCAACCATGACAAAATAGGGCAGAGACCCACCCACAGGTGGGCCTGGAAGAGACGAAAGGGGCATTGCCAGGAAACCTACTTTGGAAGCTGTGTATCCAGGGCCAAATACACACAAGCCACCTCATTCTAGAAAGGAGGAGGCAACTGGACATTTTTAATGAATTGAGTCCCCACTTCCCTCCCTCCCTCCCTCCCCTCCCCCACCTTCTCTTTCTTTTCCCCCTTCCTGCCCCCTTTCCTTCTTCCCTCTTTTCTTTCTATCCTACAGCTAGTTACTGACAATATCATGTACTAGGCTCTGTTCCAGGCATTGGAGATACACATTCTCAGCTTTCAAGGAATCCATACACGAGTTTCTAATCTGACAATAAACATGCCTCTACAGATGGAAGGGCCCTGAAATGCAAAGAAGCCTCCCCCAGTGCCCAGGCCTCGAGCAACACCTGAAACCTGGGGTTAAGGGAAGCACTGTGCAGACAA